>CM035113.1:69103923-70303923 GCA_020205505.1 Panax japonicus | reverse complement strand
GTTACTTCTCCCACCTCATCCCATCATATTGGAGAGCGATACTTTCGTCCATACAATGCTTCAAATGGAGCCTTACCTATATTTGCTTGATAACTGTTGTTGTAGGAGAATTCCACTAATGGTAAATACTTATCCCAACTCCCTTTGAAGTCTAGGACACAGAGTCTTAATAGATCTTCAAGAGTTTAAATAGTCCTCTCTGATTGTCCGTCCGTTTGAGGATGGTATGCCGAACTGAACCGTAAATCTGTGCCCATAGTTTTTTGCAAGCTAACCCAAAATCTTGAAGTGAATCTTGGGTCACGATTCGAAACTATGGATACTGGCTTGCCATGCAATCTCACAATCTCATCTACATACATACGAGCAAGACGTTCAAGGGAATAAGTCTCCCGTATCGGCAAGAAATGAACAGACTTGGTTAATCTATCAACAATAACCCAAATAACATTTATGCCTTGAGAAACCGTGGGAAGACCCGTAACGAAATTCATGGTAATGTGTTCCAACTTCCATTTTGGAAATTAAAGTTGTTGCAATGGACCCTTAGGCACTTGATGCTCTGCCTTTACACGTTGACAAGTTAAACACATCGACATAAACTTTGTAATCTCTCTCTTCATATTGTTCCACCAAAATGTATGTCGAAGATCACGATACATTTTGGTACTTCTAGGATGGATTGCAAATGGTGTATTGTGTGCCTCCATCATGATCTTGTACTTCAAATCAGAATCATTAGGAACACAAAGTCTGGAATGGACTCAAAGTATTCCTTCTTCATCGATTCTTGCTTCTGGAATAGCACCTTCTTGTATTTTCTTCTTCATACGCATCAGCTCCGGGTCTGTGGCTTGAGAAACTTTAACTTTATCTATTAAAGTTAGTTCTATGCGTATACTTGACATCAGCGCACTCGTTCCTGCATATGATCTTCTACTCAACGCGTCAGCTACCACGTTCACTTTTCTAGGATGTTATTGAATGGTGTGGTCGTAGTCTTTCAACAACTCGAGCCAACGTCATTGCCACATGTTGAGTTCCTTTTGGGTGAGGAAATATTTGAGGCTTTTATGGTCTGAATATATCTCCACTTTCTCCCCATATAGATAGTGCCTCCAGATCTTTAGCGCGAAAATGACTGCTGCCAACTCTAGATCATGAGTTGGATAATTCCTCTCATATTCTTTAAGTTGTCGCGAGACATAGGCTATAACTTTCCCACGTTGCATGAGAACACATCCTAACCCTTTGCCTGAAGCATCGCTGTAGATAACAAATCCATCCAAATGAGATGGTATTTTCAAAACAGGTGCCGAAATGAGTTTCCTCTTGAGATCTTGGAAACTCTTCTCGTATTCCTCGGTCCATATGATATTTGTATCTTTACGATTCAGTTGAGTTAACGGAGCGACGATTCTAGAAAATCCATCCACAAATCTCCGATAATAACCAACTAAGCCCAAAAAGCTACGTACTTTGGTCACGGTCTTTGGTTGCTCCCAACTTTTTATTGCTTCAATCTTCGCCGGGTCAACAGACACTCCATGTTTTGACACCATTTTCCCAAGGAATGCTACTTTCTTAAGCCAAAACTCATATTTCTTCAGCTTGGCATATAGCTTGTTATCATGAAGCCTTTGCAGTACCAGCTTCAAATGGCACTCATGATCTTCACGGCTTTTGGAATAGATGAGGATGTCATCAATAAAGACAACAACGAACTGATCCAAATATTTCTTGAATACTCGGTTCATCATATCCATGAAAGCAGCAGGAGCATTAGTCAATCCAAAAGACACGACTAGGAATTCATAATGTCCGTACCGAGTTCTGAAAGTAGTCTTTGGAATATCCTCAGTTCTAACCTTCAGCTGATGATATCCAAAACGAAGATCGATCTTTTAAAAGAATTGTGCTCCTTGCAACTGGTCAAACAGGACATCAATACGAGGTAGCGGATACCTATTCTTGATAGTGACATGGTTCAATTCCCGATAGTCAATACAAAGTCGTATACTCCCATCTTTATTCTTTACAAATAAAACAGGAGCACCCCAATGAGATGTACTAGGATGAATGAAACCGATGTCCAACAACTCTTGTAGTTGGACCTTTAACTCCTGAAGTTCAATAGGAGCCATTCGATATGGTGTTTTAGAAATGGGCTTTGTACCAGGTTCGAGGTCAATAAAGAATTCAACTTCACATTCTGGGGGTAGACTAGGGAGTTCTTCAGGAAATACGTCAGGAAAGTCAATAACAACAGGAATATTATTCAAATCTGATGTGTCTTTATTCAAATCCATAACATAAGCTAAGAAAGCTTGACATCCGTTTTTTAATAAACGAATAGCTTTATGACTTGATATGACAGTGATTGATTTTAATGGTTTAGTTGCTTGAATTCGCACAAGAGGTTGTTTAGGAATATGAAAACTAACAACCTTACGAAAATAATCAATTTTGGCATGATGAGTAGTTAACCAATCAATCCCTAAAATCACATCAAAAGCAAGTATCTTTAAAGAGATAAGGTCAACAGGTAATGTGATGGTGCCAACTTGGATCAAACAAGATTTATAAACAGTGGATGTGATGAAATTTTCTCCTAACGGAGTTCCCACAGATAGGTCAAAGTATAATTTCTCCGGAGTCAAGTTTAAACGTTGAGCACAAGCAGGAGAGATAAATGAATGGATAGCACCGGTATCAAGTAATGTATAAACTTCGCATGAATTTATGATTAGCTTACCCGTAATCACCTCGTTTGGGTTCCTCGCATGTTGACCAGTTACGACAAACGCTCTTCCAGGAACCGTTGAATTTGACTTTTCTGGGACAACCTTTTGGGTCACCATCCCCGCGGGACTTGGTTTCGCTACAGTGCAATCTTGAGCGATATGTCCTTCCTTTCCACAGTTATAACATACCTTAAACTTTTGTGGGCAGTTTGGGCTGATATGTCCTTCTTTTCCGCACTTATAGCATATGACCGGTGGTTGTTCTCCTCCCTTAGAACCAGTTGCTGTTGGTGCTGGTGTCTTCACATTATCATTGTTGAATCTCCTCTTTTAAAAATCTCCCCTCGAGTCGCTTCTTCTATTTTCATGGCCACGATTACCACAAGAATGGTTACCATTTTTGTCTGAATGTTTTCCTCCCCGCTGGTTTTCATTATTTCGATGACTGCTGCCACCGGTATGACCCTGGTTACGGTCCCTTTGTGAGGCCCCCGAACCCGGATACTTGAAACCCAAACTCGGTACTTCACGATAGCATTTCTATGAGCGGAATAATACTAATAATAATAAAAATAATATAAAACTTAACTTAAATTTACATATACATCAGAGTCTTTCTCCCAAGTACGTAACCTTTAGTCATTCATTACATGATATTAGATATTTAAATATCATAGTCTTCATAATCTTAAACTATTACAAAACAGTACCACAAATCTTATTTGGTTAGCTTTCCCTTTTCCTTATTTCGGTATGAGCCTTCTGGTTCTTCACACTTAGCTGCAAACATTTAAATTAAGCAAGTATGAGCATTTGAGTGCCCATCAAGTATTATATATATATATATATATATATATATATATATATATAAGCTGAAAGAATTTAAATGTTTTCTTTATAATACCCTTCTACAACCAATCAATAGTTGTGAAGTCATCTATACCAATAATAATATCATAACAACCCTCTTTTAAAATTTTGAAACTACGTATTGACTATACATGGGTTTCTGTGACATACTATGAACATTGTTTTCATTTTCGAAAAGGTTTGAACAGAAATTCATCTGTAAACCGTCATGACTTGTGGGCACGGAGGGTGATCAGCCCCGTTATACCCTGTATTGATCAATACTACATGTATAAGAACGATGTTATCGTTCACTCTATCCGCCTTGGGCGCATAAAATTTATCCCATTATCGGGATGTTCATACCTGTCGGGTTTTTATAACAAAGGTCTTATCTTGTTCAACAATTATCTATAGTTCAACATATATGTATATCAAAGGTGTATCAACATGCGACTAAATACAATGATTATCCAAGTGGGGACACTTGTATAATCATTTATAGATATTAACGAACAGAATATATATAACTGAATTATCATATACTAGCATGTTGATAATCAATGGGCGTATATAATATAAGTTTAACAATCTGTACAATAATAACAATAATTCTGAACTTCTCACTTCTGTCCATTGCATAAAGAAAATGCAAAGTTAGGATACTTGCCTGATGCGCTGCTTACAATTCTCAACTTAGTTCTACCCTTTTCTATCACAACATATCATTAATCAGATCATTTTACTGATTAGTACAACATATCGTACACATAACACTACCTATTGCAGTCAACACATTCCCTATTCACATTATCACACATGTTCAACAATCGTTGACTCATAATCAAACATCAACACCTTCCTAATCACATTGTCATACAACCTTAATAACCATTGAATCACAAATAAACACATATTCAATTAAATTATTTAAGTCCTGATCAATTTCTGAAACATGTCGGTCTACCGACAGCTTTATCGGGTAAATATCGAGTCTAAGACTCTAAAACGTAGTTCATTATCCATTTGGATAACTTAAACATCAGTCGCACTATTTTTCATGGCCTTATAATAATTATTAAATAATTATAATCATTTATCATATTTTTGAAATATCAGAATCATTATTAAATGATTTAAATATTAAACAATTCTACTATCATTAATATTTAATTAATATTAAACTATTAATGAAACCATTGCCAAAATATTAAAGCTATGTACAATAACTCAAATATTTTTAAAGTATTTATAATAACCTTAAATGATTTTTAAAATATTTAAAATCATTATTAAATAATTACCATTAATATTAATGAACTATTTATCCAAATATTAAAAGTCATTAATTATAACTTAAAATATTTTTAAATCATTAATATCCTTTTTAACTGATTTTTAAATAAATAAAACCATTTTTAAACTATTTATTTAATATAATTATTAAATAAATTTAACATCATTAATATTAAATTATTAAAGAAATTATCCTTTAAATATTAAAAGTTATAGATTATAACTTAAAATATCTTTAAACACTTTATTTTCATTTAAAATAATTTTTATAATATTAAAATCATTTTTAAACTAAATTATTTAATATAATTATTAAATAATTTTAATATCATTAATAATCATTAATTAATAAAATTTACCTTTAAATATTAAAAGTTATATTTTATAACTTAAAATATTTTTAAATACATTATTATCATTTAAAATGATTTTTAATATAATAAAATCATTTTTAATTCATTTATTTAATTCATTTAATAAATAACTTAATTATCATTAATATTAATTTATTAATGAAAATTATCACATAATATTAAAAGTTATCAAAAATAACTTAAAATATTTTCTTATATCATAATATAATTTTAAATGATTTTTTCAAATATTAAAATCATTTTTAAATAAATTATTTAATATTATAATTACATAAATTAATTACCTTTAATATTCCAAAAATATTAAATATTTATGAAATATATATTAAAATAATTAAAAACTAATTTTTAGAATTTAAAATAATTTTTAATAATTTATTTTGTATTTTTAATAATTAAAAACTATTTTTTTCTATTTTTTTATAATTTTCGGAAAATAATAATGCTGTCTGTCGCTAAAGACCACCTATAGCGACAGAACCGGCGCTATAGGTGTTCTTCAAGCAAACCCAGAATTCATACACAGTTGTCGAGTGGTCATGTTTGACCAACAATATTTCATCACACAGAGTGTTTCTGGACCAACTATGAACTAGATCTTGTAGACAAAGTTCAATACTACACGTTATAACAAACAACTTGATTAAACAACCTAACACAAGCTAGGTCTAATCGTCCCAAGATGCTGTCAGAGCTGTTCTTCATTTCTGGTTTACCTAGAAATGAAGAACAGTTCGAGTCACCACATTTGATCGACTATAGCATGAAACATTTGAACTGTTCTTGTGATTTAAGACTTCTGAGTTCTAACCCACATGTAACACTACATATCTATCACATAAAATCACAATATCAACAATAAAACAGCCAGATTTGACTCGGTCAAAGTCTGTCAGAACACTCATGTATAAAGTTTCTGGGTTTTCCAGAAACGCTTAATCAGTGACTTGTGGTCTACTTTGACCACTCACTCAACTCGATATATTTATGTTATGAAGGGTATAAAGATATACATCTTGAGTCCATCTAACATACTACAACACGAAGTCAAGAACAAAAACAAAAACACAAAAACTTGACAGATCTAGAGCCTTAAACATCTTGTCAGACGCTGGAATAGTTTTCTGGGTTACCCAGATTTCTGTGCAGTCAACGTCGGTCAATGGTGTTTGACCTTAAATAACTTTAAGTCCAGACATCAAATAGCTATTCTATCACTTCCAGATTAAATACAACATATCAGGCTATATATTAACAATTTAATACAACAAAAATACTAAACACACAATGATTTACAGCCTCTGACATTCGATGTCAGAGAACAAAAAATAATTTTCCAGATTTTGTAGATCTTCAAATCCGAGCCTTTAGATGTTATGGATCTAACATCTAGCAACCCAGATCATCTATTTACACTATATCTAACATGTATAACACAAAAAAACTAACATCTAACATGAGATTTTTGGACAGAATTTGAATTAGGGTTTTATACCTTTTATGATCAATTGATGATTCTAGGCTTCTGATTTGTGGTTGGATTTCGTGGGGCTGGTATATGGGACTGATCTACTAGATAAATTCGTGGCTTAAGAGAGAAAATGAGAGTTGGTTATGGGTGGTGCAAAATAAGGCTTCCAAAGTGATTTTCTCTCTCTCCCAATCTTTAAATAGACAAATTGGATGCATGAACAGATCATCTAGAGGCTGGTTGCTGTCAAATTCATGCATGTGGAGTTGTTGAGAGTTGTTGAACCACCTCCCCTAATGTCAAAACCTAAGTTTGTAGCTTCAATAATGCAAGGGGCATAATGGTCATTTGTCTTTCCAATTTAATGGCTAAATTGTCATTCTTGCAAACCCTTAGGGTTTAACCCTAAAGTTTAACACAAATTGTAGGATTTTTCAACTAGGGTTTGCACAAAAATAAAATTAAATAAAATCTAATAACTAAATTTTAGTTTCTAAAATTTTGAAAAATAATAACTTTGTTAATTAAAGTAAATTTGTAATTATCTATCACATGTTCATTAGGGTCTATTACCCTTAATCACAATTAACTTTGCTAATAAAGCAATTAAGGTTAGAATTTTGATAATTAGGATTTCTAGAAATACAATTAGGGTTCTAGGCTTTATGGTTTTAATTTACTAATTAAGTTTATTTTAATTAGCAATTACAATCTATCGTACGTGTTATTAAACATAGCAACACAATTTCTGGCTGATCAAACTTCCGGTTTAGGTTTCCGAATTAGGGTTTTAATATTGGAAATTAGGGTTTTCCACAGAAAACTAGGGTTTTCTAAATATTAGGGTTTTCAAAATTTTAATTAGGGTTTACCTAATTAATACATTAATACACGACATAAATTATATTACACACTTATAAAATAATCTTGCACTCTAATTTGGATATCAAATTAGGGTTTAACATTATTCTAGTGTTTGGTCAAAATACACCGTAATTAATCAACCATTATCAATACGGACATACCTTACATATTCATAGCACTGAAAATCAAAATATAATTAATATTATATTATTATTCTCATACCTTGACAATAATCCAAAATTAGGATTTGGATTCCATATCTGATTATTCTTTCATATTTAACATTAGCAATTAAGGTAAAATAATTAACTTAATAATCTGTACAAAAATTCATATAATAAAATAATTATTATATTTATTAAAAAAAAAATCACTTCATATATTATTTAAATAATATATGATTATATATTCATGGAAAAATAATTTATAAAAACATTTCTATTTTAAAATTAATTATTATAAAAATATACTTTATAATAATCAATAATTCTAAAATAAATCTACTTGTAAATATTCATGTAATAAATATATTTTTATTTACCACATAAATACATATACACATAATCTTGTACAAATCCTCATCCTTAAAAAAAAAAAAAATTTATACGCAAAATTTCTTATTTATTTATATAGAAAATATCGGGTTGTCACATTCACCCTCCCTTATAAGGATTCCGTCCCCGGAATCACCACTTAAAAACCTACACATAACTAGGTACATAGCATACATATTCTTCGCAAGTAGATCTCAATCAACTTTGATTGAACTGATCTTTAACTAATCACATTAAGCTTGTCTTTCTGATTAAACGGAAATTTGATTTCTAAAAGAACTCAAATTCCTCCCTTAAAATTTCATTATAAAACAATTTACTATAAAATAGAAAAATTCTAATTACGCCAATAAAAGTTATTCGAATATTAGCTGGAACTGCATTGCCAGCTGCCACCGTGTCTTGAACCGTCATGTTGAAGACCCTTGATGTTGACTTTGTTGGTTTGTTCGATGATGTCAGCCCTGTGATTGCTAACGTTCCGATACCCTTACCAGTATTCACACTACCTACCTCTACCCTCCTGTTTGGAAAATCCTTCACCCTGTGCTCCATTGATCCGCAAATAAAACAACCACTGTTCATTCTAGGATTTGGGCAGTTGGGAGAGATATGGCCCTCCTGTCCGCATTTATAACACACAAATTTTCCTTTTAAACATTCTCCGGAGTGGTTCTTTCCACACTTTTTACACTGAATCCCTTGCTTCTTAATTCCTTCTTGCTTCACCTGCACATTACCAAAATAGTTCCCCTTCCTTTTTCCATCAACACTCCTGTTTCCACTATTAGTCCTCGCCTTCTCAGCTCCCTCGACCTTGCCCTTGTTCTTCTTCTCCTTATTGTAGAGGCTCATAGCCTCACTTCCCTCCTCCGCAATTATCGCCTTCTCCAAGACTGCTGCAAAGGTTGGGATCTGCAACACTGCCACCTTGTTATAGAGCCAAGGTTTTAATCCCAACTCAAATCTCCTCGCCTTCCTAGCCTCCGTATCGACTTGATGTGGAGCAAACCTAGTTAACTCATTGAATTTCGTGGCATATTCTGCCACTGACATATCCCTTTGCTTCAACTCCAGAAATTTTACCTCCATTCTAGACTGCATACTGGCTGAAAAATAGTTCTCGAAAAATAAAGTCTTAAATCTATCCCACGCTACCACACCTGCTCCTGCCCTCACCTGATTCGCTTCCCACCAGAAATTTGCCTCACCCTTCATCATATAGGTGGCAAAAGAGGTCTTTTGCCCCTCAGCTACCCTAGCTATTATAAACGCCTTCTCAATTTTCTTAACCCAAGTTTGGGCTTCTACAGGGTCAGTCGTACCTTTAAATTCTGGCGGTCTTACAGCCTTAAAATCTTTAAAATTTGCCAAGTGATTATCCGGCTGGTTTCCCTGTTGCATAGCCTGAGCTACCATATTTGCGAACTGCTGCATGGGGTCCACTTGTTGTTGTCCTTCAACATTGTTGACAGACTCTTCTGCCCTCTAATTTCGAGTTTGACGTCTTGGCGGCATTATCTGGTTAAGTAAAAACCATAAATTAACTTACATTCTAAACCTTATCATATAAGTTTAAACTTATTAAACTTGTTTCATAACTCAAACTTTGATTCATATTCATTCATTGCTTTCAAAATATCTTACATAACACAACACATAGTGCTTTAAACATCAGTTATCCCATTGTGACTACAAAAGTTGGGATTTACTTTACCAATTTTACAAAATTTTTATAATAATGCATTACACAGACATACTAAGAACACATATAATATTAAACACGGTTACACAACATAACCTATACTACCTATTTACTAAGTCTTCTTTCTTGGAAAGCTTCTCGCCTGATGATCTCCTATTCCACAATTAAAACAGACACATTGAGTTGGATTGGGACAATGAGGAGAGAAATGTCCCTTTTGTCCGCAATTATAGCAAACATATTCCCCCTTTCTGCATACGCCTTCATGCTTCTTGTCATAATTTGTACACTTTTCTATGTGTTTAAAGTTCCCTTGGTTGTTATCAGGATCACGATCATTCATTTTTCTTTTTCCCTTCTGGTTCGAAGTTGAACTCGACTTGTTGCTTTTAGCTCCCATTTGATCAATTTGGACTTGAAGCTTATCCTGCTTTTCCATTGTTTCTATTAACGCTTGACGCAATTGACTGTTAAGCAGTTTTTCTGTCTTCCATAACCCTTCTAGAGAAGAAACCTTGTTCCTCAATTCCTGCATCTCCATTGATGCTTGATCAGCTTCAGCATTAGGGTCTAAATCATTATCTGTTAGATCCACTATTTTCGGATCTAGTACTATGTTTTTCACGATAACCACCTCGTCCGAGTTGGTTTCATTGTGAGCTTCTATTTCCGCTATTGGCTTCGATATTATCTCCTTCTTTACGACCCGTGGGTATCCTAGTTATTTTTCACCTGACATCTACACACAACAATTATCCTGATTAGCATATAATATATACACATAACACATAAATGTTTCATATAAGTTATCTTTTAGTTTGTTTGACAATGAATTTATCCAATCCATCTTTATTTAAACTCTATATGAGTTATTTATATTTTCAACGTTTCCCTCTATTCTAAGGTTACGGCCTAAGGTTTCACCCACCTAAGGTTTCTAACCCTATAGCTCTGATACCAACTTGTGAGGCCCCCGAACCCGGATACTTGAAACCCGAACTCGGTACTTCACGATACCATTTCTATGAGCGGAATAATACTAATAATAATAAAAATAATATAAAACTTAACTTAATTTACATATACATCAGAGTCTTTCTCCCAAGTACGTAACCTTTAGTCATTCATTACATGATATTAGATATTTAAATATCATAGTCTTCATAATCTTAAACTATTACAAAACAGTACCACAAATCTTATTTGGTTAGCTTTCCCTTTCCCTTGTTTCGGCATGAGCCTTCGGTTCTTCACACTTAGCTGAAAACATTTAAATTAAGCAAGTATGAGCATTTGAGTGCCCAGCAAGTATTATATATATATATATATATATATATATATATATATATATATATATAAGCTGAAAGAATTTAAATGTTTTCTTTATAATACCCTTCTACAACCAATCAATAGTTGTGAAGTCATCTATACCAATAATAATATCATAACAACCCTCTTTTAAAATTTTGAAACTACGTATTGACTATACATGGGTTTCTGTGACATACTATGAACATTGTTTTCATTTTCGAAAAGGTTTGAACAAAAATTCATCTGTAAACCGTCATGACTTGTGGGCACGGAGGGTGATCAGCCCCGTTATACCCTGTATTGATCAATACTACATGTATAAGAACGATGTTATCGTTCACTCTATCCGCCTTGGGCGCATAAAATTTGTCCCATTATCGGGATGTTCATACCTGTCGGGTTTTTATAATAAAGGTCTTATCTTGTTCAACAATTATCTATAGTTCAACATATATGTATATCAAAGGTGTATCAACATGCGACTAAATACAATGATTATCCAAGTGGTGACACTTGTATAATCATTTATAGATATTAACGAACAGAATATATATAACTGAATTATCATATACTAGCATGTTGATAATCAATGGGCGTATATAATATAAGTTTAACAATCTGTACAATAATAACAATAATTCTGAACTTCTCACTGCTGTCCATTGCATAAAGAAAATGCAAAGTTAGGATACTTGCCTGATGCGCTGCTTACAATTCTCAACTTAGTTCTACCCTTTTCTATCACAACCTATCATTAATCAGATCATTTTACTGATTAGTACAGCATATCGTACACATAACACTGCCTATTGCAGTCAGCATGTGAAACCCCAGATTTTATAAATAAAGAATTAATTTTCTCGAAATAATTTTTTATATTATGGTGTGAATTTGAGATAATATTATAGTTGTGGGTAGTATTTATAAATTTTGTAAAGTATGCAAGTTGTTATATTATATTCGATTGGTCAGGGAATATTCTTTGTGTCGGAAAATATTCGTACGACGGTACAATTATTGGTGGACCCCACAACGAAATTATTGTGGGATTGAGAAAAAGACAAAAATATTTTATTAAAAATAACGGCGGAAGTTTTACCGTTGATACTGTTGAACTACTGGGTAATAAAAGTACAGTAATACGCGTTGTTGCATAGTAGCACACGGTATTGATTATTGATATTTATGTGAGAAGTCGCTCAGTTTGATTCAATTATCTAGGTTAAGGGATAGAAGTCACAATTGGTATCAATGTGACGTATTATCCAAGTCTTGGATGTGAGTAACAGTTTTGAATGATATTTTTATCATTAATAAATCTCTTGACGTATTCCTGAAGACTTCTTAGCCTAGCCCAGAGCGTGAAATCAAATTTTATATTGACACCAGTACAAAACCCATTTCTTAAACCCTCAAAATAATTTTTTCAACTAAAACGAAAGTAACATGCACCAAACACGTTGACTCGAGCTGTTGAAGATTACGATCGTACTATTCAATATCATCGTGGAAGAGCGAATGTGGTAGCTGACGTGTTGAGTAGAAGATCGTATGCGTTTATAAGTGCGATGTTGGTAACACAAAGACTCATTTCGTATAACTTGCAAATGATGAAGATAGAGTTAAAGACTCTAGGGACCCACGTGAAGATAACGAATATACGAGTAAAATTGACTTTAATCGATAAAGTTAAAGAAGCTCAATCTACATACCCGAATCTTATGAATGTGAAGAAGAAGGTTCAAGAGGGTGTTATTTTAGAAGCAAGAGTTGCTGAAGAGAGGAAATCTCAACCCTCGATTTAATTGGCCCATTTGAAATCCTCGATTGAGTAGGAACTGTGGCTTATAGACTCGTTTTACCGCCAAATATATTGCGTGTTCATAACATTTTTTTTCGTATCGATGTTACGTAAATATGTGGACGACCCGAACCACATTATTAATTTAGAACCGGACGAGATAGCGGATGATTTAACGTTTGAAGAGATACGTGTTACAATCTTGGATAAGAAGAATCGTATTCAACACTCAAAGGTTATATCTCAAGAGTTAGAATTTGAAGTGAAGTCAAGGTATCCTCACCTGTTCGGCATACCAGGTACGTACGTAAATTTCGAGGGCGAAATTCCATAAGGAGGGGAGATTGTGAAACCCCAGATTTTATAAATAAAGAATTAATTTTCTCGAAATAATTTTTTATATTATGGTGTGAATTTGAGATAATATTATAGTTGTGGGTAGTATTAATAAATTTTGCAAAGTATGCAAGTTGTTATATTATATTCGATTGGTCAGGGAATATTCTTTGTGTCGGAAAATATTCGTACGACGGTACAATTATTGGTGGACCCCACAACGGAATTATTGTCGGATTGAGAAAAAGACAAAAATATTTTATTAAAAATAACGGCGGAAGTTTTACCGTTGATACTGTTGAACTACTGGGTAATAAAAGTACAGTAATGCGCGTTGTTGCATAGTAGCACACGATATTGATTATTGATATTTATGTGAGAAGTCGCTCAGTTTGATTCAATTATTGTCGATTAATAATATGAATTATTATAGCGATGATGACGTTTTGTTTTATTCGTATTATTAACGTAATAAAACAGAAACATCTTTTTATAGAAAACAGAATACTTTATTAAAGTTATTTTATAAATAGAATATATTATATTTTTTTATGCATAGTGTTGCATAGTGTTTTGCATAGTGTTGCATAGTGTTTGTATAGTAAAAATCTTTTTATATAAATAGAATATATTATATTTTATTTAAAAGATTTTTCTTTAAATATGGACCGTCAGATTAAAGTAAATCAATCTGGACCGTTCATGGATTAGTTACTATGCATTCCATTTTCCTATAAATAGAAGCTCATTCCTTCATTATTTTCTTACGAATTCACTGAACTCTAGAGAGAGAAACTATAGAGAGATAGAAGAAAAGCTTTTTGCTACTTAACTTTTCTTTTTCCCATATCCAGTTTCTGTTACGGTAAGGGGTGTTATTCTTTCTTATTCATGAAGAGAACTGTTGTTATTCCATTTCTTATTATTCTGTTGGAATAACCTGTATACGCGGTCTACCCTATACTTGGTGACATTCTTCTATTATTCTGTTGGAACATCCTGTCTGTGTGTTTTACACCGGGCCTGGTTCCGTCTTTATTATTATTCCGTTGGAACATCCTGTCTGTGTGTTTTACACCGGACCTGGTTCCGTCTTTATTATTATTCCGTTGGAACATCCTGTCTGTGTGTTTTACACCGGACCTGGTTCCGTCTTTATTATTATTCCGTTGGAACATCCTGTCTGTGTGTTTTACACCGGACCTGGTTCCGTCTTTATTATTCTGTTGGAACATCCTGTCGGTGTGAATTTCACCTGACCTGGTTCCATTATTATTATTCTGTTGGAATAACCTGTCTGTGCGGTCTATCGCATGCATGGTGATTTCTTTTGTTATTCCATTTTTTATTATACTCAGTTGGATAAAACTTTGATTTCTATACTCCATGAAATTAGTGGAATATCCTTGACATTTGCGCTTCATCCAGTATCCTTACATGGAAATATTCTTCTGATCATTCTTGAATTTTACACCACAAAACAGTATCGTGTTGACAATTTGGACGTTAATAATTCTTGGATAAAATAATTCTTGAACTTGTTTTATTGAATTCTTATATCATTGTCATCATCCTCTTATTTATATTTTTGAAAGTCATCTATGGCCTGTAGAGCATGGATGGACTTGGTATGATTATGACCAGGGATTATTCGGTATAATCATGACCGTAATGTTATAAATGATGTAAAAATTAAAAGTCCTCATTGGCCCGTAGTGCATTGATGGAAAGTTTTTGGTATGATTATGGCTATGGATTCTCTTTGGCCGTAGTGCAAAGATGAATTGTTTTATGGCATTATCAGGACCGTTGATGAAAACACGATTATCTTTGGCCCGTAGTGCATGGATAATTCGTGGTCGTGATACTAAAGAATATCCTTGGCCTGTAGTGCAGGGATGATTTAATGATGTGGATTATTTATTGAGCTGAGTCTCAGCGATAAAAGTGATGAAAAACTTTTTAAATCATAAAAGATAGTATATTCAATTCTCTACTTGACTCTTTTAATGGATTGCTTGTTCCGCTGCAGTTAAACTTTATGTCTATTGTATTTTATCAGTTTAACATTGTTGGAGGCTAATGATAATTTATTCTACATTATCTTAGTCATAATATTTCTTACTGGGCTAGTTGAGCTCACCCTTTCTTTCACTGTTCTCTTCAGGAAATGAGAACATAGCTGGGACGAGTCGGGGAACGGAGTAATTGTCCAGAGGATAGCATTAGTAGTCCTCACTATTATGTGAAATAGTGTATTAATAATTGTAATAAGGACTCTTTTTGAGTTTGTATAATCTCTAGTAGACAATAATTGTATTCAAACTCACAGTTATGTTTTGTCGTATTGTATACGACAGCTGTATTAGTAAGTTGTATTAGAATTATGTACCATGTATCTGATGACCCAAGATGGGTGATGTATACCAAATTTTGGGGGCGTCACACAGCACATTCCCTATTCACATTATCACACATGTTCAACAATCGTTGACTCATAATCAAACATCAACACCTTCCTAATCACATTGTCATACAACCTTAATAACCATTGAATCATAAATAAACACATATTCAATTAAATTATTTAAGTCCTGATCAATTTCTGAAACATGTCGGTCTACCGACAACTTTATCGGGTAAATATCGAGTCTAAGACTCTAAACCGTAGTTCATTATCCATTTGGATAACTTAAACATCAGTCGCACTATTTTTCATGGCCTTATAATAATTATTAAATAATTAATATTAAATTATTAAAGAAATTATCCTTTAAATATTAAAAGTTATAGTTTATAACTTAAAATATCTTTAAACACTTTATTTTCATTTAAAATAATTTTTATAATATTAAAATCATTTTTAAACTAACTTATTTAATATAATTATTAAATAATTTTAATATCATTAATAATCATTAATTAATGAAATTTACCTTTAAATATTAAAAGTTATATTTTATAACTTAAAATATTTTTAAATAAATTATTATCATTTAAAATGATTTGTAATATAATAAAATCATTTTTAATTCATTTAATAAATAACTTAATTATCATTAATATTAATTTATTAATGAAAATTATCACATAATATTAAAAGTTATCAAAAATAACTTAAAATATTTTCTTATATCATAATATAATTTTAAATGATTTTTCAAATATTAAAATCATTTTTAAATAATTTATTTAATATTATAATTAAATAAATTAATTACTTTTAATATTCCAAAAATATTAAATATTTATGAAATACATTTAAAATAATTAAAAACTAATTTTTAGAATTTAAAATAATTTTTAATAATTTATTTTGTATTTTAAATAATTAAAAACTATTTTTTTTTCTATTTTTTATAATTTTCAATAAATAATAATGCTGTCTGTCGCTAAAGACCACCTATAGCGACAGAACCATCGCTATAGGTGTTCTTCAAGCAAACCCAGAATTCATACACAGTTGCCGAGTGGTCATGTTTGACCAACAATATTTCATCACACAGAGTGTTTCTGGACCAACTATGAACTAGATCTTGTAGACAAAGTTCAATACTACACGTTATAACAAACAACTTGATTAAACAACCTAACACAAGCTAGATCTAATCGTCCCAAGATGCTGTCAGAGCTGTTCTTCATTTCTGGGTTTACCTAGAAATGAAGAACAGTTCGAGTCACCACATTTGATCGACTATAGCATGAAACATATGAACTGTTCTTGTGATTTAAGACTTCTGAGTTCTAACCCACATGTAACACTACATATCTATCACATAAAATCACAATATCAACAATAAAACAGCCAGATTCGACTCGGTCAAAGTCTGTCAGAACACTCATGTATAAAGTTTCTGGGTTTTCCAGAAACGCTTAATCAGTGACTTGTGGTCTACTTTGACCACTCACTCAACTCGATATATTTATGTTATGAAGGGTATAAAGATATACATCTTGAGTCCATCTAACATACTACAACATGAAGTCAAGAACAAAAACAAAAACACAAATACCTGACAGATCTAGAGCCTTAAACATCTTGTCAGACGCTGGAATAGTTTTCTGGGTTACCCAGATTTCTGTGCAGTCAACGTCGGTCAATGGTGTTTGACCTTAAATAACTTTAAGTCCAGACATCAAATAGCTATTCTATCACTTCCAGATTAAATACAACATATCAGGCTATATATTAACACTTTAATACAACAAAAATACTAAACACACAATGATCTACAGCCTCTGACATTCGATGTCAGAGAACAAAAAATAATTTTCCAGATTTTGTAGATCTTCAAATCCGAGCCTCTAGATGTTATGGATCTAACATCTAGCAACCCAGATCATCTATTTACACTATATCTAACATGTATAACACAAAAAAACTAACATCTAACATGAGATTTTTGGACAGAATTTGAATTAGGGTTTTATACCTTTTATGATCAATTGATGATTCTAGGCTTCTGATTTGTGGTTGGATTTCGTGGGGCTGGTATATGGGACTGATCTACTAGATAAATTCATGGCTTAAGAGAGAAAATGAGAGTTGGTTATGGGTGGTGCAAAATAAGGCTTCCAAAGTGATTTTCTCTCTCTCCCAATCTATAAATAGACAAATTGGATGCATGAACAGATCATCTAGAGGCTGGTTGCTGTCAAATTCATGCATGTGGAGTTGTTGAGAGTTGTTGAACCACCTCCCCTAATGTCAAAACCTAAGTTTGTAGCTTCAATAATGCAAGGGGCATAATGGTCATTTGTCTTTCTAATTTAATGGCTAAATTGTCATTCTTACAAACCCTTAGGGTTTAACCCTAAAGTTTAACACAAATTGTAGGATTTTTCAACTAGGGTTTGCACAAAAATAAAATTAAATAAAATCTAATAACTAAATTTTAGTTTCTAAAGTTTTGAAAAATAATAACTTTGTTAATTAAAGTAAATTTGTAATTATCTATCACATGTTCATTAGGGTCTATTACCCTTAATCACAATTAACTTTGCTAATAAAGCAATTAAGGTTAGAATTTTGATAATTAGGGTTTCTAGAAATACAATTAGGGTTCTAGGCTTTATGGTTTTAATTTACTAATTAAGTTTATTTTAATTAGCAATTACAATCTATCGTACGTGTTATTAAACATAGCAACACAATTCCTGGCTGATCAAACCTCCGGTTTAGGTTTCCGGATTAGGGTTTTTAATATTGGAAATTAGGGTTTTCCACAGAAAACTAGGGTTTTCTAAATATTAGGGTTTCCAGAATTTTAATTAGGGTTTACCTAATTAATACATTAATACACGACATAAATTATATTACACACTTATAAAATAATCTTGCACTCTAATTTGGATATCAAATTAGGGTTTAACATTATTCTAGGGTTTGGTCAAAATACACCGTAATTAATCAACCATTATCAATACGGACATACCTTACATATTCATAGCACTGAAAAATCAAAATATAATTAATATTATATTATTATTCTCATACCTTGACAATAATCCAAAATTAGGATTTGGATTCCGTATCTGATTATTCTTTCATATTTAACATTAGCAATTAAGGTAAAATAATTAACTTAATAATCTGTACAAAAATTCATATAATAAAATAATTATTATATTTATTCAAAAAAAATCACTTCATATATTATTTAAATAATATATGATTATATATTCATGGAAAAATAATTTATAAAAACATTTCTATCTTAAAATTAATTATTATAAAAATATACTTTATAATAATCAATAATTCTAAAATAAATCTACTTGTAAATATTCATTTAATAGATATATTTTTATTTACCACATAAATACATATACACATAATGTTGTACAAATCCTCATCCTTAAATAAAAAAAAAATTTATACGCAAAATTTCTTATTTATTTATATAGAAAATATCGGGTTGACACATTCACCCTCCCTTATAAGGATTCCGTCCCCGGAATCACCACTTAAAAACCTACACATAACTAGGTACATAACATACTTATTCTTCGCAAGTAGATCTCAATCAACTTTGATCGAACTGATCTTTAACTAATCACATTAAGCTTGTCTTTCTGATTAAACGGAAATTTGATTTCTAAAAGAACTCAAATTCCTCCCTCAAAATTTCATTATAAAACAATTTACTATAAAATAGAAAAATTCTAATTACGCCAATAAAAGTTATTCGAATATTAGCTGGAACTGCATTGCCAGCTGCCACCGTGTCTTGAACCGTCACGTTGAAGACCCTTGATGTTGACTTTGTTGGTTTGTTCGATGATGTCGTCCCTGTGATTGCTAACGTTCCGCTACCCTTACCAGTATTTACACTACTTGCCTCTACCCTCCTGTTTGGAAAATCCTTCACCCTGTGCTCCATTGATCCGCAAATAAAACAACCACTGTTCATTCTAGGATTTGGGCAATTGGGAGAGATATGGCCCTCCTGCCCGCATTTATAACACACAAATTTTCATTTTAAACATTCTCCGGAGTGGTTCTTTCCACACGTTTTACACTGAATCCCTTGCTTCTTAATTCCTTCTTGCTTCACTTGCACATTACCAAAATAGTTTCCCTTCCTTTTTCCATCAACACTCCTGCTTCCACTATTAGTCCTCACCTTCTCAGCTCCCTCGACCTTGCCCTTGTTCTTCTTCTCCTTATTGTAGAGGCTCATAGCCTCACTTCCCTCCTCCGCAATTATCGCCTTCTCCAAGAGTGCTGCAAAGGTTGGGATCTGCAACACTACCACCTTATTATAGAGCCAAGGTTTTAATCCCAGCTCAAATCTCCTCGCCTTCCTAGCCTCCGTATTGACTTGATGCGGAACAAACCTAGCTAACTCATTGAATTTCGTGGCATATTCTGCCACTGACATATCCCCTTGCTTCAACTCCAGAAATTTTACCTCCATTCTAGACTGCATACTGGCTGAAAAATAGTTCTCAAAAAATAAAGTCTTAAATCTATCCCACGCTACCACACCTGCTCCTGCCCTCACCTGATTCGCTTCCCACCAGAAATTTGCCTCACCCTTTATCATATAGGTGGCAAAAGAGGTCTTTTTCCCCTCAGCTACCCTAGCTATTATAAACGCCTTCTCAATTTCCTTAACCCAAGTTTGGGCTTCTACAGGGTCAGTCGTACCTTTAAATTCTGGCGGTCCTACAGCCTTAAAATCTTTAAAATTTGCCAAGTGATTATCCGGCTGGTTTCCCTGTTGCATAGCCTGAGCTACCATATTTGCGAACTGCTGCATGGGGTCCACTTGTTGTTGTCCTTCAACATTGTTGACAAACTCTTCTGCCCTCTGATTTCGAGTTTGACGTCTTGGCGGCATTATCTGGTTAAGTAAAAACCATAAATTAACTTACATTCTAAACCTTATCATATAAGTTTAAACTTATTAAACTTGTTTTATAACTCAAACTTTGATTCATATTCATTCATTGCTTTCAAAATATCCTACATAACACAACACATAGTGCTTTAAACATCAGTTATCTCATTGTGACTACAAAAGTTGGGATTTACTTTACCAATTTTACAAAAGTTTAATAATAATGCATTACACAGACATACTAAGAACACATATAATATTAAACACGCTTACACAACATAACCTATACTACCTATTTACTAAGTCTTCTTTCTTGGACAGCTTCTCGCCTGATGATCTCCTATTCCACAATTAAAACAGACACATTGAGTTGGATTGGGACAATGAGGAGAGAAATGTCCCTTTTGTCCGTAATTATAGCAAACATATTCCCCCTTTCTGCATACGCCTTCATGCTTCTTGTCACAATTTGTACACTTTTCTATGTGTTTAAAGTTCCCTTGGTTGTTATCAGGATCACGATCATTCATTTTTCTTTTTCCCTTCTGGTTCGAAGTTGAACTCGACTTGTTGCTTTTAGCTCCCATTTGATCAATTTGGACTTGAAGCTTATCCTGCTTTTCCATTGTTTCTATTAACGCTTGACGCAATTGACTGTTAAGCAGTTTTTCTGTCTTCCACAACCCTTCTAGAGAAGAAACCTTGTTCCTCAATTCCTGCATCTCCATTGATGCTTGATCAGCTTCAGCATTAAGGTCTGAATCATTATCTGTTAGATCCACTATTTCCGGATCTGGTACTATGTTTTCCACGATAACCACCTCGTCCGAGTTGGTTTCATTGTGAGCTTCTATTTCCGCTATTGGCTTCAATATTAGCTCATTCTTTACGACCCGTGGGTATCCTAGTTCTTTTTCACCTGACATCAACACACAGCAATTATCCTGATTAGCATATAATATATACACATAACACATAAAGGTTTCATATAAGTTATCTTTTAGTTTGTTTGACAATGAATTTATCCAATCCATCTTTATTTAAACTCTATATGAGTTATTTATATTTTTAACGTTTCCCTCTATTCTAAGGTTATGGCCTAAGGTCTCACCCACCTAAGGTTTCTAACCCTATAGCTCTGATACCAACTTGTGAGGCCCCCGAACCCGGATACTTGAAACCCGAACTCGGTACTTCACGATACCATTTCTATGAGCGGAATAATACTAATAATAATAAAAATAATATAAAACTTAACTTAAATTTACATATACATCAGAGTCTTTCTCCCAAGTACGTAACCTTTAGTCATTCATTACATGATATTAGATATTTAAATATTATAGTCTTCATAATCTTAAACTATTACAAAACAGTACCACAAATCTTATTTGGTTAGCTTTCCCTTTCCCTTGTTTCGGCATGAGCCTTCTGGTTCTTCACACTTAGCTGCAAACATTTAAATTAAGCAAGTATGAGCATTTGAGTGCCCATCAAGTATTCTATATATATATATATATATATATAAGCTGAAAGAATTTAAATGTTTTCTTTATAATACCCTTCTACAACCAATCAATAGTTGTGAAGTCATCTATACCAATAATAATAATATCATAACAACCCTCTTTCAAAATTTTGAAACTACGTATTGACTATACATGGGTTTCTATGACATACTATGAACATTGTTTTCATTTTCGAAAAGGTTTGAACAGAAATTCATCTGTAAACCGTCATGACTTACGGGCACGGAGGGTGATCAGCCCCGTTGTACCCTGTATTGATCAATACTACATGTATAAGAACGATGTTACCGTTCACTCTATCCGCCTTGGGCGCATAAATTTTTTCTCATTATCGGGATGTTCATACCTGTCGGGTTTTTATAACAAAGGTCTTATCTTGTTCAACAATTATCTATAGTTCAACATATATGTATATCAAAGGTGTATCAACATGCGATTAAATACAATGATTATCTAAGTGGGGACACTTGTATAATCATTTATAGATATTAACGAACAGAATATATATAACTGAATTATCATATACTAGCATGTTGATAATCAATGGGCGTATATAATATAAGTTTAACAATCTGTACAATAATAACAATAATTCTGAACTTCTCACTTCTGTCCATTGCATAAAGAAAATGCAAAGTTAGGATACTTGCCTGATGCACTGCTTACAATTTTCAACTTAGTTCTACCCTTTTCTATCACAACCTATCATTAATCAGATCATTTTACTGATTAGTACAACATATCGTACACATAACACTGCCTATTGCAGTCAGCACATTCCCTATTCACATTATCACACATGTTCAACAATCGTTGACTCATAATCAAACATCAACACCTTCCTAATCACATTGTCATACAACCTTAATAACCATTGAATCACAAAGAAACACATATTCAATTAAATTATTTAAGTCCTGATCAATTTCTGAAACATGTCGGTCTACCGACAGCTTTATCGGGTAAATATCGAGTCTAAGACTCTAAACCGTAGTTCATTATCCATTTGGATAACTTAAACATCAGTCGCACTATTTTTCATGGCCTTATAATAATTATTAAATAATTATAATCATTTATCATATTTTTGAAATATCAGAATCATTATTAAATGATTTAAATATTAAACAATTCTACTATCATTAATATTTAATTAATATTAAACTATTAATGAAATCATTGCCAAAATATTAAAGCTATGTATAATAACTCAAATATTTTTAAAGTATTTATAATACCCTAAAATGATTTTTAAAACATTTAAAATCATTATTAAATAATTACCATTAATATTAATGAACTATTTATCCAAATATTAAAAGTCATAATTATAACTTAAAATATTTTTAAATCATTAATATCCTTTTTAAATGATTTTTAAATAAATAAAACCATTTTAAACTATTTATTTAATATAATTATTAAATAAATTTAACATCATTAATATATCATTAATATTAAATTATTAAAGAAATTATCCTTTAAATATTAAAAGTTATAGTTTATAACTTAAAATATCTTTAAACACTTTATTTTCATTTAAAATAATTTTTATAATATTAAAATCATTTTTAAACTAAATTATTTAATATAATTATTAAATAATTTTCATATCATTAATAATCATTATTTAATGAAATTTACCTTTAAATATTAAAATTATATTTTATAACTTAAAATATTTTTAAATACATTATTATCATTTAAAATGATTATTAATATAATAAAATCATTTTTAATTCATTTATTTAATTCATTTAATAAATAACTTAATTATCATTAATATTAATTTATTAATGAAAATTATCACATAATATTAAAAGTTATCAAAAATAACTTAAAATATTTTCTTATATCATAATATAATTTTAAATGATTTTTCAAATATTAAAATCATTTTTAAATAATTTATTTAATATTATAATTAAATAAATTAATTACTTTTAATATTCCAAAAAATATTAAATATTTATGAAATATATTTAAAATAATTAAAAACTAATTTTTAGAATTTAAAATAATTTTTAATAATTTATTTTGTATTTTTAATAATTAAAAACTATTTTTTTCTATTTTTTATAATTTTCGGAAAATAATAATGCTGTCTGTCGCTAAAGACCACCTATAGCGACAGAACCGTCGCTATAGGTGTTCTTCAAGCAAACCCAGAATTCATACACAGTTGCCGAGTGGTCATGTTTGACCAACAATATTTCATCACACAGAGTGTTTCTGGACCAACTATGAACTAGATCTTGTAGACAAAGTTCAATACTACATGTTATAACAAACAACTTGATTAAACAACCTAACACAAGCTAGATCTAATCGTCCCAAGATGCTGTCAGAGCTGTTCTTCATTTCTGGGTTTACCCAGAAATGAAGAACAGTTCGAGTCACCACATTTGATCGACTATAGCATGAAACATATGAACTGTTCTTGTGATTTAAGACTTCTGAGTTCTAACCCACATGTTACACTTCATATCTATCACATAAAATCACAATATCAACAATAAAACAGCCAGATTCGACTCGGTGTAAGTCTGTCAGAACACTCATGTATAAAGTTTCTGGGTTTTCCAGAAACGCTTAATCAGTGACTTGTGGTCTACTTTGACCACTCACTCAACTCGATATATTTATGTTATGAAGGGTATAAAGATATACATCTTGAGTCCATCTAACATACTACAACATGAAGTCAAGAACAAAAACAAAAACACAAAAACCTGACAGATCTAGAGCCTTAAACATCTTGTCAGACGCTGGAATAGTTTTCTGGGTTATCCAGATTTCTGTGCAGTCAACGTCGGTCAATGATGTTTGACCTTAAATAACTTTAAGTCCAGACATCAAATAGCTATTCTATCACTTCCAGATTAAAGACAACATATCAGGCTATATATTAACACTTTAATACAACAAAAATACTAAACACACAACGATCTACAGCCTCTGACATTCGATGTCAGAGAACAAAAAATAATTTTCCAGATTTTGTAGATCTTCAAATCCGAGCCTCTAGATGTTATGGATCTAACATCTAGCAACCCAGATCATCTATTTACACTATATCTAACATGTATAACACAAAAAAACTAACATCTAACATCAGATTTTTGGACAGAATTTGAATTAGGGTTTTATACCTTTTATGATCAATTGATGATTCTAGGCTTCTGATTTGTGGTTGGATTTCATGGGCCTGGTGTATGGGACTGATCTACTAGATAAATTCGTGGCTTAAGAGAGAAAATGAGAGTTGGTTATGCGTGGTGCAAAATAAGGCTTCCAAAGTGATTTTCTCTCTCTCCCAATCTATAAATAGACAAATTGGATGCATGAACAGATCATCTAGAGGCTGGTTGCTGTCAAATTCATGCATGTGGAGTTGTTGAGAGTTGTTGAACCACCTCCCCTAATGTCAAAACCTAAGTTTGTAGCTTCAATAATGCAAGGGGCATAATGGTCGTTTGTCTTTCCAATTTAATGGCTAAATTGTCATTCTTGCAAACCCTTAGGGTTTAACCCTAAAGTTTAACACAAATTGTAGGATTTTTCAACTAGGGTAAAACCCTTAGGATTAAATTTGTAATTATCTATCACATGTTCATTAGGGTCTATTACCCTTAATCACAATTAACTTTGCTAATAAAGCAATTAAGGTTAGAATTTTGATAATTAGGGTTTCTAGAAATACAATTAGGGTTCTAGGCTTTATGGTTTTAATTTACTAATTAAGTTTATTTTAATTAGCAATTACAATCTATCGTACGTGTTATTAAACATAGCAACACAATTTTTGGCTGATCAAACCTTCGGTTTAGGTTTCCGTATTAGGGTTTTTAATATTGGAAATTAGGGTTTTCCACAGAAAACTAGGGTTTTCTAAATATTAGGGTTTCCAGAATTTTAATTAGGGTTTACCTAATTAATACATTAATACACGACATAAATTATATTACACACTTATAAAATAATCTTGCACTCTAATTTGGATATCAAATTAGGGTTTAACATTATTCTAGGGTTTGGTCAAAATACACCGTAATTAATCAACCATTATCAATACGGACATACCTTACATATTCATAGCACTGAAAAATCAAAATATAATTAATATTATATTATTATTCTCATACCTTGACAATAATCCAAAATTAGGATTTGGATTCCATATCTGATTATTCTTTCATATTTAACATTAACAATTAAGGTAAAATAATTAACTTAATAATCTGTACAAAAATTCATATAATAAAATAATTATTATATTTATTCAAAAAAAATCACTTCATATATTATTTAAATAATATATGATTATATATTCATGGAAAAATAATTTATAAAAACATTTCTATCTTAAAATTAATTATTATAAAAATATACTTTATAATAATCAATAATTCTAAAATAAATCTACTTGTAAATATTTATGTAATAAATATATTTTTATTTACCACATAAATACATATACACATAATCTTGTACAAATCCTCATCATTAAATAAAAAAAAAATTATACGCAAAATTTCTTATTTATTTATATAGAAAATATCGGGTTGTCACACCCTTGGTTGAACGTACTCGCTATCTCGCTCTAATAATTGAGCCCTGTTGACAACATCTGAATATAAAGAAAATTTATGAGAGATAAGATATTGTCGAATCTCGGGTTTTAAACCTCTCAGAAATATCCTCGTCATTCGTTCCTCATTCTCTACCAAATGAGGTGCAAACCTGGATAACTCTGCAAACTTCGCCTCGTATTGGGACACCGTCATGTTGTTTTGTTCTAGTATAATAAACTCTACCTCCTTCATATGGCGAATACTTTCAGGAAAATATTTTTTGTTGAAAAGTTTCTGAAATGTTCCCAAGACATGCGGAGTACGACAGGCTGGGTACGTTTCACAGACTCCCACCAGTAATCTGCCTCGCCACGTAACATAAAGGTGGCGAATGGAACCTTCTGTTCCTCTGTGCATTCCAAGACATCGAATATCTTGGTAATTTGTTTGATCCACGTTTCTGCCATGATCGGATCTGGCTTTCCTTTAAATTCTGGTGGTCCCAACTTTTTAAACTGCTTGGCCATGACAAGCCGCACGTTGCTATCATTCCACCCGTATTCTGTACACAAGTCTCCCTCATCTGGTTTTGCATGAACTGTAAAAAGCTTCTAAACATCCCGTCATTTATCGTCTGCGCAGTGGTGTTGTTTACAGGAGGAATATTGCCTTTTTGTTGCACGTTCCCCTAGTGTATGACCCCAAAAATTAATAAATAAAATTTAATTTCCTTTAATTATTATTTTGAATAGTAAGGGTTGATTTGATTAATGTGGATAGTTATGGGAAAAATACGCAAATATTTCAAAATAAGGAAGTGGTTATAAAATATTCATTGTTGTCGGGGAATATTCGTTTGGTCGTGGAATATTCGTACTTACGGGGAATATTCGTACGACGGCGCAACCATGTGTGGGCCCCATAACGGAAAGCGATTGGAGGAAGAAAACGACAAATATAAGTTGTTAAAATACAGTAATACGCGTTGTTACACAGTAGCACACGGTATTGCACAATATTTTGAATTATTAATCCTTACGTAAGAAGGCACTACTCAATAATTGCTACAGGAGTTACTGTTCATTACTTTATTGATTCAATAATTACTGCGTTGATATTTATATTATTATTGTTTCAATAATTGTCATTGCACAGTATTTTCCATTATCAGATCAATAATTCATATTATTTGAATAATATTATCAGATAACATTATTGGTAATGTCTAGAAAGTTCTGTCAAGGAGAGGTTTGGTCATCTAATTGCGCGTCAGTAAGGAGAAATCCTTATTGGAAAGCCCCCTCTATCTTGGGAACGGCCTGGTTGTCAGTATTGTGATTCTGTAATATTATTTTTAATAATTAATTATTGATTATTATGATAAAGAAAATATTTATTTTATGTGGAAATAGATGGAATTTCCCATGAAAAGTCGTGAGTTTCAAATTTTTCTGATTAACAGGCTATTTTCTATGAATTATTGAAGTTACGAAAAATAAAATAAATTTTTTATTAATTATGGTGGGACCCACTTTTTGGTGGGTGTTGAATACACATGGGCTGCTGAAATTTTCAGCATTGAGGGGCTAAAGTTGTCAACAAGCATGCGTAGGAATGTTGATTAATAATAATATTATTTTATTATTTAGTCTCCTTTGGCGTTCTAGCAATTTCCTATAAATAGGCGCTTAGGTTAGAATTGAAAATCACACCAGAAACAAAGTTTTCTCTCTTTCTCTTTCTATATTATCGAGCGTATTCTTGTGAGTATACTTTGATTGTTGCTATACGGTGCGAGTTTCTGTCAGCATTATACCAAAATTCAGTCAGAAGTACGGTTATTTTGAGGTAAGGGATGTTATTTTCTTCTTAAATGATATTATTTTCTTCAATATCATTATGCCGAAATATTGGTGAACGTTTTTATCAAATTTGGAACTTTTTGTGCTGGAGTTACTATTCACGTTTACGACACTATTCACGTATACGACACTATTCACGAATACGGCACTATTCACAGAAAAATTATTTTTTTTCTTTTCGTCCAAAATATCTATTGTGGATACTAGCTTTGATTGTATCCATGTTTTGATCATTCTTGAATTTTACACCACTATGATTATTTTTGAGGTATTTTTGGACATGGATAAAACAAAGTACGAATCCTTAATCCTTAATCCTTGTCATTTGTTTCACTGGATTCACTTCTTTAAAAATATTTTTATCATCTTAAGTCTTAAATGATGTTATTATTGAATATCTTTGACCTGTAGTGCAAAGATGAATGATTTCTGATGAATATCTTTGGCCCGTAGTGCAAAGATGAACATGTGTTTAGATGAACATGACCAACAGATGAATATCCTTGGCCTGTAGTGCAAGGATGAATATATGATTCAGGATGTGCATTGATTGATGTAACAGGGATAAAAATACTATTGATCGACTGTTAAATTCATAGACATTAGTAGATTTCATCATCTACGTAACTCTTCTATGAATTAATATTTTCCGCTGCGAATATTGATTTAAAACTTGTTGTCTATTGTATTCTATTAGATATTTCCCTGTTGAAGACTAACGATAATTTTTTGTATATTATCTTAGTCATAATATTCTTTACTGAGCTAGTTGAGCTCACCATTTTCCTTTTTGTTCCATTTTTTCTTCTCAGGAGACGAGAATATAGCGAGTACGAGTCGGGGTATGAATTGATGGTTCTTGAGAGAGTTGTTTAGTAGTCCTCACCATTTTTGTAAAATAATGTATCAATAATTATGATGAGGATTTATTTGTATGTGGATATTGTCTAGATGGCAATATCTGTATTTAAACTCACAGTTATATGTTGTAATAATAAAGTTGAAGTTAATTCTGTACCATGTATTTGACAACTCAGAATGGGTGATGTATACCTGTTTTGGGGGCGTCACACCTAGGTGGTGATTAAAGTTGTTTCCACGGTGTCATTAACTCCACCGTTAATATTCTCGACTGCCATTCTTAAATACTACCATAAAACAAGGGTTAATTAAATAATTTAACAAATCACATAATACCCCTATATTATGACCGACCAACAAATAAGCTTAGGTAGGACACACTAGCGAAGGATTTACTCGTCTTTCCCCTCCTAGTTCTATTCCCCGATCTCCGCCAGAGATCATATCCCTAAGCTCTGTTACCAATTGTGACACCCCCAAAATAGGTATACAACACCCATTCTGAGTTGTCAAATACATGGTACAGAAACAACTATAACTTTATTTATACAACATAAAAACTGTGAGTTTAAATAGAAATATTGTCATCTAGACAATATCCACATTCAAATAAGTCCTCATTTCAATTATTGATACATTATTTTACAAAAATGGTGAGGACTACTAAAATAAATTCTAGAACCATCTTTCCATACCCTGACTAGTACTCGTTACATTCTCGCCTCTTGAGAAGAAAAATGGAACAAAAAGGAAAATGGTGAGGTCAACTAGTCCAGTAAAGAACATTATAACTAAGATAATACAGAACAAATTATTGTTAGTCTTCAATAGGGAAAGAATATAATAGAATACAATAGACAACAAGATTTAAATCAATATTCGCAGCGGAAATAATAATTCATTAGAAGAGTTAAGTAGAGAATGAAATATACTATCTTCTATATATGAATATAAAAGTTCATCGTCTATCTTTTATCCCAGTAACATCAATCAATATATATCTGGAATCAAATATTCATCTTTGCACTACAGGCCAAAGATATTCATCAGTTGGTCATGTTCATCTAAACACCTGTTCATCTTTGCACTACATGCCAAATATATTAATTATAAAATCATTCATCTTTGCACTATGGGCCAACGATATTCAGTTATATCATCATTTAGGACTTAGGATGATGAAAAATATTTTAAGGAAAACGAATCCAGTGAAACAAAAGAACAAATATTAAGGATTCGTACTTTAAATAATCTAAGTTCAAAAATACTTCAAAAATAACTAGAGTGGAGTAAAATTCAAGAATGATCAAAACATGGATACAATCAAAGCTAGTATCCATAATAGATATTTTGGACGAAAAATAAAAATTTTAATTTTTCTGTGAATAGTGCCGTATTCGTGAATAATTTCGTATACGTGAATAGTGCCGTACACATGAATAGTGACTCTGACACTAAAAGGTAGCAATTTCACAAAAAAAATTATCATGCTTCGTGAATAGTACTCGTGAATAGTAACTCGTGAATTACTCATGAATAGTAACTCATGAATAGTAACCCCGACATGAAAAAGTTCCAAATTTGATAAAAATTTCTAACAAATATTTTGGCATAATGATATTGAAGAAATAATATCATTTTTGAATAAAATAACATCCCTTACCTCAGAAAGAATAGTACTTCTGACTGGAATACTGAATATAGTGGTGAAGGGAACTTGCACCGTATAACAACACTCAAAATATCAAAATACTCACAAGAATACGCTCAATATATCGATAGAGAAAGAGAGAAGATTTCAGTTTCTGGTGTGATTTTCAATTCTAACCTAAGCACCCTATTTATAGGAAAATGCTTAGAACACCAAAGCAGAAAATTTAATATAATATTAATATATTATAAAAATTTTCCTACGCCCACTAAGACTCCTGAATTCAGCATGTTTACAACACATGGGGGGCCAACCAAAACAATAAAAACATTTTTCTTAATAAAAATAATTAAAACTTCCAAAAATCAATTATTTCAGAACTTCAGAACTTCAATAACTCATAATAAATAGCCCTTTTATCAGAAAATTCGAATCTCGCGGCTTTCTATAGGAAATTCAATCCTCTACAACTTTGCAGAAGAAAGTGTTTCCAAATTCCAAACAAAAATTGACCGAAATCAATAAACGGGCGATTTTACAAGCTATAATCAAATTTTAGTCAAGAAATGGGCCTACAGACATGTTTAACATGTTTTAAACAACTTTTGCAACAAAAATACTCTTCCTCCTCATATACTCATATATCCCACATTCATTGTAAAAATATCATCGTTATTATATTATAATAATATATTAAAATATTATTTTATTAAAAAAGATAAAATATCAATTTTTTAACAATTATCATTTTAAAAATTTTCTCTATCTATAACCACATAAAATCAATATTTTTCTCATCATATAAATCAATAATTAATTATTCACAAATAATATTACAGAATCACAGTATTGGCAACCAGGCCGTTCCCAAGAAAGAGGGGGCTTTCCAATAAGAATTTCTCCTTACTGGTGCGCAATTAGGTGACCAACCCTCTCCTTAGACAGAACTTTCTAGACATTGCCAATACTGTTTTCTAATAATATTATTTAGATAATATGAATTATTGCTTCGATAATGGAAAATACAGTGTAGTGATAATTATTGAAACAACAGTAATATAAAATATCAACACAACAATTATTGAATCAATAAAATAAAATACTGAACAGTAACTACTGTAACAATTATTGAGTAGTGCATTCTTACATAAGAATCAATAATTGGTGCAATACTGTGTGCTACTGTGCAACAATGCGTTTTACTGTGTTTTAACCACCGGGTATTCCAACAGTGTTAACGGTAACAACTACGCCGTTATTTATACACAACTTATACTTGTCATTTTCTTCATCCAATCGCTTTTCGTTATGGGGCCCACAAAAGACTGCGCCGTCGTACGAATATTCCCCGACAGCAAGAATATTCCACGACCAAACGAATATTCCCCGATAACAATTTATATTTTATAACCACCTGCTTATTTTAAAATATTTGCGCATTTTACCCATAACTAACCACATTAATCAAATCAACCCTTACTATTTCAAAATGATAAATAGAGGAAATTAAATTTCATTTATTAATAATTTGGGGTCTTACAATAGTAATCTTCTCATTTTTTTTGGGATTTATTGGGTCAACCAAGGATAATTCTGTGGGCATATGATATCTATCATAACCTAGACGCATGGCTTCCCATGTACAAAGGTTTCCTTGAGCACTTTCCAAAGATTTTAATTTCTAAAACAGTTATTGACTGTACTTTTATGTAGGGTGCCATTGTGACGTACTATCCAAGGTTGGGACATGAGTCACAGTTGGTATATATTTGTATCAAAACTCACAACATATGTGTTATATTTTGCACGACAATTGTAGTAATAAAGTTGTAGTTGTTTTCTATACCATATTTTTGGCGACTCAGAATAGGTTAGTTGGATTGGACCTATTTTGGGGGCGTTACATTATAGTTGTGGGTAATATTTACAATTTTTTCAAAGTAAACAAGTTGTTATATAATATTCGATTGGTCGGGGAATATTCGTTTTAACAGGGAATATTTATACAATGACACAATCATTGGTGGACCCTATAACGAAAGTATTGTCGTAGTTAGAAACCGACAGAATTATCTTTTTATAAAAATAACGGCAAAAGTGTTACCATTAAAACTGTTGAACTACCCGGTAGTAAAAGTACAGTAATACGCGTGGTTGCATAGTAGCACACGATATTGATTATTGATGCTTACGTGAGAAGTCACTAAGTTATACTCAATTATTGCTACAGTAATTGCTGCATCATATCTCTCATATTATTGATTCAATTATTGTCACAATATCATCTTCATAATATTTATTATTATTAAATCAATAATTGAGACGAAAAAGTTATTCATATTATTATTTACAATATTGACAATGTCTAGAAGTTATGTCAAGGAGAGGTTTGGTCACCTAATTGCGCGCCAATAAGGAGAAATTCTTATCAAAAATACTCTTCTTTCCTGGGAACAATCTGGTTGTTAAATATTGTTAGTTATAATATTAATGATGAATAAGTTGTGTTGATTAAAGATGAGATTGATAGTTCCATTGTGTTTGGATTATTAGTATTAGTGGAAATCGACTTTTATTTCGATAATAATTGATGTCTGGAGGTTATATTGACCAATCGGATAATTAATCGGATAAATGAGTAATTAATTGCTATTATTGCACATGCTTATAGATATTTGTTCACATTGTGTACTATTGATTCATATTCATGTACTATTAGGGGAGGTGGTACAAGATTGATAATACTTGCATGACTAAATTAAAAATGGAGGTATAGTTGAAGGTACTATACTGTAATTCGTTTTTTCACATGATTATACTATTGAGTCACATGAATGAACTATTAATTCATATTATTTACTATTTGGGGAGGTGGTGCAAGTTTGATAATACTTGCAGGACTAAATTAAAAATGAATAAAAAAAGGAATGTGTTATACTATAATATTTCGAGCCCCAAAACGTGCAATTATCGAAACTATTTTTTCCTATAAATAGAAGCTCATTCTTCCTTCATTTCTCACCAATTCACAAAAGCTTTAGAGCAATTATTATAGAGAGAAATTATAGAGAGAAAGAAGAAGAGAAGTCCGCTACCTCAATATTCCAGTATCCAGTTTTTCTAAGGTAAGGGGTATTATTCTTTCGTATTCATGAAGAGAGTTATTTTCTTTCAATACTCGTAAGGGTTGTTATTCAATTCTTTATTATTATGTTGGAATAACCTGTCTATGCGAAGTACCGAATACATGGTGAAATTCTTCTGCTATTCCATTCTTTATTATAATGTTGGAATAACCTGTCTGTGCGGTTTATCGCATGCCTGGTGAATTCTATTGTTATTCCATTCTTTATTATTCTGTTGGAATAACCTGTCTGTGCGGTCTATCGCATGCCTGGTGAAATTCTTCTGTTATTTCATTCTTTATTATTCAGTTGGAATATCCTGTCTGTACGGATTACGCATGACCTGATCCATTCTTTATTATCCTATTGGAACATCATGTCTGTGCAGATTACGCATGAATTGGTTCCATTCTTTATTATTCAGTTAGAATAACCTGTCTGTGCGGATTAAACACACCTGGTAAATTCTTCTGTTATTCCATTCTTTATTATTCTATTGGAATAATTTGTCTACGTGGATTACCGCATGGCAAAAAAAATCCATTTGTAGTTTCATATATTCTATTATACTCAGTTGATTAAAGTTTTGGCTTCTATACTTGTTGAGTAAAATCTAATTACGCACAACACGCAAGTATACGTGGTCAACAAGTAATACAGTGATAAGTTGAGTATCGTTCCCACAGAGAATTCTAATTAATAAATCCCAACTACTAATACTATATCAATTCAATTTTATTTGAACAAGAAGAAATTATGACTTTCTGAATTATTAACACAAAATTAAACACCAGAAGATATTATCCTAAAATAAACGAATAAATAAACTAATGCTTGAATAAAGAATTTCCGATAGATAAAGGTTAAGACTTCAATATCCCCACTTATGAACCATAAATCAGTTACCTACTCATCCCAATTACTATGTCTACTGAATTGTTAACAAGAATTCTTAAATGCCAAGTGTCCTTTTCCAAGTGATCAATTGACTTCTATTTAATCCAGATTAATCTTGCTATATTCCTATGCAAAACAATTGAATTAAACTCTTTCCAATTCCAATTCCCTATGTGTTACATGCGGTGAAAAGATATTTCCATTCAATTCACAAACCTAATTATGCAAATAATCAAGTCACATATCATCATGCCCAGTTCTAACCCTAGAATTCCTTTTCCAATTCCTTCTAGAATAACAGGATAATTATTGGCCAAGTAATTACGCAATAAAGTCAAAACATGATGAACAATTCACTTCAACATAAGTAATTAGAATGAATGAATAACTACTTTATAGTCATAAAAGGTTCAATTGAAATCTTAATGAAAGAATTAGTTCATCTCGGAAATAAAAAACATTAATCGTTGACAAATCATCCTTAAAGAATTATAAATTAAAAATAAGGAGAAAAAGAATAAACTCTGTAGCCAATCCCTAATCTCCAAGCAATCTCACGTAGCCTGCAATAGAGAACTTCTTAAAACCTTTCTTCCAAAAATAAAAGTCCAAAACGAGCTCCCTTTATTTTAGCACTTTGTTTCTTTTTATATCCCCACAATCCTTCTCCAATTAGGTTTTATTTTAGCTCTCCATGACCAAATTAAGTCCATCCGGAAGTCAAACGCGTGTCCCCAGTCAACGCCAGCCGAGGCTCAGCGCCCCGGCGCTGTGGATAGTACTAATTCCAGCGTCCCGGCGCTGTACTTCGCCATAATTACCGAATTGCCATTATTTGCTTGAATTTCCCATAATTGCCCCCTTCAGCTTCTAAATCTGCAAAACAAGATATAAACACAATAAAATGCTACTAAATAACTTAAAAATGCAATAACTTAAGTCCAAATGTATCCAATTCATGGGTATACTACCCATTCATCAAATACCCCCAAACTTAAAATGTTGCGTGTCCTCATGCGACAAAACATAAACTCACAAACAAAACTAAACATCATGCAAACACAAACTATTTATATTTATATATTCATAATTCCAGCTATTCAAGAGCTCGCGTATATCCATATGCCTCAGAAAAATCACGTAACAGGCCAATTCATCATGCAAAAACAGATCGACAATCTCCCGACAATCAACGGATCTAAATCTGTTATTACTGATATTGTGCGTGTGTGTCCAACAACCATGCTAACCCATGAAAGACAAAAATATGAAAGATAATAAATTTCTTAGTAGGCATCATACAGTGTAAACTGGAGCACTCATCAAATATACTCGTTTCAACTGAATTCAAACACTTACCCGCATTCGAAAGTCAACATGGAATACTTATGCTTTGCTTTTCTTTTTTTTCTTTTTTTTTATAAATGACTGTGCAATGTCTTATCTCATTAGGCTAACAGTGTTACCCCTTAGCGAGCTTTCGACCAACGACTCCCAGACCATATAAGACCTTAGGGCGCTAGGTTTTAAGATACCCCTTCGGGCGTACTTGCTCAAGTAACAAAGGCCCCGAAACAAGACTAGTCACTCTGTATATTATTCAGATAGATGGTTGGTGAGTGCGTTTTACGCTCCATCTCACGCTTGTGTTTATGGGGAGTGTTTCCCCTCATCCCACCACAAAACTCAACACACAGTTATTTTTTTTTTTTTTTTTTTTAGCTTATATATTCCATATATTTTCCCCCAAACTTGAGTTTATGCATAAATTCAGTCTCCTCTAGTTATTCAAATTGTTCTTCCATATCACTAGCAATCCGTCTTTAGAACTCTATTATCTAGCCATTTAAACTATCATATCCAACATGGTCGTTTTGTCAAAGTGCCTTCCTATAATATCAATGTCAAACAGATAAAGACCCAATTTATGTCAAGAAAATCATATCACTGAATCAACAATCCTTATTAGACTTGTTCATGCAATTCTACTTTCATCATTGGCCCTTGTTCATGCAATTCTACTTTCATCATTGGCCCCAGATATACGCATTATCAAGAACTGGAATTAACATGCAATCCTAAATGCAACTTTATGAATAAACAATCCACATACGAATAACCTACCACTTTTAAAAATAAAACTTAACTACCCCCAAACTTATCTAGAGCAATGTCCTCATGCGAAAAATAAGGCGAAATAAAACAGAGGACTTCCCTGACGAGCTTAATCCTCCGGGGGAGCATCATCGTCGTCACTCAGCTCTTGGTCGGAAGGGGGAAATACCGGCAGAATGGGAGCCGTTGGGAAATGGTTAAGGGGAACACCCGGATGAGTTTGGATGGTTAGTGCATTCTGCGCAGCAAATTGATCAACTACATACTTGAAAATCACATCTTGGCGTTCCGCTAAGCGCACATTCTGGGACTCAATGTTGTAAAACCAGCCGTCGATCTCCCGCTGGACAGAGTCAGGGACCACACCTCGCTGAGCTGCTGTCGAAGGACCGTAAGTAGGTGGGGCCTGGGGTGGTGGGACTGGTGGAGATGCGACTTGGGGGATAATGAAACCCAGTCCCCTAGGGTGATTAGCTCCACCCGACCACACTTTATAACGCCGGATCAAGTTGTGGTCCAACACATGCATAGGAGTTTGAATCATCTCGTCTGATTTCCATTTGACCCCAAACTTAGCACATAAAACGCAGATCAGTGACGGATGTGGTAACCCTCCTGTGGTCCCTCCGCGAGAAGCGCGGAGCATAGATTGCTGAATAAGATGGCCGACATCAATTCTGAGGCCTTGTACGATGGAGTATAATAGCACAGCCCTTTCTTTGGTGACGTGTTCAATTTAGCACAGATAAAGGCATACCATGCCTTTCCATATAGACTGAGGTGAGATAATGGGAAAGTCATGCTGCCACGCTCATGCAGGGTCCATGTAGTGCCCGGCTGACACAGCTCCCGAATAATCTTTTCATAATCTGGCCCATCACTCACTAGGCCAGCATATTCATCATGAAACGCCTCTAGTGGTAGTTGATAGCATCCATTTAAATCCTCCTCGCCAATTTCCACAGATTTACCTCTGACAAATACCCCATAATGGTTATGTTCGGGCAAGTTAGCATAGAATTCTTTAACCACTACGATCACCGCAGGGTCAGGCTGTTCGGTGAGGGAGAACCAGTTTCGTTCAGCAATTATCACTGCGATTTTGCCATCCTTGGTGTGATCGGGACGGAGACCACGTTCGGGGACTAATGAGCGGGCGGCCATGCGGCTGTAGCGTTCTTGAGCTGCGTGACTAACAAAACGCCGGCTGTCAAATTTTTGAGGTGACACGGAAGCGACCCCGGACCCTTCGCCACGGTGACGTTTGGATGCCATGTAGAGGGTTCGTTGCTACCTTCGTTGGAGGAGTAAAACACAGCACACACGACTCCGACACAGTTAGTGGGGGCGGTAGGTGTGTGGGAGAACTAGTATCCAAGATTAAAGTACTGTGTGAGTGGGAGATGGGGGGAGAAATTTAGGAGAATGGGAGAGAAATTCACTGCCCTGAGTTGCCGGCGTGTGAATGGAATGAGAGTGAAGGAAACGGCTGAGACGTAACTTGTAACGTTAAACCTGATCCCAGCGCCGGGGCGCTGGGTTTTACCTTTTGTAGAGCGCCGGGGCGCTGAGTGGCAGAGGCGGTTGATGAGCTATAGCGCCGGGGCGCTGGAAATAACTTGGAAGCCAGCGCCGGGGCGCTGGGCCTAAAATGGAGTTTCTGGTCCCTAGCGCCGGGGCGCTGTAAATGACTGTGAGACCAGCGCCGGGGCGCTGGGCTTGGTGAGCAGCTTCTGGTGCCTAGCGCCGGGGCGCTTGGTCCTTTGCAGTGGGAGCGCCGGGGCGCTGAGTTTTGGTGCTAGTTTGCTTTGTACCGTCCCTTCATGGAAAATCACTAAGAAGTAAGCTATCAAAATCGTCTTCTTCAATGCTAAAGAAAAATAAAAAAAAATAAATTAGAAACTAGATAAAATAAACTAAAAATTAAAAGGAAATCCCTCAGAATAACATGAAATAACGCTAAAAGTGCAAAACTTAATGGGTTGCCTCCCAAGAAGCGCTTGGTTTACAGTCGTCAGCCCGACTTTTCGGTGTTGGTCAGTTATGCACTGGTTCGGAGAGGTACTGGACCGTAGCTTGACGTTCTATTGGTCCGCTCCAATAGTGTTTCAGACGTTGACCATTGACCTTGAATGTACGCTTGGAGTTCGGTTCCTCGACCTCAATGTTTCCGTGTGGAGTGACAGATATAACAACAAATGGTCCGGACCACCTGGATTTCAATTTTCCCGGAAATAGACGCAGGCGTGAGTTCAACAATAGTACTTGTTGACCGGGTTCAAATGTTCTATCAAGAATTTTTTTATCGTGCCAAGCTTTGACTTTCTCCTTGTAGAGCTTAGCATTTTCGTACGCATTGAACCGGAATTCAGCCATCTCGTTCAACTGCAGTAATCGTTTCTCCCCCGCTGCTTCCAGATCAAAGTTCAGTCTCCGAATGGCCCAATGTGCACTGTGTTCGAGCTCGACCGGTAAGTGACACGCCTTTCCAAATACCATTCTGTACGGTGACATGCCGATCGGATTTTTGTACGCTGTTCGATAGGCCCATAGAGCATCATCAAGACGCATTGCCCAATCTTTTCGTGACGGATTGACTACCTTTTCCAGGATCCTCTTAACTTCCCTATTCGACACCTCCGCTTGGCCATTGGTTTGTGGGTGATATGCAGCTGCAATTTTGTGCCTAACCCCATACTTGACAAGCAATTTGGTAAACTGTTTGTTACAGAAGTGAGTTCCCTCATCACTTATTATAGCTCGCGATGTACCGAATCGGGTAAAAATGTTCTTCTTCAAAAAGCGGATAACAACGTTAGCATCATTGGTTGGTAACGCTATTGCCTCTACCCCTTTGGAAACATAATCGACCGCTAACAAGATGTACTGATTATTAAAAGAAGATGGTAATGGTCCCATAAAATCAATTCCCCACACGTCGAATAGTTCCACCTCTAAAATTGTATTGAGTGGCATTTCATTATGCTTAGAGATATTACCTACGCGTTGGCATCGATCGCATTTCAGCACAAAGAGATGAGCATCTTTGAATAGAGAAGGCCAGAAAAATCCCGATTGTAGTACTTTCGCTGCTGTTCTATCACCGGAATAATGACCTCCATAATCTGAGGAGTGGCAGTGGCCTAATATACTATCCATTTCTTCATGAGGTACACAACGTCTTATCATTTGGTCGGCACATGCTTTAAACAGAAACGGTTCATCCCAATAGTATTGCTTCACATCGTGGAGAAACTTCTTTCGTTGTTGTGAAGTCAAATCCGGTGGTAACACCTTGGCAACCACATAGTTTACATAGTCAGCATACCAAGGCAATAGGGTAGTTACCCGGAACAGTTGCTCATCTGAAAATTTTTCATTAATCACTAAGTTGTCTTCTTTCTGCTCCTCTGTATTTTCTAACCGAGACAAATGATCCGCCACTTGGTTTTCTGAACCTTTTCTGTCCCGGATCTCCAGATCAAATTCTTGTAACAACAGCACCCATCGTATTAACCGTGGTTTAGCATCTTTCTTGTCAATCAGATATTTAATAGCCGAATGATCAGTGTAGACAATTACCTTGGTACCTAGGAGATAAGCTCTGAATTTGTCAAAAGCAAACACCACTGCGAGTAATTCCTTTTCGATTGTTGTGTAGTTCAGCTGGGCATCCGTCAATGTCTTACTAGAGTAATAGATAGTATGAAAAATCTTATCGTGACGTTGTCCCAATACGGCTCCCACCGCGTAATCACTGGCGTCGCACATCAATTCGAACGGTAAAGACCAATCGGGTGCGACAATGATTGGTGCAGAGACCAATTTCTTCTTTAATACCTCAAATACCTCGATGCATGCCTGATCCATCTTAAACGGCACATCCTTTTCCAAAAGTGAGCATAGGGGTTTCGAAATCTTTGAAAAATCTTTAATGAAGCGTCTATAAAACCCTGCATGTCCCAAAAAGCTTCGAATGCCCTTCACAGATGATGGAGGAGGCAATTTCTCAATTGTTTCAATTTTCGCTCTATCCACCTCCAATCCGGATGCGGAAACCTTATGGCCCAGAATAACTCCTTCTTGAACCATAAAATGACATTTTTCCCAATTAAGCACCAGGTTAGTCTCCACGCATCTTTTTAATACCAAGACCAGATTCTGTAAACACGAGTCGAAACTGTCACCGAACACGGAGAAATCATCCATGAATACCTCTAAATTATGTTCGACCATGTCAGAGAAGATTGCCATCATACAGCGTTGAAAGGTTGCCGGTGCATTACATAAACCAAATGACATACGCCGGAATGCAAACGTACCGTATGGACATGTGAACGTGGTCTTTTCTTGATCTTCCGGTGCTATGGCAATTTGATTGTACCCTGAATATCCATCTAACAGACAGTAAAATTGATGTCCGGCTAACCGGTCCAACATTTGATCAATGAATGGCAATGGAAAGTGATCTTTGCGTGTAGCTTTATTCAACTTGCGGTAATCCATGCATACTCTCCAGCCTGTAACGGTTCTCGTTGGGATAAGCTCTTGAGCTTCGTTTTTTACCACAGTCATGCCTCCTTTTTTCGGGACACACTGGACAGGACTCACCCATGAACTGTCTGAAATTGGGTAAATAATACCGGCATCCAACCGTTTTATAATTTCCTTTTTTACCACATCTTTCATAATAGGGTTTAACCTTCTTTGCATCTCAATGGTAGGTTTTGATCCTTCTTCCATTAAAATCTTATGCATACAGAAAGATGGGCTAATACCTCGAATGTCCGCTATAGTCCACCCAATCGCTGTTTTAAACTCGCGCAGAACCCTCAGCAACTTTTCTTTTTGGGTGTCAGTTAACTTGGCCGAAACAATAACTGGTAGAGTCGCGTCTATCCCTAGATAAGCATATGTAAGATGAGAGGGAAGTGGTTTTAATTCCAACACCGGTGGCTCTTCTATCGAGGGTTTGCATTTTTTTTCTTCCGTTTTGGGCCTTTCAAGGGTGTCGAATGGTTGATTACTTTTCCGGTAGAATGATGCTGTGTCTAGCCATTTGACATGCTCATTGTCCGCATCAACCCTATCGTTATCTGTACCGAGCAACATTGATTCTATTGGATCCTCTGAATAATTGCAGCAAATCTTGTGATTGACTATCTCCTCAATTAAATCCACCCGCAAACACTCCATTTTTTCCGTCGGATAAGACATGGATTTAAACACATTAAAAGTGACTTGTTGATCGTCAACTCTCATCGTCAATTCCCCTTTTTGCACGTCGATTAATGTTCTCCCCGTGGCTAAAAATGGTCATCCGAGGATGATGGGAAGTTCCGTATCAACTTCGCAATCCAAGATAACGAAGTCTGCTGGGAAGATGAATTTATCCACTCTTACTAATACGTCTTCAACGATACCTCGTGGATATGTAACTGATCGGTCTGCCAACAGTAAACTGTTGTTTATCGGTTTTGGTGCCTGGAGCTCGAACTGACGGTAGACTGATAAGGGCATCAAATTAATACTGGCCCCCAAATCGCACAGTGCTCTTCCCAAAAACTGATTACCAATATCGCATGGAATAGAAAAGCTACCTGGATCTTTCAGCTTTGGAGGCAACTTGTTCTGAATAATTGCGCTACATTCTTCAGTTAGCGCCACTGTTTCAAAATCCCCCAATTTCCTTTTCTTTGATAGCACGTCCTTCATGAACTTACCGTAGCTCGGCATTTGTTCTAAAGCTTCGGCGAATGGGATGTTGATATGAAATTTTTTAAAAATATCCAAAAATCTTGAAAACTGTTATCTAACTTGGATTTCTGAAATCTCTGCGGATATGGTATGGGTGGCAGTGTTGTAGTTGGCCCGGATGCATTGTTCTCTCCTAGTTCTTCTTTATCTTTCCCAGTTTCCACAACTTCTTCTATTTCAGCTGTTGCGTTGTCCCCCTTTTCTTTATCCTTGCCTGTTTGCAACTCCTTCCCACTTCGTAAGATTACTGCTTTGCAGTGCTCATTTCTGCCCGGGTTTATTTCTGTATCACTCGGGAGCGTTCCTAGTGGACGGGTATTCAATGCATGAGCTATTTGTCCCAATTGATTTTCCAGATTCTTTAACGATGCCCCGTGGCTTTGCAAAGTCAAATCTAATTGATTCAATTTCTTGTCTTGTTCCTCGTTCTTTTTGTCCGATGCTCTAACGAATTTTTCCACTGCTGCTTCCAAACTTGATATCCGCTCTGGTTGTTGATTCGGATTTTGAAATCCGGAGGTGTTTTGTTGCGTAGGGGGTTGAGCTGCAGCTTGATTGTTACTCCATGAAAATCCCGGATGATTCTTCCAACCTGGATTATACGCATTTTGAGTCGAATACGGTTGAGTTGAGCGATTATAGTTTCCTACGAATTGTGCTGATTCAGAATTTATGGCACACTGATCCGTCGCATGACCCCCAGCACACAACTCACAAACCATCGCTACCTGATGTATGGCTTGTGGATGCCATGTTTCCATTTGCTTAACTATTGCAGTCACTTGTGCTGTTAATGCTGTCAGCTTGTCTACTTCATACTTCCCCGATGCTTTTGGATGGTTGTTTCTCGTCATGGGCCACTGATAATTGTTGGTAGCCATTGTTTCTAACAATTGATATGCCTCATCAAAATTTTTGGACATGATCGCGCCTCCGGCTGCTGCATCAATACTAGCCCTCGTAGCTGCGTGCAAACCATCACAAAATATCCCTAATTGCATCCACTGTGGGATTCCATGATGAGGGCACTTACGGAGCATATCCTTAAATCTTTCCCACGCCTCATATAACGATTCGGACTCAAATTGTGCAAAAGTATGAATATCATTCCGTAGTTTGGCAGACTTCGCTGGTGGGAAGAACTTAGCTAAAAATTTTTGAGCTAAGTCATCCCATGTGGTGATTGAACCAGGAGGTAAGGAGTGTAACCAGCTTCGTGCTTTATCTTTCAAAGTAAACGGGAACATCCTCAACCTTATAGCATCTTCCGACACATTGTTAAATTTGAAGGTATCGCAAACCTCCAAAAAGCTCAAGATATGTTCATTAGGATCATCTATCGAATTACCCCCAAACTGGCATATATTCTGTAGCATCTGAATTGATCCCGGTTTTATCTCGAAACTGTTCGCATTGATTGTCGGTCTCTTAATACTTGACTGTATATCCGTGACATTTGGCAGGGCATAATCTCTCAGTGATTTCTGTTCGTTTTCTGCCATGTTTACGAGAATTTCTTGAGTTGTCAGGTTGCCTTCCAGATGTGTAGCCTCACTATTCAAACGCACTGTTTGAAACTTCTGCTCAAGGTTGTCGGTATACGTAAGAAGTTCCTTTCTCGCTTTCGATCTAGTGTGCATACACGAATTCCTGCCAATCCAAGAAGAAAGATTAAGTAGCGTTCAAATTAAAATCGAACTGATTATAACTAATATGAAATTAATATTAATAAAAATTCCCCGGCAGCGGCGCCAAAAACTTGTTGAGTAAAATCTAATTACGCACAACACGCAAGTATACGTGGTCAACAAGTAATACAGTGATAAGTTGAGTATCGTTCCCACAGAGAATTCTAATTAATAAATCCCAACTACTAATACTATATCAATTCAATTTTATTTGAACAAGAAGAAATTATGACTTTCTGAATTATTAACACAAAATTAAACACCAGAAGATATTATCCTAAAATAAACGAATAAATAAACTAATGCTTGAATAAAGAATTTCCGATAGATAAAGGTTAAGACTTCAATATCCCCACTTATGAACCATAAATCAGTTACCTACTCATCCCAATTACTATGTCTACTGAATTGTTAACAAGAATTCTTAAATGCCAAGTGTCCTTTTTCAAGTGATCAATTGACTTCTATTTAATCCAGATTAATCTTGCTATATTCCTATGCAAAACAATTGAATTAAACTCTTTCCAATTCCAATTCCCTATGTGTTACATGCGGTGAAAAGATATTTCCATTCAATTCACAAACCTAATTATGCAAATAATCAAGTCACATATCATCATGCCCAGTTCTAACCCTAGAATTCCTTTTCCAATTCCTTCTAGAATAACAGGATAATTATTGGCCAAGTAATTACGCAATAAAGTCAAAACATGATGAACAATTCACTTCAACATAAGTAATTAGAATGAATGAATAACTACTTTATAGTCATAAAAGGTTCAATTGAAATCTTAATGAAAGAATTAGTTCATCTCGGAAATAAAAAACATTAATCGTTGACAAATCATCCTTAAAGAATTATAAATTAAAAATAAGGAGAAAAAGAATAAACTCTGTAGCCAATCCCTAATCTCCAAGCAATCTCACGTAGCCTGCAATAGAGAACTTCTTGAAACCTTTCTTCCAAAAATAAAAGTCCAAAACGAGCTCCCTTTATTTTAGCACTTTGTTTCTTTTTATATCCCCACAATCCTTCTCCAATTAGGTTTTATTTTAGCTCTCCATGACCAAATTAAGTCCATCCGGAAGTCAAACGCGTGTCCCCAGTCAACGCCAGCCGAGGCTCAGCGCCCCGGCGCTGTGGATAGTACTAATTCCAGCGCCCCGGCGCTGTACTTCGCCATAATTACCGAATTGCCATTATTTGCTTGAATTTCCCATAATTTCCCCCTTCAGCTTCTAAATCTGCAAAACAAGATATAAACACAATAAAATGCTACTAAATAACTTAAAAATGCAATAACTTAAGTCCAAATGTATCCAATTCATGGGTATACTACCCATTCATCAATACTCCATGGAATTAGTGGAATATCCTTGATATTTGCGCTTCATCCAGTATCTTTTCATGGAGATATTCTTCTGAGCATTCTTGAATTTTACTCCTCAAAGGAGTATTATGTTGACAATTTGGACGTTATTGATTTCTGGATAAATTATATTATAAATCTTTACAAATTTATCCTTGAACTTGTTCTATTGAATTCTTATATCATTGTCATCATCCTCATGTTTATAATATGTTGAAAGTCATCTGTGGCCTGTACTTCATAGATAGACTTGGTATGATTATGACCATGGATTATTCGATATAATCATGACCGTAATGTTACAAATGATGTGGTAAAAGTCCTCATTGGCCGTAGTGCATTGATGGATAGTTGTTGGCATGATCATGACCATTGATAAATACACGAATATCCTTGGCCCGTAGTGCATGGATAATTTGTGGTTGTGATATTAATGAATATCCTTGGCCCGTAGTGCATGGATAATTGTGGTCGTGATACTAAAGAATATCCTTGGCCGTAGTGCAGGGATGATTCGATGATGTGGAATATTTATTAAGCTGAGTCTTAGCGATAAAAGTGATGAAAAACCTTTTAAATCATAGAAGATAGTAGATTTTATTCTCTACTTGACTCTTCTAATGGATTGCTTGTTCCGCTACAGTTATACTTGATGTGTAACGACTGAGAAATTAGGGTCTTATTGTAAAATGATTTTATTAAATTAAATAATAATAAAATTCTATTCTATGTGTTATCAAGATGGTTGTCATTGTATAACCTTTTGATGTTAGAATGTCGTAGTATGTGAGCTACGTGAATGAATTAAAGTGTTTGAATTTTCAAGACGAAAATAAAAGTTTTCTTAGAAATTTTCCGAAAAACACTATTCATCAGTATTTGCTCGGGATTTAATTTTGAATTTCTGAGAAATACGTAATGATAGAATGACAAGGTAAGATGGATTATGTAATAAAAATCTAGTTATGGAAAATGTAATATTTTGCTTGCGGACTTAATTTAGAAACGTTAAGAAGGGCAAAGTAGTAACGAGTAAGTAATAATTGTATGATACTTTAGTATTGTGCAAAGTAATGAAAACAAGTATAATACGAAGTATTATATGAATTTGTATGAAGGATGAAATATCGTATATAAATTCTATATGAATTAGAATACGAAAATGAAACATATGTATATATATATATATATATATATATATATATATATATTAAGTAATGTTAATGGACTTGGAAGATTGGTTAACAATTGGTACAAGCCCAAGTGGATAAAATGTTAAGGCCCAATATTAATTAATGAATAAGTTAATTAATGTAAGCCCAAAAGATAGGTTAATCTAAGCCCAAGTTAAAGTTCAATGAATTGATTGACCCATAGGGCAAACCATGTTAATATGGTTCAACTTGGTAATCAAATTAAATGTGTAGTGACCAAGTGTAATATCCACACTTTTATAAATAAAGATGAATTTTCTAAATATCATTTTTGAATATTATGGAGTAAATTTGATATAATGTTATAGTTATGGGTAATATTTATAAATTTCGTAAAGTACGCAAGTTGTTATATAATATTCGATTGGTCGGGGAATATTCGTTTTAGCAGGGAATATTCGTACAACGGCACAATCATTGGTGGACCCCACAATTGAATTATTGTCGGATTGAGAAAACGACAAAAATACTTTATGAAAATAACGGCGGAAGTTTTACCGTTAACTGTTGAAACACCCGGTGTTAAAAGTACAGTAATACGCGTAGTTGCATAGTAGCACACGGTATTGATTATTGATGCTTACGTGAGAAGTCACTCAGTTTGCTTATTATTTGGATCCCTATTTACTCATTTTTCAAAATTATCGGAAGAAAGTTATAAAGTGTAAATATATATATATATATTTATATATATATATATATTTGACTTTTGTGTGTGTGTGTGTGTTAGTGGGTTTTGATGGGGGAATTATTAGCAGGTGGTGGGTTATGTTAGTGGGTGGAGGATTGTATAATTGGTATGTGTGTGATTATAATATATTTATAATTTGTGAGTGGGTTTATATATGTATATATATATATATATTTAGACATATCTTACAAGTTGCAAATAAGTGAGAAGAATTCGGATGAAAGTTGGCAGTTTTTTTTTTCAACATGTATTATATATATATATATATATATATGTATATATATATATATATATATATATTATATTTTATTTAAAAGATTTTGCTTTAAATATTGACCGTCAGATTAAAGTAAATCAATCTCGATCATTCATGAATTAGTTACTATGCTGTTCATTCTTCTATAAATAGAAGCTCATTCCTTCATTATTTTCTTACGAATTCATTGAAACTCTAGAGAGATAAACTATAGAGAGAAAGAAAAAAGTATCCTGCTACTTCCCTACTCTTATATCCAGTTTCTTTTACGGTAAGGGTGTTATTCTTTTGTATTTAGGAAGAAAACTTCTGTTATTCCATTCTTTATTATTCTGCTGGAATAACCAGTATACGCGGACTACCATATACTTGGTGATATTCTTCTAATATCCCGTCTTTATTATTCTATTGGAACATCTTGTCTGTGCGTTTACGCCAGACCTGGTTCCGTCTTTATTTTTATTTTGTTGGAATATCCTGTCTGTGCGTTTACGCCGGACCTGGTTCCGTCTTTATTATTATTGTAATAACCTGATATTTTGCATATAAATAAATAAGAAATTTTGCACATAATTTTTTTTATTTTAATGATGAGAATATGTGTCAAGTAATGTATGATAAATGCAAATATATTTATTACCTATAAATAATTTTAGAATTATTAATCACCTCAAATTATATTCCTATAGTAATTAATTTTTGTTAGCTGAAATGTTTTTATTAATTATTTTCCATAAAAACATGATTTTATATTATTTAAATAATATATGAAATGATTATTAGAAGTATAATAATAAATATTTTATTATATGAATTTGTTCAGAATATTTAAGTTAATTATTTTAGTTTAATTATTGATGTTGTATATGAAAAATAAATCAGATATAGAATCCAAATCCTAAATTTGGGTATTGATCAAGGGATGAGAATAATAATATAATATTAATTATATTTTAATTTTTTAGTGCTATAAATATATACTGTAAATGTATAGACTGATAACGGTGCGCCAAATATGGTGAATTATGGCATAACCCTCACATCGTATTATTAAACCCTAATTGTTAAACTCGGTTATGAGTTCGAGACTGTGTAGTAATTGTGTTATATGAATTTTACTGTGTATTATTTAATTTCTCTAATTAGGAGAAATCCTAATTATTATTTGAAAACCCTAATTTGTTAATAATAGAAACCCTAATTAGTGTTTTAGTAAATTATAATGATAATTAGGAAACCCTAATTGTTAATTTGGGAACCCTAATGATGTTAAGGAACCTTAATTATTTAAACCCTAATTTTCTATTAAAAACCCTAATTTCTATTAAAAACCCTAATTTAATTAGTATGTTTTAAATTAAAATTTTATTACACTTTAATTTTTAATTGTCCAAATCCTAGAAATTATTTTGAAAACTTTAAGATGTAAAATCTAGTGATTAAACCCTAGATTCAATAACATTGGACAAGAATACCCTTAAAATTAAAAATAATTACCAAAATACCCTTTTGTCCCATTTGTTGAATTATTGCTAGCAAATCTTATCCAATCTTGTAGCCACCCTACCATAGACCTACCTACAAGCTACATCATCAGCACATTATCAGCCACTATCATACAAGTTCATTGCATACACGATTTGCATAATTTAAGAGAGAGAAAGTGATCATTTTTGGCCTAATTTGTTCACAAGCACTTAGCTATTCTCTCTCAAGCTCAAACCCACGAAATTATGGTGTTAGATCAGTCCCCAATCAATCCCCACGAACACCAATATCAGATCAGAAGAACATAATCAAAATCAAAGCTTAGAAAATGTACAAAGACCCTAATTTAAAAATTCTGTGATTTAATGTTAGATCTTATAATTGATTGTTAAAATATGTTGTATGGGGTGTTAATCAATGATCTGGGTTGCTAGATGTTAGATCCATAACATCTAGAGGCTCGGATTTGAAGTTTTAAAAAAATATGGAAAATATTTTTTTTTGATGTCTGACAATGAATGTCATGCCTTGTATATCTCTGTAGGTGTTAGAGTTTTGTGTTTTACGTGTTGGATCTTGTAGTATGATGTAAGATTTTTAATTTGGAACTTGAATAATGGTCATATCTATTGTAGATTAGAATATATTCGTGGTCAAAGTGAGTTGATCGATCAGAAATTCTGAGTTTCTGGGCAACCCAGAAACCCAGAATTTCTGACCGTCATATTTAGAGCTTCTGTTCTTGTTGATCCGTTATAGTATGAACATGTTCTTGTTATATACTTGTATACTGATATGAGTACTACATATATATGTTTTTATATTACCCAAATACGTAACAGAATCGAATTGAGAGTTGGTCAAATTTGGGTTGACGATACTGCTCAAGAACATTTCTGGAAAACCCAGAAATGTTCAAGAACAGTTCCGGGAGGGTACTTTGACCGACCCATATATCTTGTTTGTGTTGTGGTTATGATGATCTGAGGATATGTTATTGTTCCTTGTAGTGTATACTAAAGATTTGACTCATTAAACGATATAAACCATGACCAGAACATAAAGTAATTCGAACATGAAAGTGATAGGTCGAACTGTTGAGTTTCTGGGGAAAACCCAGAAACACTCTGACAGCATGTTTGCTAGCTTAGCTCAGTTTGTTTAATGGTGTTTAGACTTGATTATGTATTGAAACATGTTCTCTGATAGTTTGTCTATATAGGCCGACGAGCAGAAAATATTTACCTTGAACAAATTTCATGATATAAGGCTACAAAGGGCGTTGACCGGCCATGACCAGAAATTCTGGGTAGCCCAGAATATGATGAACACGTTCTGAAAACATGTTCTGATGCTTAGATATCCCTCATGTTGTATGATTTGGTCCCGAAATAGTTATGAACATGTACTCCTACATACATACTACAAGATTTAATCAATAGAACGTCCAGAAAGAGTGTAGATTAACAATTAAAGAAGGTCAAAGTAGGTACCCTTGTGCACTGACTGTCAGTGTTCTAGAGCCTCAAGAACACCTATCGCGACAGAAACTGTCGCTAAAGCCTTTAGCGACGGATTTAATTATTTTTGTTTTATAATTTCTGAAAAATACATTAAAAATAGAAATAAATTCCTAAAAATTATAAAATCAGTTTTAAAAATTATTTCAAGTTATAAAAATTAACTTTCAATAATTTGACATACTTTTCATAAATATTATTATTTATTTGGATATTATTGGTATTTAAATTATTTAATAAATGCATTAAATAAATTAATAAAAAATGATTTTATTGTATTAAAAATTATTTTAAATAATAATAAGGTATTTAATAATATTTTAAGTTATAAAACATAACTTTTAATATTTTAAGATAAATTTTATTAATTATTAAATATTAATGATATTAGATTTATTTAGTAATTATATTAAATAAATAAATTAAAAATGATTTTAATATTATAAAAATCATTTTAAATGAAAATAAATAGTTTAAAAATATTTTAAGTTATAAAATATAACTTTTGATATTTAAAGGTAAATTTCATTAATAATTTAATGTTGATGATATTAAGTTTATTTAATAAGTATATTGAATAAATAGTTTTAAAATGGTTTTATTGAATTAAAAATCATTTTAAAAGGAAATAAATGAATTAAAAATATTTTAAGTTATCATTAATGACTTTTAATATTTTAATAAATAATAAATTAATATTCTAATATTAATGGTAATTGTTTAAAAATGATATTAGATGTTTTAAAAATTATTTAAGGCTAATATTAATACTTTAAAAATATTTTGAGTTATTATAAATAACTTTAATATTTTGGCAATGGTTTCATTAATAGTTTAATATTAATTAAATATTAATGATAATAGAATTAGTTAATATTCAAATCATTTAATAATGATTTCAGTGTTTGAAAATTCATGATAAAGTATAATAATTATTTAAAAATTATTATAAGGATATGAAAAATAATATAACTGATATTTAAAATATCTAAACTAATATTGAACTACACGATAGAGTTTTAGACTCGATAATTACCCGATAATGCCGTCGGTATATAGAAATATTTCAGAAATTGATCTAGACTTAGATAAATTGACTAGATATGTGTCTGTTAATGATCCAATGACTGTTAAACATATGTGACAATGTGATTAGGTTATGTGTTAACTGCAATTAGTAGTACTATGTGTTACGATATATTATTCTAATTGAACGAATGATCTTATTAATGATAGGTCGCTGTATAAAAGATTAATCTAAGTTACGTTATTGTAAGCAGCAGCTCAGGCAAGTATCCTACTTTTGCATTTACTTTATATAATAGACATGAGTAAGAAAGTTTCAGAATTATATTATTATTGTGCCAAATTATTAACTATATTATTATTTATTATGTATCCAATCTTTGTATTCATACAAGTTCTTACATTATCCCATCATTGTATTATTGTATAATTCAGATATTTATTCTGTTCGTTAATTCGTATATAGGGTTAGAAAAGTGTCACCACTTGGATAACCATTGTACTTAATCATATGTTGATACATACTTATTGATTTCAAGTATGTATACGTTGACTTAAAAGTCGTCTAAGCTATTTGATTCAGCTAGACATAAAAATATTGTTGAACAAGATAGAACGTTATTGTATCCAACCAGATTATTTTGGTTTGGATTCCCGACTAAGTATGAACATCCCGAATATGAGAAAACTTTTGTGCACCTAAGGTGGATAGAGTGAACGATAATATCGTTCTTGCATGTAGTATTGATTAATATAGGGCATAACAGGCTGATCACCCCCCGTGCCCGTAAGTTATGACGGTTTACAGATGAAGTTTTGTTTAACCTTTTCGAAAATAGAAAACAATGTTCATAGTATGTTGATAGATCTCCAGCTATAGTCTGTATGTAGTTTCAAAAATTTTATATTAAAATGATATATTGTTATTATTGGTTCAGCTTACTTCACAACTGTTGATTCGTTGTAGAAGTGTCTTTCAAAGAAAATATTTAATTCTTTAAGCTAATATATATTGTTGTTACTACTTGCTGGGCAAATTAAATGCTCATTCTTGCTTTAAATTTAAATGTTTTCAGTTAATTATGATCAACCTGAAGGCTCAGACAAGAACAAAGGGAAAGGAAAGCTGTAAGAATGAGATTTATAATATGTTGTGTAATAGTTATAGTTTATTAAGACAATGATACTTATTATCTATGATGTAATGAATGTTTAAAGGTCTCGTAACTGGGAGTAAACTTTGATGCATATTTAATTAAGTTTAAACTTTATATTATTTTTATTATTATTAGCATTATTCAGCTTATAGAAATGGTATCGTGAAGTATCGAGTTCGGGTTTCAAGTACCCAGATTTGGCGGCATCACAATTATTTTGTTGGAATATCATGTTTGTGCGTTTACGCAGGACCTGGTTCCATCTTTATTATTATTCTGTTGGAATATCCTGTCTGTGCGGTTATGCCGGACCTGGTTCCGTCTTTATTATTCTGTTAGAACATCCTGTCGGTGCGAATTTTGCCTGACCTGCTTCCGTTACTTATTATTCTGTTGGAATAACCTGTCTATACGAAGTACCACATGCATGGTGATTTCTTTTGTTATCTATTCTCTATTATACTCAGTTGGTTAAAGTTTTAACTTTTATACTCCATAAAATTAGTGGAATATCCTTAATATTTGCGCATCATTCAGTATCTATTCACGGAAATATTCTTCTGAGCATTCTTAAATTTTACTCTACAAAGGAATATCATGTTGACAATTTGGGCGTTATTGGTTCTGGGATAAATTAATTCTTGAACTTATTTTATTGAATTCTTATATCATTGTCAATATCATCATGTTTATATTTTGTTGAAAGTCATCTGTGGCCTATAGTGCATAGATGGATTTGGTATGATTATGACCGGGGATTATTCGGTATAATCATAACCGTAATGTTACAAATGATGTGGTAAAAGTCCTCATTGGCCCGTAGTGCATTGATGGACAGTTGTTGGCATGATCATGACCATCAATGAATACACAAATATTCTTGGCCCGTAGTGCATGGATAATTGTGGTCGTGATACTAAAGAATATCCTTAGCCGTAGTGCAGGGGTGATTCGATGATGTGGATTATTTATTAAGCTGAGTCTCAGCGATTAAAGTCATGAAAAACCTTTTAAATCATAGAAGATAATAGATTTTATTCTCTACTTGACTCTTCTAATGGATTGCTTGTTCCACTGCATTTAAACTTGATGTTTGTTATATTTTATTAGTTTAACACCGTTGAAGGCTAATGATAATTTATTCTGCATTATCTTAGTCATAATATTTCTTACTGGGCTAGTTGAGCTCACCCTTTCTTTCACTGTTCTCTTCAGAAAATGAGAATTTAGCTGGGACGAGTCAGGGAATAGAGTGATGGACCAGATAATAGTATTAGTAGTCCTCACTATTCTGTGAGATAGTGTGACAATAAATGTAATGAGGACTCCTTTTGAGTTTGTATACTCTCTAGAATACAGTATTTGTATTCAAACTCACAGGTCTCTTGTTGTATTATTAAGTTGTATTTGAATTCTGTACCATGTATCTTGCGACTCAAGATGGGTGATGTATACCTAATTTTTGGGGCGTCACAGTTGGTATCAAAGCTTAGGGATATGATCCTTGGCTAAGATGTGAGAATAGGAATAGGAGGGGAGAGACGGGGAATTCCTTCGCTATTATGACTTACCTAAGTTTTTTTTGGTATTTAATTGGTCGGTCAGAATATTGGGATAATATGTTACATGTCAATTAACCTTTTGTTTTGTGGCAGTATCTGAAAATTACATCCGTGAATGTTGAGAATAGCAATGGAGCACAGGCGACCGTTGATTCACCAGATATAAATAATCAGGATAATGTACATTAGGAAGGCGACAATCCTCATGAAAACAACAACACTGACCAAATGATGAATGATGGAATGTTCAGAGGCTTTATGAATTCATGCAACAGCAGGCGAGAGCAGCTCCTATCCAAAATGTAGGTGGAACCACTAGAAACTCTCAGATGATCACCGTTAAATAGTTCAAGGAGCTGGGACCACCGTAGTTTATTGGAGAGCCAAAACCTCTTAAGGCGGAAGCATGGATAAAGCAGATCACAAAGATATTTGATGTCTTGGGATGCTCCGAGGAGCAAAAGGTTCCCTTTGCCACCTTTATGTTGCGAGGAGAGACAGACTACTGGTGGGAATCGGTAAAGTGTACTCAACCTGCAACATTGAAAATGTCTTGGGAGACGTTTGAAGAACTATTGAACGACAAATACTTTCCCGAAAGTATTCGTCACATAAAGGAGGTGGAGTTCATCAAGTTGGAACAGAATAATATGACTGTATCGTTGTAAGAAGCAAAATTTGCCGAGTTGTCCCGGTTTGTGTCCCACTTTGTGGATAATGAAGAGAGAATGACGCGAATGTTTTTAAGAGGTTTGAAGCCGGAGATACGTCAACATCTTATTTCTCATAAACTGTGTCTGTATTCAGATGTTATAAATAGGGCTCAGTTAGTGGAGCGCGATAACAAGTCAACACAACCAAAAGAGAGCAGCTGAAAAAATGACAATACCAGCGAGAGCAGTCATCAAAACGAAGACAACAAGCGTGGAGGGAATCAACATGCCAGAAATGGTAACCACTTCGGTGGTAATCAGGGCCAAAACAATAAGAATGGACATTTCAAGAAGAGGAGATTCAAAAATGATGGAAAGACGTCAACACCAGCACCCGTTGTTAAGGAAGGAGAATGACCACCTATCATATGCTTCAAATACGGAGGGGAGGGACACATCAGTCCAAACTGCGCGATGCCGTTCAAAGCATGTTATAATTGTGGAAGAGAAGGTCACTTAGCCTGATTTTGTCGTTCACCAAAGACAAGTTCAGCTAGGATGGAGGCACCAAAGGCCGTCCCAGAAAAGTCAAAGCCGGTAGTACATGGGAGAGCGTTTGTTGTGACCTCCCAAAAATCAAAGAACCCGAATGAGGTCATCACGGGTAAGCTTATCATAAACTCAAGCGAAGTCTATACTTTATTTGATACCAGTTGTAACCATTTTTTTATTTCTCCTACTTGCGCTCAACGATTAAATTTGACTCCGGAGAAATTAGACTTTGACTTATCTGTGGAAACTCCATTGGGAGAAACCTTCATTACATCCACTGTTTATAAGTCTTGTTTGGTTCAAATCGGTACCCTCATATTACCTATTGATCTTATTTCATTGAAAATTCTTGTATTTGACGTGATTCTAGGGATTGATTGTGTAAAACCCCAACTTTTTGGATAAAGATGAATTTTCTATAAATATTAATTTTGAATATTATGGAGTGAAATTGATATAATGTTATAGTTGTGGGTAATATTTATAAATTTTGTAAAGTACGCAAGTTGTTATATAATATTCGATTGGTCGGGGAATATTCGTTTTAACAGGGAATATTCGTACAACGGCACAATCATTTGTGGACCACACAACAGAATTATTGTTGGAATGAGAAAATGACAAAAATACTATATGAAAATAACGGCGGAAGTTTTACCTTTAACTGTTGAAACAACCGGTGTTAAAAGTACAACAATACGCGTGGTTGAATAGTAGCACATATTATTAATTATTGATGCTTACGTGATAAGTCACTAAGTTTTGTTGGTATTATTAATGTAATAATACAGAAAATCTTTTTATATAAAATAGAATACTTTTATAAAGTTATTCTATAAATAGAATATATTATATTCTATTATGCATAGTGTTGCATATTATCTGCATAGTGTTTTATATAGTAAAATCTTTTTATATAAAATAGAATACTTTTATAATGTTATCTGTTTTATTAGACAATAATTAGAATATATTATATTTTATTATGCATAGTGTTTGTATAGTAAAATCTTTTATAATGTTATTCATTTTATTAGATTATAAATAGAATATATTATATTTTATTTAAAAGATTTTGCTTTAAATATGGACCGTTGGATTAAAGTAAATCAATTTGGACCATTCATGAGTTAGTTACTATGCAGTCCCTTTTCTATAAATAGAAGCTTATTCCTTCATTATTTTCTTACAAATTCACTGAAACTCTAGAGAGATAAACTATAGAGAGAAAGAAGAAAGTATTCTACTACTTCACTACTTATATATCCAGTAATCTTCTTCTTAAGGTAGGGAATATTATTTATTGTACTCGTAAGGAGTATTATTTCTTTTGTATTCATGAAGAGAACTTCTGTTATTCTATTCTTTATTATTCTGCTGGAATAACCAGTATACGCGGACTACCCTATACTTGGTGACATTTTTCTAATATTCCATCTTTATTATTCTGTTGGAACATCCTGTCTGTGCGTTTACGCCGGACATGGTTCCGTCTTTATTATTATTCTGTTTGAATATCCTGTCTGTGCATTTTACGCCGGACCTGGTTCCGTCTTTATTATTATTATGTTGGAATATTGTGTCTGTGCGTTTTACGTCGGACCTGATTCCGTCCTTATTAGTATTCTCTTGGAATAACCTGTCTGTACAAAGTACCGCATGCATGGTGAATTCTGTTGTTATTCCATTCTTTATATTCTGTTGGAACATCATGTCGGTGCGAATTTCGCCTGACCTGGTTCTGTTATTTAGTATTCTGTTGGATTAACCTGTCTATGCGAAGTACCGCATGCATGGTGATTTATTTTGTTATTCCATTCTTTATTATACTCAGTTGGTTAAAGTTTTGACTTCTATACTCCATGAAATTAGTGGAATATCCTTGATAATTGCGCTTCATCCAGTATCTTTTCATAGAAATATTCTTCTGAGCATTCTTGAATTTTACTCTACAAAGTAGTATCATGTTGACAATTTGGACGTTATTGGTTTTTGGACAAATTAATTCTTGAACTTGTTTTATTGAATTCTTATATCATTGTCATCATCCTCATATTTATATTTTTTGAAAGTCATCTGTGGACTGTAGTGTATAGATGAATTTAATATGATTATGACCAGGGATTATTCGGTGTAATCATGACCGTAATGTTACAAAGTATGTGGTTAAAGTCTTCATTGGCCTATAGTGCATTGATGGACAATTTTTGGCATGATCATGACCATTAATGAATACACGAATGTCCTTGGCCCATAGTGCATGGATAATTTGTGGTCGTGATACTAAAGAATATTCTTGGCCGTAATGCAGGGGTGATTCGATGATATGGATTATTTATTAAGCTAAGTCCCAACGATAAAAGTGATGAAAAACCCTTTAAATCATAAAAGAAAGTAGATTTTATTCTCTACTTGACTCTTTTAATGGATTGCTTCTTCCGCTGCTGTTAAACTTGATATTTATTATATTGTATCAGTTTAACACTGTTTAAGTCTAATGATAATTTATTCTGAATTATCTTAGTCATAATATTTCTTACTAGGCTAGTTGAGCTCACCCTTTCTTTCACTGTTCTCTTCAGGAAATGAGAATATAGCTGAAATGAGCCGGGGAACGAAGTGATGTTCCTAGATGGTGCATTAGTAGTCCTCACTATTCTGTGAAATAGTGTGATAATAATTGTAATGAGGACTCCTTTTGAGTTTGTATACTCTCTAGTAGACAATATTTGTATTCAAACTCACAGTTTATGTTTTGTCGTATTGTACACGACAGTTGTATTATTAAGTTGTATTTGAATTCTGTACCATGTATCTGGCGACTCAAGATGGGTGATGTATACCTAATTTTAGGGGCGTCACAGTTGGTATCAAAGCTTAGGGATATGATCCCTGGCTAAGATGTGAGATTAGAACTAGGAGGGGAGAGACGGGGAATTCCTTCGCTAATATGACCTACGTAAGATTATTTGGTATTTAATTGTTCGGTCAAAGTATAGGGATAATATGTTATATGTTAATTAACCTTTATTTTGTGGCAGTATCTTAAAATGGCATCCGAGAATGTTGAGAACATCAATGGAGCACATGAGACCGTTGAGTCTCCACAGATCAATAATAAGGATAATGTGCATAATGAAGGCGACATTCCTCAGGCAAATAACAACACTGACCAAATGATGAATGATGGAATGTTCAGAGGCTTTATGTAATTCATGCAACATCAGGCAAGAGCGGCTCCTGTACAAAATACAGGTAGAAATACTGACAACTCTCGAATGGTCACCGCCAAGCAGTTTAAGGAGCTAGGACCACCAGAGTTTATTGGAGAGCCAAAACCACAAGGCGGAAGCATGGATAAAGTTGATCACCAAGATATTTGATGTCTTGGGATGCTCCGAGGAGCAAAAGGTGCCATTTGCCACCTTTATGTTACGAGGAGAGGCAGATTACTGGTGGGAATCAGTAAAACTTACTCAACCTGCCGTACAAAAGATGTCTAGGGAGAAGTTCCAAGAGCTATTCAACGATAAGTACTTTTCCGAGAGTATTCGTCACATGAAAGAAGTGGAGTTTATCAAATTGGAATAAAACAATATGATCGTGTCGCAATACGAGGCTAAATTTGCATATTTATCCCGGTTTGCATCCTATTTGGTCGATAATGAGGAGCGAATGACACGAATATTTTTAAGAGGTTTAAAGCCGAAGATAAGTCAACATCTTATTTCTCATAAACTATGTTTGTATTCAGATGTTATAAATAGGGCTCAGTTAGTGGAGCGCGATAACGAGTTAACGCAACCAAGAGAAAACAGCCAGCAAAATGATAATACCAGTGAGAGCAATCGAAGCGGTGACACCAAGCGTGGAGGGAATCAATAGGCCAGAAATGGTAGCCACTTCGGTGGTAATCAGGGCGAAAACAATATGAATGGACATTTCAAGAAGAGGAGATTCAACAATGATGGAAAGACGTCAGCACCAGCACCCGTTGTTAAGGAAGGAGAACGACCACCTATCATATGCTTCAAATGCGGAGGGGAGGGACACATCAGTCCAAACTGCGCGATGCCATCCAAAGCATGTTATAATTGTGGAAGAGAAGTTCACTTAGCCCGATTTTGTCATTCATAGAAGACAAGTTCAGCCAGGATGGAGGCACCAAAGGCCGTCCCAGAAAAGTCAAAACCGGTAGTGCAAGGGAGAGCGTTTGTTATGACCTCCCAGAAAGCAAGGAACCCGAATGAGGTCATCATGGGTAAGCTTATCATAAACTCTAGCAAAGTCTATACTTTATTTGATACCGGTTCTACCCATTTTTTTATTTCTCCTACTTGCGCTAAATGATTAAATTTTACTCTGGAGAAATTAGACTTTGACTTATATGTAGAAACTCCGTTAGGAGAAACCTTCATTACATGCACTGTTTATCAGTGTTGTTTGGTTCAAATCGGTACCCTCACATTACCTGTCGATCTTATTTCATTAAAAATACTTGCATTTGACGTAATTCTAGGGATTGATTGGTTAACTACTCATCATGCAAAAATTAAATATTTTTGTAAGATTGTTAGCTTTCATATTCCTAACTAATCTGTTATGCGAATTTAAGCCACCAAACCATTAAAATCAATCACTGTCATCTCAAGCCATAAAGCTATTCGTTTATTGAAAAACGGATGTCAAGCTTTCTTAGCTCATGTCACCTATATAAACAAAAATACGTCAATTTTGAATGATATTTCTATTGTTAATGAACTTCCTGACGTATTCCCTGAAGAAATTCCTGGCCTACCCCCAGAACGTGAAATTAAATTTTGTATCGACCTTGAACCTAGTACAAAACCTATTTCAAAAGCCCCATATCGAATGGCTCCTATTGAACTTCAGGAGTTAAAGACCCAACTAAAGGAATTGTTAGACTTCAGTTTCATTCGTCCTAGTACTTCTCCTAGGGGTGCTCCTGTTCTATTCGTGAAAAAGAAAGATGGGAGTATGCGACTTTGTATTGATTATCAGGAGTTGAATCATGTCACTATCAAAAATAGGTACCCATTGCCACGTATTGATGACCTGTTTGGCCATTTGCAAGGAGCCAAATTCTTTTCAAAGATTTATCTTCGTTCTGGATATCACCAATTGAAGATTAGAATCGATGACAATCCAAAGACTGCTTTCAGAACTCGGTACGGGCATTATGAACTTCTAGTCATGTCCTTTGGATTGACTAATGTTCCCGCTGCCTTCATGGATATGATGAACTGAGTATTCAAGGAATATTTGGATCACTTTGTGGTCGTCTTTATTGATGACATCCTCATATATTCCAAAACCCGTGAAGATCATGAGCAACACTTGAGGCTGATACTCCAAAAGCTTTGTGAATACAAGCTTTATGCCAAGTTGAAGAAATGCGAGTTCTGAATTGAGGAAGTAGTATTCCTTGGGCACGTGGTATCAAGTTATGGAATATCTGTTGAGCCAGCAAAGATATTGAAGCTATTTAAAGCTGGGAGCAACCTAAATCAGTGACCGAAGTATATAGCTTTCTCGGCTTAGCTGGTTATTATCGGAGATTCGTAGAAGGGTTTTCTCGAATCACTACTCCACTAACTCAGCTGACTCGAAAAGATACGAAGTTTGGTTGGAGCGAGGAATGTGAGAAGAATTTTCAAGAACTCAAGAGTAGACTCATTTCAGCATCTGTTCTGACAATACCATCTGGTTTGGAGGGATTTGTCATCTACAGTGATGCTTAAGGCAAAGGGTTAGGATGTGTTCTTATGTAACATGGGAAAGTCATAGCCTTTGCCTCCCGACAACTCAAAGAATATGAGAGGAATTATCCTACTCATGATTTAGAGTTGGCAGCTGTTGTCTTCGCACTAAAGATTTGGAGGCATTACTTGTATGGGGAGAAAGTGGAGATCTTTACGGATCATAAAAGCCTCAAATATTTCTTCACTCAAAAGGAACTCAATATGCAACAACGATGTTGGCTTGAACTGTTGAAAGATTATGATCATACCATCCCATACCATCCTGGAAAAACGAACGTGGTAGCTGACGCATTGAGTAAAAGATCATATGCAAGTGCGAATGCGATATTGTCAACGCAAAGGCCCATTTTGTGTGACTTGTAAAGGATGGAGATAGAGTTAAAGACTCTAGGGACCCATGTGATGATGGCAAATATATGATTAGAACCGACTTTAATTGATAAAGTTAAAGCTGCTTAAACTACAGACCTGGAGCTGATGCGTATGAGGAAGAAGGTGCTATACCGGAAGCACGAATCAATGAAGAAGGAATACTTTGAGTCAAATCAAGACTTTGTGTTCCTAACGACCCTGATTTAAAGTATAAAATCACGATGGAGGCGCATAACACACCGTTTGCAATCCATCCTGGGAGTACCAAAATGTATCATGATATTCATCATACATTTTGGTGGAGCAATTTGAAGAGAGAGATAATGCTGTTTATCTCAAGGTGTCTAACGTGTCAACGAGTCAAGGCGGAGCATCAAGTACCAAAAGGTCCATTGCAATCACTTGAAATTAAGGAATGGAAGTGGGAGCACATTACCATGGATTTCGTTACTGGTCTTCCCAAAGTTTCTCAAGGCATAGATGCAATTTGGGTCATTGTTGATAGATTGACCAAGTCTGCGTATTTCTTACCGATATGAGAAACTTATACACTTGAACGTCTTGCTCGTATATTCATAAAAGAGGTTGTAAGATTGCATGGTATGCCAGTATCCATAGTTTCTGATAGAGACCCAAGATTCACTTCAAGATTTTGGGTTAGTTTGCAAAAAGCTATGGGCACGGATTTACGATTTAGCTCGGCATATCATCCTCAAACGGACGGGTAGTCGGAGAGGACGATTCAAACTCTTGAAGATCTATTAAGACTCTGTGTCCTTGACTTCAAAGGAAGTTGGGACAAGTTCTTACCATTGGTGGAGTTTTCCTACAACAACAGTTCTCAAGCAAGTATTGGCATGGCTCCATTCGAAGCGTTGTATGGAAGAAAGTGTCGTTCTCATGTATGCTGGGATGAGGTGGGTGAAGCAACGTTGTTGGGACTAGAGTTGGTACGTATGACTACGAAAAAGATTCAAACGATCCGAAAATGTTTAAAAACATCACAAGATCGACAGAATAGTTATGCTGATTTCATTAAAAGGACGTGAAATTCGATATAGGAGATCATGTGTTGTTACGTGTTGCTCCATGGAAAGGAGTTACGAGATTTGGAAAGAGAGGAAAGCTCAATCCTCAATTCATCGGCCCATTTTTAATCCTTGTTCGAGTAGGAACTGTGGCCTATAGACTCGCTTTACCGCCAAGTATGTCTCGTGTTTATAACGTTTTTCACATATCCATGTTACGTAAATATGTGAAAGACCCGAACCACATTATTGAGTTAGAACTGGATGGAATAGCAAAAGATTGGACGTATAAAGAGGTTCCTGTTCAAATCTTGGATAAAAAGGAACATATTTTACGCTCCAAGGTTAAACCTCAAGTCAAAGTTTTGTGGAGAAACCACGATGTTGAGAAAATGACTTGGGAGTTAGAATCTGAAATGAAATCAAGGTATCCTTACCTCTTCAATATACTAGGTACGTACCCTAATTTCGAGGGCAAAATTTCATAAGAAGGGGAGATTGTAAAACCCCAACTTTTTGAATAAAGATGAATTTTCTATAAATATTATTTTTAAATATTATGGAGTGAAATTGATATAATGTTATAGTTGTGGGTAATATTTATAAATTTTGCAAAGTACGTAAGTTGTTATATAATATTCGATTGGTCGGGGAATATTCGTTTTAAAAGGGAATATTCGTACAACGGCACAATCATTGGTGGACCCCACAACGGAATTATTGTCGAATTGAGAAAACGACAAAAATACTTTATGAAAATAACGACGGAAGTTTTACCATTAACTGTTGAAACACCCGGTGTTAAAAGTACAGTAATACGCGTGATTGCATAGTAGCACACAGCATTAATTATTGATGATTACGTGATAAGTCACTCAGTTTTGTTGGTATTATTAATGTAATAATACAAAAAATCTTTTTATATAAAACAGAATACTTTTATAAAGTTATTCTATAAATAGAATATATTATATTCTATTATGCATAATGTTGCATAGTGTCTGCATAGTGTTTTACATAGTAAATTTTTTTTATATAAAACAGAATACTTTTATAAAGTTATCTGTTTTATTAGACAATAATTATAATATATTATATTTTATTATGCATAGTGTTTGCATAGCGCCTGAATAGTGTTTGCATAATAAAATCTTTTATAAAGTTATTCGTTTTATTAGATTATAAATAGAATATATTATATTTTATTTAAAAGATTTTACTTTAAATATGGACCGTCAGATTAAAGTAAATCAATCTGGACCGTTCATGAGTTAGTTACTATGCAGTCCATTTTTCTATAAATAGAAGCTCATTCCTTCATTATTTTCTTACGAATTCACTGAAACTCTAGAGAGATAAACTATAGAGAGAAAGAAGAAAGTATTCTACTACTTCACTACTTATATATCCAGTACTCTTCTTCTTAAGGTAAGGAATATTATTTGTTGTACTCGTAAGGAGTATTATTTCTTTTGTATTCATGAAGAGAACTTCTGTTATTCCATTCTTTATTATTCTTCTGGAATAACCAGTATAAGCGGACTACCCTATACTTGGCGACATTCTTCTATATTTCATCTTTATTATTCTTTTGGAACATCCTGTCTGTGCGTTTACGCCGGACCTGGTTCCGTCTTTATTATTATTCTGTTGGAATATCTTGTCTATGCATTTTACGCCGGACCTGGTTCCGTCTTTATTATTATTATGTTGGAATATCATGTCTGTGCATTTTACGCCAGACTTGATTCCGTCCTTATTAGTATTCTGTTGGAATAACCTGTCTGTGCGAAGTACCGCATGCATGGTGAATTCTGTTGTTTTTCCATTCTTTATTATTCTGTTGGAACATCCTGTAGGTGCTAATTTCGCCTGACCTGGTTCCGTTATTTAGTATTCTATTGGATTAACCTATTTATGCGAAGTACCGCATGCATGGTAATTTCTTTTGTTATTCTATTCTTTATTATACCCAGTTGGTTAAAGTTTTAACTTCTATGCTCCATGAAAATAGTGGAATATCCTTGATAATTTCGCTTCATCTAGTATCTTTTCATGGAAATATTCTTCTGAGCATTCTTGAATTTTACTCTACAATGCAGTATCATGTTGACAATTTGGACGTTATTAGTTCTTGGAAAAATTAATTCTTGAACTTGTTTTATTGAAGTCTTATATCATTGTCATCATCCTCATATTTATATTTTTTGAAAGTCATCTGTGGCCTGTAGTGCATAGATGGACTTGGTATGATTATGACCAGGGATTATTCGGTGTAATCATGACCGTAATGTTACAAAGTATGTGGTTAAAGTCTTCATTGGTCCATAGTGCATTGATGGACAGTTTTTGGCATGATCATAACCATTAATGAATAAACGAATGTCCTTGGCCCATAGTGCATGGATTATTTGTGGTCGTGATACTAAAGAATATCCTTGGCCGTAGTACAGGGGTGATTCGATGATATGGATTATTTATTAAGCTGAGTCCCAACGATAAAAGTGATGAAAAACCTTTTAAATCATAAAAAAAGTAGATTTTATTCTCTACTTTACTCTTTTAATGGATTGCTTCTTCCGCTGCAGTTAAACTTGATATTTATTATATTGTATCAGTTTAACACTGTTTAAGTCTAATGATAATTTATTCTGAATTATCTTAGACATAATATTTCTTACTGGGCTAGTTGAGCTCACCCTTTCTTTCACTGTTCTCTTCAGGAAATGAGAATATAGCTGAAACGAGTCGGGGAACGAAGTGATGTTCCTAGATGATGCATTAGTAGTCCTCACTATTCTGTGAAATAGTGTGATAATAATTGTAATGAGGACTCCTTTTGAGTTTGTATACTCTCTAGTAGACAATATTTGTATTCAAACTCACATTTTATGTTTTTTCGTATTGTACACGACAGTTATATTATTAAGTTATATTTGAATTATGTACCATCTAGCTGGCGACTCAAGATGGGTGATGTATACCTAATTTTGGGGGCGTCACAGATTGGTTAACTACTCATCATACAAAAATTAATTGTTTTCGTAAGGTTGCTAGCTTTCATACTCCTAATCAACCTATTATGCGAATTCAAGGGACTAAACCATTAAAATCAATCACGGTCATCTTAAGACATAAAGCTATTCGTTTATTGGAAAATAGATGTCATGCTTTCTTAGCTCATGTCACGGATCTAAACAAAAATTTGTCAGTTTTGAATGATATTTCTATTATTAATAAATTCCCTGACGTATTCCCCGAAGAACTTCCTGGCCTACCCCCAGAGCGTGAAATTGAATTTTTTATCGACCTTGAACCCAGTAAAAAACCCATTTCCAAAGCCCCATATCGAATGATTCCTATTGAACTTCAGGAGTTAAAGACCCAACTGCAGGAATTGTTAGACATTGGCTTTATTCGTCCTAGTACTTCTCCTTGGGGAGCTCTTGTTCTATTCGTGAAGAAGAAAGATGGGAGTATGCGACTTTGTATTGATTATCGGGAGTTGAATCATGTCACCATCAAAAATAAGTACCCATTGCAACGTATTGATGACCTGTTTGACCAGTTACAAGGAGCCAAATTCTTTTCAAAGATTAATCTTCATTCCGGATATCACCAATTGAAGATTAGAATAAATGACATTCCAAAGACGGCTTTCAAAACTCGATACGTGCATTATGAATTCCTAGTCATGTCCTTTGAATTGACTAATGCTCCAGCTGCCTTCATGGATATTATGAACCGAGTATTCAAGGAATATTTGGATTACTTTTTGTTCGCCTTTATTGATGACATCCTTATTTATTCCAAAAGTCGTGAAGATCATGAGCAACACTTGAGGTTGACACTCCAGAAGCTTCATGAATACAAACTTTATGGCAAGTTGAAGAAATGTGAGTTCTGACTTGAGGAAGTAGCATTCCTTGGGCACGTAGTATCAATTCATGGAATATCTGTTGATCAAGCAAAGATTGAAGCAATTCAAAGCTGGGAGCAACCTAAATTAGCGACCGAAGTATGTAACTTTCTCGGCTTAGCTGGTAATTATCGGAGATTCGTGGAAGGATTTTCTCAAATAGCTACTCCATTAACTTAGGTGACTCGGAAAGATACAAAGTTCGGTTGGAGCAAAGAATGTGAGAAAAGTTTTCAAGAACTTAAAAGGAGACTCATTTCAGCACCTGTTCTGACAATACCATATGGATAGGAGGGATTTGTCATCTACAGTGATGCTTCGGGCAAAGGGTTGGGATGTGTTCTCATGCAACATGGGAAAGTCATAGCCTGCCTCAAGACAACTCAAAGAATATGAGAGGAATTATCCTACTCATGACCTAGAGTTAGCAGCTGTTGTCTTCGCATATAAAATTTGGAGGCATTACTTGTATGGGAAGAAGGTGTAGATCTTTACGGATCATAAAAGCCTCAAATATTTCTTCACTCAAAAGGAACTCTTTATGCGACAACGACGTTGCCTTGAACTGTTGAAAGATTATGATCATACCATCCAATACCATCTTAGAAAAGCGAACGTGGTAGCTAACACATTGAGTAGAAGATCATATGCAAGTAGGAGTGCTATATTGTCAACACAAAGGCCTATTTTGTGTGACATGCAAATGATGGAGATAGAGTTAAAGACTACAGGGACCCATGTGATGATGGTGAATATATGAGTAGAACCGACTTTAATTGATAAAGTTAAGGCTGCTCAAGCTACAGACCTGGAGCTGATTCGTATGAGGAAGAAAGTGCAAGAAGGTGCTATGCCGGAAGAAAGAATCGATGAAGAAGGAATACTTCGAGTCAACTCCAGACTTTGTGTTCCTAACGACCCTGATTTAAAGTATAAAATCATGATGGAGGCGCACAACACACCGTTTGCAATCCATCCTGGGAGTACCAAAATGTAGTATGATATTCGTCATACATTTTGGTGGAGCAATATGAAGATAGAGATATCGTTGTTTGTCTCAAGGTGTCTAACTTGTCAACGAGTTAAAGCGGAGCATCAAGTACCAAAAGGTCCATTGCAACCACTTGAAATTCCAGAATAGAAGTGGGAGCACATTACCATGGATTTTGTTACCGGTCTTCCTAAGGTTTCTCAAGGTATAAATGCGATTTGGGTCATCGTTGATAGATTGACCAAGTCTGCTCATTTCTTACCGATACGAGAAACTTATGGACTTGAACGTCTTGGTCGTATTACATAAACGAGATTGTAAGACTGCATGGTATGCCAGTATCCATAGTTTCTGATCGAGACCCAAGATTCACTTCATAATTTTGGGTTAGTTTGCAGAAACCTATGGGCACAGATTTACAATTTAGCTCCGTATATCATCCTCAGACGGATGGGCAGTCGGAGAGGACTATTCAAACTCTTGAAGATTTATTAAGACTCTATGTCTTTGACTTCAAGGGAAGTTGGGATAAGTTCTTACCATTGGTGGAGTTTTCCTACAACAACAGTTATCAAGCAAGTATTGGCATGGCTCCACTTGAGGCGTTGTATGGAAGAAATTGTCGTTCTCCAGTATGCTAGGATGTGGTGGGAGAAGCAACGTTGTTGGGATCGGAGTTGGTACGTATGACTACAGAAAAGATTCAAACGATCCGACAACGTATAAAAACCTCACAAGATCGTTAAAAAAGTTATGTTGATCTTCATCGAAAGGATGTGAAATTCGATATAGGAGATCATGTGTTGTTACGTGTTGCTCCATGGAAATGAGTTACGAGATTTGGAAAGAGAGGAAAGCTCAATCCTTGATTCATCGGCCAATTTTTAATCCTCAATCGAGTAGGAACTGTGGCCTATAGACTCGCTTTACCGCCAAGTATGTCTCATGTTCATAACGTTTTTCATATATCCATGTTAAGTAAATATGTGAAAGACCCGAACTACATTATTGAATTAGAACCGGAAAAAATAGCGAATGATTTGACGTATGAAGAGGTTCATGTTCAAATATTGGATAAGAAGGAACATATTCTACGCTCCAAGGTTATACCTCAAGTCAAAGTTTTGTGGAGAAACCACGATATTGAGAAAATGACTTGGGAGTTAGAATCTGAAATGAAATCAAGGTATCCTTACCTCTTCGACATAGCAGGTACGTACCCTAATTTCGAGGGCAAAATTTCATTAGAAAGGGATGTTGTAAGACCCCAACTTTTATAAATAAAGATGAATTTTCTAAATATCATTTTTGAATATTATGGAGTAAATTTGATATAATGTTATAGTTGTGGGTAATATTTATAAATTTTGTAAAGTACGCAAGTTGTTATATAATATTCGATTGGTCGGAGAATATTCATTTTTGCAGGGAATATTCGTACAACGACACAATCATTGGTGGATCTCATAACAAAATTATTGTCAGATTGAGAAAACGACAAAAATACTTTATGAAAATAACGACGGAAGTTTTACCGTTAATTGTTGAAACACCCGGTGTTAAAAGTACAGTAATAAGCGTAGTTTCATAGTAGCACACGGTATTGATTAATGATGCTTACGTGAGAAGTCACTCAGTTTGCTTATTATTTGGATCCCTATTTACTCATTTTTCAAAATTATCGGAAGAAAGTTATAAAGTATATATATATATATATATATATTTGACTTTTGTGTTTGTGTGTAGGGGTGTGTGTGTGTTAGTGGGTTTTGATGGGGGAATTATTAAAAGGTGGTGGGTTATGTTAGTGGGTTTTGATGGGGGAATTATTAGCAGGTGGTGGGTTGTGTTAGTGGGTCGAGGATTGTATAATTGGTATGTGTGTGATTATAATATATATATAATTTGTGAGTGGGTTTATATATGTAGGGTCAGGATCAGGTAAGGACTCCCTTACTTTGTTAAAATACGGACTTTTTTTTTTATTTTTTTGGTTTTTTTTTAATAACTAAAAAAAAAGTTTAATATTTTATGGAACTGAAATTTTTTCATAATACAGTATTTTGGATGTGATTTGGGTACGTATAACAAAAATATGTATATACAGTTTGGGCAGACTGTACCACCACTTTTTGGTATAGGTATTCAAAATACGCCCAAAACATTATATTATGGAAAAATTTCAGTTCCATAAAATATTAAATATTTTTTTTAGTTGTTTAAAAAAAAACCAAAAAAAACCAAAAAAAAAGAAGTCCGCATTTTAACAAAATAAGGGAGCCCTCACCTGATCCGTTCTGTATATATGTATATATATATATATATATATGTATATATATATATATATATATATATATATTGACATATCTTGCAAGTTGCAAATAAGTGAGAAGAATTCGGATGAAAGTTGGCAGTTTTGTTTTTTTTGAACAGGTATTATTATATATTATATTATATTATATTATATTATATTTAAAAGATTTTTCTTTAAATATAGAACGTCAGATTAAAGTAAATCAATCTTGACCGTTCATGAATTAGTTACTATGCAGTTCATTCTTCTATAAATAGAAGCTCATTCCTTCATTATTTTCTTACGAATTCATTAAAACTCTAGAGAGATAAACTATAGAGAGAAAGAAGAAAAATATTCTGCTACTTCCCTACTCTTATATCCAGTTTCTTTTACAGTGAGGGGTGTTATTCTTTTATATTTAGGAAGAGAACATCTGTTATTCCATTCTTTATTATTCTACTGGAATAACCAGTATACTCGGACTACACTATACTTTGTAATATTCCTTCTTTATTATTCTGTTGGAACATCATGTCTGTGCGTTTACGCCGGACCTGGTTCCATCTTTATTATTATTTTGTTAGAATATCCTGTCTGTGCGTTTACGCCGGACCTGGTTCCGTCTTTATTATTATTTTATTGGAATATCCCGTCTATGCGTTTACGCCGGACCTGGTTCCATCTTTATTATTATTCTGTTGGAATATCATGTCTGTGCGGTTACGCTGGATGTAGCAGCCCCGAATCCAGGCCCCAAATCGCCACGGATCCGGTATACTATTTCTATAACTATTTGCGAAAGATATAAACATAAATTGTTTATACATTACATTACACACTTATCCCCAAGGTCGAGTAACCTTAACTTAAACACCATTCATAAAAATATCTATTATACAACAATATTTGTCAAAATATATTATTACAAACAAGCCGCAATTTATATCCCAAGCTGAACTTGGCCTTAACCTTTTTCCTGTATCCGAACACGTTCGCCTTATCTGCAATGTTTTATCATGATATAGCAAGGGTGAGCATGAAAGTTGCCCAGCAAGTTTAAATACAACAATATAACAATAAATCATGATTGAAGAGTATGAATAATAAGCTGACTATAATTCATCAATATAGTTGAGAATTATCACGAACAAACTTTTGACTGAACAAGTTTTAAACATGAACAAACATTTCTGAACCAACTGGTAATGAAGGTGATCAACCTTTCATACCTGACTTATACATGCAAGATGTACAGAGTACAATTTATATGGCAATCAGCAATGATTAACCATAAGCTTGAATAAACTACTCTTATTAGAGTTAAGTAAAAGAAAACTTGCCTGAACCGTTGATTACCGCAATGCAATTTAATAACGCTTTACCCCGAAGACCTAATATTAGTAATATAGATCTCCAATATTAGAATAATATCATCACAGTATAATACTGTTATATTTATATCCACAGAATAACCTAAACACATTACCACATAAGCCTATCAGTCTATACAGCACATAAGACTAGGTATCAAATCAAACTATTGCAGTCTGAGTTGAACCCGACATAATTCTAACATCACGACGGTCTAGTCGGACGAATATCGAGTTTAAGTTCAATTAAACTCTGACTTAACACTTAACAATTATCACAGATAACTTCTTATCAGACAAAACATTTTTCCTAGGCTCGTAATAATTTTCGGATAATTATTACCATTTATCAACATTTTTCAATCCTTAAAACCGTATTTAAATGAATTAAACACCACTTAATACCTTAATCATTAATATTTATTTAATATAAAATATTAATGAAAATCATAACATAATATTATAATATAATTATAATATATCAAAGTATTTTTAATACCTTAAAATCACAATTATACGATTTTTAAACACTTAAATCTATTATCCGATAATTAATATTAATATTAAAATATTAACATTTTCATGCCAAAATATCAAAAGTTATATTTTATAACTTAAAATATTTTTATAACACTTAAATCATTTTTATATGATTTATAAAGCATTAATTCCATTTTTCCTTAATTTAATTAAAATATCTATTAAATAAACTAATTATCATTAATATTGATTAATTAATGAAATTCATCCCAAAATATTAAAAGTCATCAAAAATAACTTAAAATATTTTCTTATACCATAATATTATTTTTCATGATTTTTCATGAATTAAAATTATTTATAAATAATTTATTTAATACAATAATTAAATAAATAAATACCATTTATATTCCAAAAATATTAAATATTTTCAAAATATACTCAAAATATTTAAAAACTATTTTTCAGACTTTAAAATAATTTTTCAGAATTTATTTTGTATTTTTAATAATTAAAAACCATTTTTTTCTAATTTTTAATCATTTTCCGGAAAATAATAAATAAACTGTCGCTAAAGGCCTTTAGCGACACTTGTCTGTCGCCGTTGGTGTTCTTCACTCAAGAACACTGACAGTTAGCTTAGCAAAGGTCATGGTTTGACCGCGATTTAATCCGTGTTCCTTATGATTTCTGGGCCTGTGATTGATTTCATGTTGTAGTATTTATGTAATACTACAACTACATATCAAGTTTCATGGCAATCCAACAACTTAACATCAAGATCTGGGCAGCCAAAATGTCTGACAGACGTGTTCTTCATTTTCTGGGTTACCCAGAAAATGAAGAACAGTCAAGGTACCTCCTTTTGATCCATATAGCTTCGATTCTAAGACTGTTTTGTGTGATATAAAGGTTCACAATTGTAGTATTGATGTTAGAGTACAACTTTATAACATCATAACATCCTAAAAACACTATCTACCAAAGATCTGGTCCGGTTAAACTACCTGCCAGCAACTGTTCTTCAAAATCTGGGAATTTCCCAGATTTCGTCAAAACAGTCGGTCAAAGCAAGTTTGACCTCAATTTCCTGCTATTCCAGTTACGTTATAAGTGACCTAAAGGCTTTAATGTGTAGTCTACATACCAGAATACAACTAATCAACAACAACGTGGCCAAACAATCAAATTACAGCAAGATCAAAAGCTTCAAAAAGCTTGTCAGGCGATCTGGGTTTCTGGGTTTTGCCCAGAATTTCAGAAAACGTGAATGGTCAACGGGTTTTGACTGCTCATATCTTTCGATCCAAACATGATATGAGGTTGATTCAAGTCTCAGATTAAAGAACATATACTAGAGAACATATCTATAACATCAAATACTCTAAAAATCAAACACACAGAGATTTAAGATCCCTGACATATGACTGTCAGACCAAAATTTTCCAGATTTCCAGATTTTCAAAATTTCTAGATTCGGGCATCTAGGTGTTATGGATCCATGATCCAACAACCCAGATCTCTAATTGACACCTTATAACACATTTTTAACCAACAAACAACAACATTAAACATCAAAATCATAAATTTCAAAATTTAGGGTTTATACCTCTTTTGAGCTTTGATTTTGATTCTGGTCCTTAAGATCTGTTCTTGGCTGGCTAATACTTGATCATGGTTCATCTTTTAACTCTCTCTCACTCTAGATTTTCGAAGCATGGAGAGAGAGAATGGACTTGGAGAAATGAAAAAGTAAACAAAGATTTTTCTTACTTTTATTATCTAAAATTTTAATCCATGGCCACAATTGATGCTAGGTGTCACCAAAAATCAGATTGTTGCTGAGATATAGGGCACAAGGAAACTTTAGTTGGTGACTTACCACTTATATGGCAAGATTTACACTCCATCTAAAAAAATAATACAAAAAGGGTATTCTAGTCATTTTCCATTTTATTTTAATGGCATTTTGGACAATTTGCCAAACCCTTAGGGTTTAGGGTTTGGAAATTTTGGGGTTTAGGATTTGGAGCATTTAGGGTTTAGGTTTTAACCCTTAACTGTAATTTAATTTCTAACATTTTCGAATTTCGGTTATAAAAATAGAAAATTAACATTTCAAAATTATAATTAGGATTTACTAATTATATTAAAATTCCTTAATCATACTTTAAATCTTACTAATTAGGATTAGTATTTCCTAATTAAAATCGCTAATTAAGCAATTAGGGTCAATATCACGGATTAGGGTTTATAACCCAATAATTAGGGTTTCTAATAGAAAAATTAATTTTCTAATTTAAAAATTAAATATTCGTAATTAGATTAGGGTTTCTAATTACTCATAAATTAAAATAATTAGGATTAAGATTTCCTAATTAGCATTGCTAATTTAGCAAGTAAATCCACAACTGAGCATTAGGGTTTCTGACGGAACAATTAGGGTTCTTAAAATTGAAAATTAGGGTTTGTTAATTAATTAACCTTTACCCTAATTAGTAGTATAATTAATACCATATAAGCATTATAATTATCATTTCTATTCCCAGATTAGGGCTTTCATTTTATCAGAATCTGAAATTAGGGTTTTCAGATCTGGTATTAGGGTTTCTAATAATCAACTAGAATTTTCAGTAATTCATTAGGGTTTTCCCTAATTAATTAATATTAATGACGTTTAACCTTGCACATAACATTGCATTCGCAATCTAGGGTTTTCAATATCCGATTTAGGATTTCGTACTCCCGGAACTGAAACTAGGGTTTCCAGAACCGATTTCTAGGGTTTCTTGTTAGACATTAGGGTTTTCTAACCGAACGTTGTCGTTCTTAATATAAACTTAAGGTTTGTTACAGATATAAATTATCTGATCAACCCATGACCCTTAACCACATTCTGAACACATCATTAACCATAAACACCGAACATAATCACATAAATCCTTAATCCTGAATAATTCACCTATATCCTTCACCGAATTTTGAAATCCTCAAAATTCAATCCCAATAACATTAAACGCATACACTTATTTTCTGTCTAGGTCTAATATTTGACCTTAAATCAATCATTTAAGATTTTAATAAATTGCCCAAATTCTCGGGTTGTCACATTCACCCTTCTTTATAAGAATTTCGTCCCCGAAATTCACCTTACACCTTACACCGTGCACCTTACACCATTGATCATACACCATTCACACACATTATTACATGCCACCCAATACACCTCTCACCAGAGTAAAAGTTTTGAAATTGTGCTGAGGGGTCATATAGACCATGAACACATTTAGTTTTAATGGTAGTGAGCATACCGCAAAACAATACATTACTTGGTCTGTTTACAATCACAAAGAAGGTAAACTACCATTATTAATACTTTAGGTGATCATCCCATCGTACAGTTACGTCATGCATAACGTAATAATCATTTTTAGCGAATATTTACGCTACTAGATTGGATTATTTATCCAAACATTATCGTTCACCTCAGTCTTATCATTGGATTCCGCACCAAAACAATTTAGTTCGGGAAATTCTTTCAATGAACACTTGGAGTTTTTATAACATTAGTCTAGCTGAATCAAATAGCATAGACTCATATCAATAATTCAATTCAATCGAATTATTTAGGTGTAGCCAAACCCCGTATGCAAATTAAAATTTTTGAAAACATTTTCGAGAATGACGTCATGATGCCGCACTGTATTAACAGTCCGTTGAGGATTCCGTCATTTGGTGATTTTATCATACTACATCATACCATAGTAGAATAGTGACTTCAGGTCAAATTCACACTAAGTAATAATGCATTGATGACTCCATCATTTTTATCATCTCTGCACCAGGTTACATGGTACATAAGTGATAAATAAAAACAATTTTTGATATTTCAAATCATTTGCGTCTAGCCGAAATAAGTAGCATAGACTGTACTTTAAACCGTTTCAAAAATGGTTACGAGTCTACATTTTTTTTAAAAAGGCACATAGTGCGTATTTAGCTTGATGTCAAAAATTTCGAAGTTTAGCATAGCTAGGAGTTTAGGAAAACCTAAGTCTCCACTAATGATCATTTTGCTTAATAATCTATCTGTCCCTATAATCCTTAACACTCCATTCACACACAACTGTACCCAATTCATAAAACCACACTTATGAGTTCATAACTTGACCACAATTATATGAGTTTACGAACATACCATAGTCTGACCTTTGGCGTCCGTTCGCTAAGGGCTCATAAACATTTCATATAACTATGCGTCAAGAATGTCACATAAGTATGAGTTCTAAGAACTCGTACTTAATCCTATATTCTCTACCTATGTCCTATTTATCTATATATAATAACTAGCGTGACACAACATTTCAATTATTACCAATGCCACCAACCAAGTAGTTTTTACACCAAGTACAATTCCCCGCCCATACATGGAATCATACAAATCAGTTGCTATCACGAGTCCTCATTGAAATCCCCACCTAATCTTAACCCCCTTTTTCAATACGAATTCAATTCGTATTCATAATCCATAACTCTTTTATGAGTTTTCATAGTACCATTTCATAGTACAACTTTCACACAGCATCTTGCTGTAAACTTTTCAATCAGTAGATTGATTCATTTCCCATATCATAACCTTTATCAGATCACAGGGTGATCTTATCGTATATATTACGATTCAATTCCATGCACTATGATCGTTTTGTTTTACAATCTTCTATCCCTGCACTACTGTTCATCACTACTGTTCACCACTATAACCAGAGTTAGGGAACTCTTTGTCTTAACACTTGCCGAGATTTATCTTTGAATCTTACCGACCAACTAACTCTATGTGAGTTAGATCTTATCCTAATCACTGCGGTTATTGGTCTCAGGTATTCCTACCAAAGCTTCATAACCAACAGCTCTGATACCAACTGTAGCAGCCCCGAATCCGGGCCCCAAATCACCGCGGATCCGGTATACTATTTCTATAACTATTTGCGGAAGATATAAACATAAATTGTTTAAACATTACATTACACACTTATCCCCAATGTCGAGTAACCTTAACTTAAACACCATTCATAAAAATATCTATTATACAACAATATTTGTCAAAATATATTATTACAAACAAGCCGTACTTTATATCCCAAGCTGAACTTAGCCTTAACCTTTTTCCTGTATCCGAACACGTTCGCCTTATCTGCAATGTTTTATCATGATATAGCAAGGGTGAGCATGAAAGTTGCCCAGCAAGTTTAAATACAACAATATATCATGATTGAAGAGTATGAATAATAAGCTGACTATAATTCATCAATATAGTTGAGAATTATCACGAACAAACTTTTGACTGAACAAGTTTTAAACATGAACAAACATTTCTGAACCAACTGGTAATGAAGGTGATCAGTCTTTCATACCTGACTTATACATGCAAGATGTACATAGTACATCTTTCATGGTAATCAGCAATGATTAACCATAAGCTTAAATAAACTACTCTTATTAGAGTTAAGTAAAAGAAAACTTGCATGAACCGTTGATTACCGCAACATAATTTAATAACGCTTTACCCCGAAGACCTAATATTAGTAATATAGATCTCCAATATTAGAATAATATCATCACAGTATAATACTGTTATATTTATATCCACAGAATAACCTAAACACATTACCACATAAGCCTATCAGTCTATACAGCACATAAGACTAGGTATCAAATCAAACTATTGCAGTCTGAGTTGAACCTGACATAATTCTAACATCACGACGGTCTAGTCGGACGAATATCGAGTTTAAGTTCAATTAAACTCTGACTTAACACTTAAAAATTATCACAGATAACTTCTTATCAGACAAAACATTTTTCCTAGGCTCGTAATAATTTTCGGATAATTATTACCATTTATCAACATTTTTCAATCCTTAAAACCGTATTTAAATGAATTAAACACCACTTAATACCTTAATCATTAATATTTATTTAATATAAAATATTAATGAAAATCATAACATAATATTATAATATAATTATAATATATCAAAGTATTTTTAATACCTTAAAATCACAATTATACGATTTTTAAACACTTAAATCTATTATCCGATAATTAATATTAATATTAAAATATTAACATTTTCATGCCAAAATATCAAAAGTTATATTTTATAACTTAAAATATTTTTATAACACTTAAATCATTTTTATATGATTTATAAAGCATTAATTCCATTTTTCCTTAATTTATTTAATATATCTATTAAATAAACTAATTATCATTAATATTGATTAATTAATGAAATTCATCCCAAAATATTAAAAGTCATCAAAAATAACTTAAAATATTTTCTTATACCATAATATTATTTTTCATGATTTTTCATGAATTAAAATTATTTTTAAATAATTTATTTAATACAATAATTAAATAAATAAATATCATTTATATTCCAAAAATATTAAATATTTTCAAAATATACTCAAAATAGTTAAAAACTATTTTTTCAGACTTTAAAATACTTTTTCAGAATTTATTTTGTATTTTTAATAATTAAAAACTATTTTTTCTAATTTTTAATCATTTTCCATAAAATAATAAATAAATTATCGCTAAAGGCCTTTAGCGACACTTGCCTGTCGCCGTTGGTGTTCTTCACTCAAGAACACTGACAGTTAGCTTAGCAAGGGTCATAGTTTGACCGCGATTTAATCCGTGTTCCTTATGATTTCTAGGCCTGTGATTGATTTCATGTTGTAGTATTTATGTAATACTACAACTACATATCAAGTTTCATGGCAATCCAACAACTTAACATCAAGATCTGGACAGCCAAAATGTCTGACAGATGTGTTCTTCATTTTCTGGGTTACCCAGAAAATGAAGAACAGTCAAGGTACCTCCTTTGGATCCATATAGCTTCGATTCTAAGATTGTTTTGTGTGATATAAAGGTTCACAATTGTAGTATTGATGTCAGAGTACAACTTTATAACATCATAACAACCTAAAAATATTATATACCAAAGATCTGGTCCGGTCAAACTACCTGCCAGCAACTGTTCTTCAAAAATCTGGGAATTTCCTAGATTTCGTCAAAACAGTAGGTCAAAGCAAGTTTGACCTCAATTTCCTGCTATTCCAGTTACGTTATAAGTGACCTAAAGGCTTTAATGTGTAGTCTACATACCAGAATACAACTAATCAACAACAACGTGGCCAAACAATCAAATTACAGCAAGATCAAAAGCTTCAAAAAGCTTGTCAGGCGATCTGGGTTTCTGGGTTTTGCCCAGAATTTCAGAAAACGTGAATGGTCAACGAGTTTTGACTGCTCATATCTTTCGATCTGGACATGATATGAGGTTTATTCAAGTCTCAGATTAAACAACATATACCAGAGAACAGATCTATAACATCAAATACTCTAAACATCAAACACACAGAAATTTAAGATCCCTGACATATGACTTGTCAGACCAAAATTTTCCAGATTTCCAGATTTTCTAAATTTCTAGATTCGAGCATCTAGGTGTTATGGATCCATGATCCAACAATCCAGATCTCTAATTGACACCTTATAACACATATTTAACCAATAAAACAACAACATTAAACATCAAAATCATAAATTTCGAAATTTAGGGTTTATACCTCTTTTGAGCTTTGATTTTGATTCTGGTCCTTAAGATCTGTTCTTGGCTGGCTAATACTTGATCATGGTTCATCTTTTAACTCTCTCTCACTCTAGATTTTCGAAGCATGGAGAGAGAGAATGGACTTGGAGAAATGAAAAAGTAAACTAAGCTTTTTCTTACTTTTATTATCAAAATTTTTAATCCATGGCCACAATTGATGCTAGGTGTCACCAAAAATCAGATTGTTGCTGAGATATAGGGCACAAGGAAACTTTAGTTGGTGACTTACCACTTATATTGCAAGATTTGCACTCCATCTAAAAAAAATAATACAAAAAGGGTATTCTAGTCATTTTTCATTTTATTTTAATGGCATTTCGGACAATTTGCCAAACCCTTATGGTTTAGGGTTTGGAAATTTTAGGGTTTATGATTTGGAGCATTTAGGGTTTAGGTTTTAACCCTTAACTGTAATTTAATTTCTAACATTTCCAAATTTCGGTTATAAAAATAGAAAATTAACATTTCAAAATTATAATTAGGATTTACTAATTATATTAAAATTCCTTAATCATACTTTAAATCTTACTAATTAGGATTAGTATTTCCTAATTAAAATCGCTAATTAAGCAATTAGGGTCAATATCACGGATTAGGGTTTATAACCCAATAATTAGGGTTTCTAATAGAAAAATTAATTTTCTAATTTAGAAATTAAATATCCGTAATTAGATTAGGGTTTCTAATTACTCATAAATTAAAATAATTAGGATTAAGATTTCCTAATTAGCATTGCTAATTTAGCAATTAAATCCACAACTGAGCATTAGGGTTTCTGACGGAACAATTATGGTTCCTAAAATTGAAAATTAGGGTTTGTTAATTAATTAACCTTTACCCTAATTAGTAGTATAATTAATACCACATAAGCATTATAATTATCATTTCTATTCCCAGATTAGGGCTTTCATTTTATCAGAATCTAAAATTAGGGTTTTCAGATCTGGTATTAGGGTTTCTAATAATCAACTAGAATTTCCAATAATTCATTAGGGTTTTCCCTAATTAATTAATATTAATGACGTTTAACCTTGTACATAACATTGCATTCCCAATCTAGGGTTTTCAATATCCGATTTAGGATTTTGTACTCCCAGAACTGAAACTAGGGTTTTCAGAACCGATTTCTAGGGTTTCTTGTTAGACGTTAGGGTTTTCTAACCGAACGTTGTCGTTCTTAATATAAACTTAAGGTTTGTTACAGATATAAATTATCTGATCAACCCATGACCCTTAACCACATTCTAAACACATCATTAACCATAAACACCGAACATAATCACATAAATCCTTAATCCTGAATAATTCACCTATATCCTTCACCGAATTTTGAAATCCTCAAAATTCAATCCCAATAACATTAAACGCATACACTTATTCTCTGTCTAGGTCTAATATTTGACCTTAAATCAATCATTTAAGATTTTAATAAATTGCCCAAATTCTCGGGTTGTCACACCGGACCTGGTTCCGTCTTTATTATTCTGTTGGAACATCCAGTCGGTGCGAATTTCTCCTGACCTGGTTCCGTTACTTATTATTCTGTTGGAATAACATGTCTATGCGAAGTACCGCATGCATGGTGATTTCTGTTGTTATTCCATTCTTTATTATACTCAATTGGTTAAAGTTTTAACTTCTATACTCTATGAAATTAGTGGAATATTCTTAATATTTGCGCTTCATCCAGTATCTATTCATGTTAATATTCTTCCGAGTATTCTTAAATTTTACTCTACAAAGCATTATCATGTTGATAATTTGGACGTTATTGGTTCAGGGAAAAATTAATTCTTGAACTTGTTTTTATTGAATTCTTATATCATTGTCATCATCCTTATGTTTATATTTTGTCGAAAGTCATCTGTGGCCTATAGTGCATAGATGGACTTGGTATGATTATGACCAGGGATTATTCGGTATAATCATAACCGTAATATTACAAAAGATATGGTAAAAGTCCTCATTGACCTGTAGTGCATTGATGGACAGTTGTTAGCATGATCATGACCATTAATGAATACACAAATATTCTTGGCCCGTAGTGCATGGATAATTGTGGTCGTGATTCTAAAGAATATCCTTAGCTGTAGTACAGGGGTGATATGATGATGTGGATTATTTATTAAGCTAAGTCTCAGCGATTAAAGTCATGAAAACCTTTTAAATAATAGAAGATAATAGATTTTATTCTCTACTTGACTCTTCTAATGGATTGCTTGTTCCGCTACAGTTAAACTTGATGTTTGTTATATTTTATCAGTTTAACATTGTTGAAGGCTAAAGATAATTTATTTTGCATTATCTTAGTCATAATATTTCTTACTAGGCTAGTTGAGCTCACCCTTTCTTTCACTGTTCTCTTCAAGAAATGAGAATATAGCTGGGATGAGTCGGGGAATGGAGTGATGGACCAGATGATAGTATTAGTAGTCCTCACTATTCTGTGAGATAATGTGACAATAAATGTAATGAGAACTCCTTTTGAGTTTGTATACTCTCTAGAATACAGTATTTGTATTCAAACTCACAGTTCTCTTGTTGTATTATTAAGTTGTATTTGAATTCTGTACCATGTATCTGGCGACTCAAGATGGGTGATGTATACCTAATTTTGGGGGCGTCACACCATGTGTTAGAAGTAATGATCAAGACTTAGGAGTAATGGCCAAACAAAAGATAAGAGTTGTGATTAGCAAGTAATGAATAGTAAGGAGGTGGCTAAAGGAGGTGGGAGGATTTAATGACTAAATTAACCTAACCTTGTAAATTCTATAAATAGAAGAAGTTGCTAGCCATTTCTTACTTGTTCAAACAATCCAACATATTACAAAGTGCTTAAGTGTTAGAGAGAATAAGCTACCATAAGTTACTTTCATTTGTAAGAAGAAGAAGAAGGCTACTTTACAAAGACTTCAAAGAGTAAGACTTCTTCTCCATTTATCTTCTATCTCTACCATGATAGGTTGATAAGAAAAGTATGGATTAAGGAACATGGATGTTAAAAAGTAAGAAGAACGAGTAAGCAATGAACTTAAGTCACATAAGTTGGTAATGAGTCATTTAAGCTAGCATAAGTTATAAACTTATGTGAAAGTATTATGAACTTGTAATGAGTTTATTAAGAGAAGTGATATGGATGTAAAAGAACTTGTTTGATCATATGTATCATGAATACATAAGTAAAGTTATATGTTAAGAACATATAAGGTATGATGATTAAGAAACTTTAATTGTCATAAGTTATAAACAATGAAACCTTAAGTAGTTTATAATTTGACAAGTTATTAGCTCATGAAGAAATAACTCTAAAATCCAACAAAGAATATAAGTTGTTGTAATTAGTATGTTGAGATGTTCACATGATGAATGGAATTCATTTGTAATGTTAACCAAATCATAAGAATGAAGATTTGCCATAAATTGCACGATTAGACGATAATCGTCGAATTCATAAAATTCTCGGAATAGAATTCAAATTTTGTGTTTGAACTCGGAACCATTGTTTTCCGATGGAGACGAGTCATATTTGGCATTTAAGAGTTGCGGACTCAAAAATGACCGGATTCCGACTTAGAACGAAGAAACGAGCGTTGAACGTTCACGAACATTTATCGTTTTCGTTAAAAAATGAACCAATAGGTGAATTTTTAGCAAACGAAGTCAAATAGATAAAATTCTTGCATAAACGTGAAGATTACATAATTTGTGAACCGTAGGCTTTTGAACGAGCCAATTCGGACTTATAACGAAAAAGTTATGCGTCCGGGAAGTTCACAAAAATTTAAGGACTAAATTTTTTCTGGTGCACAGAGTTGGCGCCGCGGCGTCAACCCTAGACCAATTGGTCACGCCGCAGCGCCATGCACAGTACAAGACCTTCGGGAGAGTGGCGCCGCAGCGCAGCCCACTAAGTAAGGACTCGCGCCGCAGCGCGAGATGTAAGTATAAAGCCGGCACCGCAGCTCCAGTCTCAGAACAAGGATAATGATGAATGTTTTTAATTACAAAGAAAAGAAAGTTAATTGATTTAAAAGTAAACAAAACCTAAGGAATGTAATGTAACGTGGTTTAAACTTTGGTAAACCTTAAGGATGTTGTATAAAGGTTGAGATAACCTAGTCGAATATAAATGCAAGGATAATGATAAGCCAGAACAGATAGTAACTGAATCAAATACACAATTAGATTGAGATAAAGGGTAAGATATAGTCATATACATACTTGATTATATGTGACCTAATGTAAGGCATTATGTGATCATGTATTGTAGAGACTTGAAAGACTTGAACATAAAGTAAATATACCGTAGAAGACGCTAAAGGCAAGTATTCTAACTCTTGTCTCAGTTCAATCTGAACAAATTTTTTTTGAATTTCATGTATCCTTACACATGAATTGAAGTATGTAGAAGTTAAAGTCAATTCCTTTGACTAAACTTGATATATTGAGTGGATTATTGATAATCTATTAATCTATTATCAAATGTTGTTATCTTTTGTTAACTACTTGATATAGTTTTCAAAAGAAGACTGGAATGTTAAACAAAGGTTTTGTCGGTAAAACGACAGACACGTGAGGTTGCCAAATGATTAAATGTACATACGTTTAATGGATGTAGTGTTGATCAACATAGAGTACAATAGGATGATCACCTAGAAGTGCTCATAAGTAATATCGGGCTTACAGACTTAGTTCCGGGTTGTCCTTTTCTAAGAAAGAATGAATACTCGAGGTCTTTGACCGGAGTGAATGTTTTACTAAATATTGTTATTATTGTAAAACATTTTGAAAGAAAGATGAAGTTCTATTTTGAATTATCAATAGTACTTCATAACTATTGTTCTGTTATTGAAGATATACTATTCGTATGTGTCAAGCATGTTGTCATTGAATTGTTATACTTACTGAGCTAGTTATGCTCACTCTTGCTGGAACCATATGAATGCAGCTAAGACTTAACGTCCCGAAGGATCGAGTAAGGATAAAGGAAAAGCTAAGGCAGATTATTAAGCTGTCTTGTAATAGTATAGGTCTATTGTTGTAATGTAATTGATATTATGACAAAGAACCTTTGTAATGGGTATAAAATCTGCGAAATGTAAATATTACTTTAAATATATAGAAGTTATATTCGTTCTTTGAGACTTTTCAATTGAATGAATGTATGAAAGTTTGTACAGTATAGGACCATCTGTTGGGTTGGAAGATACCCGGATTTGGGGGCGCTACAAGTTGGTATCAGAGACTAGGTTATAATACTTAAGGGGAAAGTAGAACTTTAAGTCATAACCTTAAAGAAAGAATAAAGAAGTAAAAGATGGAAAGTAACCCTATAAAAATGCATTATATTATGTTATGTGTTTCTATTATTTTACTGAGGTGTACTAATCAAACTATAATGTTTTATTGTAGATGTTAGGAGAAAATGATATGTATAGAGATATACATGTAGTGAGCGAGGATTCAGTTAATCGAATAGAGATATTACCAAATCCCGTAGCAGTAGAACCAGAGGTGGTGACAATCGAGTCTGGAGACTCAGACGATTTAGACTACATGTCTATATTTGATGGCATGCTAGAGGAGGAGGTGGATGTGATGTCCTTATACTAGGTTCCACATACAAAGGAATTGTCTACGGGGTAATCGATGAAGGCACTGTTTATGTGAGTATTGGATAGGAATGTCCATTACTGCCAAGAGGATAAGGAGTTGAAAGAGGAACTCCAAGCTGTTCGTGAGGACAAGACTAGCACGAAGGGAATGTGGGAAGAGGAGCATGATGATAGAATTCTAGCTAAGGACAAGGTCCGAGAGCTGAAATGTAAAGTCTTTGAGCTCAAGCAGGAGCTAAAGACTAAATAGCGGAAGTTGGAGATGATGTCCAATATACATAGGAGTTCACATGTAGATTTCCAGCAGCAGGTAGCTGGGTATCCGATAGAAGCAGGACGGACCCGACATACTATAAGTAGAGATGTAATTGCCGGTCTGGCCAACAAAGATATTGAGAATGCCCTGCGGCAGATGTAATCTAGCAATAGCTAGAGTAGCTCAGATATGTAAATATTATATATCTAGTAGTGACGTAAAACCCTCTTTTATATAACAAAGGGTAGTCTTTTGTAAATCCCAATTTTTGGAAAGTAATTGCGGGATGGTAATGTAATCAGCTAAGGCTGAGTAATGTAAACAATGTAGTGTTATACTACAAGTTATGAATCAATATAAGTCTTTTTATGGAATATATTGAGTAATGAGTATGAGTTATTATTTTATTACAAATATTAATAAACAAACAAGAATAAAGTAATAATGATGTGTTGTTTTCTTAACAGCAAAATGCCGCCAAGAAGGAGACAACGAAATCAAGACACTAATGTTAACCAACCGGAGGGTGGTCCGGTTAATCTAATGCAGGAGTTCGTTAATCTTTTAACGGCTGCATTTAATAGAACGGGGGCTAATGTACCCGTGATTCCTGGAGTAGTACGAGCTACTACTTTTAAGGATTTTAAAAGTGTAGGTATTCCAGAGTTCAAAGGAACTACGGACCCTATAGAAGCCCAGACTTCGGTAAAAGAAATCAAGAAAGCATTTGTAATAGAAAATGTTGAGGAGGGTCAAAAGGTTGCCTTTGTAACCTATTTGATGAAAGGAGAGGCCAACTTCTGGTGGGAGGTAAACCAGGCTAGGGTCGATATAGGAAATCTAACATGGGAGAGGTTCAAGGAGATTTTGTTCGAGAACTATTTTCCCACAAGTATGAAAGGGAGGATGGAAATGAGGTTTATTAAATTGAAAGAAGGGGATATGACAGTTCCCCAGTATGCTGCCAAGTTTAATGAACTGGCACGATTTGCTCCACATCAAGTGGACACTGAAGTGAAAAAGGCTAGAAGATTTGACTAGGGCTTGAAACCCTGGCTCTATAGCTGAATTTTTGTGTTCCAAAGTACTTCCTTTGGAACCATATTATAAAAGGCAATAATTGCCGAAGGTGGGAACGAGGCTCTCAGCCAGTACCACAAGGATAAGAAAAACAAGGGCAAGGTTGATGGAGGAATCAAGATCGAGAGAGCCAGTGGAAGTTGCAACGGTCAAAAGAGGAAGGGTTTTAACTCTAGGAATACCAGAGTAAAACAAAGGGATTCTAAGAGGAGGATGGAGGCCTGTAAAACCTGCGGGAAGACTCACTTAGGAGTCTGTCTCAAAGGAAAGACAGTATGTTATAATTGTGGACAGGAAGGGCACATTTCGCCTAACTGTCTAATTCCGAAGAAAAATCACGGATGTTTTGTATGTGGATCAACTGACCACATAGCAAAGAACGGCACGAAGAAGGGACAGATGCAAATAAGGGAACTAATAGCGGTAAGTTGGCTATTAGTGGTCCAGCACAGCCGGGGAAATCAATGGCTCGCACTTTTAATATGACGACCCAAGATGCGGTGGCATCAGGGGATGTAGTTGCATGTATTATTCCGATCAATAACATAAATGCATACGTGCTATTTGATTTGGGTGCTACTTGTTCGTTTATAGCATGTGATTTTGCTAGACGACTAGAATTATTTCCCAAAAAATTGCCTATACCTTTGATCATTAAGGTACCAAACGAAGAGATAATTCCTGTTGAGGATATTCATAGGAGTTATTGCGTAGATGTACGTGGTTGTAAGTTATCGGTAGATTTAATACCGATAAAGTTAGGAGAATTTGACGTAATTCTTGAAATGGATTGGTTGATTAACCATGGAGTAATTATAGATTGCCAAAAGAAATGTGTGAGCATCAGGACGTTGAAGCAACCTCCTGTAGTATTTTATGGTAATAAATCGCCAGGACGTTCGTGTTACCTTACGACGACACAAACTAGTAAACATTTAAGGAAGGTATGTGTAGGTTATCTATGCCATGTTGTTGATATCTAGAGAGTGGGAGCAACCATGGAACAAATACCTATAGTGAACGAATTCATGGATGTATTTCCAAGTGAGTTACAGGGTTTACCGCCAGATAGGGAGATCGATTTTTTGATAGACATTGTGCCAGGAGCGGCACCAGTTTCAAGGGCACCGTACCGTATGGCGCCTGTGGAAATGAAAGAACTAATGGTTCAGCTACATAAACTATTGGATAGAAAGTACATTCAACCAAGTGTTTCCCCATGGGGGGGCACCGGTGTTATTTGTAAAGAAGAAAGATGGATCGTTAAGGTTTTGTATCGACTATCGGGAGTTGAACAAGTTAACGATAAAGAATAAATACCCATTGCCCAGGATTGATGATCTCTTTGGTCAATTGAAAGGGGAAAATATTTTTCTAAAATAGATTTGTGGACGGGGTATCGCCAGTTGAAGGTTACAAATGAAGATATACCAAAGACGGCATTCAGGACTCGTTATGGTCATTACAAGTTTCTGGTGATGTCATTTGGGTTGACAAATGCAGCAGCTGCATTTATGTATATGATGAATAGAGTGTTCAAACCATATTTAGACAAGTTCGTCGTTGTGTTTATCTATGATATTCTAGTCTATTCTAAGACGCCAAAAGATCATGTTGAACACTTAAGACTAGTGTTAGAGACACTAAGGAAGGAAAAGTTATATGCGAAATTCACCAAATGTGAATTTTGGCTGGGAAAAGTGCAGTTTTTAGGTCATGTCATTGACCAAGAGGGATTTCAGTGGATCCTGCGAAGGTAGAAGAAGTAATGAATTGGGAACAACCAAAAATGCCGACTGACGTGTGGAGTTTCCTAGGGTTAGCAGGGTACTATCGAAGATTTTTCGAAGATTTTTCGAAGATAGCTACCCCATTGACTAATTTAACAAGGAAGAAGGTGAAATACGTATGGACAGATAAATGTGAAGAAAGTTTTCAAGAACTGAAGAAAAGATTAAGTGAAGCGCCTGTTTTGTCATTGCCAGATGACATAAGAAATTTTGTAGTGTATAGTGATGCTTCACATAAAGGACTTGGTTGTGTGCTTATGCAGCATGGCAAAGTCATTGCATATGTATCACGACAGTTGAAGGATTATGAGAAAGTTTATCCTACTCATGATCTGGAACTGGTCGCAGTAGTGTTTGCCCAAAAGATATGGAGACGATATCTTTATGGGGAAAATGTGAGATATATACGGACCATAAAAGTCTAAAGTATATCTTCACTCAGAAGGAGTTGAATATGAGACATAGAAGATGGCTTGAGTTGATAAAGGATTATGATTGTGAAATCCTGTATCACCTTGGAAAGGCCAATGTTGTTGCCGATGCCTTAAGTAGGAAGGGTCGGGAAAAGTTGTCTATGTTAACGGCTCAAAATGAGTTAATAATAGAGATGGCTAGGATGGAAATAGAAGTAAAGATGCCGAGTGATTCGAGGCAGATACTCTTTACGACGGAGATGCAATCTACCATCGTAGAGACAGTCAAGGAGATACAACTTAAGACTGACGAGTGTAACTGTTGATCGATTTCGCAATCAATGAATACGTGCAAGTATACACGGTCAATAAGTAATAAAGTGAAAGTAGAGTATCGTTCCCACGAGGAATTATTTAATAAAAATCACCAATTACTAACTTTTAACCAAATCAATTTTATTTAAACAATAGCAAATTGTGAATTTTCTAATTAAGAAAACTAAATTAACTAATTAAAACTAAGATTTTAACGAATGAATTCAAATAAATAAAGATTAAGACTTCAATATCCCTAATTATGAATTATAAATCAATTATCCAATTATCCCAATTATTATGTCTACTGAATTGTTAACAGGAATTCTCAAATGCCAAAAGTCCTTTTCCAAGTGATCAATTGCCTTCTATTTAATCCAGATTAATCTTGCTATATTCCTATGCAAAATAATTGAATTAAACTCTTTCCAATCCAAATTCCTTATGTGTTACATGCGGTGAACAGATATTTCCATTCAATTCACAAACCTAATTATTCACTTTACAAATAACTAAGTCACATGATATCATGCCCAGTTCTAACCCTAGAATTCCTCTTCCAATTCCTTCTAGAGTAACAAAGTAATTACTGATCAGATAATTAAGCAATAAGCACAAGACAAGATAAACAACTCACTTTAACATAAATAATTGGAATATAATGAATAACTAATTCATAGCCATAAAAAGTTCAATTGAAATCTCAATAAAAAAATTAGTTCATAATTAATGAATTAAAATCAAGAATCCACAATTGAATAGACATTAAAAGATAAAAGTAAGATGAGAGAAGAGAATAGAATCTGTTGTAAGCAAATCTGATGCTCCCCTCTTGCTCTTGCTCTTGCTCTTGATCTTCAATGGTCTCCAAGTTGCTTCAATCTCCAAAACTAATAAGAACTAGGGTTATGTTCTAATCTAAAGGAGCTTTTAATCTAGTCTAAGCTATGTAATCTCTAAGCTAAGCTATGTAATTTCCAAGCTAAGCTATGTAATCTCCTTTTATTTTATGCCTTACATCATGTATTTATAGGTTACAAGTCTAATTTTTAGCTTAGGAACAAACCCAATCCTATTTGGAGTCAAAAAGGTGTCAAAATTCACCCAAAACGCGTCCAGGCCCGTACCAGACCCTTCCCCAGCGCCCCAGCACTGGGCACGGCACTGGGATTCTGCCCCCCAACGCCCCGGCGCTGGTACAAATTCTAACATTTTCTACTCCGACGTCCTTTGGGAAAACAGCCATAACTTCTTCGTCCGAACTTCGATTTAAATGATTCAAGATGTTCTGGAAAGAGGAAAAGTAGATCTACAACTTTCGTTCTTGAAGGTTTTCGAAATAATGTCCGGATCTATAGTCAAATTGGCTCTGAAGTGACTGTTGTGTAAATGGCAAGCCAAAAACGCGAACCTAGCCACCCCGAACGTCGATCCATGTATCTTATGTCCCAAATCCTACAAAACAATATATAACATGCTTGAATTGACACAAACACATAAAAACATCCTAAAAGACTTGAGAACAACAATAAATTAAGCTCGAATGTATCCAATTCATGTGTATAAAACTCACTCATCAAATACCCCCAAACTTAAACCTTTGCTTGTCATCAAGCAAAAACCCAAAAATGTTATGCAATACAATGTAATGAAACTAATCTATATGCCTACAAATCCAACAGTAATGACAGAAACAAGTCTATTCAACCGGCCTTAGAGAAATCAAGTAAACATGATAATACATCATATTAAAACAAATCAGTAATTTCCCAATTAATCATCAAATCTTAGACTGTTATCACTGATATAGTGCGTGTGTGCTCCACAACAATGTTAACTGATATAAAATCAAATTTAAGACATATTAGATATCTTCGAAGGCATCATACAGTGAAAACTCACAAAATTCACGAACAAGCTAGATCCAACTAAAGTCAAACATCCACTAAGTTCAAGAGTCCAATCCGGGGTACGTATGCTTTACTTTTCATTACGGGGGTTTTTTTTGCTCTTTTCCCGTTTTATTGTTTTTTTTTACTTTTTTTTTCTTTTTTTTTACCATGACTGTGCAATGTCTCATTCCATTAGGCTAACAGTGTCACCCCTTAGCGAGCTTTCGACCAACAACTCCCAGACCATATAAGACCTTAGGGCGCTAGGTTTTAAGATACCCCTTCGGGCGTACTTACTCAAGTAACAAAGGCCCCAAAACAAAACTAGCCACGGTAAAAAAAAATTTCTCTTTTTTTTTTGATAGATGGTTGGTGAGTGCGTTTTACGCTCCATCTCACGCTTGTGTTTATGGGGAGTGTTTCTCCTCAACCCACCACAAGACTCAACAAGTTTTTTTTTAAAGCTTATATACCTCAAATTTTCCCCCCAAACTTAAGTTGTTATCAAAATTTAGCCATCTCCGCCTATTCATGTCTTTCATTCCTTCACACTAGTATTATCCTTAAGAAATCCATTATGTATCAATTTAAACTTAATCAGTTAACATAGCTGTTATTAACTTGCTAACCTTGATTATACCAGTTTCAAACAGGAAAAGATTCAATTCATAACAAGAAATCACATCAAAGCCTGAATATTCAATACTATACTTATCTACTTAACTCTAGTCTCATCATTGGCCAAAATAGACTTTTACTATCTAACAGTTGGAATCATGCAAATATAAACTAACTGCAACAAACATAGTAAACTAAATTTTTTTTTTAAAACAAAAAACTGAATGCAAAAACTAAATGTAAATAACCCGAAAACATAACGAACTTACAATGTAAATAACTAACTATATGCAATACGACACTAAAATACCCCCAAACTTAAACTAGACATTGTCCTCAATGATAAAAATAGAAAAAAATTAAAGCAGAGGACTTCCCTGAAAATATAGCAATCTTCCTCATTGTCCGCTAAGTTTGGAGAATAGGCTAAGCACATGGAACAAATTGGGCACCACACTTGAATTTGACTTGAATAACCTGTAAAACCATGATAGAAGCAATTTTATTAAATCCTAAATAAATACAAATTCAAAACTACTAATATAAAACTTAATAAAAACTAAAAATAAAAAAATAAAAATTAAACTTGGGTTGCCTCCCAATAAGCGCTTGTTTTATAGTCTCAGCCTGACTTTGTCTGGTCAACGCTATCCAATTCCTCTTCGAAAGTTGAGGAACCCTCCATCCATCGGAAATAATATAGCTTTTGGTAGGTTCCCATTTACGATAGCCATTGTATTAAAGTCACCTAGCATGCTTTCTTTAGATAAGATCACATTCAAGAACGTCCAACATTTAGGTGGTTTCTCCATTGTGTCTGCGAATATATTCTGGCATTGAGGCTTGTCAGACACAACAATTTCTTCTTCTATCTTCTCCAGCTCATCGCACCATGGTTTCGAAGGTGTACTTGCTTTTACATCACAGAGAGTATTGTCGACGACATGACTACCAATTGGACAAGGTTTTGCAAATCTAACCGGACTCTTGAACTGTGGAGGAGAAGGCACTTGAGGCATAAATAACATTGGCTCATCATCATTGGGTCTCACAATTAGTTCTTCACCGACCTTGTTGTCATTATCCCCACTTGTCTCCTCTTTTTCATCTCGTGGCTCATCCAGTTGTAGATTTGGCTCGGGCTCACCATCAGTCTCGGAATCTGTGTCATAGGGCCAGGTGTATTGAGGAAGGTTGTTCAACTCATGTGCTATTTGTTCCAATTGATTTTCCAGATTCTTTAACGATGCCCCTTGGCTTTGCAAATTCAGCTCTACTTGATTCATTTTCTTGTCTTGTTCCTCATTCCTTTTTTCAGAAGCTTTAATAAATTTTTCCAAGGCTTCCTCCCAATTTAAATGTTCTTCCTGTTCTAGTGGAGGTGGACACAAGAAATCATGTGGGTTTGTTGGACTTGGAGCATAAAATTGATCTTGATTGTTACTCCATGAAAAATCCGGGTGATACCCCCAATCATGATGGTAGTTGTTGGGATAGACATAATTATTGGGGTAATCACCACTATATTGTACCGGCTCGAAACTGATGGTGCATTGATGACTCATATGATTTCCAGCACAATAATCACAAGTAACCGTCATACTTTGATGACGCTGAGCTTCAAAAGCTTCAAACATCCTCGAAAGTATCTCAATCTGTGCTGACAATGCAGAAAGTTTCTCGAGTCTTTCAATCTCCGCTCCCCTTGGTTGAGTCATGTTCGTGTATGGTCATGGATACACAAAGTCATCCATGGTACCTGAAAAGAAAGAAATATAGAAAGAGAATTAAAAATAAAAATAAAAATGTTTAAATTAAGACTAATTTGATTGAAATTAATATTGGAAAATAATTATTAAATTAATTCCCCGGCAACGGCGCCAAAAACTTGTTGATCGATTTCGCAATCAATGAATACGTGCAAGTATACACGGTCAACAAGTAATAAAGTGAAAGTAGAGTATCGTTCCCACGAGGAATTATTTAATAAAAATCATCAATTACTAACTTTTAACTAAATCAATTTTATTTAAACAATAGCAAATTGTGAATTTTCTAATTAAGAAAACTAAATTAACAATAGCAAATTGTGAATTTTCTAATTAAGAAAACTAAATTAACTAATTAAAACTAAGATTTTAACGAATGAATTCAAATAAATAAAGATTAAGACTTCAATATCCCCAATTATGAATTATAAATCAATTATCCAATTATCCCAATTATTATGTCTACTGAATTGTTAACAGGAATTCTCAAATGCCAAAAGTCCTTTTCCAAGTGATCAATTGCCTTCTATTTAATCCAGATTAATCTTGCTATATTCCTATGCAAAACAATTGAATTAAACTCTTTCCAATCCAAATTTCTTATGTGTTAAATGCGGTGAACAGATATTTCCATTCAATTAACAAACCTAATTATTCACTTTACAAATAACTAAGTCACATGATATCATGCCCAGTTCTAACCCTAGAATTCCTCTTCCAATTCCTTCTAGAGTAACAAAGTAATTACTGATCAGATAATTAAGCAATAAGCACAAGACAAGATAAACAACTCACTTTAACATAAATAATTGGAATATAATGAATAACTAATTCATAACCATAAAAAGTTCCATTGAAATCTCAATAAAAAAATTAGTTCATAATTAATGAATTAAAATCAAGAATCCACAATTGAATATACATTAAAATGAGAACTAGAATCTGTTGTCAGCAAATCTGATGCTCCCCTCTTGCTCTTGCTCTTGCTCTTGATCTTCAATGGTCTCCAAGTTGCTTCAATCTCCAAAACTAATAAGAACTAGGGTTATGTTCTAATCTAAAGGAGTGTTTAATCTAGTCTAAGCTATGTAATCTCTAAGCTAAGGTATGTAATCTCCAAGCTAAGCTATGTAATCTCCTTTTATTTTATGCCTTACATCATGTATTTATAGGTTACAAGTCTAATTTTTAGCTTAGGAACAAACTCAATCTTATTTGGAGTCAAAAAGGTGTCAAAATTCGCCCAAAACGCGTCCAGACCCGTACCAGACCCTTCCCCAGCGCCCCGGCGCTGGGCACGGCGCTGGGATTCTGCCCCCCAGCGCCCCGGCGCTGGAAATGAACTACAAATGGGCGCCCCGACGCTGGTAAAAATTCTAACATTTTCTACTCCAACGTCTTTTGGGAAAACAGTCATAACTTCTTCGTCCGAACTCCGATTTAGATGATTCAAGATGTTCTGGAAAGAGGAAAAGTAGATCTACAACTTTTGTTCTTGAAGGTATTCAAAATAATGTCCGGAGCTATAGTCAAATTGGCTCTGAAGTGACTGCTGTGTAAATGGCAAGCTGAAAACGCGAATCTAGCCACCCCGAACGTCGATCCATGTATCTTATGTCCCAAATCCTACAAAACAATATAAAACATGTTTGAATAGACACAAACACATAAAAACATCCTAAAAGACTTGAGAACAACAATAAATTAAGCCCGAATGTATCCAATTCATGTGTATAAAACTCACTCATCAGTAACCAAATGAAGAAGCGGTTATCCGAGAAGGAAGATACTAAGTATAGTCTTGATAATGAGGGATTATTAAGATTTGAAGGAATAATTTGGGTTCTGAATGAGCCAGAATTAAAGGAGCAAGTGTTACAAGAAGCTCATAGTTCGAGGTACTCGATACATCCTAGTAGCACTAAGATGTATCAAGACCTTTGACAGAGTTTTTGGTGGCCAAACATGAAGAGAGAAACAGCAGAGTATGTGAGTAGGTGCTTGACTTGTCAAAAAGTTAAGGCCAAACATCAACGACCCAGTGGCTTATTACAGTCATTGGAGATTCCCGAATAGAACTGGGAGCATATCACGATGGACTTCGTGGTGGGACTTCTGACGACACAAAAACGGTACGATTCGATTTGGGTAATAGTGGACCGGTTGACGAAGTTGGCTCACTTTTTGCCAATTAGGGTCAAGTATAACTTAGACAAGTTTGCTAAAATTTATGTTAATGAAATCATTTCCAGACATAGAGTACCAGTATCGATTGTGTCAGATCGTGATCCACGATTTACATCGAACGTTTGGAGGAGTTTGCAAGAACAGTTGGGAACACAACTAAAGTTAAGCACAACTTATCATCCACAAACCGATGGGCAGAGCGAGAGAACAATTCAGACGTTAGAAGACACGTTGAGGTCTTGCATCATGGATTTCAAGGGTAGTTGGGATGATCACCTATAACTAGTAGAGTTTGCGTATAACAACAGTTATCATGCAAGCATAGGTATGCCGCCGTATGAAGATCTGTATGGAAGAAAGTGCATAACACCATTGTGTTGGGATGTGGTGGGAGAACGTCGGATGCTAGGACCAGAATTGGTGCAGCAGACATCGGACGTGGTAAGGTTAATTCGGATACGTCTCGTCACAGCTCAGGACAGACAGAAGAAGTATGCGGACTCGCATAGACTAAGTCGAGAGTTTGAAGTGGGCTCGTATGTGTTTCTAAAAGTATCTCCCTGGAAAGGAAAAATATGCTTTGGAAAGAAAGAAAAGTTAAGTCCAAGGTTTATAGGACCTTTTGAAGTATTAAAATGGGTGGGAGAGGTAGCTTATGTGAGAGCATTACCTCCAGACCTAGAACGAATACATAACGTGTTTTACGTATCTGTATTACGTCTATATAAGCCGAACTATAAGCATGTAATCGAGTATGAGCCGATTCATATCAAGAAAGACTTAACATATGAAGAATCGCCGATGCAGATCATTGATAGAAAGGAACAAGTTCTGAGGAACAAGGTAATACCATCAGTAAAGGTATTATGGAAGAACCACAATGCTGAAGAAGCAACGTGGGAATTAGAAGAAAAGATGAAGAAAAATTTTCCTCATCTATTTGACTAAAGTAAGACAAGATTCTGGGGACAGAATCTTTATAAGGGGGGAAGAATGTAACAACTGAGAAATTCGGATCTTATTGTAAAATGATTTTATTAAATTAAATAATAATAAAATTCTATTCTATGTGTTATCAAGATGGTTGTCATTGTATAACCTATTGATGTTTGAATGTCGTAGTATGTGAGCTATTTGAAGGAATTAAAGTGTTTGAATTTCCAAGACGAAAATAAAAGTTTTCCGAGAAATTTTCCTTAAAACACTATTCATCGGTATTTGCTCGGGATTTATTTTTGAATTTTCGAGGAATACGTAATGATAGAATGACAGGGTAAGATGGATTATGTAATTAAAATCTAGTTATGAAAAATGTAATATTTCGCTTGCGGACTTAATTTATAAACGTTAAGAAGGGCAAAGTAGCAACGAGTAAGTAATAATTGTATGATACTTTGGTATTGTGCAAAGTAATGAAAATGAGTATAATACGAATTATTATACGAGTTTGTATGAAGGATGAAATATCGTATATAAATTCTATATGAATTAGAATACGAAAATGATACATAAATAATAAGTATATATATTAAGTAATGTTAATGGACTTGGAAGATTGGTTTACAATTGGTACAAGCCCAAGTGAATAAAATGTTAAGGCCCAATATTAATTAATGAATAATTTAATTAATGTAAGCCCGAAAGATAGGTTAATCTAAGCCCAAGTTAAAGTCCAATTAATTGATTGACCCATGGGGCAAACCATGTTAATATGGTTCAACTTGGTAATCAAATTAAATGTGTGGTGACCATGTGCTAGAAGTAATGACCAAGACTTAGGAGTAATGGCCAAGCAAAGGATAAGAGTTGTGATTAACAAGTAATGAATAGTAAAGAGGTGGCTAAAAGAGGTGGGACGATTTAATGACTAAATTACCCTAACCTTGAAAATTCTATAAATAGAAGACGTTGCTAGCCATTTCTTACTTGTTCAAACAATCCAACATATTACAAAGTGCTTAAGTGTTAGAGAGAATAAGCTACAATAAGTTACTTTTGTAAGACCCCAAAAATTAATAAATGAAATTTAATTTTCTTTAATTATTATTTTGAATAATAAGGGTTGATTTGATTAATGTGGATAGTTATGGGAAAAATACGCAAATATTTCAAAATAAGCAAGTGGTTATAAAATATTCATTGTTGTCGGTGAATATTCGTTTGGTCGTGGAATATTCGTACTGTCGGGGAATATTCGTACGACGGCGCAGCCATGTGTAGGCCCCATAACGGAAAGCGATTGGAGGAAGAAAACGACAAATATAAGTTGTTTAAAAATAACGGCGTAGTTGTTACCGTTTACACTGTTGGAATACCCGGTGGTTAAAATATAGTAATACGCGTTGTTGCACAGTAGCACACGGTATTGCACAGTATTTTGAATTATTAATCCTTACGTAAGAAGGCACTACTCAATAATTTCTACAGGAGTTACTGTTCATTACTTTATTGATTCAATAATTGCTGCGTTGATATTTATATTATTATTGTTTCAATAATTGTCATTGCACAGTATTTTCCATTATCAGATCAATAATTCATATTATTTGAATAATATTATCAGATAACATTATTGGCAATGTCTAGAAAGTTCTGTCAAGTAGAGGTTTGGTCATCTAATTGCGCGCCAGTAAGGAGAAATCCTTATTGGAAAGCCCCCTCTATCCTGGGAACGGACTGGTTGTCAGTACTGTGATTCTGTAATATTATTTTTAATAATTAATTATTGATTATTATGATAAAGAAAATATTTATTTTATGTGGATATAAATGGAGAAAATTTTTAAATGTGACAATTGTTGAAAATTAATATTTTTTCTTTTTCTGATAAAATAATTTATTTAAATATATTATTTTAATAATATATTAATGGAGATATTTTACAATGAATGTGGGATATATGAGTATATGAGGAGGAAGAGTATTTTTGTGGCATTAAATGTTTAACATATGTTTTGTGGGTCGGTGGACACAATTCTTGACCGAAAATTGATTGTAGACTGTAAAATCGCCCGTTTGTGGATTTCGGTCAATTTCTGTTTGGAATTTGGAAAAAAAAAATTTGCAAAATTGTAGAGAATGGAATTTCCCATGAAAAGTCGCGAGTTTCAAATTTTTCTGATTAACAGGCTATTTTCTATGAATTATTGAAGTTACGAAAAATAAAATAATTTTTTTATAAATTATGGTGGGACCCACTTTTTGGTGGGTGTTGAATACACATGGGCTGCTGAAATTTTCAGCATTGAGGGGCTGAAGTTGTCAACAAGCATGCATAGGAATGTTGATTAATAATAATATTGTTTTATTATTTAGTCTCCTTTGGCGTTCTAGCAATTTCCTATAAATAGGCGCGTAGGTTAGAATTCAAAATCACACCAGAAATAAAGTTTTCTCTCTTTCTCTTTCTATATTATCGAGCGTATTCTTGTGAGTATACTTTGAGTGTTGCTATACGGTGCGAGTTTCTGTCAGCACTATACCGAAATTCAGTCAGAAGTACGGTTATTTTGAGGTAAGGGATGTTATTTTCTTCTTAAATGATATTATTTTCTTCAATATCATTATGCCGAAATATTGGTGAAGGTTTTTATCAAATTTGGAACTTTTTGTGCCGGAGTTACTATTCACGTATACGGCACTATTCACGAATACGACACTATTCACAGAAAAATTATTTTTTTTCTTTTCGTCCAAAATATCTATTGTGGATACTAGTTTTGATTGTATCCATGTTTTGATCATTCTTGAATTTTACACCACTATGATTATTTTTGAGGTATTTTAGGACATGGATAAAACAAAGTACGAATCCTTAATCCTTAATCCTTGTCATTTTGTTTCACTGGATTCGCTTCTTTAAAAATATTTTTATCATCTTCAGTCTTAAATGATGTTATTATTGAATATCTTTGACCTGTAGTGCAAAGATGAATGATTTCTGATGAATATCTTTGGCCCGTAGTGCAAAGATGAACAGGTGTTTAGATGAACATGACCAACAGATGAATATCCTTGGCCTGTAGTGCAAGGATGAATATATGATTCAAGATGTGCATTGATTGATGTTACAGGGATAAAAATACTATTGATGGACTGTTAAATTCATAGACATTAGTAGATTTCATCCTCTACGTAACTCTTCTATGAATTAATATTTTCCGTTGCGAATATTGATTTAAAACTTGTTGTCTATTGTATTCTATTAGATTTTTCCCTGTTGAAGACTAACGATAATTTGTTGTATATTATCTTAGTCATAATATTCTTTACTGAGCTAGTTGAGCTCACCCTTTTCCTTTTTGTTCCATTTTTTCTTCTCAGGAGACGAGAATATAGCGAGTACGAGTCGGGGTATGAATTGATGGTTCTTGAGAGAGTTGTTTAGTAGTCCTCACCATTTTTGTAAAATAATGTATCAATAATTATGATGAGGATTTATTTGTATGTGGATATTGTCTAGATGGCAATATCTGTATTTAAACTCACAGTTATATGTTGTAATAATAAAGTTGAAGTTAATTCTGTACCATGTATTTGACAACTCAGAATGGGTGATGTATACCTGTTTTGGGGGCGTCATAGTTGGTATCATAGCTTAGGGATATGATCTCTGGCGGAGATCGGGGAATAGAACTAGGAGGGGAGAGACGAGTAAATCCTTCGCTAGTGTGTCCTACCTAAGCTTATTTGTTAGTTGGTCAGTAATAGGGATATTATGTGATATATTGATTTCCTTAATTAAACCTTGTTTTATGATAGTATTTGAGAATGTCGACTGAGAATATTAACAGTGGAAATGAGACCGTGGAGACGCCTGTACTCACCAACGAGGAGAACGTGCAACAGGCTGGCAATGTTCCTCGTGTGAACAACACCACTGATCAGACGATGAACGACGCATTGTTTAGAAGCTTTTTGCAGTTCATGCAAAATTAGACGAGGGAGACTCGTGTTCAAAATACAGGAGGAAATGATAACAATTCACGGGTTGTCACAGCCAAGCAGTTCAAAGAGTTGGGACCACCAGAATTTAAGGGAAAGCCAGATCCGATCATGGCGGAGACATGGGTCAAGCAAATTACCAAGATATTCGATGTCTTGGGATGCACGGAGGAACAGAAGGTTCCATTCGCCACCTTTATGTTCCGTGGCGAGGCAGACTATTGGTGGGAGTCTGTGAAGCGTACCCATCCAGCCGCACTCAGCATATCTTGGGAGACGTTTCAAAAACTATTTAATGACAAATACTTTCCTGAAAGTGTTCGTCATATGAAGGAAGTGAAGTTCATCAGATTAGAACAAAATAACATGACAGTGTCTCAGTACGAGGCAAAGTTTGCAGAGTTATCCAGGTTTGCACCTCATTTGGTGGAGAATTAGGAACGTATGACGCGGATGTTTCTGAGAGGTTTGAAACCTGACATACGACAATATCTCATCTCTCATAAATTTTCTCTCTATTCAGATGTTGTTAACAGGGCTCAATTGTTGGAGCGAGATAACGAGTACGGTCAACCGAGGTACCACAATTAGGATCATACTGGAGATAGCAGTCAGCAAAACAACAATAACCAGTGGAGAAAGAAAAAGACGGACAAAAATGGTAACCACTCTGGTGGTAATCATAGCTATGAAAATAGAAGAAGCGAGTCAGGAGGTGATTTTAAAAAGAGGAGATTTAACAACGACCATGTGAAGACGATAGTGCCAGCAGCAACTGGTTCTAAGGGAGGAGAAAGACCACCGGTCATATGCTACAAATGCGAGAAAGAGGGACATATCAGTCCAAACTGCCCACAACAGTTCAAGGTATGTTATAATTGTGGAAAGGAAGGACATATCACTCGAGATTGTACGGTAGCGAAACCAATTCCAGCGGGGACGGTGATTCAGAAGGCTATCCCAGAAAAGTCAAAGTCAACGGTTCCTGGAAGAGCGTTTGTTGTGACTAGTCAAAATACGAGGAACCCAAACGAGGTGATCACGGGTAAGCTATTTATAAATTCTTGTGAAGTTTATACCTTACTTGATACCGGTGCTACTCATTCATTTATCTCTCCTGCTTGCGCTCAACGTTTAAACTTGACTCCAGAGAAATTAGACCTTGACCTATCTGTGGAAACTCCGTTAGGAGAAACTTTCATAACATCCACTGTTTATAAATCTTGTTTCATTCAAGTTGGCACCATCACCTTACCTGTTGATTTGATCTCTTTAAAGATACTTGCTTTTGATGTGATTTTAGGGATTGATTGGTTAACTACTCATCATGCCAAAATTGATTGTTTTCGTAAGGTTGTTAGTTTTCATATTCCTAATCAACCTGTTGTTCGAATTCAGGCAACTAAACCATTAAAATCAATCACTGTCATATCTAATCATAAAGCTATTCATTTATTGAAAAATGGATGTCAAGCTTTCTTAGCCCATGTTATGGATTTGAATAAAGACACGTCAAAATTGAATAATATTCCTGTTGTTATTGACTTTCCTGACGTATTTCATGAAGAACTTCCCGGTCTACCCCCAGAACGTGAAGTTGAATTCTTTATTGATCTTGAACCTGGTTCAAAGCCCATTTCTAAAACCCCATATCGAATGGCTCCTATTGAACTTCAAGAGTTAAAAGTCCAACTACAGGAGTTATTGGACATCGGTTTCATTCGTCCTAGTACATCTCCTTGGGGTGCTCCTGTTTTATTCGTAAAGAAGAAAGACGGGAGTATGCGACTTTGTATTGACTATCGAGAATTGAACCATGTCACCATCAAGAATAGGTATCCTCTACCTAGTATTGATGACTTGTTTGACCAGTTGCAAGGAGCACAATTCTTTTCAAAAATCGATCTTCGTTCTGGATATCATCAGCTGAAAATTAAAACTGAGGATATTCCAAAGACTGCCTTCAGAACTCGGTATGGGCATTATGAATTCTTAGTCATGTCTTTTGGATTGACTAATGCTCCTGCTACTTTCATGGATATGATGAACCGAGTATTCAAGGATTATTTGGAACAATTCGTTGTTGTCTTTATTGATGACATCCTCATATATTCCAAAAGCCATGAAGATCATGAGCACCATTTGAAGCTTGTACTCCAAAGGCTTCGTGAAAACAAGTTATATGCTAAGTTGAAAAAATGCGAGTTCTGGCTTGAGGAAGTAACATTCCTTGGGCACGTGGTGTCAAAAATGGAGTATCTGTTGACCCGACGAAGATTGAAGCAATACAAAGTTGGGAGCAACCGAAGTCGGTCACTGAAGTACGTAGCTTTTTGGGCTTAGCTGGTTATTATTGAAGATTCGTGGAAGGGTTTTCTCGAATTGCTACTCCATTAACTCAGCTAACTCGGAAGGATAAAAAATTCGTATGGAGCGAGTAATGCGAGAAGAGTTTCCAAGAGCTTAAGAGGAGACTTATTTCGGCACCTGTTCTAACAATACCATCTGGTTCGGATAGATTTGTTATCTATAGCGATGCTTCGGGCAAAGGGTTAGGATGTGTTCTCATGCAACGTGGGAACGTCATAGCCTATGCCTCGCGACAACTTAAAGAGTATGAGAGGAATTATCCTACTCATGATCTAGAGTTGGCAGCAGTCATTTTCGCGCTAAAGATCTGGAGGCACTATCTATACGGGGAGAAAGTGGAGATATATTCAGATCATAAAAGCCTCAAATATTTCTTCACTCAAAAAGAACTCAACATGCGGCAACGACGTTGGCTCGAGTTGTTGAAAGATTATGACCACACTATTCAATACCATCCTGGAAAAGCAAACGCGGTAGCTGACGCATTGAGTAGAAGATCATATGCAGGAATGAGTGCAATGATGTCAAGTATATGCATAGAGCCAACTTTAATAGAAAAAGTTAAGGTTGCTCAAGCCACCGATCCGGAGCTGATGCATATGAAGACAAAAGTACAAGAAGGTACCATTCCAGAAGCGAGAATTGATGAAGAAGGAATACTTCGAGTCCACTCCAGACTTTGTGTTCCTAATGATTCTGATTTGAAGTACAAGATCATGATGGAGGCACACAATACACCGTTTGCAATTCATCCTGGAAGTACCAAAATGTATTGTGATCTTCGACATACATTTTGGTGGAACAATATGAAGAGAGAGATTGCAAAGTTTATTTCAACGTGTTTAACTTGTCAACGTGTAAAGGCGGAGCATCGAGTGCCAAAGGGTCCATTGCAACCACTTGAGATTCTGAAATGGAAGTGGGAATACATTACTATGGATTTCGTTACGGGTCTTCCTACGGTTTCTCAAGGCATCAATGCTATTTGGGTTATTGTTGATAGATTAACCAAGTCTGCTCATTTCTTGCCGATACGGGAGACTTATTCCATTGAACGTCTTGCTCAAATGTACGTAAATGAGATTGTAAGATTGCGTGGCATGCCAGTATCCATAGTTTCGAATCGTGACCCAAGATTTACTTCAAGATTTTGGGTTAGCTTGCAAAAAGCTATGGGTACGGAGTTACGATTCAGTTCGGCATACCATCCTCAAACGGACGGACAATCAGAGAGGACTATTCAAACTCTTGAAGATTTATTAAGACTCTGTGTCCTAAACTTCAAGGGCAGTTGGGATAAATATTTACCATTGGTGGAATTCTCCTACAACAACAGTTATCAGGCAAGCATTGGTGTGGCCCCATTTGAAGCATTGTATGGACGAAAGTGTCGCTCTCCAGTATGTTGGGACGAGGTGGGTGAAGCAACATTGTTGGGACCAAATGACTACGGAGAAGATCCAAATGATTCGACAACGTATACAAACGGCACAAGATCGACAAAAGTGTTATGCGGATCTTCATCGAAAGGACGTAGAATTTAGTGTTGGGGATCATGTATTATTGCGTGTTGCCCCATGGAAGGGAGTTACAAGATTCGGGAAGAGAGGAAAACTTAATCCACGATTTATTGGTCCATTTCAAATTCTTGATCGAGTAGATAATGTAGCCTATAGACTCGCGTTACCTCCAAGTATGTCTCGTGTTCATAATGTTTTTCATATATCTGTGCTTCGTATATATGTGAAAGACCCGAACCACGTCATTGAGTTATAACCGGACGAGATAGCCGAAGATTTAACGTATGAGGAGGTACCTGTCAAGATCTTGGATAGGAAGGAGCATGTCCTACGCACGAAGGTAATACCACAAGTTAAAGTTTTGTGGAGGAATTATGCTATAGAGGAAATGACCTGGGAGTTGGAAACAGAAATGAAAGCGAGGTATCCTCACCTTTTCGAAACACCAGGTACGTATGTCAATTTCGAGGACGAAATTTCATAAGGAGGGGAGGTTGTAAGACCCCAAAAATTAATAAATGAAATTTAATTTCCTTTAATTATTATTTTGAATAGTAAGGGTTGATTTGATTAATGTGGATAGTTATGGGAAAAATACGCAAATATTTCAAAATAAGCAAGTGGTTATAAAATATTCATTGTTGTCGGGGAATATTCGCTTGGTCGTGGAATATTCGTACTGTTGGGGAATATTCGTACGACGGCGCAGCCATGTGTGGGCCCCATAACGAAAAGCGATTGGAGGAAGAAAACGACAAATATAAGTTGTTTCAAAATAACGGCGTAGTTGTTACCGTTTACACTGTTGGAATACCCGGTGGTTAAAATACAATAATACGCGTTGTTGCACAGTAGCACACGGTATTGCACAGTATTTTGAATTATTAATCCTTATGTAAGAAGGCACTACTCAATAATTGCTACAGGAGTTACTGTTCATTACTTTATTGATTCAATAATTGCTGCGTTGATATTTATATTATTATTGTTTCAATAATTGTCATTGCACAGTATTTTCCATTATCAGATCAATAATTCATATTATTTGAATAATTTTATCAGATAACATTATTGGCAATGTCTATAAAGTTCTGTCAAGGAGAGGTTTGGTCATCTAATTGCGCGCCAGTAAGGAGAAATCCTTATTGGAAAGCCCCCTCTATCCTGGGAACGACCTGGTTGTCAGTACTGTGATTCTGTAATATTATTTTTAATAATTAATTATTGATTATTATGATAAAGAAAATATTTATTTTATGTGGATATAAATGGAGAAAATTTTTAAATGTGACAATTGTTGAAAATTAATATTTTATCTTTTTCTGATAAAATAATTTATTTAAATATATTATTTTAATAATATATTAATGGAGATATTTTACAATGAATGTGGGATATATGAGTATATGAGGAGGAAGAGTATTTTTGTGGCATTAAATGTTTAACATATGTTTTGTGGGTCGGTGGACACAATTCTTGACCGAAAATTGATTGTAGACTGTAAAATCGCCCGTTTGTGGATTTCGGTCAATTTCTGTTTGGAATTTGGAAACATTTTCTTCTGCAAAGTTGTAGAGAATGGAATTTCCCATGAAAAGGCGTGAGTTTCAAATTTTTCTGATTAACAGGCTATTTTCTATGATTTATTGAAGTTACGAAAAATAAAATAATTTTTTTATTAATTATGGTGGGACCCACTTTTTGGTGGGTGTTGAATACACATGGGCTGCTGAAATTTTCAGCATTTAGGGGCTGAAGTTGTCAACAAGCATGCGTAGGATTGTTGATTAATAATAATATTATTTTATTATTTAGTCTCCTTTGGCGTTCTAGCAATTTCCTATAAATAGGCGCTTAGGTTAGAATTGAAAATCACACCAGAAACAAAGTTTTCTCTCTTTCTCTTTCTATATTATCGAGCTTATTATTGTGAGTATACTTTGAGTGTTGCTAAACGGTGCGAGTTTCTGTCAGCACTATACCAAAATTCAGTCAGAAGTACGGTTATTTTGAGGTAAGGGATGTTATTTTCTTCTTAAATGATATTATTTTCTTCAATATCATTATGCCGAAATATTGGTGAACGTTTTTATCAAATTTGGAACTTTTTGTGCCAGAGTTACTATTCACGTATACGGCACTATTCACGTATACGGCACTATTCATGAATACGGCACTATTCACAGAAAAATTATTTTTTTTCTTTTCGTCCAAAATATCTATTGTGGATACTAGCTTTGATTGTATCCATGTTTTGATCATTCTTGAATTTTACATCACTATGATTATTTTTGAGGTATTTTTGGACATGGATAAAACAAAGTACGAATCCTTAATCCTTAATCCTTGTCATTTTGTTTCACTGGATTCGCTTCTTTAAAAATATTTTTATCATCTTCAGTCTTAAATGATGTTATTATTGAATATCTTTGACCTTTAGTGCAAAGATGAATGATTTCTGATGAATATCTTTGGCCCGTAGTGCAAAGATGAACATGTGTTTAGATGAACATGACCAACAGATGAATATCCTTGGCCTGTAGTGCAAGGATGAATATATGATTCAAGATGTGCATTGATTGATGTTACATGGATAAAAATACTATTGATGGACTGTTAAATTCATAGACATTAGTAGATTTCATCCTCTATGTAACTCTTCTATGAATTAATATTTTTCGCTGCGAATATTGATTTTAAACTTGTTGTCTATTGTATTCTATTAGATTTTTCCCTGTTGAAGACTAACGATAATTTGTTGTATATTATCTTAGTCATAATATTCTTTACTGAGCTAGTTGAGCTCACCCTTTTCCTTTTTGTTCCATTTTTTCTTCTCAGGAGACGAGAATATAGCGAGTACGAGTCGGGGTATGAATTGATGGTTCTTGAGAGAGTTGTTTAGTAGTCCTCACCATTTTTGTAAAATAATGTATCAATAATTATGATGAATATTTATTTGTATATGGATATTGTCTAGATGGCAATATCTGTATTTAAACTCACAGTTATATGTTGTAATAATAAAGTTGAAGTTAATTATGTACCATGTATTTGACAACTCAGAATGGGTGATGTATACCTGTTTTGGGGGCGTCATAACTTTCATTTGTAAGAAGAAGAAGAAGGCTACTTTACAAAGACTTCAAAGAGTAAGACTTCTTCTCCATTTATCTTCTATCTCTACCATGGTAGGTTGATAAGAAAAGTATGGATTAAGGAACATGGATGTTAAAAAGTAAGAAGAATGAGTAAGCAATGAACTTAAGTCACATAAGTTGGTAATAAGTCATTTAAGCTAGCATAAGTTATAAAATTGTGTGAAAGTATTATGAACTTGTAATGAGTTTATTAAGAGAAGTGATATGGATGTAAAAGAACGTGTATGATCATATGTATCATGAATACATAAGTAAAGTTATATGTTAAGAACATATAAGGTATAATGATTAAAAAACTTTAATTGTCATAAGTCATAAACAATGAAATCTTAAGTAGTTTATAATTTGACAAGTTATAAGCTCATGAAGAAATAAGTCTAAAATCCAACAAAGAATATAAGTTGTTGTAATAAGTATGTTGAGATGTTCACATGATGAATGGAATTCATTTGTAATGTTGAACAAATCATAAGAATGAAGATTTGTCATAAATTTCACGATTGGACGATAATCGTCGAATTCATAAAATTCTTGGAATAGAAATCAAATTTTGTGTTTGAACTCGGAACCATTGTTTTCCGATGGAGATGAGTCATATTTTGCATTTAAGAGTTGCGGACTCGAAAATGTCCGGATTCTGACTTAGAACGAAGAAACGAGTGTTGTACGTTCACGAACATTTATCATTTTCGTTAAAAAATAAACCAATAGGTGAATTTTTAGCAAATAAGTCAAATAGATAAAATTCTTGCATGAACGCGTAGATTATGTAATTTGTTAACCATAGGCTTTTGAACGAGATAATTTGGACTTATAACGAAGAAGTTATGCGTCTGTGAAGTTCACAAAAATTCAAGGACTGAATTTTTTCTGGTGCACAGAGTTGGCGCCGCGGCGCCAACCCTAGACCAATTGGTCACACCGAAACACCATGCACAGTACAAGACCTTCTGGAGAGTGGCGCCCACTAAGTAAGGACTCGCGCCGCAGCGCCAAGTTTGGGACAATGCCACTATTAACTCGTGCTGCAGCGCGAGATGTAAATATAAAGTCGACGCCGCAGCGCCAGTCTCAGAACAAGGATAGTGATGAATGTTTTTAATTACAAAGAAAAGAAAGTTAATTGATTTAAAAGTAAACACAACCTAAGGAATGTAATGTAACATGGTTTAAACTTTGTTAAACCTTAAGGATGTTGTATAAAGGTTGAGATAACCTAGTCGAATATAAATGCAAGGATAATGATTAGCCAGAACAGATAGTAACTGAATCTAATACACAATTAGATTGAGATGACGGGTAAGATATAGTCATATACATACTTGATTATATGTGACCTAATGTAAGGAATTATGTGATCATGTATTGTAGAGACTTGAAAGACTTGAACATGAAGTAAATATACCATAGCAGACGCTAAAGGCAAGTATTCTAACTCTTGTCTCAGTTCAATCTGAAAAAGTTTTTTTTGAAGTTCATGTATACTTACGCATGAATTGAGGTATGTTGAAGTTAAAGTCAATTCCTTTGACTAGACTTGATATATTGAGTGGATTATTGATAATCTATTCATCTATTATCAAATGTTGTTATCTTTTGTCAACTACTTGATATGGTTTTCAAAAGAAGACTGGAATGTTAAACAAATGTTTTGTCGGTAAAACGACAGGCACGTGAGGTTGCCAAATGATTAAACTTACATACGTTTAATGGATGTAGTGTTGATCAACATAGAGTACAATAGGATGATCACCAAGAAGTGCTTGTAAGTAATATTGGGCTTACAGACTTAGTTTCGGGTTGTCCTTTTCCAAGAAAGAATGAATACTCGAGGTCTTTGACTGGAGTGAATGTTTTACTAAATATTGTTATTATTGTAAAACATTTTGAAAGAAAGATGAAGTGCTATTTTGAATTATCAATAGTACTTCATAACTATTATTCTGTTATTGAAGATATACTAGTCGTATGTGTCAAGCATGTTGTCATTGAATTGTTATTGTAAAGTCCCCGAACCCGGATACTTGAAACCCGAACTCGGTACTTCACGATATCATTTCTATGAGCGGAATTCTACTAATAATAATCACAATAATATATAAACAATCATTTTACAATATTTATTCATCAGAGTTCATCTCCCAAGTACGTAACCTTTAAACATACATTACCAGCCATATTAATAATAAAACATATATCATAGTCTTCATAATCTTAACTATTACAAGTAATAATAATTGTAGTCAACCATCTATCTTCCCTTTCTCTTTGTTTTTGGCAGAACCTTCAGGTTGTTCGCTCTTAACTGAAAACATTTAAATTAAGCAAGGATGAGCATTTGAGTGCCCAGCAAGTATTAACAATATATATATAAACTGAAAGCATTTAAAAGTTTTTAATATACTATTTTTCTACAACAAGGCAAAAGTTGTGAATCAATCTATACCAATAATAACTACATAACTATTTCAAATTTTTGAAACTACGTACAGACTATATAAAGGTTTTATATGACATAATATGAACATTATTTTCATTTTTGAAAAGGTTAAACAGAAAATTCATCTGTAAACCGTCATAACTTACGAACACGGGGGTGATCAGCCCGTTGTGCCCTGTATTGATCAATTCTACATTACAAAAATGGTGTTACCATTTACTTGATCCGCCTTAGGCGCATAAAAGTTTTCCCTGATAAGGGATGTTCATATTTGTCAGGGTTCCAAGCCAAAGGTTTTATCTTATCCAACAATAGTCTATAATTTAACATATATGTATATCAAAGGGGTATCAACATGCGTTTAAATACTATGATTATCCAAGTGGGGACACTTGTATAATCATTTATAGAAATTAACGAACAGAATATATATCTGAATTATCATATACTAACATGTTGATAATCAATGGGCGTATATAATATAGGCTTTAAAATCTGTACAGTAATAATATAACTTTGAAACATTCTTACATTTATCCAATGCATAAAGAAAATGCAAAGGTAGGATACTTGCCTGATGTGTTGCTTACAAATTCTTAACTTAATTCTACCTTTTTTTATCACAACCTATCATTAAACAAATCAATCATTCGATTATAACATTATATCATAACACATAATACTGCATATAGCAGTCAGCACATTCCTAATCACGTTGTCACATAACTTTAATGACCATTATATCACAATTAAACAATTTACAAGTCAATCCTATCTGAGTTCAGATCAATTTTCTGAAATATGTCGACGTACCGACAGCCTTATCAGGTAATAATCGAGTCTAATACTCTATTCTTTATCGGATTATCTAAATAGATAACTTAAACAACAGTCGTACTATTTTTCATGACCTTATAATAATTTTAAAACATTTATTACCATTTATCATAATTTTTGAAATATTAAAATCATTATTAAATGATTTAATTATCAAACAATTCTATTATCATTAATATTCAATTAATATCAAGCTATTAATGAAACCATCACCAAAATATTAAAGTTATTTATAATAACTCAAAATATTTTTTTAAAACATTTATATTACCCTTAAATGATTTTTAAAACATTTAAAATCATTATTAAATAATTACCATTAATATTTAAATATTAATTTATCATTATCCAAATATTAAAAGTTATTAATTACAACTTAAAATATTTTTAATTCACTTATATCCTTTTTAAATAAATAAAGCCATTTTTAAAATATTTATTTAATATAATTATTAAATAAATTTAATATCATTAATATATCATTAATATTAAATTATTAATGAAATTATCCTTTAAATATTAAAAGTTATAGTTTATAACTTAAAATATCTTTAAACACTTTTATTTTCATTTAAAATGATTTTTATAATAATAAAATTATTTTTAAACTAATTTATTTAATATAAATATTAAATAACTATAATATCATTAATAATCATTAATTAATGAATTTAACCTTTAAATATTAAAAGTTACATTTTATAACTATTCACTCAGTTTTGTTGGTATTATTAATGTAATAATATAAAAAATCTTTTTATATAAAACAGAATACTTTTATAAAGTTATTCTATAAATAGAATATATTATATTCTATTATGCATAATGTTGCATAGTGTCTGCATAGTATTTTACATAGTCAATTTTTTTTTATATAAAACAGAATACTTTTATAAAGTTATCTGTTTTATTAGACAATAATTAGAATATATTATATTTTATTATGCATAGTATTTGCATAGCGCCTGCATAGTGTTTGCATAGTAAAATCTTTTATAAAGTTATTCTTTTTATTATATTATAAATAGAATATATTATATTTTATTTAAAAGATTTTGCTTTAAATATGGACCGTCAGATTAAAGTAAATCAATCTGGACCGTTCATGAGTTAGTTACTATGCAGTCCATTTTTCTATAAATAGAAGCTCATGTCTGTGCATTTTACGCCGGACTTGATTACGTCCTTATTAGTATTCTGTTGGAAAACCTGTCTGTGCGAAGTACCGCACGCATGGTGAATTCTTTTGTTATTCCATTCTTTATTATTCTGTTGGAACATCCTGTCGGTGCGAATTTCGCCTGACCTGGTTCCATTATTTAGTATTCTGTTGGATAAATCTGTCTATGTGAAGTACCGCATGCATGGTAATTTCTTTTGTTATTCCATTCTTTATTATACTCAGTTGGTTAAAGTTTTGACTTCTATACTCCATGAAATTAGTGGAATATCCTTGATAATTTCGCTTCATCCAGTATCTTTTCATGGAAATATTCTTCTGAGCATTCTTGAATTTTACTCTACAAAGCAGTATCATGTTGACAATTTGGACGTTATTAGTTCTTGGACAAATTAATTCTTGAACTTGTTTTATTGAAGTCTTATATCATTGTCATCATCCTCATATTTATATTTTTTGAAAGTCATCTGTGGCCTGTAGTGTATAGATGGACTTGGTATGATTATGAATAGGGATTATTCGGTGTAATCATGACCGTAATGTTACAAAGTATGTGGTTAAAATCTTCATTGGCCCATAGTGCATTGATGGATAGTTTTTGGCATGATCATGACCATTAATGAATACACGAATGTCCTTGGCCCATAGTGCATGGATAATTTGTGGTCGTGATACAAAAGAATATCCTTGGCCGTAGTGCAGGGGTGATTCGATGATATGGATTATTTATTAAGCTGAGTCCCAACGATAAAAGTGATGAAAAACCTTTTAAATCATAAAAGAAAGTAGATTTTATTCTTTACTTGACTCTTTTAATGGATTGCTTCCTCCGCTGCATTTAAACTTGATATTTATTATATTGTATCAGTTTAACACTGTTTAAGTCTAATGATAATTTATTCTGAATTATCTTAGTCATAATATTTCTTACTGGGCTAGTTGAGCTCACCCTTTGTTTCACTGTTCTCTTCAGGAAATGAGAATATAGCTGAAACGAGTCGGGGAACGAAGTGATGGTCCTAGATGGTGCATTAGTAGTCCTCACTATTCTGTGAAATAGTGTGATAATAATTGTAATGAGGACTCCTTTTAAGTTTGTATACTCTCTAGTAGACAATATTTGTATTCAAACTCACATTTTATGTTTTTTCGTATTGTACACGACAGTTATATTATTAAGTTGTATTTGAATTCTGTACCATGTAGCTGGCGACTCAAGATGGGTGATGTATACCTAATTTTGGGGGCGTAACAGACTGGTTAACTATTCATCATGCAAAAATTGATTGTTTTCGTAAGGTTGCTAGCTTTCATACTCCTAATCAACCTATTATGCGAATTCAAGCGACCAAACCATTAAAATCAATCACGGTCATCTTAAGACATAAAGCTATTCGTTTATTGAAAAATAGATGTCATGCTTTCTTAGCTAATGTCACGGATCTAAACAAAAATATGTCAGTTTTGAATGATATTTCTATTATTAATAAATTCCCTGACGTATTCCCCGAAGAACTTCCTGGCCTACCCCCAGAGCGTGAAATTGAATTTTGTATCGACCTTGAACCCAGTAAAAAAGCCATTTTCAAAGCCCCATATCGAATGACTCCTATTGAACTTCAGGAGTTAAAGACCCAACTGTAGGAATTGTTAGACATTGGCTTTATTCGTCCTAGTACTTCTCCTTGGGTTGCTCCTGTTCTATTCGTGAAGAAGAAAGATGGGAGTATGCGACTTTGTATTGATTATCGGGAGTTGAATCATGTCACCATCAAAAATAAGTACCCATTGCAACGTATTGATAACCTGTTTGACCAGTTACAAGGAGCCAAATTCTTTTTAAAGATTAATCTTCGTTCCGGATATCACCAATTGAAGATTAGAATAAATGACATTCCAAAGACGGCTTTCAAAACTCGATACGGGCATTATGAATTCCTAGTCATGTCCTTTGAATTGACTAATGCTCCAGCTACCTTCATGGATATGATTAACCGAGTATTCAAGGAATATTTGGATCACTTTTTGTTCGTCTTTATTGATGACATCCTTATTTATTCCAAAAGCCGTGAAGATCATGAGCAACACTTGAGGCTGACACTCCAAAAGCTTCGTGAATACAAACTTTATGGCAAGTTGAAGAAATGTTAGTTCTGACTTGAGGAAGTATCATTCCTTGGGCACGTAGTATCAAGTCATGGAATATCTGTTGATCAAGCAAAGAATGAAGCAATTCAAAGCTGGGAGCAACCTAAATTAGCGACCGAAGTACGTAGCTTTCTCGGCTTAGCTGGTTATTATTGGAGATTCGTGGAAGGATTTTCTCGAATAGCTACTCCATTAACTTAGCTGACTCGGAAAGATACAAAGTTCGGTTGGAGCAAAGAATATGAGAAGAGTTTTCAAGAACTTAAAAGGAGACTCATTTAAGCACCTGTTCTGACAATACCATATGGATCGGAGGGATTTGTCATCTACAGTGATGCTTCGGGCAAAGGGTTGGGATGTGTTCTCATGCAACATGGGAAAGTCATAGCCTGCCTCAAGACAACTCAAAGAATATGAGAGGAATTATCCTACTCATGACCTAGAGTTAGCAGCTGTTGTCTTCACATATAAAATTTGGAGGCATTACTTGTATGGGAAGAAGGTGGAGATCTTTACGGATCTTAAAAGCCTCAAATATTTCTTCACTCAAAAGGAACTCTTTATGCGACAACGACGTTGCCTTGAACTGTTGAAAGATTATGATCATACCATCCAGTACCATCTTGGAAAAGCGAACGTGGTAGCTACCACATTGAGTAGAAGATCATATGCAAGTACGAGTGCTATATTGTCAACACAAAGGCCTATTTTGTGTGACTTGCAAATGATGGAGATAGAGTCAAAGACTACAGGGACCCATGTGATGATGGTGAATATACGAGTAGAACCAACTTTAATTGATAAAGTTAAGGATGCTCAAGCTACAGACCTGGAGCTGATTCGTATGAGGAAGAAAGTGAAAGAAGGTGCTATGCCGGAAGAAAGAATCGATGAAGAAGGAATACTTCGAGTCAACTCCAGACTTTGTGTTCCTAACGACCCTGATTTAAAGTATAAAATCATGATGGAGGCGCACAACACACCGTTTGCAATCCCTCCTGGGAGTACCAAAATGTAGTATGATATTCGTCATACATTTTGGTGGAGCAATATGAAGATAGAGATATCGTTGTTTGTCTCAAGGTGTCTAACTTGTCAACGAGTTAAAGTGGAGCATCAAGTACCAAAAGGTCCATTGCAACCACTTGAAATTCCAGAATAGAAGTGGGAGCACATTACCATGGATTTTGTTACCGGTCTTCCTAAGGTTTCTCAAGGTATAAATGCGATTTGGGTCATCGTTGATAGATTGACCAAGTCTGCTCATTTCTTACCGATACGAGAAACTTATGGACTTGAACGTCTTGCTCGTATTACATAAACGAGATTGTAAGACTGCATGGTATGCCAGTATCCATAGTTTCTGATCGAGACCCAAGATTCACTTCATAATTTTGGGTTAGTTTGCAGAAACCTATGGGCACAGATTTACAATTTAGCTCGGTATATCATCCTCAGACGGACGGGCAGTCGGAGAGGACTATTCAAACTCTTGAAGATTTATTAAGACTCTGTGTCCTTGACTTCAAGGGAAGCTGGGATAAGTTCTTACCATTGGTGGAGTTTTCCTACAACAACAGTTATCAAGAAAGTATTGGCATGGCTTCACTTGAGGCATTGTATAGAAGAAATTGTCGTTCTCCAGTATGCTAGGATGTGGTGGGAGAAGCAACGTTGTTGGGACCGGAGTTGGTACGTATGACTACAGAAAAGATTCAAACGATCCGGCAACGTATAAAAACCTCACAAGATCGTCAAAAAAATTATGCTGATCTTCATCGAAAGGACGTGAAATTCGATATAGGAGATCATGTGTTGTTACGTGTTGCTCCATGGAAAGGAGTTACAAGATTTGGAAAGAGAGGAAAGCTCAATCCTTGATTAATCGGCCAATTTTTAATTCTCAATCGAGTAGGAACTGTGGCCTATAGATTCGCTTTACCGCCAAGTATGTCTCGTGTTCATAACGTTTTTCATATATCCATGTTACGTAAATATGTGAAAGACCCGAACCACATTATTGAATTAGAACCGGACAACATAGCGGATTATTTGACGTATGAAGAGGTTCCTGTTCAAATATTGGATAAGAAGGAACATATTCTACGCTCCAAGGTTATACCTCAAGTCAAAGTTTTGTGGAGAAACCACGATGTTGAGAAAATGACTTGGGAGTTAGAATCTGAAATGAAATCAAGGTATCCTTACCTCTTCGACATACCAGGTACGTACCCTAATTTCGAGGGCGAAATTTCATTAGAAGGGGAGGTTGTAAGACCCCAACTTTTATAAATAAAGATGAATTTTTTAAATATCATTTTTGAATATTATGGAGTAAATTTGATATAATGTTATAGTTGTGGGTAATATTTATAAATTTTGTAAAGTACGCAAGTTGTTATATAATATTCGATTGGTCGGGGAATATTCATTTTTGCAGGAAATATTCGTACAACGACACAATCATTGGTGGACCACATAACGAAATTATTGTCGGATTGAGAAAACGACAAAAATACTTTATGAAAATAACAGCGGAAGTTTTACCGTTAACTGTTGAAACACCCGGTGTTAAAAGTACAGTAATACGCGTAGTTTCATAGTAGCACACGGTATTGATTATTGATGCTTACGTGAGAAGTCACTCAGTTTGCTTATTATTTGGATCCCTATTTACTCATTTTTCAAAATTATCGGAAGAAAGTTATAAAGTATATATATATATATATATATATATATATATATATATATATTTGACTTTTGTGTGTGTGTTAGTGGGTTTTGATGGGGGAATTATAAAAAGGTGGTGGGTTGTGTTAGTGGGTTTTGATGGGGTAATTATTAGCAGGTGGTGGGTTGTGTTACTGGGTTTTGATAGGGGAATTATTAGCAGGTGGTGGGTTGTGTTAGTGGGACGAGGATTGTATAATTGGTATGTGTGTGATTATAATATATATATATAATTTGTGAGTGGGTTTATATATGTATATATATATATATATATATATATATATTGACATATCTTGCAAGTTGCAAATAAGTGAGAAGAATTTGGATGAAAGTTGGCAGTTTTGTTTTTTTTTGAACATGTATTATTATATATATATTATATTATATTATATTTAAAAGATTTTTCTTTAAATATGGACCGTCAGATTAAAGTAAATCAATCTTGACCGTTCATGAATTAGTTACTATGCAGTTCATTCTTCTATAAATAGAAGCTCATTCCTTCATTATTTTCTTACGAATTCATTAAAACTCTAGAGAGATAAACTATAGAGAGAAAGAAGAAAAATATTCTGCTACTTCCCTACTCTTATATCCAGTTTTTTTTACAGTAAGGGGTGTTATTCTTTTATATTCAGGAAGAGAACATCTGTTATTCCATTCTTTATTATTCTGCTGGAATAACCAGTATACGCGGACTACCCTATACCTTGTAATATTCTTCTAATATTCCTTCTTTATTATTCTGTTGGAACATCCTGTCTGTGCGTTTACGCCGGACCTGGTTCCGTCTTTATTATTATTTTGTTAGAATATCCTGTCTGTGCGTTTACGCCGGACCTGGTTCCGTCTTTATTATTATTTTATTGGAATATGCCGTCTATGCGTTTACGCCAGAATATCTTTAATATTTGCTCTTCATCCAGTATCTATTCATGGAAATATTCTTCCGAGTATTCTTAAATTTTACTCTACAAAGCAGTATCATGTTGACAATTTGGACGTTATTGGTTCCGGGAAAAATTAATTCTTGAACTTGTTTTTATTGAATTCTTATATCATTGTCATCATCCTCATGTTTATATTTTGTTGAAAGTCATATGTGGCCTATAGTGCATAGATGGACTTGGTATGATTATGACCAGGGATTATTCGGTATAATCATAACCGTAATATTACAAATGATATGGTAAAAGTCCTCATTGACCCGTAGTGCATTGATGGGCAGTTGTTGGCATGATCATGACCATTAATGAATAAACAAATATTCTTGGCCCGTAGTGCATGGATAATTGTGGTCGTGATACTAAAGAATATCCTTAGCCGTAGTACAGGGGTGATATGATGATGTGGATTATTTATTAAGCTAAGTCTCAGCGATTAAAGTCATGAAAAACTTTTTAAATAATAGAAGATAATAGATTTTATTCTCTACTTGACTCTTCTAATGGATTGCTTGTTCCGCTACAGTTAAACTTGATGTTTGTTATATTTTATCAGTTTAACACTGTTGAAGGCTAAAGATAATTTATTTTGCATTATCTTAGTCATAATATTTCTTACTGGGCTAGTTGAGCTCACCCTTTCTTTCACTGTTCTCTTCAAGAAATGAGAATATAGCTGGGATGAGTCGGGGAATGGAGTGATGGACCAGATGATAGTATTAGTAGTCCTCACTATTCTATGAGATAATGTGACAATAAATGTAATGAGGACTCCTTTTGAGTTTGTATACTCTCTAGAATACAGTATTTGTATTCAAACTCACAGTTCTCTTGTTGTATTATTAAGTTGTATTTGAATTATGTACCATGTATCTGGCGACTCAAGATGGGTGATGTATACCTAATTTTGGGGGCGTCACACCATGTGTTAGAAGTAATGACCAAGACTTAGGAGTAATGGCCAAGCAAAAGATAAGAGTTGTGATTAGCAAGTAATGAATAGTAAGGAGGTGGCTAAAGGAGGTGGGAGGATTTAATGACTAAATTAACCTAACCTTGTAAATTCTATAAATAGAAGAAGTTGCTAGCCATTTCTTACTTGTTCAAACAATCCAACATATTACAAAGTGCTTAAGTGTTAGAGAGAATAAGCTACCATAAGTTACTTTCATTTGTAAGAAGAAGAAGGCTACTTTACAAAGACTTCAAAGAGTAAGACTTCTTCTCCATTTGTCTTCTATCTCTACCATGATAGGTTGATAAGAAAAGTATGGATTAAGGAACATGGATGTTAAAAAGTAAGAAGAATGAGTAAGCAATGAACTTAAGTCACATAAGTTGGTAATAAGTCATTTAAGCTAGCATAAGTTATAAACTTATGTGAAAGTATTATGAACTTGTAATGAGTTTATTAAGAGAAGTGATATGGATGTAAAAGAACTTGTTTGATCATATGTATCATGAATACATAAGTAAAGTTATATGTTAAGAACATATAAGGTATGATGATTAAGAAACTTTAATTGTCACAAGTTATAAACAATGAAATCTTAAGTAGTTTATAATTTGACAAGTTATTAGCTCGTGAAGAAATAAGTCTAAAATCCAACAAAGAATATAAGTTGTTGTAATTAGTATGTTGAGATGTTCACACGATGAATGGAATTCATTTGTAATGTTAAACAAATCATAAGAATGAAGATTTGCCATAAATTGCACGATTAGACGATAATCGTCGAATTCATAAAATTCTCGGAATAGAATTCAAATTTTGTGTTTGAACTCGGAACTATTGTTTTCCAATGGAGATGAGTCATATTTGGCATTTAAGAGTTGCGGACTCAAAAATGACCGAATTCCGACTTAGAACGAAGAAACGAGCGTTAAACGTTCACGAACATTTATCGTTTTCGTTAAAACATGAATCAATAGGTGAACTTTTAGCAAACAAAGTCAAATAGATAAAATTCTTGCATGAACGTGAAGATTACATAATTTATGAACCGTAGGCTTTTGAACGAGCCAATTTGGAATTATAACGAAGACGTTATACGTCCGGGAAGTTCACAAAAATTTAAGGACTGAATATTTTCTGGTGCACAGAGTTGGCGTCGCGGCGTCAACCCTAGACCAATTGGTCATGCCGCAGCGCCATGCACAGTACAAGACCTTCTGGAGAGTGGCGCCGCAGCGCGGCCCACTAAGTAAGGACTCGCGCCGCAGCGCGAGATGTAAGTATAAAGCCAGCGCCGCAGCGCCAGTCTCAGAACAAGGATAATGATGAATGTTTTTAATTACAAAGAAAAGAAAGTTAATTGATTTAAAAGTAAACACAACCTAAGGAATGTAATGTAACATGGTTTAAACTTTGGTAAACCTTAAGGATGTTGTATAAAGGTTGAGATAACCTAGTCGAATATAAATACAAGGATAATGATAAGCCAGAACAGATAGTAACTGAATCTAATACACAATTAGATTGAGATAAAGGGTAAGCTATAGTCATATACATACTTGATTATATGTGACCTAATGTAAGGCATTATGTGATCATGTATTGTAGAGACTTGAAAGACTTGAACATAAAGTAAATATACCGTAGCAGAGGCTAAAGGCAAGTATTCTAACTCGTGTCTCAGTTCAATCTGAACAAGTTTTTTTTTGAAGTTCATGTATCCTTACACATGAATTGAAGTATGTTGAAGTTAAAGTCAATTCCTTTGACTAGACTTGATATATTGAGTGGATTATTGATAATCTATTCATCTATTATCAAATGTTGTTATCTTTTGTCAACTACTTGATATAGTTTTCAAAAGAAGACTGGAATGTTAAACAAAGGTTTTGTCGGTAAAACGATAGACACGTGAGGTTGCCAAATGATTAAATGTACATACGTTTAATGGATGTAGTATTGATCAACATAGAGTACAATAGGATGATCACCTAGAAGTGCTCGTAAGTAATATCGGGCTTACAGACTTAGTTCCGGGTTGTCCTTTTCAAAGAAAAAATGAATACTCGAGGTCTTTGACCGGAGTGAATGTTTTACTAAATATTGTTATTATTGTAAAACATTTTGAAAGAAAGATGAAGTGCTATTTTGAATTATCAATAGTACTTCATAACTATTGTTCTGTTATTGAAGATATACTATTCATATGTGTCAAGCATGTTGTCATTGAATTTTTATACTTACTGAGCTAGTTATGCTCACTCTTACTGGAACCATATGAATGCAGCTAAGACTTAACGTCCCGAAGGATCGAGTAAGGATAAAGGAAAAGCTATGGCAGATTATTAAACTGTCTTGTAATAGTATATGTCTATTCTTGTAATGTAATTGATATTATGACAAAGAACCTTTGTAATGGGTATAAAATCTGGGAAATGTAAATATTACTTTAAATATATAGAAGTTATATTCGTTCTTTGAGACTTTTCAATTGAATGAATGTATGAAAGTTTGTACAGTATAGCACCATCTGTTGGGTTGGAAGATACCCGGATTTGGGGGCGCTACAAGTTGGTATCAGAGACTAGGTTATAATACTTAAGGGGAAAGTAGAACTTTAAGTCATAACCTTAAAGAAAGAATAAAGAAGTAAAAGATGGAAAATAACCCTATAAAAATGCATTATATTATGTTATGTGTTTCTATTATTTTATTGAGGTGTACTAATCAAACTATAATGTTTTATTGTAGATGTTAGGAGAAAATGATATGTATAGAGATATACATGTAGTGAGCGATGATTCAGTTAATCGAATAGAGATATTACCAAATCCCGTAACAGTAGAACCAGAGGTGGTGACAATCTAGTCTGGAGACTCAGACGATTTAGACTACATGTCTATATTTGTTGGCATGCTAGAGGAGGAGGTGGACGTGATGTCCTTATACCAGGTTCCACATACAAAGGAATTGTCTACGGGGGAATCGATGAAGGCACTGTTTATGTTAGTATTGGATAGGAATTTCCATTATTGCCAAGAGGTTAAGGAGTTGAAAGAGGAACTCCAAGCTGTCCGTGAGGACAAGACTGACATGGAGGGAATGTGGGAAGAGGAGCATGATGATAAAATTCTAGCTAAGGACAAGGTCCGAGAGCTGAAATGTAAAGTCTTTGAGCTCAAGCAGGAGCTAAAGACTAAACAGCGGAAGTTGGAGAGGATGTCCAATATATATAGGAGTTCTCATGTGGATTTCCAGCAGCAGGTAGCTGGGTATCCGATAGAAGCAGGACAGACCCGACATACTATAAGTAGAGATGTAATTGCCGGTCTGGCCAGCAAAGATTTTGAGAATGCCCTACGGCAGATGTAATCTAGCAATAGCTAGAGTAGCTTAGATATGTAAATATTATATATCTAGTAGTGACGTAAAACCCTCTTTTATATAACAAAGGGTAGTCTTTTGTAAATTCCAATTTTTGGAAAGTAATTGCGGGATGGTAATGTAATCAGCTAAGGCTGAGTAATGTAAACAATGTAATGTTATACTACAAGTTATGAATCAATATAAGTCTTTTTATGGAATATATTGAGTAATGAGTATGAGTTATTATTTTATTACAAATAATAACAAACCAACAAGAATAAAGTAATAATGATGTGTTATTTTCTTAACAGCAAAATGCCGCCAAGAAGGAGACAACGAAATCAAGACACTAATGTTAACCAACCGGAGGGTGGTCCAGTTAATCCAATGCAGGAGTTCGTTAATCTTTTAACGGCTGCATTTAATAGAACGGGGGCTAATGTACCCGTGATTCCTGGAGTAGTACGAGCTACTAATTTTAAGGATTTTAAAAGTGTAGGTATGCCGGAGTTCAAAGGAACTACGGACCCTATAGAAGCCCAGAATTGGGTAAAAGAAATCAAGAAAGCATTTGTAATAGCAAATGTTGAGGAGGGTCAAAAGGTTGCCTTTGCAACCTATTTGATGAAATGAGAAGCCAACTTCTGGTGGGAGGTAAACCAGGCTAGGGTAGATATAGGAAATCTAACATGGGAGAGGTTCAAGGAGATTTTGTTCGAGAACTATTTTGCCACAAGTATGCAAGGGAGGATGGAAATGAGGTTTATTGAATTGAAAGAATGGGATATGACAGTTCCCTAGTATGCTGCCAAGTTTAATGAACTGGCACGATTTTCTCCACATCAAGTGGACACTGAAGTGAGAAAAGCTAGAAGATTTGACCAGGGCTTGACCCTGGCTCTATAGCCGAATTTCTGTGTTCCAAAGTACTTCCTTTGGAACCATATTATAAAAGGAAATAATTGCCGAAGGTGGGAATGAGGCTCTCAGCCAGTACCACAAGGATAAGAAAAACAAGGGCAAGGTTGATGGAGGAATCAAGATCGAGAGAGCTAGTGGAAGTTGCAACGGTCAAAAGAGGAAGGGCTTTAACTCTAGGAATACCAGAGTAAAACAAGGGGATTCTAAGAGGAGGACGGAGGCCTGTAAAACCTGCAGGAAGACTCACTTAGGAGTCTGTCTCAAAGGAAAGGCAGTATGTTATAATTGTGGACAGGAAGGGCACATTTCTCCTAACTGTCCAAATCCAAAGAAAAATCACGAATGTTTTGTATGTGGATCAACTGACCACATAGCAAAGAACTGCATGAAGAAGGGACAGATGCAAATAAGGGAACTAATAGCGGTAAGTTGGCTATTAGTGGTCCAGCTCAGCCGGGGAAATCAATGGCTCGCAATTTTAATATGACGGCCCAAGATGTGGTGGCATCAGGGGATGTAGTTGCATGTATTATTCCGATCAATAACATAAATGCATACGTGCTATTTGATTCGGGTGCTACTTGTTCATTTATAGCATGTGATTTTGCTAGACGACTAGAGTTATTTCCCAAAAAATTGCATATATCTTTGAACATTAAGGTAGCAAACGAAGAGATAATTCCTGTTGAGGATATCCATAGGAGTTATTGCGTAGATGTACGTGGTTGTAAGTTATCGGTAGATTTAATACCGATAAAGTTAGGAGAATTTGACGTAATTCTCGAAATAGATTGGTTGATTAACCATGGAGCAATTATAGATTGCCAAAAGAAATGTATGAGCATCAGGACGTTGAAGCAACCTCCTGTAGTATTTTACGGTAATAAACCGTGTTACCTTACGACAACACAAACTAGTAAACATTTAAGGAAGGTATGTGTAGGTTATCTATGCCATGTTGTTGATACCCAGAGAGTGGGAGCAACCATGGAACAAATACCTATAGTGAACGAATTCATGGATGTATTTCCAAGTGAGTTATAGGGTTTACCGCCAGATAGGGAGATCAATTTTTTGATAGACATTGTGCTAGGAGCGGCACCAGTTTTAAGGGCACCGTACCGTATGGCGCCTGTGGAAATGAAAGAACTAATGGTTCAGCTACATGAACTATTGGATAGAAAGTACATTCAACCAAGTGTTTCCCCATGGGGGGCACCGGTGTTGTTTATCAAGAAGAAAGATGGATCGTTAAGGTTTTGTATCGACTATCGGGAGTTGAACAAGTTAACGATAAAGAATAAATACCCATTGCCCAGGATTGATGATCTCTTTGGTCAATTGAAAGGGGAAAAGTATTTTTCTAAAATAGATTTGTGGACGGGGTATCACCAGTTGAAGGTTACAAATGAAGATGTACCAAAGACGGCATTCAGGACTCGTTATGGTCATTACGAGTTTCTGGTGATGTCATTTGGGTTGACAAATACAGCAGCTGCATTTATGGATATGATGAATAGAGTGTTCAAACCATATTTAGACAAGTTCGTCGTTGTGTTTATCGATGATATTCTAGTCTATTCTAAGACGCCAAAAGATCATGTTGAACACTTCAGACTAGTGTTGGAGACACTAAGGAAGGAGAAGTTATATGCGAAATTCACCAAATGTGAATTTTGGCTGGGAAAAGTGCAGTTTTTAGGTCATGTCATTGACCAAGAGGGATTTCAGTGGATCCTGCGAAGGTAGAAGCAGTAATGAATTGGGAACAACCAAAAACGCCGACTGACGTGCAGAGTTTCCTAGGGTTAGCAGGGTACTATCGAAGATTTATCGAAGATTTTTTGAAGATAACTACCCCATTGACTAATTTAACAAGGAAGAAGGTGAAATACGTATGGAAAGATAAATGTGAAGACAGTTTTCAAGAACTGAAGAAAAGATAAAGTGAAGCGCCTGTTTTGTCATTGCCAGATGACATAAGAAATTTTGTAGTGTATAGTGATGCTTCACATAGAGGACTTGGTTGTATGCTTATGCAGCATGGCAAAGTCATTGCATATGTATCACGGCAGTTGAAGGATTATGAGAAAGTTTATCCTACTCATGATCTGGAACTGGTCGCAGTAGTGTTTGCCCAAAAGATATGGAGACATTATCTTTATGGGGAAAATGTGAGATATATACGGACCATAAAAGTCTAAAGTGTATCTTCACTCAGAAGGAGTTGAATATGAGACATAGAAGATGGCTTGAGTTGATAAAGGATTATGATTGTGAAATCCTGTATCACCTTGGAAAGGCCAATGTTGTTGTCGATGCCTTAAGTAGGAAGGGTCGAGAAAAGTTGTCTATGTTAACGGCTCAAAATGAGTTAATAATAGAGATGGCTAGGATGGAAATAGAAGTAAAGATGCCGAGTGATTCGAGGCAGATACTCTTTACGACGGAGATGCAATCTACCATCGTAGAGAGAGTCAAGGAGATACAACTCAAGACTGACGAGTGTAACCAAATGAAGAAGCGGTTATCCGAGAAGGAAGATACTAAGTATAGTCTTGCTAATGAGGGATTATTAAGAGTTGAAGGAATAATTTGGGTTTCGAATGAGCCAGAATTAAAGGAGCAAGTGTTACAAGAAGCTCATAGTTCGAGGTACTCGATACATCCTAGTAGCACTAAGATGTATCAAGACCTTTGACAGAGTTTTTGGTGGCCAAACATAAAGAGAGAAACAGCAGAGTATGTGAGTAGGTGCTTGACTTGTCAAAAAGTTAAGGCCAAAAATCAACGACCCAGTGGCTTATTACAGTCATTGGAGATTCCCGAATAGAAGTGGGAGCATATCACGATGGACTTCGTGGTGGGACTTCTGACGACACGAAAAGGGTACGATTCAATTTGGGTAATAGTGGACCGGTTGACGAAGTTGGCTCACTTTTTGCCAATTAGGGTCAAGTATAACTTAGACAAGTTTGCTAAAATTTATGTTAATGAAATCATTTCCAGACATAGAGTACCAGTATCGATTATGTCAGATCGTGATCCACAATTCACATCGAACGTTTGGATGAGTTTGCAAGAACAGTTGGGAACACAACTAAATTTAAGCACAACTTATCATCCACAAACCGATGGGCAGAGCGAGAGAACAATTCAGACGTTAGAAGACACGTTGAGGTCTTGCATCATGGATTTCAAGGGTAGTTGGGATGATCCCCTATAACTAGTAGAGTTTGCGTATAACAACAGTTATCATGCAAGCATAGGTATGCCGCCGTATGAAGATCTGTATGGAAGAAAGTGCAGAACACCATTGTTTTGGGATGTAGTGGGAGAACGTCGGATGCTAGGACCAGAATTGGTGCAGCAGACATCGGATGTGGTAAAGTTAATTCGGGTACGTCTCGTCACAGCTCAGGACAGACAGAAGAAGTATGCGGACTCGCATAGACTAAGTCGAGAGTTTGAAGTGGGCTCGTATGTGTTTCTAAAAGTATCTCCCTGGAAAGGAAAAATACATTTTGGAAAGAAAGGAAAGTTAAGTCCAAGGTTTATAGGACCTTTTGAAGTATTAAAATGGGTGGGAGAGGTAACTTATGTGATAGCATTACCTCCAGACCTAGAACGAATACATAACGTGTTTTACGTATCTGTATTACGTCCATATAAGCCGAACTATAAGCATGTAATCGAGTATGAGCCGATTCATATCAAGAAAGACTTAACATATGAAGAATCGCCGATGCAGATCATTGATAGAAAGGAACAAGTTCTGAGGAACAAGGTAATACCATCAGTAAAGGTATTATGGAAAAACCACAATGCTGAAGAAGCAACGTGGGAATTAGAAGAAAAGATGAAGAAAAATTTTCCTCATCTATTTGATTAAAGTAAGACAAGATTCTGGGGACAGAATTTTTATAAGGGGGGAAGAATGTAACAACTGAGAAATTCGGATCTTATTGTAAAATGATTTTATTAAATTAAATAATAATAAAATTCTATTCTATGTGTTATCAAGATGGTTGTCATTGTATAACCTATTGATGTTTGAATGTCATAGTATGTGATCTATTTGAAGGAATTAAAGTGTTTGAATTTCCAAGACGAAAATAAAAGTTTTCCAAGATATTTTTCGTAAAACACTATTCATCGGTATTTGCTCGGGATTTATTTTTGAATTTTCGAGAAATACGTAATGATAGAATGACAGGGTAAGATGGATTATGTAATTAAAATCTAGTTATGAAAAATGTAATATTTCGCTTGCGGACTTAATTTATAAACGTTAAGAAGGGCAAAGTAGCAACGAGTAAGTAATAATTGTATGATACTTTGGTATTGTGCAAAGTAATGAAAACGAGTATAATACGAAGTATTATACGAGTTTGTATGAAGGATGAATTATCGTATATAAATTCTATATGAATTAGAATACGAAAATGATACATAAATAATAAGTATATATATTAAGTAATGTTAATGGACTTGGAAGATTGGTTTACAATTGGTACAAGCCCAAGTGAATAAAATGTTAAGGCCCAATATTAATTAATGAATAAGTTAATTAATGTAAGCCCGAAAGATAGGTTAATCTAAGCCCAAGTTAAAGTCCAATTAATTGATTGACCCATGGGGCAAACCATGTTAATATGGTTCAACTTGGTAATCAAATTAAATGTGTGGTGACCAAGTGTTAGAAGTAATGACCAAGACTTAGGAGTAATGGCCAAGCAAAGGATAAGAGTTGTGATTAACAAGTAATGAATAGTAAAGAGGTGGCTAAAGGAGGTGGGACGATTTAATGACTAAATTACCCAAACCTTGAAAATTCTATAAATAGAAGAAGTTGCTAGCCATTTCTTACTTGTTCAAACAATCCTACATATTACAAAGTGCTTAAGTGTTAGAGAGAATAAGCTACAATAAGTTACTTTCATTTGTAAGAAGAAGAAGAAGGCTACTTTACAAAAGCTTCAAAGAGTAAGACTTCTTCTCCATTTATCTTCTATCTCTACCATGGTAGGTTGATAAGAAAAGTATGGATTAAGGAACATGGATGTTAAAAAGTAAGAAGAATGAGTAAGCAATGAACTTAAGTCACATAAGTTGGTAATAAGTCATTTAAGCTAGCATAAGTTATAAAATTGTGTGAAAGTATTATGAACTTGTAATGAGTTTATTAAGAGAACTGATATGGATGTAAAAGAACTTGTATGATCATATGTATCATGAATACATAAGTAAAGTTATATGTTAAGAACATATAAGGTATAATGATTAAGAAACTTTAATTGTCATAAGTCATAAACAATGAAATCTTAAGTAGTTTATAATTTGACAAGTTATAAGCTCATGAAGAAATAAGTCTAAAATCCAACAAAGAATATAAGTTGTTGTAATAAGTATGTTGAGATGTTCACAAGATGAATGGAATTCATTTGTAATGTTGAACAAATCATAAGAATGAAGATTTGCCATAAATTGCACGATTGGACGATAATCGTCGAATTCATAAAATTCTCGGAATAGAAGTCAAATTTTGTGTTTGAACTCGAAACCATTGTTTTCCGATGGAGATGAGTCATATTTGGCATTTTAGAGTTGCGTACTCGAAAATGTCTGGATTCTGACTTAGAACGAAGAAACGAGCGTTGTACGTTCACGAACATTTATCATTTTCGTTAAAAAATGAACCAATAGGTGATTTTTTAGCAAAAAAGTCAAATAGATAAAATTCTTGCATGAACGCGTAGATTATGTAATTTGTTAACCATAGGCTTTTGAACGAGCCAATTCGGACTTATAACGAAGAAGTTATGCGTCCGAGAAGTTCACAAAAATTCAAGGACTAAATTTTTTCTGGTGCACAGAGTTGGCGCCGCGGCGCCAACCCTAGACCAATTGGTCACGCCGCAACACCATGCACAGCACAAGACCTTCTGGAGAGTGGCACCGCAGCGCGGCCCACTAAGTAAGGACTCACGCCGCAGCGCCAAGTTTGGGACAATGCCACTATTAACTCGTGCTGCAGCGCGAGATGTAAATATAGTCATATACATACTTGATTATATGTGACCTAATGTAAGGCATTATGTGATCATGTATTGTAGAGACTTGAAAGACTTGAACATGAAGTAAATATACCATAGCAGACGCTAAAGGCAAGTATTCTAACTCTTGTCTCAGTTCAATCTGAACAAGTTTTTTTTGAAGTTCATGTATACTTACGCATGAATTGAGATATGTTGAAGTTAAAGTCAATTCCTTTGACTAGACTTGATATATTGAGTGGATTATTGATAATCTATTCATCTATTATCAAATGTTGTTATCTTTTGTCAACTACTTGATATGGTTTTCAAAAGAAGACTGGAATGTCAAACAAATGTTTTGTCGGTAAAACGACAGGCACGTGAGGTTGCCAAATGATTAAACTTACATACGTTTAATGGATGTAGTGTTGATCAACATAGAGTACAATAGGATGATCACGAAGAAGTGCTCGTAAGTAATATCGGGCTTACAGACTTAGTTTCGGGTTGTCCTTTTCCAAGAAAGAATGAATACTCGAGGTCTTTGACTGGATTGAATGTTTTACTAAATATTGTTATTATTGTAAAACATTTTGAAAGAAAGATGAAGTGTTATTTTGAATTATCAATAGTACTTCATAACTATTATTCTGTTATTGAAGATATACTAGTCGTATGTGTCAAGCATGTTGTCATTGAATTGTTATTGTAAAGTCCCCGAACCCGGATACTTGAAACCCGAACTCGATACTTCACGATATCATTTCTATGAGCGGAATTCTACTAATAATAATCACAATAATATATAAACAATCATTTTACAATACTTATTCATCAGAGTTCATCTCCCAAGTACGTAACCTTTAAACATACATTACTAGCCATATTAATAATAAAACATATATCATAGTCTTCATAATCTTAACTATTACAAGTAATAATAATTGCAGTCAACCATCTATCTTCCCTTTCCCTTTGTTTTTGGCAGAACCTTCAAGTTGTTCGCTCTTAACTGAAAACATTTAAATTAAGCAAGGATGAGCATTTGAGTGCCCAGCAAGTATTAACAATATATATATATAAGCTAAAAGCATTTAAATGTTTTCGATATACTATTTTTCTACAACAAGGCAAAAGTTGTGAAGCAATCTATACCAATAATAACTACATAACTATTTCAAATTTTTGAAACTACGTACAGACTATATAAAGGTTTTATATGACATAATATGAACATTATTTTCATTTTTGAAAAGGTTAAACTGAAAATTCATCTGTAAACCGTCATAACTTACGAACACGGGGGTGATCAGCCCGTTGTGCCCTGCATTGATCAATACTACATTACAAAAATGGTGTTACCATTTACTTGATCCGCCTTAGGCGCATAAAAGTTTTCCCTGATAAGGGATGTTCATATTTGTCAGGATTCCAAGCCAAAGGTTTTATCTTATCCAACAATAGTCTATAATTTAACATATATGTATATCAAAGGGGTATCAACATGCGTTTAAATACTATGATTATCCAAGTGGGGACACTTGTATAATCATTTATAGAAATTAACAAACAGAATATATATATGAATTATCATATACTAACATGTTGATAATCAATGGGCGTATATAATATAGGCTTTAAAATCTGTACAGTAATAATATAACTTTGAAACATTCTTACATTTATCCAATGCATAAAGAAAATGCAAAGGTAGGATACTTGCCTGATGTGCTGCTTACAAATTCTTAACTTAATTCTACCTTTTTTTATCACAACCTATCATTAAACAAATCAATCATTCGATTAGAACATTATATCATAACACATAATACTGCATATAGCAGTCAGCACATTTCTAATCACGTTGTCACATAACTTTAATGATCATTATATCACAATTAAACAATTTACAAGTCAATCCTATCTAAGTTCAGATCAATTTTCTGAAACATGTCGACGTACCGACAGCCTTATCAGGTAATAATCGAGTCTAATACTCTATTCTGTATCGGAATATCTAAATAGATAACTTAAACAACAGTCGTACTATTTTTCATGACCTTATAATAATTTTAAAACATTTATTACCAATTATCATAATTTTTGAAATATCAGAATCATTATTAAATGATTTAAATATCAAACAATTCTATTATCATTAATATTCAATTAATATTAAGCTATTAATGAAACCATCGCCAAAATATTAAAGTTATTTATAATAACTCAAAATATTTTTTTAAAACATTTATATTACCCTTAAATGATTTTTAAAACATTTAAAATCATTATTAAATAATTACCATTAATATTAAATATTAATTTATCATTATCCAAATATTAAAAGTTATTAATTACAACTTAAAATATTTTTAATTCACTTATATTCTTTTTAAATAAATAAAGCCATTTTAAACTAATTATTTAATAAATTTAATATCATTAATATATCATTAATATTAAATTATTAATGAAATTATCCTTTAAATATTAAAAGTTATAGTTTATAACTTAAAATATCTTTAAACACTTTTATTTTCATTTAAAATGATTTTATAATAATAAAATTATTTTTAAACTAATTTATTTAATATAAATATTAAATAATTTTAATATCATTAATAATCATTAATTAATGAATTTAACCTTTAAATATTAAAAGTTACATTTTATAACTTAAAATATTTTTAAATACATTATTATTATTTAAAATGATTTTTAAAATACTAAAAATCATTTTTAATTTAATTATTTAATTCATTTAGTAAATAACTTAAGTATCATTAATATTAATTTATTAATGAAAATTATCAAATAATATTAAAAGTTATTAAAAATAACTTAAAATATTTTCTTATATCATAATAAAATTTTAAATGATTTTTCAAATATTAAAATCATTTTTAAATAATTTATTTAATATTATAATTAAATAAATTAAATACTTTTAATATTCCAAAAATATTAAATATTTATGAAATATATTTAAAATAATTAAAAACTAATTTTCAGAATATAAAATAATTTTTAATAATTTATTTTGTATTTTTAATAATTAAAAACTATTTTTTTTCTATTTATTAATTTATTTTTGGAAATTAAATTATTTTCCGTCGCTAAAGACCATCTATAGCGACAGAACCGTCGCTATAGGTGTTCTTCATGTTCTTCATACAAGCCCAGATTTTCAATGTCAGAATCGAATGACTAGGTTTAACCGTGAATAACTCAATGTGTGTCTTGATTCTGGACTCGATTTTAGTCAGTTTATGAAGTACAAATACAAGACTATAAGATGCAACAACCAACATGGACAAATAACATAACACCAAACAATTATAATCGTCCAAACTTACTGTCAGAGGCTGTTCTTCATTTCTGGGTTTCCCAGAATTGAAGAACAGACCGACTGACCACTTTTGATCGCCAGCAACTTGCAATATATTAATTGTTTTTTAGACCTAAGAGCTTTAATGTGTAGACAACCTGTAGGACTATATATTCATTACATAAAATAAACAAAACATCAACAAATCAATCAGTTACAAGTCGGTCAACCACTGCCAGAATCTGTGTTCATGGGTTTTCTGGGTTTTCCAGAAAACCGAGAACATGTGCTTCCCTACAACTTTGACCAGCCCCCAATTCCAGTATAGGAAATGTTTTAACGATATAAAAGCCTGATTCTATAGTTAATATACTAGACTACAACCTAGCTTCAACAAACCAAACAAAACAACAACTACCAGCTTTTAACGTTGAACTGCCTGCTTTTTCACACCCTCTTGTTTCACCTGTACGTTTTCAAAATAGTTCACTTTTCTCTTTTCGTTTCCTCCCTTACTTCCACTATTAATTTTCCCCTTCTCAGCTGCCTCAACCTTACCTTTGTTCTTCCTCTCCTTGTTATAGAGGCTCAAGGACTCACTCCCTTCTTCAACAATTATCGCCTTTTCCATAAGTACTACAAATGTTGGAATCTGCAACACTGCCACCTTGTTATAGAGTCAGGATTTTAATCCTAACTCGAACCTTCTCGCCTTCCTAACCTCCGTATCAACTTGATGCGGAGCAAATCTAGCTAACTCATTAAATTTAGCGGCATAATCCGCAACTGACATATCTCCTTGTTTGAACTCTAAAAACTTTACCTTCATCCTAGCCTGCATACTAGCAGAAAAGTAATTCTCGAAAAATAAAGTCTTAAACCTTTGCCAAGCCACTACACCCTCTCCCGCTCTCGCCTAATTCGCTTCCCACCAGAAATTCGCCTCACCCTTCATCATATAGGTGGAAAAAGCCGTCTTCTGCCCCTCATCTACTCTAGCTATCACAAACGCCTTCTCAATTTCTTTAATCCAGGTTTGAGCTTCTACAGGATCAGTTGTACCTTTAAATTCTGGTGGTCCTACAGCTTTAAAATCTTTGAAATTTTCTAAGTGATTACGCGGCTGATTTCCTGCTGCTGGTATTCCTTGTTGTATGGTCTGAGCTATCATATTCGCAAAATTCTGTATCGGGTCTACTGGTTGCTGTCCCTCAACGTTGTTGACAGATCCTTCTGCCCTTTGGTTTCGAGTTTGACGTCTTGGCGGCATTTTCTGGTTAAGTAAAAACCATAAATTAACTTACATTCTAAACCTTATCATACGAGTTTATACTTTTTTAAACATAATTCAAACTTAGATTCATATTACTTTAATAGATAATTTACATAGTATAACATAACTGCTTAAAACATCATTCATCCCTTGGTGATTACAGGAGTCGGGATTTACAGCCTTACTAACACAAAAGTTTTAGAATATTACATCACACAGACATATTAAGCACACATATTATACTAAACACGACTACACAACAGAACCTATACTACCTAGTTAATAAGCCCTTTTTCTTGGATAATTCTTTGCCTGGTGATCTTTCTTTCCACAAACAAAACATGTTCCCCGTTCATAATCAGGACAATACTGAGTAGTATGTCCCTCATAGCCACATAGATAACATATTCTTTTCCACTTCTTCTTACTAGGTCTTCCTAAATCATGGTCTTCTATTTTTCTCTTTCCCTTATCTCTCGGAGCTGCACACGAAGTGTTGCTTGAAGCCCCCATCTGATCAATTTGAATTTTTTAGTTTATCCTGCCCTTCCATCGTTTCTATTAACACCTGACGTAACTGACTATTAAGAAGCTTCTCTATTTTCCACAACTTTTCCAGAGAAGAAATCTGGTTCCTCAAATTCTGTACTTCCATTAATGCTTGTCCGGCTTCAATTTTAGGATCTGAATCACTATCTGTCAGCTCTACCATTTTCGGATCTGGTTCTACATTTTCCACGATAACCACCTTATCCGAGTTGGTTTCATTGCGAGCTTCTATTTCAACTATTGGCTGTGATATTAGCTCTGGTATATGGGTTTGATCCTTCTTTATGTTATAGGCATACAGCAGACCTTTTTCTCCAGACATCTACACACATAAATTATCCTGAATAGTATATACATGCAACAAGTAATAGTTTTATTTATGTTATCTTTTATTTCGTTTGACGATGAATTTAGTCAATTTATTTCTTTATAAACTCTATATGAGCCACTTATATATCCATATACCACGGTTTAATACAGACCGACTAAACATCTTACATACTCCTATAAACGTTTAGGACATAAACCGCCTACCACCAACTATACTCTAATGGACAAAAGTGAGGATTCACGACCACATACCCTTCTATTAAACAATAGATTGGGATCTACTACCATCCCATGCATTCAACAAGGCATAAGGATTTATAACAACTAAACAGTCCTTAATTGAAACACAAAAGTTGGACTATATCTAACATGAGTACAAATCAACGCTTGCTCTCACTACTGGAAGACAACTCCATCCATTCCGCGTCAAACTTCCTAAAGGCATTGTCTAAAAATTGCTCCAAGGTTTATATTTTTGCATCTTTCGCCTCCATCTCAACTTTCTTCTGTCCTAACTGTAGCTCTTTCTGCTTCAACCTTCTTTGTAACTCAGCTATCTCTGTATGTGCTTGATAAGCGACGTCCCTATACTGTTGCTCAAAAATCTGGAGAGTCCGTGTAATACCCGGTAAAAAAAAATAAAAATAAAAATAAAAAATATTTAAATTCATATTTTTAATTGGGCTTTTATTATGTTTGGATCAAATTGTATTTAATTTGTGTGGCTTATAATAAGTAGGTGATTACATTAATTTGGGCTTTTATACTAATTGGGTCTAATTTGTATTTGGATAATATTAAAATCCTATTAAAATTAGGAGAGTTAATAAAATAGGTTAATAAATATTTAAACCCTAATCTATCTCACATACCTCTCATAACTGATTGAAAAAAAAGGCGCAACCTCTACTACGAAGAGAGAGAAAAGAAGGGAGAGCAATGGCGGCACAAAAAAAAAGAGAAGAAAATTCATCAACCTTTAAATTTTGCAATATCCAATTAGTAAGTTATTATTATTTTTTTAAGCTATTAGATCTATTTTGTTGGAAGTTCACTAATTCATAAGAAAGTTTAAAAATATATTTTATATGCATAGTACTTTTGCAAAGTGATTACCGAAATTGATTAAGGTGGCTATAGGAAGTGGGTATATATATAATGAACATGTCAGGTGGCCTATTACTACTATCATTATATATATATATATATATATATATATATATATATATATATATATATATATATATATATATATATATGTAGATATATTGTTTTTGTTTATTAGAATATAATATGTAAGCTTAGATATTTTGTTTCTTAGCAATCTAATTTCGAATGGCAGTGGGGTGATAAGATTAGTATACTAGCTTAATAAATAACTAATTATTATGTTATATTTAGAAATTGTACCGAAAGTTTTGTATATTAATTCAAATCGAATTCGTATATTTGTTAATATTATAAAAAAATATTATTTAATAAAATTAGTTAATATTATGTTAGTAATGGTTAGATTTGTAATAAAATTTTATTTTATTATTAGTTCGAACAGAATGAATTTAACGAGTCATTTTTAGAATATAAATTTTGGAATATTAATAATTGATTTAAGGTGATGATTAAATGTACCTTGAATGAATAACAAATTGTTTTGGAGTTTATGAGTTGGATTATATTTAATTTGAGGTGAATATGTTTAGGTGGTGAATAACGTTTCGTATTTGATATCGTTGACAATTGAGGATAAGATTTTGTGGAGTGTGCTATAAATGATTTGGAAGTATTAGGTACGGATTCCGTACTTTTCAGCGATACTTTTGTTAAATTTGATTTATTCGTTTTGTTCCTCGTTTCAAATTCTGTTATTATTTCACATAATTGTTTCTTGTGAAATTCATATATTTGTTTCATTTTTGAGTTGACACACTGGACTCGTATTTGTACTCTTTGAATTAGGATATCATGTTTAATATTTATTTTTGATAATTGTAGAGCGGTACATGTTGTTACCTTCTTTTGAGACCTTGTGACCATAATTTGATTCGGTTCAACATGTACATATAGAACCCTTTTGTTGATATTATGTCGCATGTGTTGTGACATGGTATTTTTATTAGAACATACCGTAGGGTATACCTGAGCTATAACCACCTGTGGGGGTACCACAGGCATGTCGTCTTGGCACGAGAGGCATGACATTCTCCGTGGCGGTGTGATTAGTCCACGGCGTCTCCTTTTTGGGCTCCGGAGTAAGTGGGCCATTTGGTGTTTTGTTGTGGGAGGCGTATGGGTTAACCCTAGTTTTCTGTTCTGCGGATTGGTGATGTTGTGCCAAACACACCTATCCGATTTGCATACATTTGGATTCGCGGTCCAATGTGTGATTGCCTGTGTGGCATTGTTTTGATGTGCCTGTGTGGCATTGTTTTAGTTGCCTATGTGGCATCATTTGATTTGCCTATGTGGCATTATTTTGACTTGCCTGTGTGGCAAGGTATATTTCTGAGCTCATTTGGTATAAAATAACTCCAGCCATTTGTTTCAGCCTATTATTTTATTTGATTAGTTTTGTTGGTTTCTGTTCAGTTCAAGTCATTAAGTTAGTCACTTCAGTTCGTTATTTCTTTATTCTTTTATTTGTTTCGTCAATTACATTGATTCAGATATATTCATTACGTTGATTCAGATATATTCCATTCAGATCTTTGGATATTATACTTTCGTTCGTATTTGCACTTGAGGCTTTGTTCAATATTTTGTCTCAGTTATTTTCGTATATCAGTTGTATATCTTTTGTATATCTGTATCCGTACTGGGCAATTGGCTCATGGTGTGTTTTTCTTCCGGCAGGTTTGCAGGGGTGATTCAGGGCTAGTGTGATGAGAGAGTTATCTTTGACCGTCTAGGTTTTTTCGAATTTTAAGTTTTGATTATTTTGATTCTAGTTGGAGAATTATATTTAGTACTTCATTTATGGATATCAGTATTAATATTTTGAAGTTATTAGTGCTCTGTTTATTTATTTTGAGTTTTGTTGTGCTTTGCACGTGACCTCCCTTTCCTTTTCGGGAAGGGGGTGTTACAGAGATGGTAATTGATTTGAGAAAGGCAAGTTAACTTGTTAAGATTATTATTGTTATATTCGTTGGAGCAATAATGTTAGTTAAGGATGGTGATTTGATCATTAAGGAGAATAATCTCATACTTTGTTCAGTTAAGAAATGATTATACCATTATGATATGAGCAGTTGTATCAGTGAGTTTTGATATTGGAGAATTATTTGTTATAGTTATTTCAGGTAATTACAAATTATTATGATTTTGGAATTAAGGATTTTATTTGGGTTAGATTCTGATTTTTGTTAAGTTGTGAATAATTTGGGGTATATGAATCGGTGAGATAATATGATAAAGTGAAAACTATTAAGTACAAAGGATCTCTTGTAATTTTGAGTTGTTGTAAAGATTCGAGGTAATTAGATTAATTTTTTGGAGTAAATGAATTTTGCAATTATTTTCTAGTAAAAAATTGGAGTTATCTTATATGAAATTTTGAGTAATAGTATGAGGAGATTTTGGAATTTGTTGGGTTAAGGTTTGCACTAAGAGAATGATTGATTTATTAAATGATTAGTTATTAAGTATTGAATCTTTAAAAGATTTTGAAAGCTATCGTTTGTTTATTCAGATAGTAGGATATATGATTTGGAGTTTGGTATGGTGATGGAGAGATCTTAGTAGTAATATATTTTTGGTGTTATAATATTTGAGAACTAATTCAATTTGAGGCTATGATATTTTGAAACTCCTAATGACTTGGGAGAGTTGGTGATAAAGAGATATTAGTAGTATATTCTTTAGTGTAATATTATTTGGTGAATAGTTCAAATTAAGGATGAGATATTTTGAAGCTCTTGAGGACTTGGGGAGAGTTGGTAATATGGTTTGTATAGTTGTTTTGGTTATCTGATGTCTTTAGAGTTTTGCGTGTATTTATGTAAAATTAAATAAAAATAATTTGTTAGATCTTTGTCATGTGTGGTATATAAACATTTTAACGAGTTAAAAATAATTTTAAATATTTTGGTTATTTGAATCGTATTTAGATGAAGAAAAAAAAATGTTTGTGATTTCGAATTATGTTCCGAAGAGTACGTACGCTTGCAAGAATGAAACTCAAAGATATTAACGGGGGGTCCGCACCAACAATGGATCATGTGATTTAACGCGAAGAACATTACCAAGGCTTGACACGGTAGCCGACGAATCTTTTACGAGTACATGGATAATTGTATGGACCCATGGACTTACCAAGCTTGATCGTTACAAATGGCGGCGCTACGTCGTAACTAAATTATTATTTTTTGTAGCTTATTTGAATTCCGAGGACGGAATTATTTTTAAGGGGTGAAAAATATAATAACTCATTTTTTATTATTAAATATTAATTGATTTTATCTTATACAAATGTGTTTAAATAAAAAAAAAGGTAAATGATTTTGTTTCCCTCTTTTTCTTCCTTGTTTTGTTTGGAAGATTAAATTCTTTTAGTAGATAATTAAATAACTGATAAAATTAAAATTGAAGAAGATAATTCCTTTTGTTATTGTTTTGTGATAAAATCATTCGGAGCGGGAAGCTACATGGAAGATGGAGGAGTCTATTCGAGCAGAGTATCTGCATCTCTTTGAAAATTTGGTGCGTTCCATTCTTTTGATTCAGGGGACGGAATCCTTTTAAGGGGTAGGTGATGTAATACCCGGTAAAAAAAAATAAAATTAAAAATAAAAAATATTTAAATTCATATTTTTAATTGGGCTTTTATTATGTTTGGATCAAATTGTATTTAATTTGTGTGGCTTATAATAAGTATGTGATTACATTAATTTGGGCTTTAATACTAATTGGGTCTAATTTGTATTTGGATAATATTAAAATCCTATTAAAATTAGGAGAGTTAATAAAATAGGTTAATAAATATTTAAACCCTAATCTATCTCACATACCTCTCATAACTGATTGAAAAAAAAAGGCGCAACCTCTACTACGAAGAGAGAGAAAAGAAGGGAGAGCAATGGCGGCACACAAAAAAAGAGAAGAAAATTCATCAACCTTTAAATTTTGCAATATCCAATTAGTAAGTTATTATTATTTTTTTAAGCTATTAGATCTATTTTGTTGGAAGTTCATTAATTCATAAGAAAGTTTAAAAATATATTTTATATGCATAATACTTTTGCCTATAGGAAGTGGGTATATATATAATGCATGAACATGTCAGGTGGCCTATTACTACTATCATTATATATATATATATATATATATATATATATATATATATATATATATATATATATATATATATATATATATATATATATGTAGATATATTGTTTTTGTTTATTAGAATATAATATGTAAGCTTAGATATTTTGTTTCTTAGCAATCTAATTTCGAATGGCAGTGGGGTGATAAGATTAGTATACTAGCTTAATAAATAACTAATTATTATGTTATATTTAGAAATTGTACCGAAAGTTTTGTATATTAATTCAAATCGAATTCGTATATTTGTTAATATTATAAAAAAAATATTATTTAATAAAATTAGTTAATATTATGTTAGTAATGGTTAGATTTGTAATAAAATTTTATTTTATTATTAGTTCGAACAGAAGGAATTTAACGAGTCATTTTTAGAATATAAATTTTGGAATATTAATAATTGATTTAAGGTGCTGATTAAATGTGCCTTGAATGAATAACAAATTGTTTTGGAGTTTATGAGTTGGATTATATTTAATTTGAGGTGAATATGTTTAGGTGGTGAATAACGTTTCGTATTTGATATCGTTGACAATTGAGGATAAGATTTTGTGGAGTGTGCTATAAATGGTTTGGAAGTATCAGGTACGGATTCCGTACTTTTCAGCGATACTTTTGTTAAATTTGATTTATTCGTTTTGTTCCTCGTTTCAAATTCTGTTATTATTTCACATAATTGTTTCTTGTGAAATTCATATATTTGTTTCATTTTTGAGTTGACACACTGGACTCGTATTTGTACTCTTTGAATTAGGATATCATGTTTAATATTTATTTTTGATAATTGTAGAGCGGTACATGTTGTTACCTTCTTTTGAGACCTTGTGACCATAATTTGATTCGGTTCAACATGTACATATAGAACCCTTTTGTTGGTATTATGTCGCATGTGTTGTGACATGGTATTTTTATTAGAACATACCGTAGGGTATACCTGAGCTATAACCACCTGTGGGGGTACCACAGGCATGTCGTCTTGGCACGAGAGGCATGACACTCTCCGTGGCGGTGTGATTAGTCCACGGAGTCTCCGTTTTGGGCTCCGGAGTAAGTGGGCCATTTGGTGTTTTGTTGTGGGAGGCGTATGGGTTAACCCTAGTTTTCTGTTCTGCGGATTGGTGATGTTGTGCCAAACACACCTATCCGATTTGCATACATTTGGATTCGCGGTCCAATGTGTGATTGCCTGTGTGGCATTGTTTTGATGTACCTGTGTGGCATTGTTTTGGTTGCCTGTGTGGCATCATTTGATTTGCCTGTGTGGCATTATTTTGACTTGCATGTGTGGCAAGGTATATTTCTGAGCTCATTCGGTATAAAATAACTCCAGCCATTTGTTTCAGCATATTATTTTATTTGATTAGTTTTGTTGGTTTCTGTTCAGTTCAAGTCATTAAGTTAGTCACTTCAGTTCGTTATTTCTTTATTCTTTTATTTTTTTCGTCAATTACATTGATTCAGATATATTCATTACGTTGATTCAGATATATTCCATTCAGATCTTTGGATATTATACTTTCGTTCGTATTTGCACTTGAGGCTTTGTTCAATATTTTGTCTTAGTTATTTTCGTATATCAGTTGTATATCTTTTGTATATCTGTATCCGTACTGGGCAATTGGCTAATGCTGTGTTTTTCTTCCGGCAGGTTTGCAGGGGTGATTCAGGGCTAGTGTGATGAGAGAGTTGTCTTTGACCGTCTAGGTTTTTTCGAATTTTAAGTTTTGATTATTTTGATTCTAGTTGGAGAATTATATTTAGTACTTTATTTATGGATATCAATATTAATATTTTGAAGTTATTAGTGCTCTGTTTATTTATTTTGAGTTTTGTTGTGCTTTGCACGTGACCTCCCTTTCCTTTTCGGGATGGGGGTGTTACAGTCTGGTTCTTTGCCTCCACCTGCTCAGCCCTGTTCTCTAGCTCAACATTTGTAGCCAACAAATCCCCTATCATTGCAAGCTCTATGGACTCCCTACCAGAGTCCCTTAACTCTTGGTTCACCGAGTAACTATTTGAACCCTCGTCAGTCATCCTACGATCACAATAATCAATAACAACATTAGTACCACATTAAAATATATTCATTGATAAAATGAAAAGATATTTTATTCAGTACGATAATACTTGTTGGATCTCATTAAACCCTCCCCTACCTAACACATTCTATAAAAGTTTTCTACTAAGTTTATAATCCTAGGCTTCGCATTCCTAATGTTTATAATCTACAGCTCTGATACCATCCTGTAAAGTCTCCGAACCTGGATACTTGAAACCCGAACTCGGTACTTCACAATATCATTTCTATGAGCGGAATTCTACTAATAATAATCATGATAATATATAAACAATCATTTTACAATACTTATTCATCAGAGTCCATTTACCAAGTATGTAACCTTTAAACATACATTACCAGCCATATTAATAATAAAACATATATCATAGTCTTCATAATCTTAACTATTACAAGTAATAATAATTACAGTCAACCATCTATCTTCCTTTCCCTTTGTTTTTGGTAGAACCTTCAGGTTGTTCGCTCTTAACTGAAAACATTTAAATTAAGCAAGGATGAGCATTTGAGTGCCCAACAAGTATTAACAATATATATATAAATTGAAAGCATTTAAATGTTTTCTATATACTATTTTTCTACAACAAGGCTAAAGTTGTGAAGCAATCTATACAATTAATAAATACATAACTATTTCAAATTTTTGAAACTACGTACAGACTATATAAAGGTTTTATATGACATAATATGAACATTATTTTCATTTTTGAAAAGGTTAAACAGAAAATTCATCTGTAAACCTTCATAACTTACGAACACGAGGGTGATCAGCCCGTTGTGCCCTGCATTGATCAATACTACATTACAAAAATGGTGTTACCATTTACTTGATCCGCCTTAGGCGCATAAAAGTTTTCCCTGATAAGGGATGTTCATATTTGTCATGGTTCCAAGCCAAAAGTTTTATCTTATCCAACAATAGTCTATAATTTAACATATATGTATATCAAAGGGGTATCAACATGCGTTTAAATACTATGATTATCCAAGTGGGGACACTTGTATAATCATTTATAGAAATTAACGAACAGAATATATATCTGAATTATCATATACTAACATGTTGATAATCAATGGGCGTATATAATATAGGCTTTAAAATCTGTACAGTAATAATAAAACTTTGAAACATTCTTATATTTATCCAATGCATAAAGAAAATGCAAAGGTAGGATACTTGCCTGATGTGCTGCTTACAAATTCTTAACTTAATTCTACCTTTTTTATCATAACCTATCATTAAACAAATCAATCATTCGATTAGAACATTATATCATAACACATAATACTGCATATAGCAGTCAGCACATTCCTAATTACGTTGTCACATAACTTTAACGACCATTATATCACAATTAAACAATTTACAAGTCAATCCTATCTAAGTTCAGATCAATTTTCTGAAACATGTCAACATACCGACACCCTTATCAGGTAATAATCGAGTCTAATACTCTATTCTGTATCAGAATATCTAAATAGATAACTTAAACAACAGTCGTACTATTTTTCATGACCTTATAATAATTTTAAAACAATTATTACCATTTATCATAATTTTTGAAATATCAGAATCATTATTAAATGATTTAAATATCAAACAATTCTATTATCATTAATATTCAATTAATATTAAGCTATTAATGAAACCATCGCCAAAATATTAAAGTTATTTATAATAACTCAAAATATTTTTTTAAAACATTTATATTACCCTTAAATGATTTTTAAAATATTTAAAATCATTATGAAATAATTACCATTAATATTTAAATATTAATTTATCATTATCCAAATATTAAAAGTTATTAATTACAACTTAAAATATTTTTAATTCACTTATATCCTTTTTAAATAAATAAAGCCATTTTTAAACTATTTATTTAATATAATTATTAAACAAATTTAATATCATTAATATTAAATTATTAATGAAATTATCCTTTAAATATTAAAAGTTATAGTTTATAACTTAAAATATCTTTAAACACTTTTATTTTCATTTAAAATGATTTTTATAATAATAAAATTATTTTTAAACTAATTTATTTAATATAAATATTAAATAACTTTAATATCATTAATAATCATTAATTAATGAATTTAACCTTTAAATATTAAAAGTTACATTTTATAACTTAAAATATTTTTAAATACATTATTATTATTTAAAATGATTTTTAAAATAATAAATATCATTTTTAATTTAATTATTTAATTCATTTAGTAAATAACTTAATTATCATTAATATTAATTTATTAATGAAAATTATCAAATAATATTAAAAGTTATTAAAGATAACTTAAAATATTTTCTTATATCATAATAAAATTTTAAATGATTTTTCAAATATTAAAATCATTTTTAAATAATTTATTTAATATTATAATTAAATAAATTAAATACTTTTAATATTCTAAAATATTAAATATTTATGAAATATATTTAAAATAATTAAAAACTAATTTTCAGAATTTAAAATAATTTTTAATAATTTATTTTATATTTTTAATAATTAAAAACTATTTTTTTCTATTTATTAATTTATTTTTGGAAATTAAATTATTTTCCGTCGCTCAAGACCACCTATAGCGACAGAACCGTCGCTATAGGTGTTCTACATGTTCTTCATACAAGCCCAGATTTTCAATGTCAGAATCGAGTGACTTGGTTTGACCGTGAATAACTCAATGTGTGTCGTGATTCTGGACTCGATTTTAGTCAGATTATGTAGTACAAATACAAGACTATAAGATACAACAACCAACATGGACAAATCACATAACACCAAACAATTATAATCGTCCAAACTTACTTTCAGAGGCTGTTCTTCATTTCTGGGTTTCCCAGAATTGAAGAACAGACCGATTGACCACTTTTGATCGCCAGCAACTTTCAACATATTAATTGTTTCTGAGACCTAAGAGCTTTAATGTGTAGACAACCTGTAGGACTACATATTCATTACATAAAATAAACAAAACATCAACAAATCAATCAGTTACAAGTCGGTCAACCACTGCCAGAATCTGTGTTCATGGGTTTTCTGGGTTTTCCAGAAAACCGAGAACATGTGCTTCCCTACTACTTTGACCAGCAACCAATTCCAGTATAGGAAATGTTTTAACGATATAAAAGCCTGATTCTATAGTTAATATACTAGACTACAATCTAGCTTCAACAAACCAAACAAAACAACAACTACCAGCAAGATCCGAAGCCACAAATTTATTGTCAGACGCTGAAAACCATTTCTGGGTTACCCAGATCTCAGCCGGTCAAGCTCGGTCAACATACTTTGACCTTAAATAACTTTTGATTTGTAACAGATATGACTTTGCTTCTTTTTGCAGATAAAAGACAACATTTATGGCTACTAGTAACAACTTAAAAACAACACAAAACCTCATCGAGCAAGGATCTGTGGCCACTGACATTCATTTTCAGGCCACAGAACCAAGCCTTTCTCGAATTTTGTAGATCTTCAATTCTGAGTTTCTAGATGATATGGATCTAACATCTAGCAACCCAGATCATCACTAGATATTAAAACCAACATAATATAACACTTAAACACAAAATCCAACAACAAATTATGGACAGATTTTCAAGCTTGAGTTTTATACCTTTTTGGTTTGATCTTGACTTTAAGCTACTGATTTGATATGGGATTTCGTGGGGCTTGATTTATGGGACTAATTTAGCACTGATTTTCGTTGGTTAGAGTGAGAGAGAAGTGGAATGAGAGTTGATGAACAAAGCACTCAAATGAGCATTTTTCTCTCTCTTTAATCTTATATACAAGAGCTATGGAATGATTTGCTTAGTTAGATGGCTGCCACTTGCTGATCCAATCTTCAAAATATCAAGAGTTGGTAACCAACTCAAATTATAGCAAGATTCACACTCAATCTTCTAGCACATGTGTAAAAAGGGCATTAAAGTCATTTTATTATTAATTTTAATGGAATAAAAATAATTTTGACAAAGTATTATGATGTAATAACACTAGTATATTTAACCTTGCTAATTTTAGCAATTAGGGTTTATCAATTTAATAACTAGGATTTCTAAAAACACAATTAGGGTTTTCTAATACTATAACACAATTGATCAATTATTATCAGCTCTCGTACATGCAGCTCATATTATAACACTTAAAATATTAAAATATCATAATGTTATTATTATTCTTTATCCCAAAACCAAGAATAGGGTTGGTAAAATTATTATTAGGGTTTGGTCGTAATATAATAAAATTGTTCCACGCATTAATCCTGCACACATAATCATACATATCTATAATACTAACAAATAATAATATAATATTATTATTCTCATTCCTGATCAAAACCCGAAATTAGGGTTTGAATTCTATATCTGATTTACCTTACATAAATAACATAATTAACTTAATAATCTGAACAAAATTCACATAATCACATAATAATTATTATAATTATTCAAAAAAAATCATTTCATATATTATTTACATAATATATAATTATATATTCATTTTCATTGAAAATTAGTTAATAAAAACATTCCCAATAAGGAATATAATTGATAATAATCAATGATTCTAAAATAAAATTATCTGTAATAATTCATGTAATAAATATTTTTAACTTATCACACAATTAAACATATATATATTACCTTGACACATATCGTACCCATAAAAAAAATTATATGCAAAATTTATGATTTATTTATATAGAAATATCACACTGTCACATTCACCCTCCCTTATAAAGATTCCGTCCCCGGAATCACCGCTTTAAAATCTACACATACTGGGCACATAAGATACACATTCATCGTAAATAGATCTTGATCTTTTCTGATCGAACTGATCTTTCTGATTAAACGGAGATTTGATTTTTTTTAAAAAATAACTCAATTTCGTCTTTCAACTTTATTTATAAAATAATTTACTATATATATAAAAAAAATCATATATATAAGAATATTTAATTGATTAGAGTAATACCAGGAATTGCATTGCCAGCTGCCACCGTGTCCTGAATCGTCATGTTGAAGACCCTTGATGTTGACTTTGTTGGCTTGCTGGATGTTGTTGGTCCTGTGATTGCTAACGTTCCACTATCCCTGCCAGTATACACACTACCTGTTTCTTCCCTCTTCTTCGGACATTCCTTCACCTTGTGTTCCATTGAACCGCAAACAAAACAGCCACTATATTTTCTAGGATTTGGGCAGTTGGGAGAGATGTGGCCCTCCTACCCGCATTTGAAACACATAGGTTTCCCCTTCAAACAGACACCTTAATGGTTCTTTCCACAAGTTATGCATTGAACTGCCTGCTTTTTCACACCCTCTTGCTTCACCTGTACGTTTTCAAAATAGTTCACTTTTCTCTTTTCATTTCCTCCCTTACTTCCACTATTAATTTTCCCCTTCTCAGCTGCCTCAACCTTACCTTTGTTCTTCCTCTCCTTGTTATAGAGGCTCATGGCCTCACTCCCTTCCTCAGCAATTATCGCCTTTTCCATAAGTGCTGCAAATGTTGGAATCTGCAACACTGGCACCTTGTTATAGAGCTAGGGTTTTAATCCTAACTCGAACCTTCTCGCCTTCCTAACCTCTGTATCAACTTGATTTGGAGTAAATCTAGCTAACTCATTAAATTTAGCGGCGTAATCCGCAACTGACATATCTCCTTGTTTCAACTCTAAAAACTTTACCTTCATCCTAGCCTGCATACTAGCAGAAAAGTAATTCTCGAAAAATAAAGTCTTAAACCTTTGCCAAGCCACTACACCCTTTCCCGCTCTCGCCTAATTCGCTTCCCACCAGAAATTCGCCTCACCCTTCATCATATAGTTGGCAAAAGCCGTCTTCTGCCCCTCATCTACTCTAGCTATCACAAACGCCTTCTCAATTTCTTTAATCCAGGTTTGAGCTTCTACAGGATCAGTTGTACCTTTAAATTCCGGTGGTCCTACAGCTTTAAAATCTTTGAAATTTGCTAAGTGATTACCCGGCTGATTTCCTACTGCTGGTATTCCTTGTTGCATGGTCTGAGCTATCATATTTGCAAAATGCTGTATCGGGTCTACTGGTTGCTGTCCCTCAACGTTGTTGACAGATCCTTCTGCCCTTTGGTTTCGAGTTTGACGTCTTGGCGGCATTTTCTGGTTAAGTAAAAACCATAAATTAACTTACATTCTAAACCTTATCATACGAGTTTATGCTTTTTTAAACATAATTCAAACTTAGATTCATATTACTTTAATAGATAATTTACATAGCATAGCATAACTGCTTAAAACATCATTCATCCCTTGGTGATTACAGGAGTCGGGATTTACAGCCTTACTAACACAAAAGTTTTAAAATATTACATCACATAGACATATTAAGCACACATATTATACTAAACACGACTACACAACATAACCTATACTACCTAGTTAATAAGCCCTTTTTCTTGGATAATTCTTTGCCTGATGATCTTTCTTTCCACAAACAAAGCATTCTCCCCGTTCATAATCAGGACAATACTGAGTAGTATGTCCCTCATAGCCGCATAGATAACATATTCTTTTCCACTTCTTCTTACTAGGTCTTCCTAAATCATGGTCTTCTATTTTTCTCTTTCCCTTATCTCTCGGAGCTGCACACGAAGTGTTGCTTGAAGCCCCCATCTGATCAATTTGAATTTTTTAGTTTATCCTTCCCTTCCATCGTTTCTATTAACACCTGACGTAACTGAGTATTAAGCAGCTTCTCTATTTCCCACAACTTTTCTAGAGAAGAAATCTGGTTCCTCAAATTCTGTACTTCCATTGATGCTTGTCCGGCTTCAATTTTGGGATCTGAATCACTATCTGTCAGTTCTACCATTTTCGGATCTGGTACTACATTTTCCACAATAACCACCTCATCCGAGTTTGTTTCATTGCGAGCTTCTATTTCTGCTATTGGCTGCAATATTAGCTCTAGTATATGGGTTTGATCCTTCTTCATGTTATAGGCATACAGCAGACCTTTTTCTCCAGACATCTACATACATAAATTATCCTGATTAGTATATACATGCAACAAGTAATAGTTTTATTTATGTTATCTTTTATTTCGTTTGACGATGGATTTAGTCAATCTATTTCTTTATAAACTCTATATGAGCCACTTATATATCCATATACCACGATTTAATACAGACCGACTAAACATCTTACATACTCCTATAAACGTTTAGGACATAAACTGCCTACCACCAACTATCCTCTAATGGACAAAAGTGAGGATTCACGACCACATACCCTTCTACTAAACTATAGATTGGGGTCTACTACCATCCCATGCATTCAACAAGGCATATGGATTTATAACAACTAAACAGTCCTTAATAGAAACACAAAAGTGGGACTATATCTAACATGAGTACAAATCAACGCTTGCTCTCACTACTAGAGGACAGCTCCATCCACTCCGCGTCAAACTTCCTAAAGGCATTGTCTAAAAATTGCTCCAAGGTATATATTTTTGCATCTTTCGCCTCCATCTCAACTTTCATCTGTCCTAACTGTAGCTCTTTCTGCTTCAACCTTCTTTGTAACTCAGCTATCTCTGCCTGTGCTTGATAAGCGGCGTCCCTATACTGTTGCTCAAAAATTTGGAGAGTCCACTTCTTTGCCTCCACCTGCTCAGCCCTGTTCTCTAGCTCAACATTTCTAGCCAACAAATCCCCTATCATTGCAAGCTCTATGGACTCCCTACCAGAGTCCCTTGACTCTTGGTTCACCGAGTAACTATTTGAACCCTCGTCAGTCATCCTATGATCACAGTAATCAACAACAACATTAGTACCACAATAAAATCTATTCATTGATAAAATGAAAAGATATTTTATTCAGTACGATAATACTTGTTGGATCTCATTAAACCCTCCCCTAACTAACACATTCTATAAAAGTTTTCTACTAAGTTTATAATCCTAGGCTTCGCATTCCTAATGTTTATAATCTACAGCTCTGATACCATCCTGTAAAGTCCCCGAACCCGGATACTTGAAACCTGAACTCAGTACTTCACGATATCATTTCTATGAGCGGAATTCTACTAATAATAATCACAATAATATATAAACAATCATTTTACAATACTTATTCATCAGAGTTCATCTCCCAAGTACGTAACCTTTAAACATACATTACCAGCCATATTAATAATAAAACATATATCATAGTCTTCATAATCTTAACTATTACAAGTAATAATAATTGCAGTCAACCATCTATCTTCCCTTTCCCTTTGTTTTTGGCAGAACCTTCAGGTTGTTCGCTCTTAACTGAAAACATTTAAATTAAGCAAGGATGAGCATTTGAGTGCCCAACAAGTATTAACAATATATATATAAATTGAAAGCATTTAAATGTTTTCTATATACTATTTTTCTACAACAAGGCAAAAGTTGTGAAGCAATCTATACCAATAATAACTACATAACTATTTCAAATTTTTGAAACTACGTACAGACTATATAAAGGTTTTATATGACATAATATGAACATTATTTTCATTTTTGAAAAGGTTAAACATAAAATTCATCTGTAAACCGTCATAACTTACGAACACGAGGGTGATCAGCCCGTTGTGCCCTGTATTGATCAATACTACATTACAAAAATGGTGTTACCATTTACTTGATCCGCCTTAGGCGTATAAAAGTTTTCCCTGATAAGGGATGTTCATATTTGTCATGGTTCCAAGCCAAAGGTTTTATCTTATCCAACAATAGTCTATAATTTAAAATATATGTATATCAAAGGGGTATCAACATGCGTTTATATACTATGATTATCCAAGTGGGGACACTTGTATAATCATTTATAAAAATTAACGAACAGAATATATATCTGAATTATCATATACTAACATGTTGATAATCAATGGGCGTATATAATATAGGCTTTAAAATCTGTACAGTAATAATAAAACTTTGAAACATTCTTATATTTATCCAATGCATAAAGAAAATGCAAAGGTAGGATACTTGCCTGATGTGCTGCTTACAAATTCTTAACTTAATTTTACCTTTTTTTATCACAACCTATCATTAAATAAATCAATCATTCGATTAGAACATTATATCATAACACATAATACTGCATATAGCAGTCAGCACATTCCTAATCACGTTGTCACATAACTTTAACGACCACTAATTCACAATTAAATAATTTACAAGTCAATCCTATCTAAGTTCAGATCAATTTTCTGAAAACATGTCGACGTATCGACAGCCTTATCAGGTAATAATCGAGTCTAATACTCTATTCTGTATCGGAATATCTAAATAGATAACTTAAACAACAGTCGTACTATTTTTCATGACCTTATAATAATTTTAAAACAATTATTACCATTTATCATAATTTTTGAAATATCAGAATCATTATTAAATGATTTAAATATCAAACAATTCTATTATCATTAATATTCAATTAATATTAAGTTATTAATGAAACCATCGCCAAAATATTAAAGTTATTTATAATAACTCAAAATATTTTTTAAAAAATTTATATTACCCTTAAATGATTTTTAAAACATTTAAAATCATTATGAAATAATTACCATTAATATTTAAATATTAATTTGTAATTATCCAAATATTAAAAGTAATTAATTACAACTTAAAATATTTTTAATTCACTTATATCCATTTTAAATAAATAAAACCATTTTTAAACTATTTATTTAATATAATTATTTAATAAATTTAATATCATTAATATATTATTAATATTAAATTATTAATAAAATTATCCTTTAAATATTAAAAGTTATAGTTTATAACTTAAAATATCTTTAAACACTTTATTTTCATTTAAAATGATTTTATAATAATAAAATTATTTTTAAACTAATTTATTTAATATAAATATTAAATAACTTTAATATCATTAATAATCATTAATTAATGAATTTAACCTTTAAATATTAAAAGTTACATTTTATAACTTAAAATATTTTTAAATACATTATTATTATTTAAAATGATTTTTAAAATAATAAAAATCATTTTTAATTTAATTATTTAATTCATTTAGTAAATAACTTAATTATCATTAATATTAATTTATTAATGAAAATTATCAAATAATATTAAAAGTTATTAAAAATAACTTGAAATATTTTCTTATATCATAATAAAATTTTAAATGATTTTTCAAATATTAAAATCATTTTTAAATAATTTATTTAATATTATAATTAAATAAATTAAATACTTTTAATATTCCAAAAATATTAAATATTTATGAAATATATTTAAAATAATTAAAAACTAATTTTCAGAATTTAAAATAATTTTTAATAATTTATTTTGTATTTTTAATAATTAAAAACTATTTTTTTCTATTTATTAATTTATTTTTGGAAATTAAATTATTTTCCGTCGCTCAAGACCACCTATAGCGACAGAACCGTCGCTATAGGTGTTCTTCATACAAGCCCAGATTTTCAATGTCAGAATCGAGTGACTAGGTTTGACCGTGAATAACTCAATGTGTGTCGTGATTCTGGACTCGAATTTAGTCAGATTATGTAGTACAAATACAAGACTATAAGATACAACAACCAACATGGACAAATTACATAACACCAAATAATTATAATCATCCAAACTTACTGTCAGAGGCTGTTCTTCATTTCTGGGTTTCCTAGAATTGAAGAACAGACCGATTGACCACTTTTGATCGCCAACAACTTTCAACATATTAATTGTTTTTGAGACCTAAGAGCTTTAATGTGTAGACAACCTGTAGGACTACATATTCATTACATAAAATAAACAAAACATCAACAAATCAATCAGTTAAAAGTCGGTCAACCACTGCCAGAATCTGTGTTCATGGGTTTTATGGGTTTTCCAGAAAACCCAGAACATGTGCTTCCCTACTACTTTGACCAGCCACCAATTCCAGTATAGGAAATGTTTTAACTATATAAAAGCCTGATTCTATAGTTAATATACTAGACTACAATCTAGCTTCAACAAACCAAACAAAACAACAACTACCAGCAAGATCCGAAGCCACAAATTTATTGTCAGACGCTGAAAACCATTTCTGGGTTACCCAGATCTCAGCCGGTCAAGCTCGGTCAACATACTTTGACCTTAAATAACTTTTGATTTGTAACAGATATGACTTTGCTTCTTTTTGCAGATAAAAGACAACATTGATGGCTACTAGTAACAACTTAAAAACAACACAAAACCTCATCGAGCAAGGATCTGTGGCCACTGACATTCATTGTCAGGCCACAGAACCAAACCTTTCCCGAATTTTGTAGATCTTCAAGTCTGAGCTTCTAGATGTTATGGATCTAACATCTAGCAATCCAGATCATCACTAGATATTAAAACCAACATAATATAACACTTAAACACAAAATCCAACAACAAATTATGGACAAATTTTCAAGCTTGAGTTTTATACCTTTCTTGGTTTGATCTTGATTTTAAGCTACTGATTTGATATGGGATTTTGTGGGGCTTGATTTATGGGACTAATTTAGCACTGATTTTCGTTGGTTAGAGTGAGAGATAAGTGGAATGAGAGTTGATGAACAAAGCACTCAAATGAGCATTTTTCTCTCTCTTTAATCTTATATACAAGAGCTATGGAATGATTTGCTTAGTTAGATGGCTGCCACTTGCTGATCCAATCTTCAAAATATCAAGAGTTGGTGACCAACTCAAATTATAGCAAGATTCACACTCAATCTTCAAGCACATGTGTAAAAAGGGCATTAAAGTCATTTTATTATTAATTTTAATGGAATAAAAATAATTTTGACAAAGTATTATGATTTAATAACACTAATATATTTAACCTTGCTAATTTTAGCAATTAGGGTTTATCAATTCAATAACTAGGATTTCTAAAAACACAATTAGGGTTTTCTAATACTATAACACAATTGATCAATTATTATCAGCTCTCGTACATGCAGCTCATATTATAACACTTAAAATATTAAAATATCATAATGTTATTATTATTCTTTATCCGAAAACCAAGAATAGGGTTGGTAAAAATATTATTAAGGTTTGGTCGTAATATAATAAAATTGTTCCATGCATTAACCTTGTACACATAATCATACATATCTATAATACTAACAAATAATAATATAATATTATTATTCTCATTCCCTGATCAAAACCCGAAATTAGGGTTTGGATTCTATATCTGATTTACCTTACACAAATAACATAATTAACTTAATAATCTGAACAAAATTCACATAATCACATAATAATTATTATAATTATTCAAAAAAAATCATTTCATATATTATTTACATAATATATAATTATATATTCATTTTCATTGAAAAATAGTTAATAAAAACATTCCCAATAAGGAATATAATTGATAATAATCAATGATTCTAAAATAAAATTATCTATAATAATTCATGTAATAAATATTTTTAACTTATCACACAATTAAACATATATATATTACCTTGACACATATCGTACCCATAAAAAAAATTATATGCAAAATTTATGATTTATTTATATAGAAATATCGGGTTGTCACAGTTATACTTGCTGAGCTAGTTATGCTCACTCTTGCTTGAACCATTTGAATGCAGCTAAGACTGAACATCCCGAAGGATCGAGTAAGGATAAAGGAAAAGCTAAGGCAGATTATTAAGCTATCTTGTAATAGTATAGGTCTATTGTTGTAATGTAATCGACATTATGACAAAGAACCTTTGTAATGGGTATAGAATCTAGGAAATATAAATATTACTTTAAATATATAGAAGTTATATTCGTTCTTTGAGACTTTTTAATTGAATGAATGTATGAATGTTTGTACAGTATAGCACCATCTGTCGGGTTGGATGATACCCGGATTTAGGGGAGCTACATGATGTTTATTATATTTTATCAGTTTAACACTGTTGAAGGCTAATGATAATTTATTCTGCATTATCTTAGTCATAATATTTCTCACTGGGCTAGTTGAGCTCACCCTTTCTTTCACTGTTCTCTTCAGGAAATGAGAACGTAGCCGGGACTAGTCAGGGAACGGAGTGACAGTCCAGATGATAACATTAGTCCTCACTACTCTGTTAAATAGTATTACAACAAATGTAATGAGGACTCCATTGAGTATGGATATTGTCTAGATGACAATATTCTTATTAAGACTCTTAGATTATGTTTTGTCGTATTTTACACGACTGTTGTATAATAAAGTTGTATTTAATTTTTTTACCATGTATTTGGTGACTCAAGATGTGTGATGTATACCTATTTTGGGGGCGTCACAAAGGAAGTTTAGGTTATTTGTGTCATTTTTTGATACCCACAGAGTGGGAGCAACGATGGAACAAATACCTATAGTTAAAGAATTTGTAGATGTATTTCCAAGAGAATTGTCAGGTCTTCCACCGGATAGGGAGACCAAATTTTTAATTGATATTGTGCCAGGAGCGGCACCAATATCAAGGGCATCTTATCGTATGACGCCAAAAGAGATGAAGGAGTTGATGGTTCAATTACAAGAACTGTTGGATATAAAGTGCATTCAACCGAGTGTTTCACCTTGGGGAGCACCGGTACTGTTTGTGAAGAAAAGGATGGATCGTTGAGACTTTGTATCGACTACCGAGAGTTGAACAAGTTAAAGATAAAGAATAAATATCCAATGCCCAAGATCGATGATCTTTTTGATCAGTTAAAAGGGGCAAAGTATTTTTCTAAGATAGATTTGCGAACGGGGTATCATCAGTTGAAGGTTAGAAAGGAGGATGTACCTAAGACAACATTCAGGACTCATTACGGCTATTACGAGTTTCTGGTGATGTCATTTGGGTTGACGTATGCACTAGCTGCATTTATGGATATGCTAAACAGTGTGTTCAAAAAATATTTGGACAAGTTCGTCATAGTGTTTATCGATGATATTCTAGTGTATTCTAAGATGCCAGAAGATCACGCTAAACACCTTAGGTTAGTGTTGGAGACACTTAGGAAGGAGAAGTTATTTGCGAAATTCACTAATTGTGAATTTTCGCTAGAAATGGTATAATTTTAGGACATGTTATCGACCGCGATGGAATTTCAGTGGACCCAACGAAGGTGGAAGCAGTGATTAATTGGGATCAGCGAAAAACACCAACTGAGGTGCAGAGTTTCCTAGGGTTAGTGGGATACAATCGAAGATTTATCACAGATTTTTCTAAGATAGCTACTCCTTTGACTAATTTGACAAGGAAGACAGTGAAGTACGTGCGGACAGAGAAGTGTGAAGAAAGTTTCCAAGAACTGAGAAAAGGTTAAGTGAAGCACCTGTATTGTCTTTACCCGATGATACAGGGAATTTTGTAGATTATAGTGATGCTTCACATAGAGGACTTGGCTGCGTGCTCATGCAGCATGGCAAGGTCATTGCGTATGCATAACGACAGTTAAAGGACTATGATAAAGTTTATCCTACTCATGATCTGGAATTCACCGCGGTAGTGTTTGCCTTAAAGATATGGAGGCATTATTTATACGAATAAAAATGTGAGATATACACGGACCATAAGAGTCTAAAATATATCTTCACACAAAAGGATTTAAATATGAGACAAATGAGATGGCTGAAGTTGATAAAGGATTACGACTGTGATAACCTGTATCACCAAGGAAAAGCCAATGTAGTGGTTGACGCCTTAAGTAGAAAGGGTCGGGAAAAGTTGTCTATGTTGACGGCTCAAACTGAGTTAATAACAGAGATGGCTAGAATGGACTTAGAGGTGAAGTTATCGAGTGAGTCGGGTCAGAGATTGTTTACAACAGAGATTCGATCTACCATTGTAGAGAGAGTCAAGGAGGTACAACTCTAAAATGATGAGTGTGACCAGATGAAGAAGCTGCTAACCAATGAAAAAGAATTAAAGTACAGTCTTGATAATGAGCGATTATTAAGATTTGAAGGAACAATTTGGGTTCTGAATGAGACGGAATTAAAGGAGGAAGTGTTACAAGAGGCTCATAGTTCGAGGTACTCGATTCATCCTAGTAGTACTAAGATGTATCAAGACCTTCGACATAGTTTTTGGTGGCCAAACATGAAGAGAGACATAGAAAAATATGTGAGTAGGTGCTTAACTTGTCAAAAAGTTAAGACCAAACATCAATGACCTAGTGGCTTGTTACAGTCATTGGAGATTCCGTAATGGAAGTGGGAGCATATCACGATGGACTTTGTGGTGGGAGTTCTAATTACTTAGAAGGGGTACGACGTGATTTGGGTAATAGTGGACCGGCTGATGAAGTCGACTCACTTTTTGCTAATAAGAGTTAAATTTAACCTAGATCAGTTAGCTAAACTTTATGTTAAGGAATTTATTTCCAGACATGGAGTACCAGTTTCGATAGTGACAGATCGTGATCCACAATTCACAACAAATATTTGGAGGAGTCTGCAAGAAAAAATGGGGACGCAGTTGAAATTAAGTACGGCTTATCATCCACAAACTGATGGGCAGAGCGAAAGGACAATTCAGATGCTGGAAGATATGTTGAGATCTTGTGTTATGGATTTCAAAGGTAGTTGGGATGATCATCTAAGATTAGTAGAGTTTACGTATAACAACAGTTATCATGCGAGCATAGGCATGCCGCCTTACGAAGCTTTATATAGAAGGAAGTGCAGAATGCCATTATGTTTGGATGAAGTTGGAGAACGCCAAATGCTAGAACCTGAATTGGTGCATCAAATAATTGATATTATTAAGCTGATATGAATGCGTCTAGTAGCAGCTCAAGACAGATAAAAGAAATATGCAGATTCGCATCGAATGAACAGAGAGTTTGAGGTAGGCTTGTATATGTTTCTAAAGGTATCACCCTGGAAAGGAAAGATACGCTTTGAAAAGAAGGAAAAGTTAAGCCCAAGGTTTATAGGACCTTTTGAGGTATTAATAAGCGTAGGATAGGTAGCTTACGTGGTAGCATTACCTCCAGACTTAGAAAGAATACACAATGTATTTCATGTCTTTGTGTTACGTCCTTATAAGCCAGATTATAAGCACGTAATAGAATATGATCCTATTCATATTGAGAAGGACTTGACGTATGAAGAAATACCTATTCAAATCATTGATAAAAAAGAGCAAGTTCTAAGGAACAAAGTTATACCTTCGGTAAAAGTGTTATATAGAAATCACGATGCCGAAGAAGCAACGTGGGAACTTGAAGAAAAGAGAAGAAGAATTACCCTCAGTTATTTGTTTAATCTATAGCGAGATTCTGGGGGACAGAATCCTTATAAGGGGGGAAAAATGTAACGACCGAGAAAATTGGATTAATTGTACAATAATTTTATTTGATTAAATAATGAATAAAATAATAATATATGTTATTATATTGAGTAAGCAAGATGAAGGTTGTTCTATAACCTAAAGGTATTGTAATATTGTAGTATCCTGGCTATGTAATAGAATTAAGGTGTTTGAATTTCCAAGACGAAAATAAAAGCTTTTCGAGAAATTCTCCAAAAAATACTATTCATCCATTTATGCTTGGGAATTATTTTTAAACTTCCGAGAAATGCATAATGATAGAATAATAAGGGAGGATGGATTATGTAATAAAAATTCAATTATGATAAACGCAATTTTTCACCCGCGTACTAAGTTGAGAATGTTAAGGAGAGTAAAGATTGGATAAATGATGATCGTATAATAAGAAAGTATTATACGGAGTAATGAATACGAGTTTGATATGAAGTATTGTACTAGTATATAAGAAACATAGTATAATGTATATGGTGAATGATTATACGAACTAATATATATAAAGAATACAAGGAGTATACATTAAATGCTTTAATCCTATTGCAATGGACTTGTAGGATTTGTGTAGGAATTGTGCAAGCCCAATTGGAATTATATTAAGGTTCAAAGATAGGAAATGTAAGCCCAACGTTAGGCCCAAAGTAAATAAACTTATGTCCGAACCAAAAACCGGACCTATGGATCAAACCGATGGGTAACCGGGATAAAAAACCCATGGGGCAACCCATGTGGGTGCCATAGGTCAGTCATGGCTGGCCACTTGGTGGCCAAGCAAGAGATATGTGTTGTGGGGAGAAAGTAATGAATAGTAAAGATGTGGAAGTAAGGAGGTGGGATGGCCTAAAGACTAAATTGCCCTCACCTTGTAAAATCTATAAATAAAAGCTTAGATTTTAATTTGTTTCTTGTTAATTTTCCACGAACAACTTAGCATAACATACTGAGAGAAGTAAGAGCTAGACTTTCCTAACTCAAGAAGAAGAAAGAAAGCTTGATCACTAAAGGTAATGAACCTCTAAACCATTAATCTTTAACTATTCATTATTAGTTTGATAGAGAAGTGATTATTGGTGAAACATTTATAATAAGGATTAACAAAGATGGTTATTAGAGGATTTAAACCTTAAAAAGCCATGCTGCAGCTTGGATTTTAATTTGTTTCTTGTTAATTTTCCACCAGCAACTTAGCATAATATATTGAGAGAAGTAAGAGCTAGACTTTCCTAACTCAAGAAGAAGAAAGAAAGCTTGATCACTAAAGGTAATGAACCTCTAAACCATTAATCTTTAGCTATTCATTATTAGTTTGATAGAGAAGTGATTATTGGTGGAACATGTATAATAAGGAGTAACAGAGATGGTTATTAGAGGATTTAAACCTTAAAAATCCATGCTGCAAGTGAATCATAATCATAGAACTTATGAACTAATGAAGAACATTGAAGAATTGTAATTTTGTTATTGATGAACAAATTGAAAACCATCATGTATAAGATTGGATGAAGTATGTTTGGTTAGGTTGATAGATATATGGAATGAATCCATTTTGAACGGTGTAAAAATCTCAAGTAACGAAGTTATGGCAAATTTTACGAGATTACATGATAATCGTCGAAATCGTGAAATTCTCATAATGAAAGTCAAAAGTCACCGTTTAACTCGGAAACGTTAGTTTTCGATAGAGAATAGTCTAAGTTTGCATTTCAGAGTTGCAAACTTGAAAATGGCCAAATTCAGAATTAGAACAAAGAAACGAGCTTTGAATGTTCATGAACGTTTAACGAACGCTCAATAAAGAACTTAATCAGTGAATTCCATGTTAACGGATTCAAAAATTTAATATTTTCTAATAATATCATGGTATATGTGATATTTGAGCTAACATCTTTTGAACGAACCAATTCCAACTTATAATGAGTAAGTTATGAGCCCAGAATAATTGCAGAGAAATCAAACTCTAAAAATTGTTTGAGGCTAAGGGTCGGCATCACAGCGCTGCCCAAAGCACTAACCATGGCACCGTAGTGCCAAGACCAACCCTCAGCCACTGCGAAGTGGCGCCACAGCACGGCCAGTAGCATATAGAGTAGTGCTGCAACGCCAAGGCCAGATGTCAGGTACTGTGAACTCGTGCCGCATCGCGAGCTTTATAAAGGGAAGATGGCGTTGCAGCGCCAGCACTAGGAGAAAGCCAGTAATGAATAACAATGAATGTAATGAAGATAGAAGTTGTGACGCCCCCAAATTCAAGTACTTGGAACCCGAACTCGGTGTTTCACGATACCATTTCTTTCAGCGGAATAATAACAATAATATAAATATCAAACTTAATTTACATATATCAGAGATTTCTAGTCCCAGGTACGCGACTTTTAATACATTTAATTACATGATAGATAATAATTATCATTATCTTAATATAGTCTAACTATTACATAAGATACCATATAACTTATTCTACTAGCTTTCCCTTTCCCTTGCTCTTGTCTGAACCTTCCGGTTGATCACGCTTAGCTGAAAGCATTTACATTTAAAACAAGAATGAGCATTTGGGTGCCCAATAAGTAATAACATACAATAGACGTTAGCTGAAAGAAGTAAATATTTTCTGTAAATGACACTTCTACAACGAATCGACAATTGTGAAGTAAGCTGAACCAATAATAACAATATATCGATTCTATATCAATTTTTTTGAAACTACGTATTGACTATAAATGGAGAGCAGTCAACATACTATGAACTTTGCTTTCGATTTTTCGATATACAATTGAATAACAAGAATTAATTATACGCAATAACAAAGTGGAATATTTTCCAGAGTTTATGCTGAGTGATCCCTAAGGATCTTGAACTTAATTCTCGAGTAACTATCAAAGATTTGTTTTGATATACCCATGTGTATCTGATAACCATAAATATTAAGTCATACCTGTAACAAGCCAATATTTTATATCTAAATAAATAAGGTGTATATGTATTTATGTGGTAAATAAAAATATATTTATTACATGATTATTTACAAGTACATTTATTTTAGAATTATTGATTATTAAAAAGTATATTTTTATAATAATTAATTTTATAGTAGAAATGTTTTTATTAACTATTTTCCATGAAAATATAATCATATATTATTTAAATAATATATGGAGTGATTTTTAGAATAATTATAATAATTATTTATTATATGAATTTTAGTACAGATAATAAGTTTATTATTTTACCTTAATTATTAAGGTTAAAGATGAAGAATAAATTAGATATGGAATCCAAAACCTAATTTTGGATTATTGTCAAGGTATGAGAATAATAATATAATATAATTATATTTTGATTTTTTTAGTGCTATGAATATGTACTGTATGTCCGTATTGATAATTGTTGGTCAATTACGGTGTATTATGACCAAACCCTAGTAATGATGTTCAACTCTAATTTGAGATCCAAATTAGAGTACAAGATTGTTTTATAAGTGTGTTATATAATTTATGTCGTGTATTAAATGTATTATTTAAGTAAACCCTAATTAAAAGTTCTAGAAACCCTAAATAATTTTTAGAAAACCCTAAATTATTAAAAACCTTAATTTTAAGTGTTAAACCCTAGTTTGAAACTCAATTATGAGTTCGAGATTATTATGTAACGATGTTATATGATTTTATGAATAATTAGGTAAACCCTAATTAACATTTTGAAATATTAATTTCTAGAAACCCTAATTTCTATAATTAGTAACTCTAATTAGAAATTATAAAACCTAATTATAAATCGGTAACCCTAATTATCAAAATCTTAAACCCTAATTGCTATTTTAGCAAGGTTAATTATAATTATTATATTTTCACCCTAATGTTCGTGTATAAAGTAATTAGAAAATTAATCATAATTATGAAACCCTAATTTCAAAAATTTTGAAACTAAATTTTATTTAATTTTATTTTTGAGCAAACCCTAAATTGGAAATCGTAGATATAGTTTGTGCTAAACCTTAGGGTCAAACCCTAAGGGTTTACAAGGATGACAAGTATGCCCTTAAAATTCCATGCCAAATGACAAAAATACCCCTCTCTAGATTTTTAGTATGCAACTTGTAAATCTAGGCTAATAAGGAGTGGGTGACCTAACCTTACTAACTTCCTTGACTTCAAATCCCAGCAATTAGCCTCAATTATCAGCATACATGCATCCAAGAGATCATATATATAGAATTGGAGAGAGAAATAATTAAATTGCTAGCTCAATTGTTCACAATAACCATCCAAGACCCTCTCTCTCTCTTAAACCAACGAAATCCTTTGCTGAAATCAGTCAAGAACCGAGCCCCACTACCATCCCTAACAAATCAGTAGCCTAAGATTAAGATTGTTCAAAGAAAAGGTATAAACCCTACTTGAGAATCTGTTCATCGATCTGTTGATTGATGTTGTTTTTTTGTGTTAAATGTGTTGTACTAGAATCTAATAATGATCTGGGTTGCTAGATGTTGAATCTGTAACATCTAGAGGCTCGGATTTGAAGATTTGCAAAATCTGGAAAAAAGTTGAACTGTGGTCTGATAATGAATGTCAGTGGCCACAGATCTTGGGTCGATTAGTATTTTTGTTATTTTTAAGTTGTTATGTGCAGCTTGTAATGTTGACTTTAATCTACAAAAAGAATCAGAGTCATTTGATGTCTAGTTTGAAAGTTATTCGTTGTCAAACCTCATTGACCGACCATGACTATCGGATTTCTGGAAAACCCAGATCATGCTCAGAAAAGTCTGACAAGATGTTCTTGGGCTCTGATCTTTACGTTGTTTGTTGATTTATGGTTTTTGTTGTATCTATGTTGTAGTAGGTAGTATTATCTACAATATCATGCCTTAAGATCACCTAAACATCAAATATTATGATCATAGAGTCTGGTCAAAGTAGGTATCACGAGCACGTTTTGTGACGCCCCCAAAACAGGTATACATCACCCATTCTAAGTTGTCAAATACATGGTACAGAATTAACTTCAACTTTATTATTACAACATATAACTGTGAGTTTAAATACAGATATTGCCATCTAGACAATATCCACATACAAATAAATCCTCATCATAATTATTGATACATTATTTTACAAAAATGGTGAGGACTACTAAACAACTCTCTCAAGAACCATCAATTCATACCCCGGCTCGTACTCGCTATATTCTCGTCTCCTGAGAAGAAAAAATGGAACAAAAAGGAAAAGGGTGAGCTCAACTAGCTCAGTAAAGAATATTATGACTAAGATAATATACAACAAATTATCGTTAGTCTTCAACAGGGAAAAATCTAATAGAATACAATAGACAACAAGTTTTAAATCAATATTCGCAGCGGAAAATATTAATTCATAGAAGAGTTACGTAGAGGATGAAATCTACTAATGTCTATGAATTTAACAGTCCATCAAAAGTATTTTTATCCCTGTAACATAAATCAATGCACATCTTGAATCATATATTCATCCTTGCACTACAGGCCAAGGATATTCATCTGTTGGTCATGTTCATCTAAACACCTGTTCATCTTTGCACTACGGGCCAAAGATATTCATCAGAAATCATTCATCTTTGCACTACAGGTCAAAGATATTCAATAATAACATCATTTAAGACTGAAGATGATAAAAATATTTTTAAAGAAGTGAATCCAGTGAAACAAAATGACAAGGATTAAGGATTAAAGATTCGTACTTTGTTTTATCCATGTCCAAAAATACCTCAAAAATAATCATAGTGGTGTAAAATTCAAGAATGATCAAAACATGGATACAATCAAAGCTAGTATCCACAATAGATATTTTGGACGAAAAGAAAAAAAATAATTTTTCTGTGAATAGTGTCGTATTCGTGAATAGTGCCGTATACGTGAATAGTAACTCCGGCACAAAAAGTTCCAAATTTGATAAAAACGTTCACCAATATTTCAGCATAATGATATTGAAGAAAATAATATCATTTAAGAAGAAAATAACATCCCTTACCTCAAAATAACCGTACTTCTGACTGAATTTCGGTATAGTGCTGACAGAAACTCGCACCGTATAGCAACACTCAAAGTATACTCACAAAAATACGCTCGATAATATAGAAAGAGAAAGAGAAAAAACTTTGTTTCTGGTGTGATTTTCAATTCTAACCTAAGCGCCTATTTATAGGAAATTGCTAGAACGCCAAAGGAGACTAAATAATAAAATAATATTATTATTAATCAACATTCCTACGCATGCTTGTTGACAACTTCAGCCCCTCAATGCTGAAAATTTCAGCAGCCCATGTGTATTCAACACCCACCAAAAAGTGGGTCCCACCATAATTAATAAAAAAATTATTTTATTTTCCGTAACTTCAATAATTCATAGAAAATAGCCTGTTAATCAGAAAAATTTGAAACTCACGACTTTTCATGGGAAATTCCATTCTCTACAACTTTGCAGAAGAAAATTTTTCCAAATTCCAAACAGAAATTGACCGAAATCCACAAACGGGCGATTTTACAGTCTACAATCAATTTTCGGTCAAGAATTGTGTCCACCGACCCACAAAACATATGTTAAACATTTAATGCCACAAAAATACTCTTCCTCCTCATATACTCATATATCCCACATTCATTGTAAAATATCTCCATTAATATATTATTAAAATAATATATTTAAATAAATTATTTTATCATAAAAAGATAAAATATTAATTTTCAACAATTGTCACATTTAAAAATTTTCTCCATCTATATCCACATAAAATAAATATTTTCTTTATCATAATAATCAATAATTAATTATTAAAAATAATATTACAGAATCACAGTACTGACAACCAGGCCGTTCCCAGGATAGAGGGGGCTTTCCAATAAGGATTTCTCCTTACTGGCGCGTAATTAGATGACCAAACCTCTCCTTGACAGAACTTTCTAGACAGTGCCAATAATGTTATCTGATAATATTATTCAAATAATATGAATTATTGATCTGATAATGGAAAATACTGTGCAATGATAATTATTGAAACAATAATAATATAAATATCAACGCAGTAATTATTGAATCAATAAAGTAATGAACAGTAACTCATGTAGCAATTATTGAGTAGTGCCTTCTTACGTAAGGATTAATAATTCAAAATACTGTGCAATACCGTGTACTACTGTGCAACAACGCGTATTACTGTATTTTAACCACCGGGTATTCCAACAGTGTAAACGGTAACAACTACGCCGTTATTTGTAAACAACTTATATTTGTCGTTTTCTTCCTCCAATCGCTTTTCGTTATGGGGCCCACACATGGCTGCGCCGTCGTACGAATATTCCCCGACAGTACGAATATTCCACGACCAAACGAATATTCCCCGACAACAATGAATATTTTATAACCACTTGCTTATTTTGAAATATTTGCGTATTTTTCCCATAACTATCCACATTAATCAAATCAACCCTTACTATTCAAAATAATAATTAAAGGAAATTAAATTTCATAATTTATTAATTTTTGGGGTCTTACACGTTTTCTATTTTCTGGGTAACCCAGAAAAAGATGAACGTGTCGTGTGACATCCTTTGACCGTTCGATCTCTAGTGATTATATTGTTGTTATAGAGATGTTAAGTAATGAATCTCTTCAGGTACATGTTGTTTACATACTTAAATCCTTAAATCACCAAAAACCAGCACAGATTTCATGTTTTAGAAGCTCAAAGGAGGACAGTTGAACTGTTCTTCAATTATGGGTAACCCAGAAATGATGAACAGGTCTGACAGCCACTTTTAAAGCTCAGACCTTGTTCGTTTCATGCTTGGACATGCTCCTTCCTATCCAAGATCTTGACTGGTAACTCCTCGTACATTAAATCTTCTACTATCTCGTCTGGTTCTAACTCAATAATGTTGTTCGGGTCATCCACATATTTACGTAACATTGATACACAAAAAAATGTTATAAACACGCGTCATACTTGGCGGTAAAATGTGTCTATAGGCCACAATTTCTACTTGATTGAGAATCTCAAATGGACTAATAAATCGAAGGTTTGAGATTTCCTCACATCGCCAATTCTTACTTTTGTAATAACAACTTCTTGTACCTCCTTCTTCATATTCATCAGCTCCGGTGTGTAGCTTGAACGGTTTTAACTTTATCGATTAAAGTCGGTTCTACTCGTATATCATCACGTGAGTCCCTAGAGTCTTTAACTCTATATCTATCATTTGTAAGTTATATGAAATGGGTCTTTGACAATATCGCACTCGTACTTGTATACGATCTTTTACTCAACATGTTAGCTACCACGTTCACTTTTACAGGATGGTATGGTCAGAACATGTGCAGGAATGAGTCTCCTCTTTAGTTCTTTGAAGCTCTTCCCACATTTCTTGCTCCATTCGAATTTTATATCTTTTTGAGTCAGCTGAGTTAATAGAGTATCGATTCGATAAAATCCTTCCACGAATCTTTGATAGTAACCAGCTAAGCCTACAAAGCTACTTATTTCGATTAATGACTTAGGTTGCTCTCAACTGTGACTTATATCCCAATCTTGGATAGCACGTCACAATGGCACCTATCAGTTTTCTACCGCACGAATATGACGTCCCCTACAGAGAGTTTGGTTTCAGTGCATTCCACAAAGGAAGTCATCAGATAAAGGCTAAGGTACTAACTCCTGTAGTTAGGTTTTTAACTCCTGAAGTTCAATAGGAGCCATGCTATATCAGATTTTAGAAATGGGTTTTATACCGGGTTCAAAGTCGATACAAAATTCAATATCACGCTCTGAGGTGGGCCAGGAAATTTTTCAGGAAATACGTCAGGAAATTTACTAGCAACAGAAATATCATTCAAATCTGACGTATTTTTTATCAAGTCCATAACATGGCTAAGAAAGCTTGACATCCATTTTTTAATAAACGAATGACTTTACGGCTTGATATGAAAGAGTTTGACTTCAATGGTTTGGTTGCTTAAATTCGAATAACAGGTTGCTTAGGAATATGAAAACTAACAACCTTACAAAAGCAATCAATTTGGCATGATAAGTAGTTAACTAATCAATCCCTAAAATCACATCAAAAGCAAGTATCTTTAAAGAGATAAGATCAACAAGTAATGTGATGGTGCAAACTTGGATCAAACAAGATTTATAAACAGCGAATGTAACGAAAGTTTCTCATAACGGAGTTTCAACAGATAAGTCAAAGCCTATTTTTCTCCGGAGTCAAGTTTAAACGTTGAGTATAAGCAGGAGAGATAAATGAATGGGTAGAACCGATATCTAATAAGGTATACACTTCACAAAAATGTATAATTAACTAACCAGTGCTAACTTCGTTCGGGTTACTCGCTTTTTGAGAAGTCACGAAAAATGCTCTTCCAAGAACCAATGACAGAACTTCGAAATTTCAATAATTCATAATAAATAGCCCTTTTATCAGAAAATTCGAATCTTGCGACTTTTTATAGGAAATTCAATTCTCTACAATTTTGTAGAAGAAGGTTTTTCCAAATTCCAAATAAAAATTGACCGAAATCCACATACGGACGAGTTTAGAAGCTATAATCAAATTTCAGTCAAGAAATGGGGTCCACCGACACACAAAACATGTGTTAATCATTTAATGCAACAAAAATACTCTTTCTCCTCATATACTCATATATCCCACATTCATTGTAAAAATATCACCACTATTATATTATTAAAATATAATAATATATTTAAATCAATTATTCTATCAGAAAAGATAAAATATCAATTTTCAACAATTGTCACATTTAAAAATTTTCTCCATCTATATCTACATAAAATCAATATTTTTCTCATCATATAAATCAATAATTAATTATTCACAAATAATATTACAGAATCACAGTACTGGCAACCAGGCCGTTCTCATGAAAGAGGGGGCTTTCCAATAAGAATTTCTCCTTACTGGCGCGCAATTAGGTAACCAAACCTCTCCTTAGACATAACTTTCTAGACATTGCCAATAATGTTTTCTAATAATATTATTCAGATAATATGAATTATTGCTTCGATAATGGAAAATAACGGTAGTGACAATTATTGAAATAACATTAATATAAAATATCAACGTAGAAATTATTGAATCAATAAAATAAAATACTGAACAGTAATTACTGTAACAATTATTGAGTAGTGCCTTCTTACGTAAGAATCAATAATTGGTGCAATACCGTGTGCTACTGTACAACAACGCATATTATTGTGTTTTAACAACCGGGTATTCCAATAGTATTAACGGTAACAACTGCACCGTTATTTATAAAAAAACTTATACTTGTTGTTTTCTTCATCCAACCGCTTTCCGTTATGGGGCCCACACAAGGCTGCGCCGTCGTACGAATATTCCCCGACAACAAGAATATTCCACGACCAAACGAATATTCTCCGACAACAATGAGTATTTTATAACCACTTGCTTATTTAAAATATTTGCGCATTTTACCCATAACCACAATAATCAAATCAACCCTTACTATTTCAAAATGATAAATAGAGGAAATTAAAATTTATTTATTAATAATTTGGGGTCTTACATTAACCACCAGGTATTCCAACAGTATTAACGGTAACAACTGTGCCGTTATTTATAAACAACTTATACTTGTCGTTTTCTTCATCCAATCGCTTTCCGTTATGGGGCCCACACAAGGCTGCGCCGTTGTACGAATATTCCCCGACAGCAAGAATATTCCACGACCAAATGAATATTCTCCGACAATAATGAGTATTTTATAACCACTTGCTTATTTGAAATATTTGCGCATTTTACCCATAACTAACTACATTAATCAAACCAACCCTTACTATTTCAAAATAATAAATAGAGGAATTAAATTTCATTTATTAATAATTTTGGGTCTTACATAAATAATCCAAGATACTGTACAATACCGTGCGCTACTATGTAACCACGCGTATTACTGTACTTTTACCACCGGGTATTTCAATAGTTAACAGTAAAACTTTCGCCGTTATTTTTATAAAAAGATAATTTTGTCGTTTTCTAACTCCGACAATAATTCTGTTGTTGGGTCCACCAATGATTATGCCGTCGTATGAATATTCCCAGACAAAAAGAATATTCCCTGACCAAACGAATATTTTATAGCAACTTGCTTACTTTGCAAAATTTATAAAAATTACCCACAACTATAACATTATAACAAATTCACACCTAATATTTAAAAATTATATTTATAAAAAATTCATCTTTATTCATAAAAGTTGGGGTCTTACATAAAGTTTTGAAAAAGGAAACTTGCTCAATGTAAAGCGGTAAGGTTTAGAAACTTGCTCAAATAAAGTTAGGGTTAGAGAACTTACCTCGTTCGTAAGCTATATAACTATAACACACATTCGTCAAAACCCTAACATATATCATTAGAATCGTAATACCGATTAGTTACACTAACATTAACCCTATGTGTTTTAGTTCTCATTTAAATCCAATTTGTTAACACAATTCAAATTCTGACTTTTGAATTAACATCACATCACCAATCTGAAATCATAAGGCTATCATAGTAATGTAACCTTTAAACACATCTCAAGACTTAAACAATTAGTAAATTGAAGCTTTTCACAACTTATTAACTTCACAATTTGAAATCATTGAACACATGCTTACAATTAATTATAAAACCTCATTGCATGTTTAACACACTATCATTCACCTTAGACTAGGTTAGGCCAATATGTCATGGTCTGAAAACTAAAAGAAAACAAACTTTTTCTGCTCAGGGGAGGGCGCAGCTGTGTTACCCCAAGCCTTAGCACCAGCACATCTGCGTTGATGCATAACACTCAAAACACTCAGCAGACACAGCTACGTCATTTCTGCCTTTGGTACCGCTGCAGCTGCACTGGTACACAAACAGAAACTTGCAGACTGCGTACTCTACTTCATAGTGCAACCCAAACAATGCAATGTCTCCAACTTAATAGAAATTTAACATACCCTGAAGCTATAAGTTTGTTAATCACAACTCCAAGCATGCATATCATGATTCTAATAATATAAACATCATACAAAATCAACTTTTAAGGATAAAAATCATGTTTTTACTAGTTTTCTTTATATCTCAACATATTTAGCGAAATCAACCACCAAATCTTCGTTTCTTAACCAAATTAAGCCATTTCAGTTGCATTCTTTTTGTAATTCAACATACTAACATATTCTGAAATAAATTTACAGATTACAATAAGAATTGAACACTAATTTTGGTTCTAAATCAGCCTTTTTGTACTTTTTATAAAAAAATCCAAATCTTTACTTAAAAACCTATTTCATACAAATGTAACTTCTGAAAATCATTTCTAGTTCATATATAACATATTTTATATACATGTCAACACATATAACAACTTATCGAATCAATTAATCAAACAAAACCCTAAATTTATAACATCAAAATCACATATGTTGTATATTTATCATCAAAACCCAAGTTCTTCATGCTTTAACAAATTTGATTACTCTACATCACATACAAATCATATTGAATTGGATTATACATGCTAATAAACATATATACTCAATTTCTAAACAAATTAGACATCAAACTCACTTTACAGAGAACTAAAATAACTTTCATGGAGAAAATTCAAGAATGTAAATTAAAGGTTGAATATGATATTATGTAAGACCCCAAATCATTAATAAATAAAATTTAATTCCTCTATTTATTATTTTGAAATAGTAAGGGTTGATTTGATTAATGTGGTTAGTTATAGGTAAAATGCGCAAATATTTCAAATAAGCAAGTGGTTATAAAATACTAATTGTTGTCGGGGAATATTAGTTTGGTCGTGAAATATTCTTGCTGTCGAGGAATATTCGTACGACGGCACAGTCTTGTGTGGGCCCCATAATGGAAAGCGATTGGATGAAGAAAACGACGAGTATAAGTTGTTTATAAATAATGACGTAGTTGTTACCGTTAACACTGTTGGAATACCCGGTGGTTAAAACACAGTAATACGCGTTGTTGCATAGTAGTACACGGTATTGCACCAATTATTGATTCTTACGTAAGAAGACACTACTCAATAATTGTTACAGTAGTTATTGTTCAGTATTTTATTGATTCAATAATTGTTGCGTTGATATTTTATATTACTGTTGTTTCAATAATTGTCACTACATAGTATTTTCCATTATCAAAGCAATAATTCATATTATCTGAATAATATTATTAGAAAACATTATTGGAAATGTCTAGAAAGTTCTGTCTAATGAGAGGTTTGGTCACCTTATTGCGTACTAGTAAGGAGAAATTCTTATTGGAAAGCTCCCTCTTTCCTAGGCACTGCATGGTTGTCGGTATTGTGATTCTGTAATATTATTTGTGAATAATTAATTATTAATTTATATGATGAGGAAAATATTAATTTTATGTGGATATAGATGGAGAAATTTTTTAATGTTACAATTGTTGAAAATTAATATTTTATCTTTTTCTGATAAAATAATACATTTAAATATATTATTTTAATAATATATTAATGGTGATATTTTTACAATAAATTTGGGATATATAAGTATATGAGGAGGAAGAGTATTTTTGCTGCATTAAATGATTAACACATGTTTTGTGTGTCGGTGGACCTCATTTCTTGACTGAAATTTGATTATAGCATGTAAAATAGTCCGTTTGTGGATTTCGGTCAATTTCTGTTTGGAATTTGGAAAAACTTTCTTCTGCAAAGTTGTAGATAATAAAATTTCCTATGGAAAAAACAAGTGGTTTGAATTTTTCTGACAAAAAGGGCTATTTATTATGAATTATTGAAGTTCCAATGTTCCGAAATAATTGGTTTTTGAAAGTTTTAATTATTTTTAATTACAAAAACGTTTTTTTTTGTTTTTGTCATTATTTGGTGGCTGAATTAAGATGGTCAAGGTGGGCTAAGGAAATTAAAAATAAAATATTATTATTTTATTAAATTTTCTACTTTGGTGTTCTAAGCAATATTCTATAAATAGGGTGCTTAGGTTAGAATTGAAAATTACACCAGAAACTAAAGATTTCTCTCTCTTTCTCTTTCTATAATATTGAGCATATTTTTGTGAGTATTTTAGTACTTTGAGTATTGTTATACGGTGCAAGTTCTTTCAGCACTATATCCAGTATTCCAGTCAGAAGTACTATTCTTTCGAGGTAAGAGATGTTATTTTCTTCGTAAATGATATTATTTCTTCAATATATCATTATGCCGAAATATTGGTCTGAATTTTTATCAAATTTAGAACTTTTCATGTTGGGATTACTATTCACGAGTTACTATTCATGAGTTACTATTCATGACTACTATTCACGAAGCATGCTGATTTTCTTGTGGAATTTCTATCTTTTGGTGTCGGAGTTACTATTCACGTATACGACACTATTCATGAATACGACACTATTCACAAAAAAAGTTAAATTTTCGTTTTTAGTCAAAAATATCTATTATGTGTGACGCCTCCAAAATTAGGTATACATCACCCATCTTGAGTCGCCATATACATGGTACAAAATTCAAATACAACTTAATAATACAACTGTCGTGTACAATACGATAAAACATAAACTGTGAGTTTGAATACAAATATTGTCTACTAGAGAGTATACAAACTCAAAAGGAGTCCTCACTACAATTATTATCACACTATTTCACAGAATAGTGAGGACTACTAATGCGCCATCTAGGACCATCACTCCGTTCCCTGACTCGTTCCAGCTATATTCTCATTTCCTGAAGAGAACATTGAAAGAAAGGGTGTGCTCAACTAGCCCAGTAAGAAATATTATGACTAAGATAATGCAGAATAAATTATCATTAGCCTTAAACAGTGTTAAATTGATACAATATAACAAACATCAAGTTTAACTGCAATGGAACAAGTAATCCATTAAAAGAGTCAAGTAGAGAATAAAATCTACTATCTTTTATGATTTAAAAGGTTTTTCATCACTTTTATCGCTGAAACTCAGCTTAATAAATAATCCATATCATCGAATCACCCCTGCACTACGCCAAGGATATTCTTTAGTATCACGACCAAAAATTATCTATGCACTATGGGCCAAGGACATTCGTGTATTCATTAATGGTCATGATCATCCAACAACTGTCCATCAATGTACTACGGGCCAATGAAGACTTTTATCACATCATTTATAACATTACGGTCATTATTACACCGAATAATCCCTGGTCATAATCATACCAAGTCCATCTATGCACTACAGGCCATAGATGACTTTTAACAAAATATAAACATAAGGATGATGACAATGATATAAGAATTCAATAAAACAAGTTTAAGAATTAATTTATCTAGGAACTGATAACGTCCAAATCGTCAACATGATACTGATTTATAGAGTAAAATTCAAGAATGCTCAGAAGAATATTTCCATGAAAAGATATTGGATGAAGCGCAATTATAAAGGATATTCCACTAATTTCACGGAGTATAGAAGTCAAAACTTTAACCAACTGAGTATAATAAAGAATGGAATAACAAAAGAAATCACCATGTATGCGGTACTTCGCATAGACAGGTTATTCCAATAGAATACTAAATAACGGAACCAGGTCAGGCGAAATTTGCACCGATAGGATGTTCCAACAAAATAATAAAGAATGGAATAACAACAGAAATCACCATGCATGCGGTACTTCGCATAGGCAGGTTATTCCAACAGAATACTAATAAGGACGAAATCAGGTCCGGCGTAAAACGCACAGACAGGATATTCCAACAGAATAATAATAAAGACAGAACCAGGTCCGGCGTAAAACGTACAGACATGATATTCCAACAGAATAATAATAAAGACGGAACTAGGTCCGGCGTAAATGCACAGACAGGATGTTCCAACAGAATAATAAAGATGGAATATTAGAAGAATGTCACCAAGTATAGGGTAGTCCGTGTATACTGGTTATTCCAGCAGAATAATAAAGAATGGAATAACAGAAGTTCTCTTCATGAATACAAAAGAAATAATACCCCTTACGAGTACAACAAATAATATTCCCTACCTTAAGAAGAAGAGTACTGGATATATAAGTAGTGAAGTAGCAGAATACATTTTTCTTTCTATCTATAGTTTATCTCTCTAGAATTTTAGTGAATTCGTAAGAAAATAATGAAGGAATGAGCTTATATGTGACGATCACAAAATAGGTCCATTCAATCCAATCCATTATGAGTCGCCAAATACATGGTACGGAAAACAACTAAAACTTTATTAATACAATTATCGTGCAAGATACGACAACACTTAAACTGTGAGTTTAAATACAAATATATACCAACTGTGACTCATGTCCCAACCGTGGATAACACCTCATAATAACACCTTACATAAATGTATAGTCGAAAATTGTTTTAGAAATTAGAATCTTTGGGAAGTGCTCAAGGAAACCTTCGTACATGGGAGGCCATGCGTCTAGGTTATGATAGATATCATATGGCCACAGAATTATCCTTGGTTGACCCAATAGACCCCAAAGAAAAATGAGAAGATTATTATCATATTCTTCCCAATGGTGAGTCTTCTCTTGACATATCATTATCTCCACTGTCTCTAATTGGATATTATACTCCAAACAAACACCAAGATTATATAGGTAGTGCTTGTAAATATACTCAGCAAGCGGATGAGCACAAACCTATCTTATGATGACACGAAGTGGTATGTCATTAGACATCTTGTATGATAGTGGCAAAACACCCTTCCAACGTTGGGTTTGCCTCACCCTAATTGATTCATCAAATATAAATACTATATGATGACCACTGTTCTATTCCCTTGTTATCCCCTGCTCGACCCAGCTACACTTTTATTACCTAAAAGGAATTGTGAAGTAAAAGGGTGAGCACAACTAGCTCAGTAAAGAATATCATGACTACAGATAAATAAATTATCAATAGCCTTTAACAGTAATAAATCAGAGATTTAGAACATATGGTAGATGATAAAAACTTTTCAACCATAGTTGCAGCGGAACGAACAATCCATTATAAGAGTCAAATAGATCATAAAGTCTATTATCTTCTCCATGTTAAAAATCCACCAATAATGTTTTATCCCTGTAACATCAATCAACAGTTCTGTTCCACAATCACATGAATAACTCATAATCATAATTGTGATTCTAAATTTCTCTTCGCATCTAGGACGAAGATAATTTTCATCACTTGTCTTTACCTGAAATATCAAAGATCACGGTTATACCAAATCACAGTTCTTGTTCATAATCATATTGATAAATTCATCTTTGCACTACGGGCCAAAGATATTCATCAACAGTTCATCATTGCACTACAAGCCAAAGATATTCAACAACATGTCATCTTTGCACTACAGGCCAAAGATATTCATATCTCATAGAAATACATAATCATTTCATAATTTATATAACCCATAATTATAACCATGTTGATCAATTCACCTTGCACTTAAGCTAAAAATATTCCATTATAAATTCAATGGTCATGATCATACTAGTCAACAATTCAACTTTGAACTACTGGCCAAAGACAACTCATAGTCATGATCATACCAATACTTTACCCATCTTTACACTAAAGTCAAAGAGAAATTCAACATTAGGGTTATAAAAATATTATAAGTGATAATAAAATCAATATAATCAATACATAGTTTTAATCTCCAGAGTAATATTCATAAATCAACTATAATTTGGTTAGAAAAAGAAACCAATTTTGTAGTGAATAGTACCCGTGAATAGTAACTCATGAATAGTAACTCGTGAATAGTAACTCATGAATAGTAATCCATTGTGAATAGTAACTCATGAATAGTAACTCGTGAATAGTAACTCATGAATAGTAACTCATAAATAGTAACTCGTGAATAGTAACCCTGACATAAAAAAGCTCCAAATTTGATAAAAAGTTCCAACCAATATTTTGACATAATGACATTGAAGAAATAATATCATTTATGAAGAAAATAATCTCCCTTACTATCCCTTACAATCCCTTACTATCCCTTACCTCAAAGAGCAGTACTTCTGATTGGAATAACGCTGAATGAACTTGCACCGTATAACAACACTCAAGGTATTAAAATACTCACAAGAATCCACTCGATAATATAGAGAGAGAAATAGAGAGAAAACTTCAGTTTCTGGTGTGATTTTGAATTCTAACCTAAGCATCCTATTTATATGAAAATACTTAGAACACCAAAGCAGAAAATTTAATAAAATATATATTTATATAAAAAATTTCACGCCCACCTCTTGAATTCTGAATTCAGCATGTTTACCACTCATGTGGGGCACACCAATAATGAAGAAGACGTTTTTCTTTTAAAAAATATTTATAAATTCAAAAATTAATTATTCCGAAACTTCAATAATTCATAATAAATAGTTCTTTTATCAAATAATTCGAATCTTGCAACTTTGTATATCAAATTCAATTCTTTACAACTTTGCAGAAGAAAGTTTTTCCAAATTCCAAACAGAAATTGACCGAAATTCACATACGGATGATTTTACAGGCTATAATCAAATTTCAGTCAAAAAATGGGTCCACCGACACACAAAATATGTGTTAATCATTTAATGCAACAAAAATACTTTTTCTCCTCATATACTCATATATCCCACATTCATTGTAAAAATATCACCACTATTCTATTATAGTAATATAATAAATTATTATTTTATCAGAAAAGATAAAATATCAATTTTTAACAATTGCCATTTTAAAAATTTTCTCCATCTATATCCACATAAAATCAATATTTTCCTCATCATATGAATTAATAATTAATTATTCACAAATAATATTACAGAATCACAGTACTGGCAACCAGGCCGTTCCTAGGAAAGAGGGGGCTTTCCAATAAGGATCTCTCCTTACTGGCGCGCAATTAGGTGACCAAACCTCTCCTTAGACAGAACTTTCTAGACATTGCCAATAATGTTATCTAATAATATTATTCAGATAATATGAATTATTGCTTCGATAATGGAAAACACTGTGTAATGACAATTATTGAAACAACAGTAATATAAAATATCAACGTAGCAATTATTGAATCAATAAAATAAAATACTAAACAGTAATTATTGTAACAATTATTGAGTAGTGCCTTCTTACGTAAGAATTAATAATTGGTGCAATACCGTGTGTTACTGTGCAACAACGCGTATTACTGTATTTTAACCACCGGGTATTCCAACAGTGTTAACGGTAACAACTACGTCGTTATTTAAAAAAAAACTCCCTTTTGTTGTTTTCTTCATCCGACAGTTATTTTGTTATGGGGCCCACAAATGGCTGCGCTGTCGTACGAATATTCCACGACCAAACGAATATTCCCCGACAGAAAGAATATTTTATAACCACTTGCATATTTTGAAAAAAAAATTCATATATTATCTTTAACTTTAACTTTTATCAATTTAACCATTTACTGAATTGTAATTATAAGAAAAATTAAATACTTTTATTTTATAAAATTCGGGGTCTTACATTCTATTTATAGAAAAATGGACTGCATAGTAACTAATTCATGAATGGTACAGATTGATTTACTTTAATCTGGCGGTCCATATTTAAAGTAAAATCTTTTAAATAAAATATAATATATTCTATTTATAATCTAATAAAATGAATAACTTTAAAAAAGATTTTACTATGCAGGCACTATGCATAATAAAATATAATATATTCTAATTATTGTCTTATAAAACAGATAACTTTATAAAAGTATTTTGTTTTATATAAAAAGATTTTACTATGCAAAACACTATGCAGACACTATACAACACTATGCATAATATATTATAATATATTCTATTTATAGAATAACTTTATAAAAGTATTCTCTTTTACATAAAAAGATTTTCTGTATTATTACATTAATAATACCAACAAAACTGAGTGACTTATAATGTAAGCATCAATAATTAATATCGTGTGCTACTATGCAATCACGCGTATTACTGTACTTTTAACACCGGGTGTTTCAATAGTTAACGGTAAAACTTCCGCCGTTATTTTCATAAAGTATTTTTGTCGTTTTCTCAATCCGACAATAATTTCGTTGTGGGGTCCACCAATGGTTGTGCCGTTGTACGAATATTCCTTGTTAAAACGAATATTCCCCGCCAATCGAATATTATATAACAACTTGTGTACTTTGCAAAATTTATAAATATTACCCACAACTATAACATTATATCAATTTCACTCCATAATATTAAAAAATAATATTTATAGAAAATTCATCTTTATTCAAAAAATTGGGGTTTTACAATCTCCCCTTCTTATGAAATTTTTCCCTCCAAATTAGGGTACGTACCTGGTATATTGAAGAGGTAAGGATACCTTGATTTCATTTCAGATTCTAACTCCTAAGTTATTTCCTCAACATCGTGATTTCTCCACAAAACTTTGACTTGAGGTATAACCTTGGAGCGTAGAATATGTTCTTTTTTATCCAAGATTTGAACAGGAACCTCTTCATACGTCAAATCTTCCTCTATTTCGTCCAGTTCTAACTCAATAATGTGGTTCGGGTCTTTCACATATTTACGTAAATGGATATGTGAAAAACGTTATGAACACGAGACATACTTGGCGGTAAAAGCGAGTCTATAGGCCACAGTTCCTACTCGATCAAGGATTAAAAATGGGCCGATGAATCGAGGATTGAGCTTTCCTCTCTTTCCAAATCTCATAACTCCTTTCCATGGAGCAATACGTAACAACACATGATCTCCTATATCGAATTCCACGTCCTTTCAATGAAGATCAACATAACTCTTTTGTCGATCTTGTGAGGTTTTTATACGTTGTCAGATCATTTGAATCTTTTCCGTAGTCATACGTACCAACTCCAGTCCTAACAACATTGATTCACCCACCTCATCCTAGCATACTGGAGAACGACACTTTCTTCTATACAACGCTTCGAATGGAGCCATGCCAATACTTGCTTGATAACTGTTGTTGTAGGAAAACTTCACCAATGGTAAGAACTTGTCCTAACTTCCATTGAAGTCAAGGACACAGAGTCTTAATAGATCTTCAAGAGTTTGAATCATCCTCTCTAACTACCCGTCCGTCTGAGGATGATATGCCGAGCTAAATCGTAAATCCGTGCCCATAGCTTTTTGCAAACTAACCCAAAATCTTGAAGTAAATCTTGGGTCTCGATCAGAAACTATGGATACTGGCATACCATGCAATCTTACAACCTCGTTTATGTACATACGAACAAGACGTTCAACTGTATAAGTTTTTCATATTGGTAAGAAATGAGCAGACTTGGTCAATCTATCAACAATGACCCAAATCGCATCTATGCCTTGAGAAACTATGGGAAGACCGGTAACGAAATCCATGGTAATGTGCTCCCACTTCCATTCTGGAATTTCAAGTGGTTGCAATGAACCTTTTGGTACTTGATGCTTCGCCTTGACTCGTTGACACGTTAGAAACCTTAAGATAAACAGCGCTATCTCTCTCTTCATATTGCTCCACCAAAATGTATGACGAATATCATGATACATTTTGGTAATCCCAGGATGGATTGCAAACGGTGTGTTATGTGCTTCCATCATGATTTTATACTTTAAATCAGGGTCGTTAGGAACACAAAGTCTGGAGTTGACTCGAAGTATTCCCTCTTCATCGATTCTGGCTTCCGGCATAGCACCTTTTTGCACTTTTTTCCTCATACACATCAGCTCCAGGTCTGTAGTTTGAGCAGCTTTAACTTTATCATTTAAAGTCAGTTCTACTCTTATATTCGCCATCATCATATGGTTCCCTGGAGTCTTTAACTCTATCTCCATCCTTTGCAAGTCACACAAAATGGGCCTTTGCGTTGACAATATCGCATTCGCACTTGCATATGATCTTCTACTCAATGCGTCAGCTACCACGTTTGCTTTTCCAGGATGGTATTGGATGGTATGATCATAATCTTTCAACAGTTCAAGCCAACGTCGTTGTCGCATGTTGAGTTCCTTTTGAGTGATGAAATATTTGAGGCTTTTATGATCCGTAAAGATCTCCACTTTCTCCCCATATAAGTAATGCCTCCAAATCTTTAGTGTGAAGACAACAACTGCCAACTCAAGATCATGAGTAGGATAATTCCTCTCATATTCTTTGAGTTGTCGTGAGGCATAGGCTATGACTTTCCCATGTTGCATGAGAACACATCCTAACCCTTTGCCCGAAGCATCACTGTAGATGACAAATCCCTCCGAACCAGATGGTATTGTCAGAACAGGTGCTGAAATGAGTCTCCTCTTGAGTTCTTGAAAACTCTTCTCACATTCCTTGCTCCAACCGAAATTTGTATCTTTCCGAGTCAACTGAGTTAGTGGAGTAGTGATTCGAGAAAACCCTTCTACAAATTTCTGATAATAACCAGCTAAGCCGAGAGAGCTACGTACTTCGGTCACTGATTTAGGTTGCTCCCAGCTTTGAATAGCTTCAATCTTTGCTGGGTCAACAGATATTCCATGACTTGATACCACGTGCCCAAGGAATGCTATTTTTTCAAGCCAGAACTTGCATTTCTTCAACTTGGCATAAAGCTTATATTCACGAAGCTTTTGGAGTATCAGCCTCAAGTGTTGCTCATGATCTTCACGGGTTTTGGAATATATGAGGATGTCATCAATAAAGACGACCACAAAGTGATACAAATATTCCTTGAATACTCGGTTAATCATATCCATGAAGGCAACAGGAGCATTAGTCAATCCAAAGGACATGACTAGAAATTCATAATGCCCGTACCGAGTTCTGAAAGCCGTCTTTGGAATGTCATCGGTTCTAATCTTCAATTGGTGATATCTGGAACGAAGATCAATCTTTGAAAAGAATTTGGCTCCTTGCAACTGGTCAAATAAGTCATCAATACGTGGCAATGGGTACCTATTTTTGATGGTGACATGATTCAACTCCCGATAATCAATACAAAGTCGCATACTCCCATCTTTTTTTTTCATGAATAGAACAGGAGCACCCCAAGGAGAAGTACTAGGACGAATGAAACTGATGTCTAACAATTCCTGTAGTTGGGTCTTTAACTCCTGAAGTTCAATAGGAGCCATTCGACATTGGGCTTTAGAAATAGGTTTTGTACCAGGTTCAAGGTCGATACAAAATTTAATTTCACGTTCTGGGGGTAGGCCAGGAAGTTTATCAGGGAATACGTCAGGAAATTCATTAACAATAGAAATATCATTCAAAATTGACGTATTTTTGTTTAGATCCGTGACATAAGCTAAGAAAGCTTGACATCCATTTTTAATAAACGAATAGCTTTATGACTTGAGATGACAGGGATTGATTTTAATGGTTTGGTGGCTTGAATTCGCATAACAGATTGATTAGGAATATGAAAGCTAACAATCTTACGAAAATAATCAATTTTTGCATGATGAGTAGTTAACCAATCAATTCCTAGAATTACGTCAAATGCAAGTATTTTTAATGAAATAAGATCGACATGTAATGTGAGGGTACTGATTTGAACCAAACAAGACTTATAAACAGTGGATGTAATGAAGGTTTCTCCCAACGGAGTTTCTACAGATAAGTCAAAGTCTAATTTCTCCAAAGTCAAATTTAATCGTTGAGCGCAAGTAGGAAAAATAAAAGAATGGGTAGAATCGGTATCAAATAAAGTATAGACTTCGCTAGAGTTTATGATAAGCTTACCCGTGATGACCTCATTCGGGTTCCTTGCTTTCTGGGAGGTCACAACAAACGCTCTCCCTTGCACTACCGGTTTTGACTTTTCTGGGATGGCATTTGGTGCCTCCATCCTGCCTGAACTTGTCTTCGGTGAACGACAAAATCGGGCTAAGTGACCATCTCTTCCATAATTATAACATGCTTTGGACGGCATCGTGCAGTTTGGACTGATGCGTCCCTCCCCTCTGCATTTGAAGCATATGATAGGTGGTCGTTCTCCTTCCTTAACAACGGGTGATGGTGCTGACGTATTTCCATCATTGTTGAATCTCTTCTTCTGGAAATGTCCATTCTTATTGCTTTAGCCCCGATTACCACCGAAGTGGTTACCATTTCTGGCCTGTTAATTCCCTCCATGCTTGTTGTCACCGCTTCGATGACTGCTCTCATTGGTATTATCATTTTGCCGGCTGCTTTCTCTTGGTTGCGTTGACTCGTTATCGCGCTCCACTAACTGAGCCCTATTTACAACATCTGAATACAAACACAGTTTCTGAGAAATAAGATGTTGACGTATCTACGGCTTCAAACCTCTTAAAAACATTCGCGTCATTCGCTCCTCATTATCGACCGAATGGGATGCAAACCGGGATAACTCCGCAAATTTATCCTCGTATTGCGACACGGTCATATTGTTTTGTTCCAATTTGATAAACTCCACTTCTTTCATGTGACGAATACTCTCAGGAAAGTACTTGTCGTTGAATAGCTCTTGGAACTTCTCCCAAGACATCTTTAGTACGACAGGTTGAGTACGTTTAACTGATTCCCACCAGTAATCTGCCTCTCCTCGTAACATAAAGGTGGCAAATAGCATATTTTACTCCTCGGCGCATCCCAAGACATCAAATATCATGGTGATCTGCTTTATCCATGTTTCCGCCTTAAGTGGTTTTGGCTCTCCAATAAACTCAGGTGGTCCCAGCACCTTAAACTGCTTGGCGGTGACCATCCGAGAGTTGCCAGTATTTCCACCTATATTTTGTACAGGAGCCGCTCTTTCCTAATGTTGCATGAATTGCATAAAGCCTCTGAACATTCCATCGTTCATCTTTTGGTCAGTGTTGTTGTTTGCCTGAGGAATGTCGCCTTCATGATGCACATTATCCTGATTATTGATTTGTGGAGACTCAACACACATGTGCTCCATTGATGTTCTCAACATTCTCGGATGCCATTTTCAGATGCCACAAAACAAAGGTTAATTAACATATAACATATTATCCCTATACTTTGACCGACCAATTAAATACCAAATAATCTTAGGTAGGTCATACTAGCGAAGAAATTCCCCGTCGCTCCCCTCCTAGTTCTAGTCTCACATCTTAGCCAGGGATCATATCCCTAAGATTTGATACCAACTGTGACGCCCCCAAAATTAGTTATACATCACCCATCTTGAGTCGCCAGATACATGGTACAGAATTCAAATATAACTTAATAATACAACTGTCGTGTACAATACGACAAAATATAAACTGTGAGTTTGAATACAAATATTGTCTACTAGAGAGTATACAAACTCAAAAGGAGTCCTCATTACAAATATTATCACACTATTTCACAGAATAGTGAGGACTACTAATGCACCATCTAGGACCATCACTCCGTTCCCCGACTCGTTCCAGCTATATTCTCATTCCTGAAGAGAACAGTAAAAGAAAGGGTGAGCTCAACTAGCCCAGTAAGAAATATTATGACTAAGATAATACAGAATAAATTATCATTAGCCTTAAATGGTGTTAAACTGATACAATATAACAAACATCAAGTTTAACTGCAGCGGAACAAGCAATCCATTACAAGAGTCAAGTATACAACAAAATCTACTATCTTTTATGATTTAAAAAGTTTTTCATCACTTTTATCGCGGGGACTCAGCTTAATAAATAATCCACATCATTGAATCACCCCTGCACTACGGCCAAGAATATTCTTTAGTATCACGACCACAAATTATCAATGCACTACGGGCCAAGGACATTCGTGTATTCATTAATGGTCATGATCATGCCAACAACTGTCCATCAATGCACTACGGGCCAATGAGGACTTTTACCACATCTTTTGTAACATTACGGTCATGATTACACCGAATAATCTCTGATCATAATCATACCAAGTCCATCTATGCACTACAGGCCACAGATGACTTTCAAAAAATATAAATATGAGGATGATAACAAGGATATAAGAATTCAATAAAATAAGTTCAAGAATTAATTTGTCCAAGAACCAATAACGTCCAAATTGTCAACATGATACTACTTTGTAGAGTAAAATTCAAGAATGCTCAGAAGAATATTTCCATGAAAAGATACTGGATGAAGCGCAATTATCAAGGATATTCCACTAATTTCATAGAGTATAGAAGTCAAAACTTTAACCAACTAAGTATAATAAAGAATGGAATAACAAAAGAAATCACAATGAATGAGGTACTTCGCATAGACAGGTTATTCCAACAGAATACTAAATAACGGAACTAGGTCAGGCAAAATTCGACCGACAGGATGTTCCAACAGAATAATAAAGAATGGAATAACAACAGAAATCACTATGCATGTGGTACTTCGCATAGACAGATTATTCCAACAGAATACTAATAAGGACAGAATCAGGTCTAGCGTAAAACGCACAGACAGGATATTCCAACAAAATAATAATAAAGACGGAACTAGGTCCGACGTAAAACGCACAGACATGATATTCCAACAGAATAATAATAATGACGGAACTAGGTCCAGCGTAAACGCACAGACAAGATGTTCCAACAGAATAATAAAGACGTAATATTAGAAAAATGTCACCAAGTATAGGGTAGTCCGCGTATACTGGTTATTCCAGCAGAATAATAAAGAATGGAATAATAGAAGTTCTCTTCATGAATACAAAGAAATAATACCCCTTACGGGTACAACAAATAATATTCCCTACCTTAAGAAAAAGAGTACTGGATATATAAGTAGTGAAGTAGCAGAATATTTTCTTCTATCTGTCTATAGTTTATCTCTCTAAAGTTTTAGTGAATTCGTAAGAAAATAATGAAGGAATGAGCTTCTATTTAAAGAAAAATGGATTGCATAGTAACTAACTCATGAACGGTCCAGCTTAATTTACTTTAATCTGACGGTCCATATTTAAAGCAAAAATCTTTTAAATAAAATATAATATATTCTATTTATAATCTAATAAAACGAATAACTTTATAAAAGACTTTACTATGCAAGCACTATGCAGGCACTATGCAAGCACTATGCAAACACTATGCATAATAAAATATAATATATTCTAATTATTGTGTAATAAAACAGATAACTTTATAACAGTATTATGTTTTATATAAAAAAATTTTACTATGCAAAACATTATGCAGACACTATGCAACACTATGCATAATAGAATATAATATATTCTATATATAGAATACCTTTATAAAAGTATTCTGTTTTACATAAAAAGATTTTTTTGTATTATTACATTAATAATACCAGCAAAACTGAGTGACTTATCACGTAAGCATCAATAATTAATACCGTGTGCTACTATGCAACGTTTTACTGTACTTTTAACACCGAGTGTTTCAACAGTTAACGGTAAAACTTCTGGTAATATTCAAAAATAATATTTATAGAAAATTCATCTTTATTCAAAAAGTTGGGGTTTTACATTATGAATACTAGCTTGATTGTATCCATGTTTTGGTCATTCTTGAATTTTACTCCACTATGATTATTTATGAGGTATTTTTGGAAATGGAATAGCTGAAATACGAATCCTTAATATTTATTCTTTTGTTTCACTGGATTCGTTTTCTTTAAAATATTTTTTCATCATCCTCCGTCCTAAATGATGATATAATTGAATATCTTTGGCCTGTAGTGTAAAGATTAATGATTTCTGATGAATATCTTTGGCCCGTAGTTCAAAGATGAACATGTGTTTAGATGAACATGACCAACTGATGAATATCTTTGGTGTGAAGACCCCAAAATAGGTCCATTCCACCCAACCCATTCTGAGTCGCCAAAAACTTGGTACCGAAATAAATATAACTTCAGTAATACAATTATCGTGCAAAATACGATAACACATATACTGTGAGTTTGAATACAAATACTGTCTACTAGAGATTATACAAACTCAAAAGGAGACCTCATTACAATTATTCAAACACTATTTTTACAGAAATAGTGAGGACTGTTAAAACATCTTTCTAAAACAATCACTCTATAGCCCGACTAGATCCTACTATGTTCTCACCTCCTGAGAAAAAAAATAGAACAAAAAGGAAAAGGGTGAGCTCAACTAGCCCAGTAAAGAATATTATGACTAAGATAATATACAACAAATTATCATTAGTCTTCAATAGAGAAAAATCCGATAGAATATAATCGACAACAAGTTTTAGATCAACAACTGCAACGGAAACAACAATCCATTAGAAGAGTCAAGTAGAGAAAGAATTCTACTATCTTCTAAGATTTAGAAGTCCATCATCAATATTTTATCCCTGTAACATCAATCAATATACATCTTTAATCAAATATTCATCTTTCCACTACAGGCCAAAGATATTCATTTGTATCACTAGTCGGTCATATTCATCTCAACACCTGTTCATCTTTGCACTACGAGCCAAAGATATTCATCAGGTAATCATTCATCTTTGCACTACGGGCCAAAGATATTCATCAAGTAATCATTCATCTTTGCACTACAGGCCAAAGATATTCATCAAGTATCATCATTAAGGACTGAGGATGATGAAAAATATTTTAGAGAATGAATCCAATAAGATAAAAGAACTAATATTAGGGATTCGTATTACAGTTTTATACAAGTTCAATAATACTCCAGAATAACTCATTTTGAAGCAGAATTTAAAAATAAAGATCAAAACATGGATACAATCAAAGATAATAACCATAATAGACATTTTGGACAAAAAGAAGAAAATTTCATTTTTCAGTAATTAGTGTCGTATTCGTGAATAGTACCGTATTCGTGAATAGTAACCCCGACACAAAAAGTTCTAAATTTGATAAAAAGTTCATACCAATATTTCGGCATAATGATATTGAAGATAATATCTCTTACCTCGCAAAGACAGTACTTCTGACCGGAATATCGGCAAAAGGCTGAAGGAAACTTGCACTGATGAATAGAAACTCACAAAGAATCTAAATACTCACAAAATACACTCAATAATATAGAGAGAGAAAGAGAGAATACTTGTTTCTGGTGTGATTTTCAATTCTAACTTAGCTCTCTATTTATAGGAAATTGTTAGCACGCCGAAGCAGACTTAACCTGCAACCTGATGGCTTTACCTGCTACTATTCCCACCCACCACATTTGAAATAAAATTCAGCACATTTCTTCACCAACCACAAGTGGGGTCCAATTATTCTAGAATTTACCACCAAAATGATAAATTCGGATACTTCAACAATATCTGAACCAGTTACCTCTTAAAATTCATAACAAATCATACGTTCATTTTTAACGGTTCAAAATTTGTGGACATAAACTCAACTTATATATGTATAACATACCCAAAAATTACCACAATGCAACGGTTTAATTTAAAATTATAACCCCCGCAATATATCTCAAAAACCCTGATTTGATTTTTAATACCTCAAATCCGACAAAATACTGATAAAACATCTCAGCATTAATTCCTTCATTTTTAACCACAATAAATATATCCAACATTTATATCCACATAAAATAAATATTTCCTTATCATATGAATCAATAATTAATTATTCACAAATAATATTACAGAATCACATTTATGACAACCAGGCCGTTCCCAGGAAAGAGGGGGCTTTCCAATAAGAATTTCTCCTTACTAGCGCGCAATTAGGTGACCAAACCTCTCTTTGACAGAACTTTCTAGATATTGCCAATAATGCTATCTAATAATATTATTCCAAATAATATGAATTATTGATCTGATAATGGAAAATACAGTGCAGTGACAATTATTAAAACAACAATAATATAAAAATATCAACGCAACAATTATTGAATCAATAAAATAAAATATTGAACATTAATTACTGTAATAATTATTGAGTAGTGCCTTCTTACGTAAGGATAAATAATTCATCAATACTGTGTAATACCGTGTGTTACTATGCAACCACGTGTATTACTGTATTTTAACCACAAGGTATTACAACAGTGTTAATGGTAACAATTACGCCGTTATTTATAACAACCCAAACTTTGTCATTTTCTTTATCCGACAGTTATCCGTTATGGGGCCCACAAATAGCTGCGCCGTTGTACGAATATTCCCTGACAGAAAGAATATTCCACGACCAAACGAATATTCCTCGACAAAATGAATATTTTATTTGCACATTTCAACCATAACCAAAATATTATATCAAATTAATACCTTATTATTCACAATAATAAATAAAGGAAATTTGATTTTATTCATTAAAAAGTTGGGGTCTTACAACCTCCCCTCCTTATGAAATTTCGTCCTCGAAATTGACGTACATACCTGGTATGTCGAAAAGGTGAGGTTACCTCGCTTTCATTTCTGATTCTAACTCCCAGGACATTTCTTCAATAGCGTGGTTTCTCCACAAAACCTTATCTTATGGTATAACCTTCGTGCGTAGGACATGCTCTTTCCTATCTAAGATCTTAATAGGTACCTCCTCGTACGTTAAATCTTTGGCTATCTCGTCTGGTTCTAACACAATATTATGATTCGGGTCATCTACATATTTACGTAACATCGATATGTTAAAAATGTTATGAACACGCGACATACTTAGCGTTAAGGCGAGTTTATAGGCCACAGTTCCTACTCGATTGAGGATTTCAACTAAATCGAAGGCTTGAGTTTTCTTCTCTTCATCGACTCTTACATCTAGAATAACACATTCTTGCACCTTCTTCTTTGTATTCATCAGCTTCGGGTCTATAGCTTGAGCAACTTTAACTTTATCGTCGGTTCTAATCGTATATTTACTATCTTCACGTAGGTTCGTATATTCGTACTTGTAAACAAATACCATCTCCTACTCAACTCGTCAGCTACCACGTTCGCTTTTCCTATGATGGTATTGAATGGTATAATCGCAATCTTCAACAGCTCGAGCCAACGTCTTTGGCGCATGTTACGTACGTTTTGGGTGAAGAAAATATTTTAGGGTTTAAGAAATGGATTTTATACTGGGGTCAATACAAAATTCGATTTCACGCTCTAGGGTAGGCTAAGAAGTCCTTCGAGAATATGTCAGGAGAATTATTAACAATAGAAATATCATTCAAAACTATGACTCTCATCCAAGACTTGTATAGCAAATGTAATGAAGGTTTCTCCTAACGGAGTTTCAACCAATAAGTCAAAATCTAACTTCTTCGGAGTCAGATTTAAACATTGAGCGCAAGCACGAGAGATAAAAGAATGGGTAGAACCGGTATGTAATAAGGTATAGACTTTGCAAAAATTTATAATTAACTAACCCGTGCTAACTTCGTTCGGGTCACTCGCTTTCTGAGAAGTCACAAAAAACGCTCTTCCTGAAACCACCGACTTCGTTTTATCCGTATCCTCCTTTGGTGCCACCGTCCCAACTAGACTTGATTTTGCTACAGGACAAAATCGAGCTATGTGACCGTCTTTTCCACAACTAAAACATTTCTTGGAAATCTGTGAACAGTTTGGACTTATATGTCCCTCCTCTCCGCATCTGTAGCATCTAACTGACGGTCGTTATCCTCCCCTAGAATTTGTTGCTGGTGCTGGTGATGTTGCCGACGTCTTCCCGTCATCGTTAAATCTTCTCTTCTTGAAATTTTCACTTGAATCATTTCTTCTATTGTATTGGCCATGATTACCACCGAAGTGGTTACCATTTCTGGCATGATAATTTCCTCCACGATGGTTATCATTGTTCTGATGACCATTGCCACCGGTACGATTATTATCGTGTTGTTGCTCGTTATCCTTCGATTGAGCTGGCTTATTATCGCGCTCCAATAACTGAGCCCTATTCACTACATCTGAATTTAAACAAAGTTTATGAGAAATGAGGTATTAACGTATTTCGGGTTTCAAACCTCACAGAAACATTCGTGTCATTCGTTCCTCATTATCAACCAAATGGGATGCAAATCGGGATAACTCCGCAAACTTAGCTTCGTACTGCAACACGTTCATATTGTTTTGCTCCAGCTTGATGATCTCAACCTCCATCATGTGACAAATACTTTCGGGAAAGTACTTGTCATTGAACAATTCTTGGAACTTCTCCCAAGACATCTTCAGTGCGGCAGATTGAGTACACTTTACAGATTCCCACCAGTAATCTGCCTCTCCTCACAACATTAAGGTGGCAAAGGGAACCTTTTTCTCCTCAGAACATCCCAATACATCAAATATCTAGGTGATCTGCTTTATCCAAGTCTCTGCCGTAAGTGGTTCTGGCTTTCCCAAAAACTCTGGTGGTCCCAGCTCCTTGATCTGTTTAGCGGTGAACAACCGTGGGTTGCCATTGTTTCCACCTACATTATGAATAGGAGTCTCTCTCGTTTGGTGTTTCATGAATTCTAAAAAGCTCCTAAACTTACCGTCGTTCATCATTTGGTCGGTGCCTTTGTTCACCTGAGGATTATTGCCATCCTTATGCACAATATCCAGGGTATTGATCGTTGATGACTCAACGGTCTCCTGTGCTCCATTGCTATTCTCAACATTCTCGGATGTCATTTTTAAATACTGTCATAAAACAAGGGTTAATTGACATATCACATATTATCCCTATACTCTTACCAACCAATTAAATACCAAATAAACTTAGGTAGGTCATACTAGCGAAGGAATTCCCCGTCTATCCCCTCCTAGTTCTTGTCTCACATCTCAGCCAGGGATCATATCCCTAAGCTCTGATACCGACTATGAAGAATCTAAAATAGGTCCATTCTACCCAACCAATTCTGAGTTGCCAAAAACTTGGTACAGAAACAAAAACAACTTCAGTAATAAAATTGTCGTGTAAAATATGACAACACATATACTGTGAGTTTGAATACAAATACTGTCTACTAGAGATTATACAAACTCAAAAAGAGTCCTCATTACAATTATTCAAACACTATTTTTATAGAAATAGTGAGGAAAACTAAAACATCTTTCTAGAACCATCACTCCATACCCCGACTAGATCCTGTTATGTTCTCACCACCTGAGAAGAAAAATGGAACAAAAAGGAAAAGGGTGAGCTCAACTAGCCCAGTAAAGAATATTATGACTAAGATAATATACAACAAATTATCGTTAGTCTTCAACAGGGAAAAATCTGATAGAATATAATCGACAAAAAGTTTTAGATCAATAACTGCAGCGGAAACAACAATCCATTAGAAGAGTCAAGTAGAGAAAGAATTCTACTATCTTCTAAGATTTAGAAGTCCATCATCAATATTTTATCCCTGTAACATCAATCAATATACATATTTAATCAAATATTCATATTTGCACTACAGGCCAAAGATATTCATTTGTATCACTAGTCGGTCATGTTCATCTCAACACCTGTTCATCTTTGTACTACGGGCCAAAGATATTTATCAGAGAATCATTCATCTTTTCACTACGGGCCAAAGATATTCATCAAGTAATCATTCATCTTTGCACTACGGGATAAAGATATTCATCAAGTATCATCATTAAGGACTGAGGATGATGAAAAACATTTTAGAGAACGAATCTAATAAGATAAAAGAACAAATATTAGGGATTCGTATTACAGTTTTATACAAGTTCAATAACACTCCAGAATAACTCATTTTGAAGCAGAATTCAAAAATAAAGATCAAAACATGGATACAATCAAAGATAGTAACCATAATAGACATCATGGACAAAAAGAAGAAAATTTCATTTTTCGGTGAATAGTGTCGTATTCGTGAATAGTGCCATATTCCTGAATAGTACCGTATTCGTGAATAGTAACCCCGACACAAAAAGTTCCAAATTTGATAAAAAATTCATACTAATATTTCGGCATAATGATATTGAAGAAAATATCATTTAAAAAGAAGATAATATCCCTTACCTCATAAAGACAGTACTTTTGACCGGAATATCGGCACAAGGCTGAAGGAAACTAGCACTGATGAATAGAAACTCACAAAGAATCTAAATACTCAAAAAATACACTCAATAATATAGAGAGAGAAAGAGAGAATACTTGTTTCTGGTGTGATTTTCAATTCTAACTTAGCTCTCTATTTATAGGAAATTGTTAGCACGCCGAAAAAGACTTAACCTGCAACCTGATGGCTTTACCTGCTACTATTCCCACCCACCACATTTGAAATAAAATTCAGTACATTTCTTCACCAACCACAAGTGGGGTCGACTTATTCTAGAATTTTCCACCAAAATGATAAATTCGGATACTTCAACAATTTCTGAACCAGTTACCTCTTAAAATTCATAACAAATCATACGTTCATTTTTAACGGTTCAAATTTTGTGAACATATACTACACTTATATATGTATAACATACCCAAAAATTACCACGATCCAACGATCGGATTAAAAATTATAACCCACGCAATATATCTCCAAACCCTGATTTGATTTTTAATACCTCCAATCCGACAAAATATTGATAAAATATCTCAGCATTAATTCCTTCATTTTTAACCACAATAAATATATCCAACATTTATATCCACATAAAATAAATATTTCCTTATCATATGAATCAATAATTAATTATTCACAAATAATATTACAGAATCACATTTATGACAACCAGGTCGTTCTCAAGAAAGAGGGGGCTTTCCAATAAGAATTTCTCGTTACTGGCGCGCAATTAGGTGACCAAACCTCTCCTTGACAGAACTTTCTAGACATTGCCAATAATGTTATCTAATAATATTATTCCAAATAATATGAATTATTGATCTGATAATTAAAAATACAGTGCAGTGACAATTATTGAAACAACAATAATATAAAAATATTAACGCATCAATTATTGAATCAATAAAATAAAATATTGAACATTAATTACTGTAATAATTATTGAGTAGTGCCTTCTTACGTAAGGATCAATAATTCATCAATACTGTACAATACCGTGTGCTACTGTGCAACCACGCGTATTACTGTATTTTAACCACCAGGTATTCCAACAGTGTTAACGGTAACAATTACGCCGTTATTTATAACAACCCAAACTTTGTCATTTTTTTTCATCCGATAGTTATCCGTTATGGGGCCACAAATAGCTGCGCCGTCGTACGAATATTCCCCGATAAAAAGAATATTCCACGACCAAACGAATATTCCCCGTCAAAATGAATATTTTATAACCTCATGTTTATTTTTGCAAAATTTGCACATTTCACCCATAACCAAAATATTATATCAAATTAATACCTTATTATTCACAATAATAAATAAAGGAAATTTGATTTTATTCATTAAAAAGTTGGGGTCTTACATTTGGCCTGTAGTGCAAAGATGAATATTTGATTTCAGTTATATATTTATTGATGTTACAGGGAAAAAAGATAGACGATGAACTTTTAAATTCATATATAGAAGATAGTAGATTTCATTCTCTACTTAACTCTTCTAATGAATTATTATTTCCGCAGCGAATATTGATTTCAAACTTATTGTCTATTGTATTCTGTTAGATTTTTCCCTGTTGAGGACTAATGATAATTTGTTTTATATTATCTTAGTCATAATGCTCTTTACTGGGCTAGTTGAGCTCACCCTTTTCTTTGTTGTTCCATTTTCTTCTCAGGAGCCGAGAATGTAGCGGGTACTAGTCTGGGTGTGGAATGATGGTTCTAGAAGTGGTTCTAGTAATCCTCACTATTCTGTAAAATATTGTATTAATAATTATAATGAGGACTTATTTGAGTGTGGATATTGTCTAGAAGACAATATTTTTATTTAAACTCACAGTTTTTTTGTTGTATTAATAAAGTTGTAGTTATTTCTGTACCATGTATTTTGACGACTCAGAATGGGTGTTGTATACCTATTTTGGGGGCGTCACAGTTGGTATCAGAGTTTAGGGATATGATCTCTGGTGGAGATCGGGGAATAGAACTAGGAGGGGAGAGATGAGTAAATCCTTCGCTAGTATGTCCTACCTAAGCTTATTTGTTGGTCGATCATAATATAGGGATATTATGTGATATGTTAATTTGTTAAATTAACCCTTGTTTTATGGCAGTATTTGAGAATGTCGACTGAGAATGTTAATAGTGGAGTGAATGAGACCGTGGAGAAAGCTCTAATCTCCAACCAAGATAATGCGATGTCAGGAGAAGAAAGAATTAGAGATATCCATGTGCTGAGTGAAGAATTAATAGTTGCACCCGAGATAGTCGCAGAGGTAGCAGCTGAGACTGAGGAAGAAGAGGAAGAAAAGGAACCCGAGGAGAATTTATTAGAAGAATTTTATGATCGAAATTTAGAATTACAAAATTGTATTCATGAGTTAGAAGAGAAGGCTGAAGAACGGCAGGCAGTTGTGGAGCAAAGAGATGCAACAATTCTAAATTGTGTTACCCGATGTGCGATGCTTGAATAGAAGCACTCTTTGGCAAAGTATAAGATATTAGAGCTGGAATCAGAGAATGCTATGATCAAAGTTCTGATGAAAGAAGAAGCAACCAAACGAATGAGAATGGACGATGCATGGGTAAAAGCTACACGACACGTTAATTTATCCAGGAACTGATAACGTCCAAATTATCAACATGATACTGCTTTGTAGAGTAAAAATCAAGAATGCTCAGAAGAATATTTCCATGAAAAGATACTGGATGAAGCACAAATATAAAGGATATTCCACTAATTTCATGGAGTATATAAGTCAAAACTTTAACCAAGTAAATATAATAAAGAATGGAATAACAACAAAAATCACCATGTATGCAGTACTTCGCATAGGCAGGTTATTCTAACAGAATAATAATAATGGAACTAGGTCAGGTGAAAATCACACCGACAGGATGTTCCAACAGAATAATAAAAAATGAAATAATAAAGACGGAACCAAGTCCGGCGTAAAGTACAGACAGGATGTTCCAACGAAATAATAAAGACAGAATAATAAAAACTGAACCAGGTCCGGCGTATAGCACAGACAGGATGTTCCAACGAAATAATAAAGACATAATAATAGAAGAATGTCACCACGTATAGGGTATTCCGCGTATACAGGTTATTCCAACAGAACAATAATGAAATGGAATAACAGAAGTTCTCTTCTTGAATACGAAAGAAATAACACCCCTTACCGTAAAAGAAACTGAATATAAAAGTAGTTAAGTAGCAGAATACTTTTCTTCTATCTCTCTATTGTCTCTCTCTATAGTTTCTATCTCTAAAGTTCATTGAATTTGTAAGAAAATAATGAAAGAATGAGCTTCTATTTATAGGAAAATAGAATGCATAGTAACTAATCCATGAATGGTCCAGATTGATTTACTTTAATCTGACGGTCCATAAATAAAGCAAAATCTTTTAAATAAAATATAATATATTCTATTTATAATCTAATAAAACGAATAACTTTATAAAAGATTTTACTATGCAAACACTATGCAGGCACTATGCATAATAAGATATAATATATTCTAATTATTGTCTAATAAAATCGATAACTTTATAAAAGTATTCTGTTTTATATAAAAAGATTTTACTATGCAAAATACTATGCAGACACTATGCACACTATGCATAATAGAATATAATATATTCTATTTATAGAATAACTTTATAAAAGTATTCTGTTTTATATAAAAAGATTTTATGTATTATTACATTAATAATACCAATAAAACTAAGTGACTTATCATGTAAGCATCAATAATTAATACCGTGTGCTACTATGCAACCACGCGTATTACTGTACTTTTAACATCGGGTGTTTCAACAATTAACGGTAAAACTTCCGCCGTTATTTTCATAAACTATTTTTGTCATTTTCTCAATCCGACAATAATTCCGTTGTGGGATCCACCAATGATTGTGCCATTGTACTAATATTCCCTGTTAAAACGAATATTCCCCGACCAATCGAATATTATATAACAACTTGCGTACTTTGCAAAATTTATAAATATTACCCACAACTATAACATTATATCAATTCCACACCATAATATTCAAAAAAAATATTTTGAGAAAATAAAATCTTTATTCATAAAATCTGGGGTCTCACAATCTCCCATTCTTATGGAATTTTACCCTAAAAATTTACGAACGTACCGGGTATGCTGAACAGGTGAGGATACCTCGACTTCATTTCAAATTCCAACTCTTGAGGTATAAACTCTGAGTGTTGAATACGATTCTTCTTATCCAAGATTTTAACACATATCTCCTCATACGTTAAATCTTCTGCTATCTCGTCCAGTTCTAAATTAATAATGTGGTTCGGTCATCCACATATTTACGTAACATCGATACGTAAAAAAAAAGTTATGAACACACGACATACTTGGCGGTAAAACGAGTCTATAAGCCACAGTTCCTACTCGATCGAGGATTTTAAATGGACCAATTAAATCTAGGGTTGAGATTTCCTCTCTTCGTTGATTCTTGCTTCTAGAATAACGCCCTCTTGAACCTTCTTCTTCACATTCATCAGCTCTGAGTATGTAGCTTGAGCAGCTTTAACTTTATCGATTCAAGTCTATTCTAATCGTATATTCGTTATCTTCATGTGGGTCCCTAGAGTCTTTAACTCTATCTCCATCATTTGTAAGTTATACGAAATGGGTCTTTGTGTTAACAACATCACACTCGTAAACGCATACAATCTTCTACTCAACGCGTCAGCTGCCACGTTCATTTTTCCCACGATGATATTGAATGGTACGATCGTAATGTTCAACAGCTCAAGCCAACGTCTTTGGCACATTACACGTTCGTTTTAATTGAAGATATATTTGAGGGTTTAAGAAATGGGTTTTGTACTGGGGTCAATACAAAATTTGATTTCACGCTCTAGGGGTAGGCTAAGAAGTCTTCAAGAATACGTCATGAAATTCATTAACAATAGAAATATCATTTAAAACTGTGACTCTCATCCAAGACTTGGATAGCACATCACATTGATACCTATAAACTTGTCATCGTCATTCACGACGTCGCTTATAGAAAGTTTGGCTTTGATGCATTCCACAAAAGAAAGTCAACAACGAAAGGACCGAGGCTCTTTACTTATGACTTGATATGACAATAATTGACTTTAGTGGTTTGGTTGTTTGAATTCGCATAACAGGTTGGTTAGGAATATGAAAGCTAACAATCTTACGAAAAACATGATGAGTAGTTAACCAATCGATTCCTAAAATCGCATTAAAGGCAAGTATTTTCAAAGAGATACGATCGACAGGTAACGTAAAAGTGTTGATTTGAACAAGATTTATAAATAGTGGAGGTAACAAAGGTTTCGCCCAACATATATATCAAAGTCTAACTTCTCCAGAGTTAACTTCGAACATTGAGCACAACTAGGTGAAATAAAAGAGTGAGTAGAACCGGTATTTAACACGGTATAGACTTTGCAAGAGTTTATGACTAACATACCCGTGATAATTTTATTCAGGTTCCTTGTCACGAAAAAAAAACGCTCTTTCTTAAACTACCGGCTTTAGCTTGTCTGGGACATCCTTTCACATCACTATCCCAGCTGGACTTGACTTCATCATACGACAAAATCGAGCTAGGTGACCTTCTCTTCCACAATTAAAACACGTTTTGGATTGCTGCGTACAGTTTGGAAGGATGTGTCCCTCCTGTCCGCATTTGAAACATACAACAGGTGGTCGTTCTTCTTCCTTTGAAACGGGTGTTGGTGCCGATACCTTTACGTCATTGTTGAACCTTCTCTTCTTGAAATGTCTATTCTTATTATTTTGGCCATGATTACTACCGAAGTGGTTACCATTTTTGAGATGTTGATTCCCTCCATGCTTATTTTCACCGCTTTGATGACTGTTATCACCGGTATTATCATTTTGCCGGCTGCTTTCTTTTGGTTTGGTTGACTCATTATTTGCGCCCTAATAATTGAGCCCTATTAACAACATCTGAATACAAACACAGTTTATGAGAGATAAGATATTGACGTATCTCCGGCTTCAAACCTCTTAAAAACATTCGCGTCATTTGCTACTCATTATCGACCAAATGGGATGCAAACTGGGATAACTCCGTAAATTTGCCTCGTATTGCGACACGGTCATATTGTTTTGTTCCAACTTGATAAATTCCACCTCCTTCATGTGACGAATACTTTCGGGAAAGTAATTGTCGTTGAACAACTCTTGGAACTTCTCCCAAGACATCATGAGTGCTTTAGGCTGGGTACGTTTTACAGATTTCGACCAGTGATCTGCCTCTTCACGCAGCATAAAGGTGGCAAAGGGAACCTTTTGCTCCTCGGAACATCCCAAGACATCAAATATCTTGGTGATCTGCTTTAACCACGTCTCCGCCTTAAGTGGTTCTGGCTTTCCCAAAAACTCTGATGGTCCCAGCTCCTTGAATTGCTTAGCGGTGACCAACCGTGGGTTGCCATTGTTTCCTCCTGCATTATGAATAGGAGCCGCCTTCGCCTGATGTTGCATGAATTCTAAAAAGCTCTTAAACGTACCGTCGTTAGTCAATTGATCAGTGTTGTTGTTTATAGGAGGATTACCGCCATCCTGTTGCACATTTTCCTGATTATTTATCTGTGGAGACTCAACAGTCTCATGTGCTCCATTGCTTATCTCAACATTTTCAGATGCCATTTGTAAATAATGCCACAAAACAAAGGTTAATTGACATGTAACATATTATCCGTATACTCTAACCAACCAATTAAATATCAAATAAACTTACGTAGGTCATACTAGCGAAGGAATTCCCCGTCTCTCCCCTCCTAGTTCTATTCTCACATCCTAGTCAGGGATCATATCCTTAAGCTTTGATACCAACTGTGACGCCCCCAAAATTAGGTATACATCACCCATCTTGGGTCGCCAGATACATGGTACAGAATTCAAATACAACTTACTAATACAACTGTCGTGTACAATACGACAAAACATAAACTGTGAGTTTGAATACAAATATTGTCTACTAGACATTATACAAACTCAAAAGGAGTCTTCATTACAAATATTATCACACTATTTCACAGAATAGTGTGGACTACTAATGTTATCCTCTGGACCATCACTCCGTTCCCCGACTCGTCCCAGCTATATTCTCATTTCCTGAAGAGAATAGTGAAAGGAAGGGTGAGCTCAACTAGCCCAGTAATAAATATTATGACTAAGATAATGCAGAATACATTATCATTAGTCTCCAACAATGTTAAACTGATAAAATATAATAGACATCAAGTTTAACTGCAGCGGAACAAGCAATCCATTAAAAGAGTCAAGTAGAAAATAAAATCTACTATCTTTTATGATTTCAATGGTTTTCCATCACTGTTATCGCTGAGACTCAGCTTAATAAATATTCCACATCATCTAATCACCCCTGCACTACGGCCAAGGATATTCTTTAGTATCACGACCACGAATTATCCATGTACTACGGCTTAAGATAATTATATTTTCATCAACGATCCTGATCATGCCATAAAACAATTCACCTTTGCACAACGGCCAAAGAGAATCCATAGTCATAATCATACCAAAAACTGTCCATCAATGCACTACGGGCCAATGAGGACTTTTATCACATCATTTGTAACATTACGGTCATTATTACACCGAATAGTCCCTGGTCATAATCATACCAAGTCAATCTATACACTATAGGCCACAGATGACTTTTAATAAAATATAAACATGAGGATGATGACAATGATATAAGAATTCAATAAAACAAGTTGAAGAATTAATTTATCCAGGAACTGATAACGTCCAAATTGTCAACATGATACTGCTTTGTAGAGTAAAATTCAAGAATTCTCAGAAGAATATTTCCATGAAAAGATACTGGATGAAGCGCAAATATCAAGGATATTTAACTAATTTTATGGAGTATAGAAGTCAAAACTTTAACCAATTGAGTATAATAAAGAATGGAATAACAACAGAAATCACCATGTATGCGGTACTTCACATAGGTAGGTTATTTCAACAGAATAATAATAATGGAACCAGGTCAGGTGAAAATCACACCGACAGGATGTTCCAACAAAATAATAAAGAATGAAATAATAAAGACGGAACCAGGTCCGGCGTAAAGCACAGATAGGATGTTCCAAAGGAATAATAAAGACAAAATAATAAAAACGGAACCAGGTCCGACGTATAGCACAGACAGGATGTTCTAACAGAATAATAAAGACAAATTAATAGAAGAATGTCACCACGTATAGGGTATTCCGCGTATACATGTTATTCCAACAGAATAAAAAAGAAATGGAATAACAGAAGTTCTCTTCCTGAATAGGAAAGAAATAACACCCCTTACCGTAAAAGAAACTGAATATAAAAGTAGTTAAGTAGCAGAATACTTTTCTTCTATCTCTCTATAGTCTTTCTCTATAGTTTCTCTCTCTAGAGTTTAGTGAATTCATAAGAAAATAATTGTAACGACCCCAAAATAGGTCCATTCCATCCAACCCATTCTAAGTCGCCAAATACATTGTACAGCAAACAACTACAACTTTATTAAAATAATTGTCGTGCAAAATACAACAACACATATGCTGTGAGTTTGGATACAAATATATACCAACTATAACTCTGGACACCAAATTTGGATATCACGTCACAATGACACCTTACATAAAGGTATAGTCAAAAACTATTTTAGAAATTAGAATCTTTGGGAAGTGCTCAAGGAAACCTTCGTACATGGGAGGCCATGCTTCAAGGTTATGATAGATATTATATGGCCACAGAATTATCCTTGGTTGACCCAATAGACCCCAAATAAAAATGAGAAGATTACTATCATATTCTTCTCAATGACGAGTCTTCTCCTGACATATCATTATCTCTACTGTCTCTAATTGGGTATTATACTCCAAACAAACACCAAGATTATATAGGTAGTGCTTGCAAATATACTTAGCAAGTGGATGAGCATAACCCTGTCTTATGATGACACGAGATTGTATGTCATTAAGCATCTTGTATGATAGTGGAAAAACACCCTTCTAAGTTAAATTCACCTCACCCTCAACATCTATAGACCACCATTCTATTCCCCTTTATTCCCTCCTTGTCCCAGCTACACTTTTATTAACTGAAAGGAATTGTGAAGCAAAAGGGTGAGCACAACTAGCTCAGTAAAGAATATCATGACTAAAGATAAATAAATTATCAATAGTCTTCATCAGTAATAAATCAGAGATTTAGAACATATGGTAGATGATAAAAATTTTCAACCATAGTTGCAGCGGAACGAGCAATCCATTAGAAGAGTCAAATAAACCATAATGTATATTATCTTCTTTATGTTAAAAGTCCACCAACAATGTTTTATCCCTGTAACATCAATCAACAGTTCCTGTCCACAATCATATAAATAACTCATAATCATATTTGTGGTTCCAAATTCCTTTTCTCATCCAGAACGAAGATACTTTTCATCACCTGTCTTTACCTGAAACATCAAAGATCATGGTTATACCAAATAACAGTTCATATTCATAATCATACTAATAAATTCATATTTGCACTACGGGCCAAAGATATTCATTAACAATTCATCTTTGCACTACAGGCCAAAGATATTCAACAACATGTCATCTTTGCACTACAGGCCAAAGATATTCAACAACATATCATCTTTGCACTACGGACCATAGATATTCATATCTCAAAGAAATATATAATCATTTTAGAATTTATATAAACAATAATTATAACCATGTTGATCAATTCACCTTTGCACTTAAGCTAAAGATATTCAATTATAAATTCAATGGTCATGATCATACCAGTCACAATTCAACTTTTCACTACTGGCCAAAGAGAACACTAGTCATGATCATACTAATAATCTACCCATCTTTACACTCCAATAAAAAAGAATTTCAACATCAGTGTTATAAAAATGTTATATATGATAATAAAATCAATATAATCAATACATAGTTTTAATCTTCAGAGTAATATTCATAAATCAACTATAATTTGGTTAGAAAAAAAAACCAATTTTGTAGTGAATAGTACATGTGAATAATAACTCATGAATAGTAACTCATAAATAGTAATCGTCGTGAATAGTAACTCGTGAATAGTAACCCCGACATGAAAAGTTCCAAATTTGATAAAAAAATTCCAACCAATATTTCGGCATAATGATATTGAAGAAATAATATCATTATTAAAAAAATAATATCCCTTACAATCCATTGCCTCAAAAGAGAAGTACTTCTGACTGGAATAAAGCTGAACGAACTTTGCACTGTATAGAAACACTCAAGATATCAAAATACTCACAAGAATACACTCGATAATGTAGAGAGAGAAATAGAGAGAAAACTTCAGTTTCTGGTGTGATTTTCAATTCTAACCTATGCACCCTATTTATAGGAAAATGTTTAGAATACCAAAGCAGAAAATTTAATATAATATTAATATATATATATATATATCAAAATTTTCTCGTTTAGTTATTTCTTCTTTTAGCTCAGATTCCAGCTTTATCATCTTATACTCTGCCAAAGAGTGCTTCTGTTCAAGCATCACATATCGGGTAACACAAGCTTGAATCGTTGCATCCTTTTGCTCCACGACCGCCTGCCGTTCTTCAGCCTGCTCTTCTAACTCATGAATACGATTTTGCAATTCTACATTTTGATCATAAAATACCTTTAATAAATTCTCCTCAAGTACCTCTTCTTCCTCACTCTCAGCTGTTACCTCTGTGACTATCTCGGGTGCAACTATCAATTCTTCACTCACCACATGGATATCTCTAATTCCTTCTTCGTCTGACATCACATTATCTTGGTTGGCGATTAGAGCTTTCTCCACGGTCTCATTCACCCCATTGTTAATATTTTCAGATGTCATTCTGAAATACTGCCACAAAACAAGGGTTAATTAAATAAATTGACATGCAACATAATAACCATATACTCTAACCAACTAACAAATAAGCTTAGGTAGGACACACTAGTGAAGGATTAACTCGTCTCTCCCCTCCTAGTTCTATTCCCCGATATCCGCCAGAGATCATTTCCCTAATGTAAGACCCTAAATTTTATGAAATAAAAGTATTCAATTTTTTCTTATAATTACTATTAAGTAAATGGTTAAATTGATAAAAGTTTAAAGTTAAGGGTGATATATGAAATTTTTTTAAAATACGCAAGTGGTTATAAAATATTCATTTCTATCAGGGAATATTCGTTTGGTCGTGGAATATTCTTTATATCGGGGAATATTCGTACGACGGTGCAGCCTTTTGTGGGCCCCATAACAGAATAACTGTCGGATGAAGAAAACGACAAAAGGGAGTTTTTATAAATAACAGTGTAGTTGTTACCGTTAACACTGTTGGAATACCCGGTGGTTAAAACACATTAATACGCATTATTGCACAGTAGCACACGGTATTGCATCAATTATTGATTTTTACGTAATAAGGCACTACTCAATAATTAATACAGTAATTACTGTTCAATAATTTATTTTATTCATTCAATAATTGTTGCATTGATAATTTATATTATTGTTGTTTTAATCATTGTCACTACACAATATTTTCTATTATCGAAGCAATAATTCATATTATTTGAATAATATTATTAGATAGCATTATTTGTAATGTCTAGAAAGTTCTGTCTAATGAGAGGTTTGGTCACCTAATTGCACGCCAATAAGGAGAAATTCTTATTGGAAAGCCCCCTCTTTCCTGGGAACTGCCTGGTTGTCAATATTGTGACTCTGTAATATTATTTATGAATAATTAATTATTAATTTATATGATGAGAAAAATATTTATTTTATGTTGATATAGATGGAGAAAATTTTTAAAGTGACAATTGTTGAAAATTGATATTTTATTTTTTCTGATAAAATAATATTTTATTATTATATTATAATATAATAATGATGATATTTTTATAATGAATGTGTGATATATGAGTATATGAGGAGGAAGAGTTTTTTTGTTGTAATAAATGATAAACACATGTTTTGTGTGTCGGTGGACCCCATTTCTTGACTGAAATTTGATTATAGTCTGTAAAATCGCCCGTATGTGGATTTCGGTCAATTTTTATTTAGAATTTGGAAAAACTTTCTTCTGTAAAGTTGTAGAGAATTGAATTTCCTATAGAAATTCGCAAGATTTGAATTTTCTGATAAAAGGGCTATTTATTATGAATTATTGAAGTTCCGGAATAATTGATTTTTGGAAGTTTTAATTATTTTATTCAAGAAAAACGTTTTTAATGATTAATGGGTTGTTAAACATGTTGAAATCTGAATTCAAAGAGGCGTAGGAAATTTGTTATATAAATATAATATTTTATTTAATTTTCTACTTTGGTGTTCTAAGCATTTTCCTATAAAAAGGGTTCTTATGTTAGAATTGAAAATCACACCAAAAACTGAAGTTTTTTCTCTATTTCTCACTCTATAATATCGAGCATATTTTTGTGAGTATTTTAGTACTTTGAGTATTTCTATACGGTGCAAGTTCGTTCAGCGTTATATCCGACATTCCAGTACTGCAGTTTTGAGGTAAGGGATGGTAAGTGATTTTAAGGGATTGTAAGGGATTTTATTTCTTCTTAAATGATATTATTTCTTTAATATCATTATGACGAAATATTGGTTGGAACTTTTTATCAAATTTGGAACTTTTTCATGTCGGGGTTACTATTCACGAGTACTATTCACTAAGCATGATGATGTTTTTTGTGAAATTTCTATCTTTTGGTGTCGGAGTAACTATTCACGTATACGAAACTATTCATGTATACGACACTATTCGCAAATACGACATTATTCACAGAAAAATTAAGTTTTCTTCTTTGTGTCCATGATTGTCTTTTATGATTCCTATCTTTGATTGGATCTATGTTTTGGTCTACATTCTTGAATTTTACTCCACTCTGGTTATTTATGAAGTATTTTTGAACTTGGGTTGTTTAAAGTACGAATCATTAATATTTGTTCTTTTGTTTCACTGGATTCGTTTTCTTTAAAATATTTTGCATCATCCTTAGTCCTAAATGATGATATAACTGAATATCTTTGGCCTATAGTGCAAAGATGAATGATTTCTGATGAATATCTTTGGCTCGTAATGCAAAGATGACCTGTTGTTGAATATCTTTGGCATGTAGTGCAAAGATGACTTATTAATGAATATCTTTGGCCCGTAGTGCAAAGATGAACTATTGATGAATATCTTTGGCATGTTGTGCAAAGATGGTCTGTTGATGAATATCTTTGGCCCGTAGTGCAAAGATGAATTTATTAGTAGGATTATGAACATGAATTGTGATTTGGTATAACCATGATCTTTGATGTTTCAGGTGATAAAAATTAACTTTGTCCTGGATGAGGACATGAATTTAGAACTACAATTACGATTATGAGTTATACACGTGATTGTGGACAAGAATTGTTGATTAATGTTACAGGGATAAAACATTGTTGATGGACTTTTAACATGGAGAAGATAATAGATTTTATGGTCTATTTGACTCTTCTAATGGATTCCTCGTTCCGCTGCAACTATGGTTGAAAAGTTTTATCATCTACCATATGTTCTAAATCTCTGATTTATTACTGTTGAAGGCTATTGATAATTTATTTATCTTTAGTCATGATATTCTTTACTGAGCTAGTTGTGCTCACCCTTTTGCTTCATAATTCCTTTCAGGTAATAAAAGTGTAGCTGGGTTGAGCGGGGGATAACAGGGGAATAGAACGGTGGGGTATAGCTGTTGAGGGTGAGGTGAACTTAACTTGGAAGAGTGTTTTGCCACTATCATACAAGATGTCTAATGACATACAACCTCGTGTCATCATAAGACAGAGTTGTGCTCATCCACTTACTGAGTATATTTACAAGCACTACCTATATAATCTTGGAGTTTGTTTGGAGTATAATTCCCAATTAGAGACAGTGGAGATAATGATATGTCAAGAGAAGACTCGCCATTGTAAAGAATATGATAGTAATCTTCTCGTTTTTCTTTGGGGTCTATTGGGTCCACCAAGGATAATTCTGTGGTCATATGATATCTATCATAACCTAGACGCATGGCCTCCCATGTACGAAGGTTTCCTTGAGCACTTCCCAAAGATTCTAATTTCTAAAACAGTTTTTGACTATACCTTTATGTAAGGTGTCATTATGAGGTGCTGTCCACGGTTGGGACATAAGTCATAGTTGGTATATATTTGTATTTCAACTCACAGTTTAAGTGTTGTCGTATCTTGCACGACAATTGTATTAATAAAGTTGTAGTTGTTTTCTGTACCATGTATTTGGCGACTCAGAATGGGTTGGATGGAATGGACCCATTTTGGGGTTGTCACACCTAAGCTCTGATACCAACTGTGACGACCCCAAAATAGGTATACAACACCCATTCTGAGTCGTCAAAATACATGGTACAGAAACAACTACAACTTTATTAATACAACAAAAAACTGTAAGTTTAAATACAAATATTATCTTCTAGACAATATCCACACTCAAATAAGTCCTCATTACAATTATTAATACACTATCTTTACAGAATAGTGAGGACTACTAGAACCACTTCTAAAACCATCATTCCACACCCCGACTAGTACTCGCTACATTCTCGCCTCCTGAGAAGAAAAATGGAACAACAAGGAAAAGGGTGAGCTCAACTAGCCCAGTAAAGAACATTATGACTAAGATAACATAGAACAAATTATTGTTAGTCTTCAACAGGGGAAAATCTAATAGAATACAATAGACAAGAAGTTTGAAATCAATATTCGCAGTGGAAATAATAATTCATTAGAAGAGTTAAGTAGAGAATGAAATCTTCTATCTTCTATATATGAATTTAAAAGTTCATCGTCTATCTTTTATCCCTGTAACATCAATCAATATATAACTAAAATCAAATATTCATCTTTACAATATAGCCCAAAGATATTCATCAGTTGTTCATGTTCATCTAAACACATGTTCATCTTTGCACTACGGGCCAAAGATATTCATCAGAAATCATTAATCTTTCCCCTACAAGCCAAAGATATTCAATTATATCATCATTTAGGACGGAGGATGATGAAAAAATATTTTAAAGAAAACGAATCTAGTGAAACAAAAGAATAAATATTACGGATTCATATTTCAGCTATTCCATGTCAAAAAATACCTCATAAATAATCATAGTAGAATAAAATTCAAGAATGATCAAAACATGGATACACTCAAAGCTAGTATCCATAATAAATATTTTGGATGAAAAATGAAAATTTAATTTTTCTGTGCATAGGGTCGTATTTGTGAATAGTGCCGTATACGTGAATAGTAACTTTGACACCAAAAGATAGAAATTCCACAAAAAAATCATTATGCTTCGTGAATAGTATTTGTGACGCCCCCAAAACAGGTATACAACACCCATTCTGAGTCGCCAAATACATGTTACATAAAGCAACTACAACTTCAATAATATAAATGTCGTGTGAAATACGACAATACATACTGTGACTTTAAATACAAATATTATCTTCTAGACAATATCCACGTAAATACGTCCTCATTACAATTATTCAACCACTATTTTACAAAAATAGTGAGGACTGCTAAAACATCTTTCTAAAAACCTCACTCCATACCCCGACTCGATCCTACTATGTTCTCACCTCCTGAGAAGAAAAATGGAACAAAAAGAAAAATGGTGAGCTCAACTAGCCCAGTAAAGAATATTATGACTAAGATAATATACAACAAATTATCGTTAGTCTTCAACATGGAAAAATCTGATAGAATACAATAGACAACAAGTTTTAGATCAACAACTACAGCGGAAATAACAATCCATTAGAAGAGTCACGTAGAGGATGAATTCTACTATCTTCTAACATTTAAGAGTCCATCATCAATGTTTTATCCCTGTAACAACAATCAATATAAATCTTTAATCATCTTTGCACTACAAGCCAAAGATATTCATTTATATCACCGGTTGGTCATGTTCATCTCAACACCTGTTCATCTTTGCACTACGGGCCAAAGATATTCATCAGTAATCATTTATCTTTGCACTACAGACCAAAGATATTCAATAATACCATCATTAAGGACTGAGGATGATGAAAAATATTTTTTAAAGAAACGAATCCAGTGAAACAAAATGACAAGGATTAAGGATTAAGGATTCGTACTTTAGTTTGCCCAAATTCAAAAATACTCCATAATAAACAATTATGAGCCAAACTTCAAGAATGAAGATCAAAACATGGATACAATCAAAGCTAGTAACCATAATAGACATTTTGGACAAAAAGGAAAATTTTTATTTTTCGGTGAATAGAGTCGTATTCGTGAATAGTGCCGTATACATGAATAGTAACCCCGACACAACAAGTTCTAAATTTGATAAAAAGTTCAACCAATATTTTGGCATAATGATATTGAAGAAAATAATATCATTTGCGAAAGAAATAACATCCCTTACCTCAAAATAACCGTACTTCTGACTGAATTTCAGTATAGTGCTGACAGAAACTCGCACTGTATATCAACACTCAAAGTATACTCACAAGAATACGCTCGATAATATAGAGAGAGAAAAAGAGAGAAAATGTGACAACCTGATATTTTCTATATAAATAAATCATAAATTTTGCGTATAAATTTTTTTTTAATAAAATATGAATGATATGTGTCAAGGTAATGTGTAATTATAATTATATGTGTGATAAATAAAATTTATTTATTATATAAGTATTGCAAATAAATTTATTTTAGAATTATTGATTATTATCAATTATATTTTTATACTAATGTATACTTGTTTTGGGGGCGTCACACGTCCTGTTATGTGTTTTTTGTGTTTTTAAGCTTTGATCTAGTAGTATGCTGGAAGATCTTTGATCTAAAACTGGAATCAAAGACAGATCTTAAGTCAGTAGAAAGTTATTAGTGGTCAAACCAAGTTGACCGGCATTTACCACACGTTTCTGGGTAACCCAGAACGTGCCCAGAAAGTCTGACAGCTTGTTCATGCACTTGGATCTTGCTTCTGTTTATGTGTTAGACCTTGTTATTGTTGTAATATTGTTGTCTAACGTCTAGTATACATGAACATGCCTCTAGAATCATTATATCCTTCTCTGAATCAAAGAAATCAATGGTCAAAGTAGTGAGGACGAAACTGCCGGATGAAGTTTCTGGGTAACCCAGAAAACTTCATAAGCAGTTTCGGACTACTACTTTGACCGGTCCATAATTGTTTTATGTGATGTTGTTAAAATGTTTTTATGTAATGAATCTGTAGACTTACATGTGGTCTACATAATGAAGGCTTAATATGACTAAAATAGTACAAGATCGTCAAGTTGTGGAAGCACAAAACGAGCCAGTCGAACTGTTCTCCATTTATGGGTAACTTAGAAAATGAAGAACAGCTCTGACAGCTTGTTTGTGGCTCTAGATCTACTTGGTTATGGGTTGTATGGCTACGTTAGTTTTTGGATCTTGTAGTCTTGCATTAGTACTACAATATCTGACTAATAACATGCCCAGTAACATCAGGATCTGACCTAAAATCTTGGTCAAACTCGATACCTTACAAACAGCTATGAATGTTCAAGAACAGCTCAAGAACATGAAGAACACCTATAGCGATGGTTCTGTCGCTATAGGTGGTCTTTAGCGACAAATAGTATTTTATTTTCCTGAAATTAATTAATAAATAGAAAAAAAATAGTTTTTAATTATTAAAAATACAAAATAAATTATTAAAAATTATTTTAAATTTCAAAAATTAATTTTAATTATTTTAAACATATTTCATAAATATTTATTATTTTTGGAATATTAAAAGTATTTAATTTATTTAATTAGAATATTAAATAAATTATTTAATAATGATTTTAATTCATGAAAATTCATTTAAAATTATATTATGATATAAGAAAATATTTTAAGTTATTTTTAATAACTTTCAATATTATTTGATAATTTTCATTAATAAGTTAATATTAATGATAATTAAGTTATTTGTTAAATGAATTAAATAATTAAAATAAAAATGATTTTATTATTTTAAAAATCATTTTAAATAATAATAAGGTAATTAAAAATATTTTAAGTTATAAAATATAACTTTTAATATTTAAAGGTTAAATTCATTAATTAATGATATTTAATGATATTAAAGTTATTTAATATTTATATTAAATAAATTAGTTTAAAAATGATTTTATTATTAAAAAATTATTTTAAATGAAAATAAAGTATTTAAAGATATTTTAAGTTATAAAATATAACTTTTAATATTTAAAGGATAATTTCATATTAATGATATATTAATGATATTAAATATTTTTAATAGTTATATTAAATAAATAGTTTTAAAATGGTTTATTTATTTAAAAATCATTTAAAAGGGATATAAATGAATTTAAAATATTTCAAGTTATAATTAATAACTTTTAATATTTAGATAATAGTTCATTAATATTTAAATATTAATGGTAATTATTTAATAATGATTTTTAAATGTTTTAAAAATCATTTAAGGGTAATGTTAATACTTTAAAAGTATTTTTAGTTATTATAAATAACTTTAACCTTTTGGCAATGGTTTCATTAATCTATTAATATTTATTAAATGTTAATGATAATAGAATTGATTAGTATTTAAATCATTTAATAATGATTTTGATATTTCAAAAATTATGGTAAATGGTAATAAATATTTTATAATTATTATAAGGCCATGAAAAATAGTATGACTGATATTTAAGTTAACTATTTGGATATTGAACTTCGGGATAGAGTCTTAGACTCGATTTTTACCTGATAAAGTTGTCGGTAGACCGACATGTTTCAGAAATTGATCTGGACTCAGATAATTGGCTAGATAAATGTTTATTTGTGATTCAATGGTTGTTAAAGTTGTGTGACAATGCGATTAGGAATGTGTTGATGTTTGTTTGTGAGTCAATGACTGTTGAACATGTGTGATAATGTGATTAGGTTATGTGCTGACTGCGAAATGCAGTACTATGTGTTATGTTATATTGTCCTAATCGAACGAATGATCTGATTAATGATAGGTGATCTCATAAAAGATAAAACTAAGTTGATATTAGTAAGAAGCGCATCAGGCAAGTATCCTACCTTTGCATTTTCTTTATGCAATGAACAAGTGTAAGAATGTTTCAGAATTATACTATTACTGTACAGATTGTTAAACCTATATTATATACGCCCATTGATTATCAACATGTTAGTATATGATAATTCAGATATATATTCTGTTCGTTAATTTCTATAAATGATTATACAAGTGTCCCCACTTGGATAATCATTGTATTTAATCACATGTTGATACACCTTTGATATATATATATATATATGTTGAATTATATAAGACCTTCGTTATGAAAACCCGACAGGTATGAACATCCCGATAATGGAAAAAATTTTATGCGCTACGGCGGACAAAGGATGAACGATAATATCGTTCTTGCAATGTAGTATTGATCAATACAGGGCCCATGGACTGTACACCCTAAGGCTCGTAAGCAATGGCCGGTTTACAGATGAATTTTTGTTTAAACCCTTTCGAAAATGAAAATAATGTTCATAATATATCACAGAAACTCCATGTATAGACAATACACAGTTTCAAAAATTTGAAAGAGGGTTGTTATGTTATTATTATTGGTACATATTACTTCACAACTATTGACTAGTTGTAGAAGAATATTATAAAGAAAACATTTAAATTCTTTCAGCTTATATATATATATATATATAATACTTGTTGGGCACTCAAATGCTTATCTTTGCTTAATTTAAATTTTTTCAGCTAAGTGTGAACGACCCGAAGTATCTGCCAAGATCAAGGGGAAGGGGAAAGCTGCTGAATGACTTTTTATGCTATCTTCTGTAATAATTTAAATTTATTAGGATATGGATGATAAATATTATTATTATCATGTAATGAATGTTAAAGGTTTCGTACTTGGGATTTGGGAAACTCTGATAATATGTAACTTAAATTTGATAAATCTATATTATTGTTATTATTATTAGTATTATTCCGCTCATAGAAATGGTATCGTGAAGTACCGAATTCGGGTTTCAAGTATCCGGGTTCGGGGACTTTACAAAAAACTTTGTTTTCTGGTGTGATTTTTAATTCTAACTTAGTCCTCTATTTATAGGAAAATGCTAGAACACCAAAGGAGACTAAAATAATAAAATATATTATTTTCTTTACAAATTCTCTACGCCACCCCATTTGAAAAAGCCACCAGCAGCCATCTTGAAAAATAATCAGCAGCCCACATGTTTATAACATGAGTGGGTCCCACCCATAATTTAATAAAAATCATTTTATTTTCTGAAATTTCAACAATTCATAGAAAATAAACCGTTTATCAGAAAAATACAAATTTTATGTCCATTCTTCCTGAAATCGAATTCTCTATAACTTTGTAAAAGAAAGTTTTTCCAAATTCCCAACAGAAAATATCTGAAATCCACAAACGGATGATTTTTAATACTTCCGGTCCAACAAAATACTGATAAAACACCTCCACATTAATTCCTTCATTAACAACCACATAAATAAATTCATTATTCATATCTATATCAAATAAATATTTTCTTATCAATAATTAATTATTCTTAAATAATATTAAAGAATCCCAATTATGACAACCAGACCGTTCCCAGGAAAGTGGGGGCTTTCCAATAAGGATTTCTCATTACTGGCGCGCAATTAGGTGACCAAACCTCTCCTTAGACAGAACTTTCTAGACATTGCCAATAATATTATCTGATAATATTATTCAAATAATATGAATTATTGATCTGATAATGGAAAATACTGTGCAGTGACAATTATTGAAACAATAATAATATAAACTAGCAACGCAACAATTATTGAATCAATAAAATATTGAACAGTAACTACTGTAATAATTATTGAGTAGTGCCTTCTTACGTACGAATCAATAATTCAACAATACTGTGCAATATCGTGTGCTACTGTGCAACCACGCGTATTACTTTATTTTAACCACCAGGTAACCCAACAGTGTTAACGATAACAATTTACGCCGTTATTTATAAAACTCAATCTTTGTCGTTTTCTTTCATCTAACCGTTTTCCGTTATGGGGCCCACAATTGACTGCGTCGTTGTACGAATATTCCCGACAAAAAGAATATTCCACGACCAAACGAATATTCCCCGACAACAATGATTATTTTATAACCATTTGTTTATTTTGTAAAAAATTTCACATTTCACCCATAACCAAAGCATTTTATCAAATTAACCCTTCTTAATTTAGAATAATGAATAAAGGAAAATTCAATTTTATTTATAATAAGTTGGGGTCTTACAACCTCCCCTCCTTATAAAATTTTGTCCTCAAAATTGACGTACATACCTGGTGTTTCGAACAGGTGAGGGTACCTCACTTTCATTTCTGATTCCAACTCCCATGTCATTTCCTCAATTGCATGGTTTCTCCACAAAACCTTAACTTGTGGTATAACCTTCGTGCGTAAGACATGCTCTTTCCTATCCAAAATCTCAACATGTATCTCCTCGTATGTTAAATCTTCAGCTATCTCGTTTGGTTCTAACGCAATAATGTGGTTCGGGTCTTTCACATATTTACGAAGTATAGATACGTGAAAAACATTATGAATATGAGACATGCTTGGAGGTAATGCGAGTCTATACGCTACATTTCCTATTCGGTCAAGAATCTCAAATGGACCAATAAATCTTGGATTGAGCTTTCCTCTCTTTCCAAATCTTATAACTCCCTTCCATGGAGCAACACGTAACAGTACATGGTCCCCAATATTAAATTCCACATCCTTTCGATGAAGATCAGCATAAATCTTTTGTAGATCTTGTGAAGTGTGAATACGTTGTCGAATCATTTTGATCTTTTCTGTAGTCACGAGTACTAACTCTGGTCCCAACAAAGTTGCTTCTTCGACCTCATCCCAGCATACTGGAGAACGACATTTTGATCCATACAATGCCTCAAATGGAGCCATGCCTATACTTGCTTGATAACTGTTATTGTAGGAGAATTCCACCAGTGGCAAGTACTTATCCCAAATTCCTTTGAAATCTAGAACATAGAGTCTTAATAGATCTTCAAGGGTTTGAATAGTCCTCTCTGATTGTCCGTCCGTTTGAGGATGGTATGCCGAACTAAATCGTAAATCCGTACCCATAGCTTTTTGCAAGCTAACCCAAAATCTTGAAGTGAATCTTGGGTCACGATCCAAAACTATGGATATTGGCAAGCCATGCAATCTCACAATCTCATTCACGTACATACGAGCAAGACGTTCAAGGGAATAAGTCTCACGTATCGGTAAGAAATGGGCAGACTTGGTTAATCTATCAACAATAACCCAAATCGCATCTATACCTTGAGAAACCTTGGGAATACCTGTAACGAAATCCATTATAATGTGTTCCCACTTCTATTCTGGAATCTCAAGTGATTGCAATGGACCTTTTGACATTTGATGCTCCGCCTTTAAGCGTTAACAAGTTAAACACCTCGAGATAAACTCCGCGATTTCTCTCTTCATATTGTTCCACCAAAATATGTGTCGAATATCATGATACATTTTGGTACTCCCAGGATGGATTGCAAACGGGGTGTTGTGTGCCTCCATCATGATTCTATGATTCAAGTCAGAATCCTTTTGAATGCAAAGTTGAGAGTTGAATCGAAGTATTCCTTCTTCATCGATTTTTACTTCTGGAATAGCACCTTCTTGCACTTTCTTCTTCATTTGTATCAGCCCCAGGTTCGTAGCTTGATCAGCTTTAACTTTATCAATTAAAGTCAGTTCTACTCGTATATTCGCCATCATCATGTGTGTCCCTGGAGTCTTTAATTCTACCTCCATCCTTAGCAAGTCATACAAAATTGGCCTTTACGTTGACAATATTGCACTCGTACTCGCATATGATCTTCTACTCAATGCGTCAGCTACTATGTTCGCTTTTCTAGGATGATATTAAATAGTGTGATCGTAATCTTTTAATAGCTCAAGCCAACGTCGTTGCTTCATGTTGATTTCTTTTTGGGTGAAGAAATATTTGAGGCTTTTATGGTCCGTATAAATCTCCACTTTCTCCCCGTACAAGTAGTGTCTCTATATCTTCAACGCGAATACGACTGCTGCCAACTCCAGATCATGAGTAGGATAATTCATCTCATATTCTTTGAGTTGTCGTGAGGCATAGGCTATGACTTTCCCATGTTGCATGAGAACACATCCTAACCCCTTGCTAGAAGCATCGCTGTAGATAACAAATCCATCCGAGCCAGATGGTATTGTCAGAACAGGTGCCGAAATGAGTCTCCTCTTGAGATCTTGGAAGCTCTTCTCGCATTCCTCACTCCATACGAATTTTGCATCCTTCTGAGTCAGCTGAGTTACCGGAGTAGCGATTCGAGAAAATCCTTCCACGAATCTCCGAAAATAACCAGCTAAGCCCAGAAAGCTACGCACTTCGGTCATCGACTTTGGCTGCTCCCAACTTTGTATTGCTTCAATCTTCGTCGAGTCCACAGATACTCCATGTTTTGACACCACGTACCCAAGGAATGCTACTTCGTCAAGCCAGAAATCGCATTTCTTTAGCTTGGCATAAAGCTTGTGTTCATGAAGTCTTTGAAGTACTAGCTTCAAATGGTGCTCATGATCTTCACAGCTTTTGGAATAGATGAGGATGTCATTAATAAAGACAACAACGAATTGATTCAAATATTCCTTGAATACTCAGTTCATCATATCCATGAAGGCAGCAGGGGCATTAGTCAATCTGAAAGACATCACTAAGAATTCATAATGTCTGTACCGAGTTCTGAAGGCAGTCTTTGGAATATCCTCAGTTTTAATCTTTAGCTGATGATATCCAGAATGAAGATTGATCTTTGAAAAGAATTGTGCTCCTTGCAACTGGTCAAACAGGTCATCAATGCGAGGTAGTGGATACCTATTCTTGATGGTGACATGGTTTAATTCTCGGTAGTCAATACAAAGTCGCATACTCCCGTCTTTCTTCTTTACGAATAAAACAGGAGCACCCCAAGGAGATGTACTAGGACGAATAAAACCGACGTCTAACAATTCCTGTAGTTCGACTTTTAACTCCTGAAGTTCAATAGGAGCCATTCGATATGGGATTTTAGAAATGGGTTTTGTACCCAGTTCAAGATCAATAAAGAATTCAACTTCACGTTCTGTGGGTAGACCGAGAAGTTCTTCGGGAAATACATCAGGAAATTCTTTAACAACAAAAATATTATCCAAATCTGACTTGTCTCAGTTCAAATCCATAACATGGGCTAAGAAAGCTTGGCATCCATTTTTCAATAAACGAATAGTTTTATGGCTTGATGTGACAGTGACTGATTTTAGTTGTTTAGTGGTTTGAATTCGTATGACAGGTTGGTTAGGAATATGAAAACTAACAATCTTACAAAAATAATCAATTTTGGCATGATGAGTTGTTAACCAATCAATTCCTAAAATCACATCAAAAGCAAGTCTCTTTAAAGAGATAAGATACACAGGTAATGTGATAGTGCCAACTTGGATCATGCAAGAGTTATAAACTGTAGATGTAACGAAGGTTTCACCTAACGGAGTTTCAATAGATAAATCAAAATCTAATTTCTCCGGAGTCAAGTTTAGACGTTGAGCACAAGCAGGAGAGATAAAAGAATGGGTAGAACCGATATCTAGTAAGGTATAAACTTTGCAAGAATTCAAGATTAGCTTACCCGTGATCACTTCGTTTGGGTTCCTTACGTTTTGGCCAGTCATGACAAACGCTCTTCCAGGAACCGCTAATTTTGACTTATCCGGGACAGCCCTTGGAATCACCACTCCCGCTGAACGTGGTTTTGCTATAGTACAATCTCGAGCGATGTGGCCTTCCTTTTCACAGTTGTAACAAACCTTGGATTGTTGTGGACAGTTTGGGCTGATATGTCCCTCCTTCCCGCATTTGTAACATCTAGCTGGCGGTCGTTCTCCTCCCCTAGAATTTGTTGTTAGTGCTGGTGCTGCTGCTGATGTCTTTCCGTCGTTGTTGAATCTTCTCTTTCTGAAATTTCCACTTGAGTCACCTCTTCTATTATCATGGCCACGATTACCACCTGAGTGGTTACCGCCTTTGTCTGTATTCTTCCTTCCTCGCTGGTTATCATTGTTCTGATAACTGATGTCACCGATATGACCCTGGTTGTGGTCCCTTGGTTGAGTATACTCACTATCTCGCTCTAACAATTGAGCCCTGTTTACAACATCTGAATACAGAGAAAATTTATGAGATATAAGGTATTGACGAATCTCGGGTTTTAGACCTCTCAGAAACATCCGCGTCATACGTTCCTCATTCTCCACCAAATGATGTGTAAACCTGGATAACTCTGCGAACTTTGCCTCGTACTGAGACACCGTCATGTTGTTCTGTTCGAGTCTAATAAACTCTACCTCTTTCATATGACGAATACTTTCTGGAAAGTACTTGTCATTGAACAGTTTCTGAAATCTTTCCCAAGACATGTTGAGTGCATCTGGTTGGGTACGCTTCACAGATTCACACCAGTAATCTGCTTCACCACGAAACATAAAGGTAGCGAATGGAATTTTCTGTTCCTCCGTGCATCCCAAGACAACGAATATCTTGGTAATTTGCTTGACCCATGTTTCTGTCATGATCGGATCCAGTTTTCCCTTAAATTCTGGTGGTCCCAACTCCTTAAACTGCTTGGCTGTGATAGACCGTGCGTTGCCATCATTTCCACCCATATTTTGTACACGAGTCTCCCTCGTCTGATTTTGCATGAACTGCAAAAAGCTCTTAATCATTCCATCGTTCATCGTTTGCTCGGTAGTGTTGTTTACAGGAGGAATATTTCCTTCCTGTTGCACGTTCTCCTGGTTTGTGACTAAAGGTTGCTCAACAGTCTCGTACACTCCATTGTTAACGTTCTCAGTAGCCATTCTTAAATACTGCCATAAAACAAGGGTTAATTAAACATATCACATAATATCCCTATATTATGACCAACCAACAAATAAGCTTAGTAGGACACACTAGCAAAGGATTTACTCATCTCTCCCCTCCTAGTTCTATTCCCCGATCTCCGCCAGAGACCATATCCCTAAGCTTTGATACCAACTTTGATGCCCCCAAAACAGGTATACAACACCCATTCTGAGTCGCCAAATACATGGTACATAAAGCAACTACAACTTCAATAATATAAATGTCGTGTGAAATACGACAATACATACTGTGAGTTTAAATACAAATATTGTCTTCTAGACAATATCCACACGCAAATAAGTCCTCATTACAATTATTCAAAAACTATTTTACAGAAATAGTGAGGACTGGTAAAACATCTTTCTAGAAACCTCACTCCATACCCCGACTCGATCCTGCTATGTTCTCACCTCCTGAGAAGAAAAATGGAACAAAAAGGAAAAATGTGAGCTCAACTAGCCCAGTAAAGAATATTATGACTAAGATAATATACAACAAATTATCGTTAGTCTTCAACAGGGAAATATTTGATAGAATACAATAGACAACAAGTTTTAGATCAACAACTACAGCGGAAACAACAATCCATTAAAAGAGTCACGTAGAGGATGAATTCTACTATCTTCTAACATTTAAGAGTCCATCATCAATGTTTTATCCCTGTAACAACAATCAATATACATCTTTAATCATCTTTGTACTATAGGCCAAAGATATTCATTTATATCACCGGTTGGTCATGTTAATCTCAACACCTGTTCATCTTTGCACTACGGGCCAAAGATATTCATAAGTAATCATTTATCTTTGCACTACAGGCCAAAGATATTCAATAATAGCATCATTAAGGACTGAGATGATGAAAAATATTTTTTAAAAAAACGAATCCAGTGAAATAAAATGACAAGGATTAAGGATTAAGGATTCGTACTTTAGTTTGCCCAAATTCAAAAATACCCCATAATAAATAATTATGAGCCAAACATCAAGAATGAAGATCAAAACATGGATACAATCAAAGCTAGTAACCATAATAGACATTTTGGACAAAAAGGAAAATTTTTATTTTTCGGTGAATAGTGCCGTATTCGGGAATAGTGACGTATACATGAATACTCGACACAACAAGTTCCAAATTTGATAAAAAGTTCAACCAATATTTTGGCATAATGATATTGAAGAAAATAATATCACTTGCGAAAGAAATAACATCTCTTACCTCAAAATAACCGTACTTCTGACTGAATTTCCGTATAGTGCTGACAGAAACTCGCACCGTATAGCAACACTCAAAGTATACTCACAAGAATACGCTCGATAATATAGAGAGAGAAAGAGAGAAAACTTTGTTTCTGGTGTGATTTTCAATTCTAACTTAGCCCTCTATTTATAGGAAAATGCTAGAACACCAAAGGAGACTAAAATAATAAAATATATTATTTTCTTTACAAATTCTCTACGCCACCCCATTTGAAAAAGCCACTAGCAGCCATCTTGTAAAATAATCAACAGCCCACATGTTTATAACATGAGTGGGTCCCACCCATAATTTAATAAAAATTATTTTATTTTCCAAAATTTCAACAATTCATAGAAAATAGACCGTTTATCAGAAAAATACGAATTTTATGTCCATTCCGCCTGAAATCGAATTCTCTACAACTTTGTAAAAGAAAGTTTTTCCAAATTCCCAACAAAAAATATCTGAAATCCACAAACGGATGATTTGTAACACTTCCGGTTCGACAAAATACTGATAAAACACCTCCACATTAATTCCTTCATTAACAACCACATAAATAAATTCATTATTCATATCTATATCAAATAAATATTTTCTTATCCATAATTAATTATTCTTAAATAATATTACAGAATCCCAATTATGACAACCAGGCCGTTCCCAGGAAAGAGGGTGCTTTCCAATAAGGATTTCTCTTTACTGGCGCGCAATTAGGTGACCAACCCTCTCCTTAGACAGAACTTTCTAGACATTGCCAATAATGTTATCTGATAATATTATTCAAATAATATGAATTATTGATATGGTAATGGAAAATATTTTGCAGAGACAATTATTAAAACAATAATAATATAAACTAACAACGCAACAATTATTGAATCAATAAAATATTGAACAGTAACTACTGTAATAATTATTGAGTAGTGCCTTCTTACTTACGAATCAATAATTCAACAATATTGTGCAATACCGTGTACTACTGTGCAACCACGCGTATTACTGTATTTTAACCACCAGGTAACCCAACAGTGTTAACGGTAACAATTTACGCTGTTATTTATAAAAATCAATCTTTGTCGTTTTCTTTCATCCAACCGTTTTCCGTTATGAGGCCCACAATCGACTGCGCTGTTGTACGAATATTCCCGACAAAAAGAATATTCCACGACCAAACGAATATTCCCCGACAACAATGATTATTTTATAACCACTTGTTTATTTTGTAAAAATTTTCACATTTCACCCATAACCAAAGCATTTTATCAAATTAACCCTTATTAATTTAGAATAATGAATAAAGGAAAATTCAATTTTATTTATAATAAGTTGGGGTCTTACAGTATTCGTGAATAGTAACTCGTGAATAATAACTCATGAATAGTAACTTATGAATAGTAACCCCGACATGAAAAAGTTCTAAATTTGATAAAATGTTCCAACCAATATTTCGGCATAATGATATTGAAGAAATAATATCACTTACGAAGAAAATAACATCCCTTACCTCAAAAGAATAGTACTTCTGACTAGAATACTGGATATAGTGCTGAAAGAACTTGCACCGTATAACAATACTCAAAGTACTAAAATACTCACAAAAATACGCTCGATATTATAGAGAGAGAAATCTTTAGTTTCTGGTGTTATTTTCAATTCTAACCTAAGCACCCTATTTATAGGAAATTGCTTAGAACACTAAAGCAGAAAATTTAATAAAATAAAAACATTTTATTTTTAATTTCCTTAGCCCACCTTGACCATCTTAATTCAGCCACCAAATAATGACAAAAACCAAAAAAACATTTTTGTAATTAAAAATAATTAAAACTTTCAAAAATTAATAATTTCAGAACTTCGGAACTTCAATATTTTATAATAAATAGCCCTTTTGTAAGAAAAATTCGAACCATATTTCTTTTCCATAGGAAATTTCATTATCTACAACTTTGCAGAAGAAAGTATTTCCAAATTCCAAACAGAAATTGACCGAAATCCACAAACGGGCGATTTTACAGGCTATAATCAAATTTCAGTCAAGAAATGGGGTCCACCGACACACAAAACATGTGTTAATCATTTAATGCAACAAAAATACTCTTTCTCCTCATATACTCATATATCCCACATTCATTGTAAAAATATCATCATTATTATATAATAAAATATTATTTTATCAGAAAAGATAAAATATCAATTTTTAACAATTGTCACTTTAAAAATTTTCTCCATCAATATTCACATAAAATCAATATTTCCTCATCATATAAATTAATAATTAATTATTCACAAATAATATTACAGAATCACAGTACTGGTAACTAGGCCGTTCCCAAGAAAAAAAAGGGGGTTTTCCAATAAGGATTTCTCCTTACTGGCGCGCAATTAGCTGACCAAACCTCTCCTTGACAGAACTTTCTAGACATTGCCCATAATGTTATCTAATAATATTATTCAGATAATATGAATTATTGCTTTGATAATAGAAAATACTGTGTAGTGACAAATATTCAAACAATAGTAATATAAAATATCAAGGCAGCAATTATCGAATCAATAAAATAAAATACTGAACATTAACTACTGTAACAATTATTGAGTAGTGCCTTCTTACATAAGAATCAATAATTGGTGCAATACCGTCTGCTACTGTGCAACAACACGTATTACTGTGTTTTAACCATCGGGTATTCCAACAGTATTAACGGTAACAACTGCGCCGTTATTTATAAACAACTTATACTTGTCGTTTTCTTCATCCAATCACTTTCTGTTATGGGGCCCACACAAGGCTGCGCCGTCGTACGAATATTCCCCGATAGCAAGAATATTCTACGACCAAACGAATATTCTCCGACAACAATAAGTATTTTATAATCACTTGCTTATTTGAAATATTTGCGCATTTTACCCATAACTAACCACATTAATCAAACCAACCCTTACTATTTCAAAATAATAAATAGAGGAATTAAATTCATTTATTAATAATTTGGGGTCTTACATCAATAATCCAAGACACTGTACAATACCGTGTGCTATTATATAACCACGTGTATTACTATACTTTTACCACCGGGTATTTCAATAGTTAACGGTAAAACTTTAGCCGTTATTTTTATAAAAAGATATTTTTTTCGTTTTCTAACTCCGACAATAATTCTGTTGTTGGGTCCACTAATGATTGTGTCGTCGTACAAATATTCCCAGACAAAAAGAATATTCCCCGACCAAACGAATATTTTATAGCAACTTGCTTACTTTGAAAAATTTATAAATATTACCCACAACTATAACATTATAACAAATTCACACCTAATATTCAAAAATGATATTTATAAAAAATTCATCTTTATTCATAAAAGTTGGGGTCTTACATAAAGTTTTGAAAAAGGAAACTTTCTCAATGTAAAGCGGTAAGGTTTAGAAACTTGCTCAAATAAAGTTAGGGTTAGAGAACTTGCCTCGCGCGTAAGCTATATAACTATAACACACATTCGTCAAACCCCTACATATATCATTAGAATCGCAATATCGATTAGTTACACTAACATTAACCCTATATGTTTTAGTTCTTATTTAAATCCAATTTGTTAACACAATTCAAATTCTAACTTTTGAATTAACATCACGTCACCAATTTGAAATCATAAGGCTATCATAGTAATGTAACCTTGAAACACATCTCAAGACTTAAACAATTAGTAAATTGAAGCTTTTCACAACTTATTAACTTCACAATTTGAAATCATTGAACACATGCTTACAATTAATTATAAAACCTCATTACATGTTTAACACACTATCATGCACCTTAGACTAGGTCAGGCCAATATGTCATGGTCTGAAAACTAAAAGAAAACAAACTTTTTCTGCTTAGGGGAGGGCGCAGCTGCGCTACCCCAAGCCTTAGCATCAGCGCATCTTCATTGATGCACAATACTCAAAACACTCAGCAGACACAGCTACGTCATTTCTGCCTTTGGTACCGGCGCAGCTGCGCTGGTACACAAACAGAAACTTGCAGACTGCGTACTATACTTCATTATGCAACCCAAACAATGCAATGTCTCCAACTTAACAGAAATTTAACATACCCTAAAGCTATAAGTTTGTTAATCACAACTCCAAGCATGCATATCATGATTCTAATAATATAAACATCATATAAAATCAACTTTTAAGGATAAAAATCACGTGTTTACTAGTTTTCTTCATATCTCAACATATATGGCGAAATCAACCACCAAATCTTTGTTTCTTAACTAAATTAAGCCATTTCAGTTGTGTTCTTTTTGTAATTCAACATACTAAAATATTCTGAAATAAATTTCAGATTACAATAAGAATTGAACACTAATTTTGGTTCTAAATCAGCCTTTTTGTACTTTTTATAACAAAATTCAAATCTTTACTTGAAAACCTATTTCATACAAATTTAACTTCTGAAAATCATTTCTAGTTCACATATAACATATTTTATATACATGTCAACACATATAATAACTTATCGAATCAATTCATCAACTAAAACCCTAATTTTATAACATCAAAATCACACATATGTTGTATATTTATCATCAAAACCCAAGTTCTTCATGCTTTAACAGATTTGATTACTCTACATCACATACAAATCATATTGAATTGGATTATACATGCTAATAAACATATATACTCAATTTCTCAACAAATTGGCCATCAAACTCACTTTATAGAGAACTAAAATAACTTTCATGGAGAAAATTCAAGAATGTAAATTAAAGGTTGAATATGAGATTATGTAGGACCCCAAATTATTAATAAATAAAATTTAATTCCTCTATTTATTATTTTGAAATAGTAAGGGTTGATTTGATTAATGTGGTTAGTTATGGGTAAAATGCGCAAATATTTCAAATAAGCTAGTGGTTATAAAATGCTCATTGTTGTCAGGAAATATTCGTTTGGTCGTGGAATATTCTTGCTGTCGGGGAATATTCGTACGACGACGCAGTCTTGTGTGGGCCCCATAACGAAAAGTGATTGGATTAAGAAAACGACAAGTATAAATTATTTATAAATAACGACGTAGTTGTTACTGTTAACACTGTTGGAATACCTGGTGGTTAAAACACAGTAATACTCGTTGTTGCACAGTAGCACATGGTATTGCACCAATTATTGATTCTTACGTAAGAAGGCACTACTCAATAATTGTTACAGTAGTTATTGTTCAGTATTTTATTTTATTGATTCAATAATTGATGCGTTGATATTTTATATTACTGTTGTTTAAATAATTGTCACTACACAGTATTTTCCATTATCGAAGCAATAATTCATATTATCTGAATAATATTATTAGAAAACATTATTTGTAATGTCTAGAAAGTTCTGTCTAAGGAGATGTTTGGTCACCTAATTGCGCGCCAGTAAGGAGAAATTCTTATTGGAAAGCCCCCTCTTTCCTAGGAACTGGCAGGTTATCGGTATTGTGATCCTGTAATATTATTTGTGAATAATTAATTATTGATTTATATTATAAGAAAAATATTGATTTTATGTGGATATAGATGGAGAAAATTGTTAATGTGACAATTGTTGAAAATTAATATTTTATCTTTTTCTGATAAAATAAATCATTTAAATATATTATTTTAATAATATATTAATGGTGATATTTTTACAATAAATGTGGGATATATAAGTATATGAGGAGGAAGAGTGTTTTTGTTGCATTAAATGATTAACACATGTTTTGTGTGTCGGTGTACCCCATTTCTTGACTGAAATTTGATTATAGCCTGTAAAATCGCCTGTTTGTGGATTTCGATCAATTTCTGTTTGGAATTTGGAAAAACTTTCTTCTGAAAAGTTGTAGATAATGAAATTTCCTATGAAAAAGACATGGTTTGAATTTTTCTTACAAAAGATCTATTTATTATGAATTATTGAAGTTCCGAAGTTCCGAAATAATTGATTTTTGAAAGTTTTAATTATTTTTAATTACAAAAACGTTTTTTTGGCTTTCGTCATTATTTGGTGGATGAATTAAGATGGTCAAGGTGGGCTAAGGAAATTAAAAATAAAATATTATTATTTTATTAAATTTTCTGCTTTGGTGTTCTAAGCAATTTCCTATAAATAGGGTGCTTAGGTTAGAATTGAAAATCACACCAGAAACTAAAGATTTCTCTCTTTTTCTCTCTCTATAATATCGAGTGTATTTTTGTGAGTATTTTAGTATTTTGAGTATTGCAATACGGTGCAAGTTCTTTCAGCACTATGTCCAGTATTCCAGTCAGAAGAACTATTCTTTCGAGGTAAGGGATGTTATTTTCTTCATAAATGATATTATTTCTTCAATATCATTATGCCAAAATATTGGTCTGACTTTTTATCAAATTTAGAACTTTTCATGTCGGGGTTACTATTCATGAGTTACTACTATTCATGAGTTACTATTCACGAATTACTATTCATGCATACTATTCATGAAGCATGATGATTTTCTTATGAAATTTCTATCTTTTGGTGTTGGAGTTACTATTCACGTATACGACACTATTCACGAATACGACAGTATTCACAGAAAAATTAAATTTTTGTTTTTCGTCCAAAATATCTATTATGTGTGACACCCCCAAAATTAGGTATACATCACCCATCTTGAGTCGCCAGATACATGGTACAGAATTCAAATACAACTGTCATGTACAATACGACATAACATAATCTGTGAGTTTAAATACAAATATTGTCAACTAGAGAGTATACAAACTCAAAAGGAGTCCTCATTACAATTATTATCATACTATGTTACAGAATAGTGAGGACTACTAATGCACCATCTAGGACCATCACTCTGTTCTCCGACTCGTTCCAGCTATATTCTCATTTCTTGAAGAGAACAGTAAAAGAAAGGGTGAGCTCAACTAGCCCAGTAAGAAATATTATTACTAAGATAATGCAGAATAAATTATCATTAGCCTTAAACAGTTTTAAACTGATACAATATAACAAACATCAAGTTTAACTGCAGCGGAACATGCAATCCATTAAAAGAGTCAAGTAGAGAATAAAATCTACTATCTTTTATGATTTAAAAGGTTTTTCATCACCTTTATCACTGGGACTCAGCTTAATAAATAATCCACATCATCGAATCACCCCTGCACTACGGCCAAGGATATTCTTTAGTATCATGACCACAAATTATCCATGCACTACGGGCCAAGGACATTCATGTATTCATTAATGGTCATGATCATGCCAACAACTGTCCATCAATGCACTAAGGGCCAATGAGTACTTTTACCACATCATTTGCAACATTACGGTAATGATTACACCGAATAATCCCTGGTCATAATCATACCAAGTTCATCTATGCACTACAAGGCACAGATGACTTTCAAAAAATATAAATATGAGGATGATGACAATGATATAAGAATTAAGTAAAAAAGGTTCAAGAATTAATTTGTCCAAGAACCAATAACGTCCAAATTGTCAACATGATACTGCTTTGTAGAGTAAAATTCAAGAATGCTTAGAAGAATATTTCCATGAAAAGATATTGGATGAAGCGCAATTATCAAGGATATTCCACTAATTTCATGGAGTATAGAAATCAAAACTTTAACCAACTGAGTATAATAAAGAATGGAATAACAAAAGAAATCACCATGCATGCGGTACTTCGTATAGACAGGTTATTCCAACAGCATACTAAATAACGGAACCAGGTCAGGCAAAATTCGCACCGACAGGATGTTCCAACAGAATAATAAAGAATGGAATAATAATAGAAATCACCATGCATGCGGTACTTCGTATAGACGGGTTATTCCAACAGAATATAAATAAGGACGGAATCAGATCAGGCATAAAATGTACAGACAGGATATTCCAACAGAATAATAATAAAGACGGAACCAGGTCTGGCATAAAACGCACAGACAGGATATTCCAACAGAATAATAATAAAGACGGAACCAGGTCCGACGTAAACGCACAGACATGATGTTCCAAAAGAATAATAAAGACGGAATATTACAAGAATATCACCAAGTATAGGGTAGTCCGCGTATACTGGTTATTCCAGCAGAATAATAAAGAATGGAATAACAGAAGTTCTCATCATGAATACAAAAGAAATGATACCCCTTACGAGTACAACAAATAATATTCCCTACCTTAAGAAGAAGAGTACTGGATATATAAGTAGTGAAGTAGCAGAATACTTTCTTCTTTCTCTCTATAGTTTATCTCTCTAGAGTTTTAGTGAATTCGTAAGAAAATAATGAAGGAATGAGCTTCTATTTATAGAAAAATCGACTGCATAGTAACTAACTCATGAACGGTCCAGATTGATTTACTTTAATCTGACGGTCCATATTTAAAGCAAAATCTTTTAAATAAAATATAATATATTCTATTTATAATCTAATAAAATGAATAACTTTATAAAAGAATTTACTATGCAGAATAATAAAGAATGGAATAACAGAAGTTCTCTTCATGAATACAAAAGAAATAATACCCCTTACGAGTACAACAAATAATATTCTCTACCTAAAGAAGAAGAGTACTGGATATATAAGTCGTGAAGTATTAGAATACTTTCTTCTTTCTCTCTATAGTTTATCTCTCTAGAGTTTCAGTGAATTCGTAAGAAAATAATGAAGGAATGAGCTACTATTTATAGAAAAATGGACTGCATAGTAACTAACTCATGAATGATCCAGATTGATTTACTTTAATCTGACGGTCCATATTTAATGCAAAATCTTTTAAATAAAATATAATATATTCTATTTATAATCTAATAAAACGAATAAATTTATAAAAAATTTTACTGTGCAAACACTATGCATAATAAAATATAATATATTCTAATTATTGTCTAATAAAACATATAACTTTATAAAAGTATTCTGTTTTATATAAAAAGATTTTACTATGCAAAAAACTATGCAACACTATGCATAATAGAATATAATATATTCTATTTATAGAATAACTTTATAAAAGTATTCTGGTTTATATAAAAAGATTTTCTATATTATTACATTAATAATACCAACAAAACTGAGTGACTTATCACGTAAGCATCAATAATTAATACCGTGTGCTAATATGCGACCACGCGTATTACTGTACTTTTAACACCGGGTGTTTCAACAGTTAACGGTAAAACTTCAGCCGTTATTTTCATAAAGTATTTTTGTCGTTTTCTCAATCCGACAATAATTCTGTTATGGTGTCCACCAATGATTGTGCCGTTGTACGAATATTCCTTGTTAAAACGAATATTCTCCGACCAATCGAATATTTTATAACAACTTGCGTACTTTACAAAATTTATAAATATTACCCACAACTATAACATTATATCAATTTCACTCCATAATATTCAAAAATAATATTTATAGAAAATTCATCTTTATTCAAAAAGTTGGGGTTTTACATTATGGATACTAGCTTGATTGCATCCATGTTTTGATCATTCTTGAATTTTACTGCACTATGATTATTTATGAGGTATTTTTGGAAATGGAATTTGCTGAAATACGAATCCTTAATAATTATTCTTTTGTTTCACTGGATTCTTCTTCTTTAAAATATTTTTTCATCATCCTCCGTCCTAAATGATTGTATAATTGAATATCTTTGGCCTGTAGTGCAAAGATTAATGATTTCTGATGAATATCTTTGGCCCGTAGTGCATAGATGAACATGTGTTTAGATGAACTTGACCAACTGATGAATATCTTTGGCCTGTAGTGCAAAGATGAATATTTGATTTCAGTTATATATTGATTGATGTTACAGGGATAAAAGATAGACGATGAACTTTTAAATTCATATATAGAAGATAGTAGATTTCATTCTCTACTGAACTCTTCTAATGAATTATTATTTTCGCTACGAATATTGATTTTAAACTTATTGTCTATTGTATTCTGTTAGATTTTTCCCTGTTGAGGACTAATGCTAATTTGTTTTATAATAACTTTTTCATAATGTTCTTTACTGGGCTAGTTGAGCTCACCCTTTTCCTTGTTGTTCAATTTTCTTCTCAGGAGGGGAGAATGTAGCGAGTACTAGTCGGGGTGTGGAATGATAGTTCTAGAAGTGGTTCTAGTAGTCCTCACTATTCTGTAAAATAGTGTATTAATAATTGTAATGAGGACTTATTTGAGTGTGGATATTGTCTAGAAGATAATATTTGTATTTAAACTCACAGTTTTTTTGTTGTATTAATAAAGTTGTAGTTATATCTGTACCATGTATTTTGACGACTAAGATTGGGTGTTGTATACCTATTTTGGGGGTGTCACAGTTGGTATCAGAGCTTAGGGATATGTTCTCTGGCGGAGATCGGGGAATAGAACTAGGAGGGGAGAGACGAGTAAATCATTCGCTAGTATGTCCTACCTAAGCTTATTTGTTGGTCGGTCATAATATAGAGATATTATGTAATATGTTAATTTGTTAAATTAACCCTTGTTTTATGGCAGTATTTGAGAATGTCGATTGAGAATGTTAATAGTGGAGTGAATGAGACCGTGGAGAAAGCTCTAATCGCCAACCAAGATAATGTGATGTCAGGTGAAGAAAGAATTAGAGATATCAATGTGGTGAGGGAAGAATTAATAGTTGCACCCGAGATAGTCGCAGAGGCCGCAGCTGAGAATGAGGAAGAAGAGGAAAAAGAGGAACCTGAGGAGAATTTATTAGAAGAATTTTATGATCAAAATTTAGAATTACAAAATCGTATTCATGAGTTAGAAGAGCAGGCTGAAGAACGACAGACGGTCGTGGAGCAAAGAGATGCAACAATTCTAAATTGTGTTACCCAATGTGCGATGGTTGAACAGAAGCACTCTTATAAGATATTAGAGATGGAATTTGATAATGCTATGGTCAAAGTTCTGATGAAAGAAGAAGCAACCAAACGAATGAGAATTGAGGATGCATAGGTAAAAACTACATGACACTTTGATATTGTAGAAAAAGACGTCTGATCCAATGAGGCCAAAATAGATGAAATGGAATTCAATTTTTGGACAGCAATTGGGAGAATCCAACATCGAGTTCGAAATTACCCTATGCAGAGCGGTCAACCCCAATTCGATATGGATCGGAGAGTAATGATTGAAATCATTGATCAGGAATTCGACGAAGCAATGACGGGTGGAATGTACTCTATATCAAAGTTAAGTCCAGTTGGAATGGTGGCACCAGAGGCGGATACGAACAAGTCAAAGTCAACGGTTCCTGGAAGAGTGTTTGTCGTGACTACCCAAAACGCGAAGAACTTGAATGAAGATATCACGGGTTAGTTAATTATAAATTCTTGCGAAGTTTATACCTTATTAGATACTGGTTCTACCCATTCTTTTATCTCTCCTTCTTGTGCTCAACGTTTAAACTTGACTCTAGAGAAATTAGACTTTGATTTATCTGTGGAGACTCCATTAGGAGAAACTTTCATCGCATCCACTGTTTATAAATCTTGTTTGATCCAAGTTGGCACCATCACATTACCTGTTGACTTTATCTCTTTAAAGATACTTGCTTTTGATGTGATTTTAGGGATTAATTGGTTAACTACTCATCATGCCAAATTGATTGCTTTTTTAAGGTTGTTAGTTTTCATATTCCTAAGCAACCTATTATTCGAATTTAAGAAACCAAACCATTGAAGTCAAACTCTTTTACATCAAGCTGTAAAATCATTCGTTTATTGAAAAACTGATGTCAAGATTTCTTAGCCCATGTTATGGATTTGAATAAAGATACGTCAGATTTGAATGATATTTCTGTTGTTAGTAAATTTCCTAACGTATTTCCTAAAAAAATTCCTGGCCTACTCCCAGAGCGTGATATTGAATTTTGTATCGACTTTGAACCCGGTACAAAACCCATTTCTAAAATCTCATATCGAATGGTTCCTATTGAACTTCAGGAGTTAAAAACCCAACTCTAGAAGTTGATAACCGAGCCTCTATTTGGTGACTTCTTTTGTGGAATGCATCGAAGCCAAACTCTTCGTAGGGGATGCCATATTCGTGCGATATTAAACTGATAGGTGTCATTGTGACGTGCTATCCAAGGTTGGGATATGAGTCACAGTTGAGAGCAACCTAATTCGGTAATCAAAATATGTAGCTTTCTAAGCTTAGTTGGTTATTATCAGAGATTCGTTGAAGGATTTTCTCGAATCGCTACTCCGTTAACTCAACTGACTCGTAAAGATACACAATTCGTATGGAGCGAGGAATGCGAGAAGAGTTTCCAAGATCTCAAGAGGAGACTCATTTCGGCACATATTTTGATAATACCATCTGGTTCGGATGGATTTGTTATCGACAGCGATGCTTTAGGCAAAGGGTTAGGATGTGTTCTCATGCAATGTGGGAAAGTTATAGCCTATGCCTCTAGATAACTTAAAGAATATGAGAGGAATTATCCTACTCATGATCTAGAGTTGGCAACAGTCGTTTTTGCGCTAAAGATATGGAGGCACTATCTGAAACAACCCGGGTCAAATCCAGAGTCCGGAACAAATCTCGGGTCAAATCCCAAGTCCGAATCAAATCAAATCCATCCAAATAAGGCCTCAAACTACTGGCCCAATAGTATCTTCTTGGGTCATCTTAGCCCACCACAGGCTCCCAAAAGGTCATGACAAGAAGGTACTATTGGTAGTAACTTATTTCCTTATATACAGACAAATTTTTCCCCTATCTTTCGATGTGGGACTGGGGTGTTACAAACTCCCCTACTTAAATTTCTAACGTCCCCATCAGAACCGATCACACACACGGCCTAAAGATCTTTGCCTCTCTAGCCATTGTGGGATAATACTGGCTGACTTAGTGTCCCCACCTCCGGACCTCCATCTCTCCATTGTGGGATAATACCACCAGCCTTCGTGTCCCCACCTCCGGCAACTCGATCGGATGACACGACCCGAGCTTTCGAGAGTCGGCTTTGATACCATATGAAATAACTCGGGTCAAATCCCGAGTCCGAAACAAATCTCGGGTCAAATCCCAAGTCCGAATCGAATCAAATTCATCCTAATAAGGCCTCAAACTACTGGCCCAATAGTATCTTCTTGGGTCATTTTAGCCCACCAAAGGTTACCAAAAGGTCATGACATGAAGGTACTATTGGTAGTAACTTATTTCCTTATATACAGACAAAATTTCCCCCTATCTTTCGATGTGGGACTGGGGTGTTACACTATCTATATGGGGAGAAAGTGGAGATATATTCAGACCATAAAAGCCTCAAATATTTCTTCACCCAAAAGGAACTCAACATACGGCAACGACGTTGGTTGCAGCTATTGAAAGATTACGACTACACTATTCAATACCATCTTAGAAAAACGAACGTGGTAGCTGACACATTGAATAGAAGATCATATGCAGGAACGAGTGCGATGATGTCAAATATACGCATAAAACCAACTTTAATCGATAAAGTAAAAGTTACTCAAGTCACAGACCCGGAGCTGATGTATATAAAGAAGAAAGTGCAAGAAGGTGTTATTCTAGAAGCAAGAATCGATGAAGAAGGAATACTTCGAGTCCACTCCAGACTTTGTGTTCCTAACGATTCTGATTTGAAGTACAAGATCATGATGGAGGCACACAATACCCCATTTTCAATCCATCATGGAAGTACCAAAATGTATCATGATCTTTGACATACATTTTGGTGGAACAATATGAAGAGAGAGATTGCAAAGTTTATCTCAAGGTGTTTGACTTGTCAACGTGTAAAGGCGGAGCATCAAGTGCTAAAGGGTCCATTGCAACCACTTGAGATTCTGAAATGGAAGTGGGAACACATTACTATGGATTTTGTTACGGGTCTTCCTACGGTTTCTCAAGGCATCAATGCTATTTGGGTTATTGTTGATAGATTAACCAAGTCTGCTCATTTCTTGCCGATACGGGAGACTTATTCCCTTGAACGTCTTGCTCAAATGTACGTAAATGAGATTGTAAGATTACATGGCATGCCAGTATCCATAGTTTCGGATCGTGACCCAAGATTTACTTCAAGATTTTGGGTTAGCTTTCAAAAAGCTATGGGTACGGAGTTACGATTCAGTTCGGCATACCATCCTCAAACGGATGGACAATCAGAGAGGACTATTCAAACTCTTGAAGATTTATTAAGACTCTGTGTCCTAGACTTCAAGGGCAGTTGGGATAAATATTTACCATTGGTGGAATTCTCCTACAACAACAGTTATCAGGCAAGCATTGGTGTGGCCCCATTTGAAGCATTGTATGGATGAAAGTGTCGCTCTCCAGTATGTTGGGACGAGGTGGGTGAAGCAACATTGTTGGGACCCGAGTTAGTACGTATGACTACGGAGAAGATCCAAACGATTCGACAACGTATACAAATGGCACAAGATCGACAAAAGAGTTATGCGGATCTTCATCGAAAGGACGTAGAATTTAGTGTTGGGGATCATGTATTGTTGCGTGTTGCCCCATGGAAGGGAGTTACAAGATTCGGGAAGAGAGAAAAGCTTAATCCACGATTTATTGGTCCATTTCAAATTCTTGATCGAGTAGGTAATGTAGCCTATAGACTCGCGTTACCTCCAAGTATGTCTCGTGTTCATAATGTTTTTCATATATCTGTGCTTCGTAAATATGTGAAAGACCTGAACCACGTCATTGAGTTAGAACCGGACGAGATAGCCGAAGATTTAACGTATGAGGAGGTACCTGTCAAGATCTTGGATAGGAAGGAGCATGTCCTACGCACGAAGGTAATACCACAAGTTAAAGTTTTGTGGAGGAATCATGCTATAGAGGAAATGACCTGGGAGTTGGAAACGGAAATGAAAGCGAGGTATCCTCACCTTTTCGAAACACCAGGTACGTATGTCAATTTCGAGGACGAAATTTCATAAGGAGAGGAGGTTGTAAGACCCCAAAAAATAATAAATGAAATTTAATTTCCTTTAATTATTATTTTGAATAGTAAGGGTTGATTTGATTAATGTGGATAGTTATGAGAAAAATACGCAAATATTTCAAAATAAGCAAGTGGTTATAAAATATTCATTGTTGTCGTGGAATATTCGTTTGGTCGTGGAATATTTGTACTGTCGGGGAATATTCGTACGACGGCGCAGCCATGTGTGGGCCCCATAAAAGAAAGCGATTGGAGGAAGAAAACGATAAATATAAGTTGTTTAAAAATAGCGGCGTAGTTGTTACCGTTTTACACTGTTGGAATACCCGGTGGTTAAAATACAGTAATACGCGTTGTTGTACAGTAGCACACGGTATTGCACAGTATTTTGAATTATTAATCCTTACGTAAGAAGGCACTACTCAATAATTGGTACAGGAGTTACTGTTCATTACTTTATTGATTCAATAATTGCTGCGTTGAAATTTATATTATTATTGTTTCAATAATTGTCATTTCACAGTATTTTCCATTATCAGATCAATAATTCATATTATTTGAATAATATTATCAGATAACATTATTGGCAATGTCTAGAAAGTTCTGTCAAGGAGATGTTTGGTCATCTAATTGCGCGCCAGTAAGGAGAAATCCTTATTGGAAAGCCCCCTCTATCCTGGGAACGGCCTGGTTGTCAATACTGTGATTCTATAATATTATTTTTAATAATTAATTATTGATTATTATGATAAAGAAAATATTTATTTTATGTGGATATAGATGGAAAAAATTTTTAAATGTGACAATTGTTGAAAATTAATATTTTATCTTTTTCTGATAAAATAATTTATTTAAATATATTATTTTAATAATATATTAATGGAGATATTTTACAATGAATGTGGGATATATGAGTATATAAGGAGGAAGAGTATTTTTGTGGCATTAAATGTTTAACATATGTTTTGTGGGTCGGTGGACACAATTCTTGACCGAAAATTGTAGACTGTAAAATTGTCCGTTTGTGGATTTCGGTCAATTTTTGTTTGGAATTTGGAAAAATTTTCTTCTGCAAAGTTGTAGAGAATGGAATTTCCCATTAAAAGTCGCGAGTTTCAAAATTTTCTGATTAAAAGGCTATATTCTATGAATTATTGAAGTTACGAAAAATAAAATAATTTTTTTATTAATTATGGTGGGACCCACTTTTTGGTGGGTGTTGAATACACATGGGCTGCTGAAATTTTCAGCATTGAGGGGCTGAAGTTGTCAACAAGCATGAGTAGGAATGTTGATTAATAATAATATTATTTTATTATTTAGTCTCCTTTGGCGTTCTAGCAATTTCCTATAAATAGGCGCTTAGGTTAGAATTGAAAATCACACCAGAAACAAAGTTTTCTCTCATTCTCTTTCTATATTATCGAGCGTATTCTTGTGAGTATACTTTGAGTGTTGCTGTACGGTGCGAGTTTCTGTCAGCACTATACTGAAATTCAGTCAGAAGTACGGTTATTTTGAGGTAAGGGATGTTATTTTTTTCTTAAATGATATTATTTTCTTCAATATCATTATGCCGAAATATTGGTGAACGTTTTTATCAAATTTGGAACTTTTTGTGCCGGAGTTACTATTCACGTATACGGCACTATTCACGAATACGGCACTATTCACAGAATTTTTTTTTTCTTTTCGTCCAAAATATCTATTGTGGATACTAGCTTTGATTGTATCCATGTTTTGATCACTCTTGAATTTTACACCACTATGATTATTTTTGAGGTATTTTTGGACATGGATAAAATAAAGTACGAATCCTTAATCCTTAATCCTTGTCATTTTGTTTCACTGGATTCGCTTCTTTAAAAATATTTTTATCATCTTCAGTCTTAAATGATGTTATTATTGAATATCTTTGACCTGTAGTGCAAAGAAGAATGATTTCTGATGAATATCTTTGGCCCGTAGTACAAAGATGAACAGGTGTTTAGATGAACATGACCAACAGATGAATATCCTTGGCCTGTAGTGCAAGGATGAATATATGATTCAAGATGTGCATTGATTGATGTTACAGGGATAAAAATACTATTGATGGACTGTTAAATTCATAGACATTAGTAGATTTCATCCTCTACGTAACTCTTCTATGAATTAATATTTTTCGCTGCGAATATTGATTTAAAACTTGTTGTCTATTGTATTCTATTAGATTTTTCCCTGTTGAAGACTAACGATAATTTGTTGTATATTATCTTAGTCATAATATTCTTTATTGAGCTAGTTGAGCTCACCCTTTTCCTTTTTGTTCCATTTTTTCTTCTCAGGAGACGAGAATATAGCGAGTACGAGTCGGGGTATCAATTGATGGTTTTTGAGAGAGTTGTTTAGTAGTCCTCACCATTTTTGTAAAATAATGTATCAATAATTATGATGAGGATTTATTTGTATGTGGATATTATCTAGATGGCAATATCTGTATTTAAACTCATAGTTATATGTTGTAATAATAAAGTTGAAGTTAATTCTGTACCATGTATTTGACAACTCAGAATGGGTGATGTATACCTGTTTTGGGGGCGTCACACGTCCTGTTATGTGTTTTTTGTGTTTTTAAGCTTTGATCTAGTAGTATGCTGGAAGATCTTTGATCTAAAACTGGAATCAAAGACAGATCTTAAGTCAGTAGAAAGTTATTAGTGGTCAAACCAAGTTGACCGGCATTTACCACACGTTTCTGGGTAACCCAGAACGTGCCCAGAAAGTCTGACAGCTTGTTCATGCACTTGGATCTTGCTTCTGTTTATGTGTTAGACCTTGTTATTGTTGTAATATTGTTGTCTAACGTCTAGTATACATGAACATGCCTCTAGAATCATTATATCCTTCTCTGAATCAAAGAAATCAATGGTCAAAGTAGTGAGGACGAAACTGCCGGATGAAGTTTCTGGGTAACCCAGAAAACTTCATAAGCAGTTTCGGACTACTACTTTGACCGGTCCATAATTGTTTTATGTGATGTTGTTAAAATGTTTTTATGTAATGAATCTGTAGACTTACATGTGGTCTACATAATGAAGGCTTAATATGACTAAAATAGTACAAGATCGTCAAGTTGTGGAAGCCCAAAACGAGCCAGTCGAACTGTTCTCCATTTATGGGTAACCTAGAAAATGAAGAACAGCTCTGACAGCTTGTTCGTGGCTCTAGATCTACTTGGTTATGGGTTGTATGGCTACGTTAGTTTTTGGATCTTGTAGTCGTGCATTAGTACTACAATATCTGACTAATAACATGCCCAGTAACATCAGGATCTGACCTGAAATCTTGGTCAAACTCGATACCTTGCAAACAGCTATGAATGTTCAAGAACAGCTCAAGAACATGAAGAACACCTATAGCGATGGTTCTGTCGCTATAGGTGGTCTTTAGCGACAAATAGTATTTTATTTTCCTGAAATTAATTAATAAATAGAAAAAAATAGTTTTTAATTATTAAAAAAAAAAAATAAATTATTAAAAATTATTTTAAATTTCAAAAATTAATTTTTAATTATTTTAAACATATTTCATAAATATTTATTATTTTTGGAATATTAAAAGTATTTAATTTATTTAATTAGAATATTAAATAAATTATTTAATAATGATTTTAATTCATGAAAATTCATTTAAAATTATATTATGATATAAGAAAATATTTTAAGTTATTTTTAATAACTTTCAATATTATTTGATAATTTTCATTAATAAGTTAATATTAATGATAATTAATTTATTTGTTAAATGAATTAAATAATTAAAATAAAAATGATTTTATTATTTTAAAAATCATTTTAAATAATAATAAGGTATTTAAAAATATTTTAAGTTATAAAATATAACTTTTAATATTTAAAGGTTAAATTCATTAATTAATGATATTAAAGTTATTTAATATTTATATTAAATAAATTAGTTTAAAATTGATTTTATTATTAAAAAATCATTTTAAATGAAAATAAAGTATTTAAAAGGGATATAAATGAATTTAAAATATTTCAAGTTATAATTAATAACTTTTAATATTTAGATAATAGTTCATTAATATTTAAATATTAATGGTAATTATTTAATAATGATTTTTGAATGTTTTAAAAATCATTTAAGGGTAATGTTAATACTTTAAAAGTATTTTTAGTTATTATAAATAACTTTAACCTTTTGGCAATGGTTTCATTAATCTATTAATATTTATTAAATATTAATGATAATAGAATTGATTAGTATTTAAATCATTTAACAATGATTTTGATATTTCAAAATTTATGGTAAATGGTAATAAATATTTTATAATTATTATAAGGCCATGAAAAATAGTATGACTGATGTTTAAGTTAACTATTTGGATATTGAACTTCGGGATAGAGTCTTAGACTCGATTTTTACCTGATAAAGTTGTCGGTAGACCGACATGTTTCAGAAATTGATCTGGACTCAGATAATTGGCTAGATAAATGTTTATTTGTGATTCAATGGTTGTTAAAGTTGTGTGACAATGTGATTAGGAATGTGTTGATGTTTGTTTGTGAGTCAATGACTGTTGAACATGTGTGATAATGTGATTAGGTTATTTGCTGACTGTGAAATGTAGTACTATGTGTTATGTTATATTGTCCTAATCGAACGAATGATCTGATTAATGATAGGTGATCTCATAAAAGATAAAACTAAGTTGATATTAGTAAGAAGCACATCAGGCAAGTATCCTACCTTTGCATTTTCTTTATGCAATGAACAAGTGTAAGAATGTTTCAGAATTATACTATTACTGTACAGATTGTTAAACCTATATTATATACGCCCATTGATTATCAACATGTTAGTATATGATAATTCAGATATATATTCTGTTCGTTAATTTCTATAAATGATTATACAAGTGTCCCCACTTGGATAATCATTGTATTTAATCACATGTTGATACACCTTTGATATATATATATATATGTTGAATTATATAAGACCTTCGTTATAAAAACCCGACAGGTATGAACATCCCGATAATGGAAAAATTTTTATGCGCTACGGCGGACAAAGGATGAACGATAATATCGTTCTTGCAATGTAGTATTGATCAATACAGGGCCCATGGACTGTACACCCTAAGGCCCGTAAGCAATGGCCGGTTTACAGATGAATTTTTGTTTAAACCCTTTCGAAAATGAAAACAATGTTCATAATATATCACAGAAACTCCATGTATAGACAATACACAGTTTCAAAAATTTGAAAGAGGGTTGTTATGTTATTATTATTGGTACATATTACTTCACAACTATTGACTGGTTGTAGAAGAATATTATAAAGAAAACATTTAAATTCTTTCTGCTTATATATATATAATACTTGTTGGGCACTCAAATGCTTATCTTTGTTTAATTTAAATGTTTTCAGCTAAGTGTGAACGACCCGAAGTATCTGCCAAGATCAAGGGGAAGGGGAAAATTGCTGAATGACTTTTTATGCTATCTTCTGTAATAATTTAAATTTATTAGGATATGGATGATAAATATTATTATTATCATGTAATGAATGTTAAAGGTTTCGTACTTGGGATTTGGGAAACTCTGATAATATGTAACTTAAATTTGATAAATCTATATTATTGTTATTATTATTAGTATTATTCCGCTCATAGAAATGGTATCGTGAAGTACCGAATTCGGGTTTCAAGTATCCGGGTTCGGGAACTTTACAAAAAACTTTGTTTTCTGGTGTGATTTTTAATTCTAACTTAGCCCTCTATTTATAGGAAAATGCTAGAACGCCAAAGGAGACTAAAATAATAAAATATATTATTTTCTTTACAAATTCTCTACGCCACCCCATTTGAAAAAGCCACCAGCAGCCATCTTGAAAAATAATCAGCAGCCCACATGTTTATAACATGAGTGGGTCCCACCCATAATTTAATAAAAATCATTTTATTTTCTGAAATTTCAACAATTCATAGAAAATAGACCGTTTATCAGAAAAATACAAATTTTATGTCCATTCTTCCTGAAATCGAATTCTCTATAACTTTGTAAAGGAAAGTTTTTCCAAATTCCCAACAGAAAATATCTGAAATCCACAAACGGATGATTTTTAATACTTCCGGTCCAACAAAATACTGATAAAACACCTCCACATTAATTCCTTCATTAACAACCACATAAATAAATTCATTATTCATATCTATATCAAATAAATATTTTCTTATCAATAATTAATTATTCTTAAATAATATTATAGAATCCCAATTATGACAACCAGACCGTTCCCAGGAAAGAGGGGGCTTTCCAATAAGGATTTCTCATTACTGGCGCGCAATTAGGTGACCAAACCTCTCCTTAGACAGAACTTTCTAGACATTGCCAATAATATTATCTGATAATATTATTCAAATAATATGAATTATTGATATGATAATGGAAAATACTGTGCAGAGATAATTATTGAAACAATAATAATATAAACTAACAACGCAACAATTATTGAATCAATAAAATATTGAACAGTAACTACTGTAATAATTATTGAGTAGTGCCTTCTTACGTACGAATCAATAATTCAACAATACTTTGCAATATCGTGTGCTACTGTGCAACCACGCGTATTACTTTATTTTAACCACCAGGTAACCCAACAGTGTTAACGATAACAATTTACGCCGTTATTTATAAAACTCAATCTTTGTCGTTTTCTTTCATCCAACCATTTTCCGTTATGGGGCCCATAATTGACTGCGCCGTTGTACGAATATTCCCGACAAAAAGAATATTCCACGACCAAACGAATATTCCCCGACAACAATGATTATTTTATAACCATTTGTTTATTTTGTAAAAAATTTCACATTTCACCCATAACCAAAGCATTTTATCAAATTAACCCTTATTAATTTAGAATAATGAATAAAGGAAAATTCAATTTTATTTATAATAAGTTGGGGTCTTACAACCTCCCCTCCTTATAAAATTTTGTCCTCAAAATTGACGTACATACCTGGTGTTTCGAACAGGTGAGGGTACCTCACTTTCATTTCCGATTCCAACTCCCATGTCATTTCCTCAATTGCATGGTTTCTCCACAAAACCTTAACTTGTGGTATAACCTTCGTGCGTAAGACATGCTCTTTCCTATCTAAAATCTCAACAGGTATCTCCTCGTATGTTAAATCTTCAGCTATCTCGTTTGGTTCTAACGCAATAATGTGGTTCGGGTCTTTCACATATTTACGAAGTATAGATACGTGAAAAACATTATGAATATGAGACATGCTTGGAGGTAATGCGAGTCTATACGCTACGTTTCCTATTCGGTCAAGAATCTCAAATGGACCAATAAATCTTGGACTGAGCTTTCCTCTCTTTCCAAATCTTATAACTCCCTTCCATGGAGCAACACGTAACAGTACATGGTCCCCAATATTAAATTCCACATCCTTTCGATGAAGATCAGCATAACTCTTTTGTAGATCTTGTGAAGTGTGAATACGTTGTCGAATCATTTTGATCTTTTCTGTAGTCACGAGTACTAACTCTGGTCACAACAAAGTTGCTTCTTCGACCTCATCCCAGCATACTGGAGAACGACATTTTGATCCATACAATGCCTCAAATGGAGCCATGCCTATACTTGCTTGATAACTGTTGTTGTAGGAGAATTCCACCAGTGGCAAGTACTTATCCCAAATTCCTTTGAAATCTAGAACATAGAGTCTTAATAGATCTTCAAGGGTTTGAATAGTCCTCTCTGATTGTCCGTCCGTTTGAGGATGGTATGCCGAACTAAATCGTAAATCCGTACCCATAGCTTTTTGCAAGCTAACCCAAAATCTTGAAGTGAATCTTGGGTCACGATCCATAACTATGGATACTGGCATGCCATGCAATCTCACAATCTCATTCACGTACATACAAGAAAGACGTTCAAGGGAATAAGTCTCACGTATCGGTAAGAAATGGGCAGACTTGGTTAATCTATCAACAATAACCCAAATCGCATCTATACCTTGAGAAACCTTGGGAATACCTGTAACGAAATCCATTGTAATGTGTTCCCACTTCCATTCTGGAATCTCAAGTGGTTGCAATGGACCTTTTGACATTTGATGCTCCGCCTTTACGCGTTAACAAGTTAAACACCTCGAGATAAACTCCGCGATTTATCTCTTCATATTGTTCCACCAAAATATGTGTCGAATATCATGATACATTTTGGTACTCCCGGGATGGATTGCAAACGGGGTGTTGTGTGCCTCCATCATGATTCTATGCTTCAAGTCAGAATCGTTTCGAATGCAAAGTCGAGAGTTGAACCGAAGTATTCCTTCTTCATCGATTTTTACTTCTGGAATAGCACCTTCTTGCACTTTCTTCTTCATTTGTATCAGCCCCAGGTCCGTAGCTTGAGCAGCTTCAACTTTATCAATTAAAGTCAGTTCTACTCGTATATTCGCCATCATCATGTGGGTCCCTGGAGTCTTTAATTCTACCTCCATCCTTAGCAAGTCATACAAAATTGGCCTTTACGTTGACAATATTGCACTCGTACTCGCATATGATCTTCTACTTAATGCGTCAGCTACTATGTTCGCTTTTCCAGGATGATATTAAATAGTGTGATCGTAATCTTTTAATAGCTCAAGCCAACGTCGTTGCTTCATGTTGAGTTCTTTTTGGGTGAAGAAATATTTGAGGCTTTTATGGTCCGTATAAATCTCCACTTTCTCCCCGTACAAGTAGTGTCTCTATATCTTCAACGCGAATACGACTGCTGCCAACTCCAGATCATGAGTAGGATAATTCATCTCATATTCTTTGAGTTGTCGTGAGGCATAGGCTATGACTTTCCGATGTTGCATGAGAACACATCCTAACCCCTTGCTAGAAGCATCGCTGTAGATAAAAAATCCATCCGAGCCAGATGGTATTGTCAGAACAGGTGCCGAAATGAGTCTCCTCTTGAGATCTTGGAAGCTCTTCTCGTATTCCTCACTCCATACGAATTTTGCATCCTTCTGAGTCAGCTGAGTTACCGGAGTAGCGATTCGAGAAAATCCTTCCACGAATCTCCGAAAATAACCAGCTAAGCCCAGAAAGCTACGCACTTCGGTCATCGACTTTGGCTGCTCCCAACTTTGTATTGCTTCAATCTTCGTCGGGTCCACAGATACTCCATGTTTTGACACCACGTGCCCAAGGAATGCTACTTCGTCAAGCCAGAAATCGCATTTCTTTAGCTTGGCATAAACCTTGTGTTCACGAAGTCTTTGAAGTACTAGCTTCAAATGGTGCTCATGATCTTCACGGCTTTTAGAATAGATGAGGATGTCATCAATAAAGACAACAATGAATTGATCCAAATATTCCTTGAATACTCGGTTCATCATATCCATGAAGGCAGCAGGGGCATTAGTCAATCTGAAAGATATCACTAAGAATTCATAATGTCCATACCGAGTTCTGAAGGCAGTCTTTGGAATATCCTCAGTTTTAATCTTTAGCTGATGATATCCAGAACGAAGATCGATCTTTGAAAAGAATTGTGCTCCTTGCAACTGGTCAAACAGGTCATCAATGCGAGGTAGTGGATACCTATTCTTGATGGTGACATGGTTTAATTCTCGGTAGTCAATACAAAGTCGCATACTCCCGTCTTTCTTCTTTACGAATAAAATAGGAGCACCCCAAGGAGATGTACTAGGACGAATAAAACCGACGTCTAACAATTCCTGTAGTTGGACTTTTAACTCCTGAAGTTCAATAGGAGCCATTCGATATGGGGTTTTAGAAATGGGTTTTGTACCCAGTTCAAGATCAATAAAGAATTCAACTTCACGTTCTGGGGGTAGACCGAGAAGTTCTTCGGGAAATACATCAGGAAATTCTTTAACAACAGAAATATTATCCAAATCTGACTTGTCTCAGTTCAAATCCATAACATGGGCTAAGAAAGCTTGGCATCCATTTTTCAATAAACGAATAGTTTTGTGGCTTGATGTGACAGTGACTGATTTTAGTGGTTTGAATTCGTATGACAGGTTGGTTAGGAATATGAAAACTAACAACCTTACGAAAATAATCAATTTTGGCATGATGAGTTGTTAACCAATCAATTCCTAAAATCACATCAAAAACAAGTCTCTTTAAAGAGATAAGATACACAGGTAATGTGATAGTGCCAACTTGGATCATGCAAAATTTATAAACTGTAGATGTAACGAAGGTTTCACCTAACGGAGTTTCAATAGATAAATCAAAATCTAATTTCTCCGAGGTCAAGTTTAGACGTTGAGCACAAGCAGGAGAGATAAAAGAATGGGTAGAACCGATATCTAGTAAGGTATAAACTTTGCAAGAATTCAAGATTAGCTTACCCGTGTTCACTTCGTTTGGGTTCCTCACGTTTTGGCCAGTCATGACAAACGCTCTTCCAGGAACCGCTAATTTTGACTTATCCGGGACAGCCCTTGGAATCACCACTCCCGCTGAACGTGGTTTTGCTATAGTACAATCTCGAGCGATGTGACCTTCCTTTTCACAGTTGTAACAAACCTTGGATTGTTGTGGACAGTTTGGGCTGATATGTCCCTCCTTCCCGCATTTGTAACATCTAACTGGCGGTCGTTCCCTTCCCCTAGAATTTGTTGTTAGTGCTGGTGCTGCTGCTGATGTCTTTCCGTCGTTGTTGAATCTTCTCTTTCTGAAATTTCCACTTGAGTCACCCTTCTATTATCATGGCCACGATTACCACCTGAGTGGTTACCGCCTTTGTCTGTATTCTTCCTTCCTCGCTGGTTATCATTGTTCTGATGACTGATGTCACCGATATGACCCTGGTTGTGGTCCCTTGGTTGAGTATACTCACTATCTCGCTCTAACAATTGAGCCCTATTTACAACATCTGAATACAGAGAAAATTTATGAGATATAAGGTATTGACGAATCTCGGGTTTTAGACCTCTCAGAAACATCCGCGTCATACGTTCCTCATTTTCCACCAAATGATGTGTAAACCTGGATAACTCTGCGAACTTTGCCTCGTACTGAGACACCGTCATGTTGTTCTGTTCGAGTCTAATAAACTCTACCTCTTTCATATGACGAATACTTTCTGGAAAGTACTTGTCATTGAACAGTTTCTCAAATCTTTCCCAAGACATGTTGAGTGCATCTGGTTGGGTACGCTTCACAGATTCCCACCAGTAATCTGCTTCACCACGAAACATAAAGGTAGCGAATGGAATCTTCTGTTCCTCCGTGCATCCCAAGACAACGAATATCTTGGTAATTTGCTTGACCCATGTTTCTGTCATGATCGGATCCAGTTTTTCCTTAAATTCTGGTGGTCCCAACTCCTTAAACTGCTTGGCTGTGATAGACCGTGCGTTGCCATCATTTCCACCAGTATTTTGTACACGAGTCTCCCTCGTCTGATTTTGCATGAACTGCAAAAAGCTCCTAATCATTCCATCGTTCATCGTTTGCTCGGTAGTGTTGTTTACAGGAGGAATATTGCCTTCCTGTTGCACGTTCTCCTGGTTTGTGACTAAAGGTTGCTCCACAGTCTCGTACACTCCATTGTTAACGTTCTCAGTAGCCATTCTTAAATACTGCCATAAAACAAGGGTTAATTAAACATATCACATAATATCCCTATATTATGACCAACTAACAAATAAGCTTAGTAGGACACACTAGCAAAGGATTTACTCATCTCTCCCCTCCTAGTTCTATTCCCCGATCTCCGCCAGAGACCATATTTCTAAGCTTTGATACCAACTTTGATGCCCCCAAAACAGGTATACAACACCCATTCTGAGTCGCCAAATACATGGTACATAAAGCAACTACAACTTCAATAATATAAAAGTCGTGTGAAATACGACAATACATACTGTGAGTTTAAATACAAATATTGTCTTTTAGACAATATCCACACGCAAATAAGTCCTCATTACAATTATTCAAAAACTATTTTACAGAAATAGTGAGGACTGGTAAAACATCTTTCTAGAAACCTCACTCCATACCCCGACTCGATCCTGCTATGTTCTCACCTCCTGAGAAGAAAAATGGAACAAAAAGGAAAAATGTGAGCTCAACTAGCCCAGTAAAGAATATTATGACTAAGATAATATACAACAAATTATCGTTAGTCTTCAACAGGGAAATATTTGATAGAATACAATAGACAACAAGTTTTAGATCAACAACTACAGCGGAAACAACAATCCATTAAAAGAGTCACGTAGAGGATGAATTCTACTATCTTCTAACATTTAAGAGTCCATCATCAATGTTTTATCCCTGTAACAACAATCAATATACATCTTTAATCATCTTTGTACTACAGGCCAAAGATATTCATTTATATCACCGGTTGGTCATGTTCATCTCAACACCTGTTCATCTTTGCACTACGGGCCAAAGATATTCATCAGTAATCATTTATCTTTGCACTACAGGCCGAAGATATTCAATAATATCATCATTACGGACTGAGGATGATGAAAAATATTTTTTAAAGAAACGAATCCAGTGAAATAAAATGACAAGGATTAAGGATTAAGGATTCGTACTTTAGTTTGCCCAAATTCAAAAATACTCCATAATAAATATATATGAGCCAAACTTCAAGAATGAAGATCAAAACATGGATACAATCAAAGCTAGTAATCATAATAGACATTTTGGACAAAAAGGAAAATTTTTATTTTTCAGTGAATAGTGCCGTATTCGGGAATAGTGACGTATACATGAATACTCGACACAACAAGTTCTAAATTTGATAAAAAGTTCAACCAATATTTTGGCATAATGATATTGAAGAAAATAATATCACTTGCGAAAGAAATAACATCTTTTACCTCAAAATAACCGTACTTCTGACTGAATTTCCGTATAGTGCTGACAGAAACTCGCACCTTATAGCAACACTCAAAGTATACTCACAAGAATACGCTCGATAATATAGAGAGAGAAAGAGAGAAAACTTTGTTTCTGGTGTGATTTTCAATTCTAACTTAGCCCTCTATTTATAGGAAAATGCTAGAACACCAAAGGAGACTAAAATAATAAAATATATTATTTTCTTTACAAATTCTCTACGCCACCCCATTTGAAAAAGCCACTAGCAGCCATCTTGTAAAATAATCAACAGCCCACATGTTTATAACATGAGTGGGTCCCACCCATAATTTAATAAAAATTATTTTATTTTCCAAAATTTCAAAAATTCATAGAAAATAGACCGTTTATCAGAAAAATACGAATTTTATGTCCATTCCGCCTGAAATCGAATTCTCTACAACTTTGTAAAAGAAAGTTTTTCCAAATTCCCAACAGAAAATATTTGAAATCCACAAACGGATGATTTGTAATACTTCTGGTTCGACAAAATACTGATAAAACACCTCCACATTAATACCTTCATTAACAACCACATAAATAAATTCATTATTCATATCTATATCAAATAAATATTTTCTTATCAATAATTAATTATTCTTAAATAATATTACAGAATCCCAATTATGACAACCAGGCCGTTCCCAGGAAAGAGGGGGCTTTCCAATAAGGATTTCTCTTTACTGGCGCGCAATTTGGTGACCAACCCTCTCCTTAGACAGAACATTCTAGACATTGCCAATAATGTTATCTGATAATATTATTCAAATAATATGAATTATTGATCTGATAATGGAAAATACTGTGCAGAGACAATTATTAAAACAATAATAATATAAACTAACAACGCAACAATTATTGAATCAATAAAATATTGAACAGTAACTACTGTAATAATTATTGAGTAGTGCCTTCTTACGTACGAATCAATAATTCAACAATATTGTGCAATACCGTGTACTACTGTGCAACCACGCGTATTACTGTATTTTAACCACCAGGTAACCCAACAGTGTTAACAGTAACAATTTACGCTGTTATTTATAAAAATCAATCTTTGTCGTTTTCTTTCATCCAACCGTTTTCCGTTATGAGGCCCACAATCGACTGCGCCGTTGTACGAATATTCCCGACAAAAAGAATATTCCACGACCAAACGAATATTCCCCGACAACAATGATTATTTTATAACCACTTGTTTATTTTGTAAAAATTTTCACATTTCACCCATAACCAAAGCATTTTATCAAATTAACCCTTATTAATTTAGAATAATGAATAAATGAAAATTCAATTTTATTTATAATAAGTTGGGGTCTTACAGTATTCGTGAATAGTAACTCGTGAATAATAATTCATGAATAGTAACTTATGAATAGTAACCCCGACATGAAAAAGTTCCAAATTTGATAAAAAGTTCCAACCAATATTTCGGCATAATGATATTGAAGAAATAATATCACTTACGAAGAAAATAACATCCCTTACCTCAAAAGAATAGTACTTCTGACTGGAATACTGGATATAGTGCTGAAAGAACGTGCACCGTATAACAATACTCAAAGTACTAAAATACTCACAAAAATACGCTCGATATTATAGAGAGAGAAATCTTTAGTTTCTGGTGTTATTTTCAATTCTAACCTAAGCACCCTATTTATAGGAAATTGCTTAGAACACTAAAGCAGAAAATTTAATAAAATAAAAACATTTTATTTTTAATTTCCTTAGCCCACCTTGACCATCTTAATTCAGCCACCAAATAATGACAAAAACCAAAAAAACATTTTTGTAATTAAAAATAATTAAAACTTTCAAAAATTAATAATTTCAGAACTTCGGAACTTCAATAATTCATAATAAATAGCCCTTTTGTAAGAAAAATTCGAACCATATTTCTTTTCCATAGGAAATTTCATTATCTACAACTTTGCAGAAGAAAGTTTTTCCAAATTCCAAACAGAAATTGACCGAAATCCACAAACGAGCGATTTTACAGGCTATAATCAAATTTCAGTCAAGAAATGGGGTCCACCGACACACAAAACATGTGTTAATCATTTAATGCAACAAAAATACTCTTCCTCCTCATATACTCATATATCCCACATTCATTGTAAAAATATCATCATTATTATATAATAAAATATTATTTTATCAGAAAAGATAAAATATCAATTTTTAACAATTGTCACTTTAAAAATTTTCTCCATCAATATTCACATAAAATCAATATTCACATAAAATCAATATTTCCTCATCATATAAATTAATAATTAATTATTCACAAATAATATTACAGAATCATAGTACTGGTAACTAGGCCGTTCCCAAGAAAAAAAAGGGGGTTTTCCAATAAGGATTTCTCCTTACTGGCGCGCAATTAGCTGACCAAACCTCTCCTTAGACAGAACTTTCTAGACATTGCCCATAATGTTATCTAATAATATTATTCAGATAATATGAATTATTGCTTTGATAATAGAAAATACTGTGTAGTGACAAATATTCAAACAATAGTAATATAAAATATCAACGCAGCAATTATTGAATCAATAAAATAAAATACTGAACATTAACTACTGTAACAATTATTGAGTAGTTCCTTCTTACGTAAGAATCAATAATTGGTGCAATACCGTCTGCTACTGTGCAACAACACGTATTACTGTGTTTTAACCATCGGGTATTCCAACAGTATTAACGGTAACAACTGCGCCGTTATTTATAAACAACTTATACTTGTCGTTTTCTTCATCCAATCGCTTTCTGTTATGGGGCCCACACAAGGCTGCGTCGTCGTACGAATATTCCCCGATAGCAAGAATATTCTACGACCAAACGAATATTCTCCGACAACAATAAGTATTTTATAATCACTTGCTTATTTGAAATATTTGCGCATTTTACCCATAACTAACCACATTAATCAAACCAACCCTTACTATTTCAAAATAATAAATAGAGGAATTAAATTCATTTATTAATAATTTGGGGTCTTACATCAATAATCCAAGACACTGTACAATACCGTGTGCTACTATACAACCACGTGTATTACTGTACTTTTACCACCGGGTATTTCAATAGTTAACGGTAAAACTTTAGCCGTTATTTTTATAAAAAGATATTTTTTTCGTTTTCTAACTCCGACAATAATTCTGTTGTTGGGTCCACTAATGATTGTGTCGTCGTACAAATATTCCCAGACAAAAAGAATATTCCCCGACCAAACGAATATTTTATAGCAACTTGCTTACTTTGAAAAATTTATAAATATTACCCACAACTATAACATTATAACAAATTCACACCTAATATTCAAAAATGATATTTATAAAAAATTCATCTTTATTCATAAAAGTTGGGGTCTTACATAAAGTTTTGAAAAAGGAAACTTGCTCAATGTAAAGCGGTAAGGTTTAGAAACTTGCTCAAATAAAGTTAGGGTTAGAGAACTTGCCTCGCGCGTAAGCTATATAACTATAACACACATTCGTCAAACCCCTAACATATATCATTAGAATTGCAATATCGATTAGTTACACTAACATTAACCCTATATGTTTTAGTTCTTATTTAAATCCAATTTGTTAACACAATTCAAATTCTAACTTTTGAATTAACATCACATCACCAATTTGAAATCATAAGGCTATCATAGTAATGTAACCTTGAAACACATCTCAAGACTTAAACAATTAGTAAATTGAAGCTTTTCACAACTTATTAACTTCATAATTTGAAATCATTGAACACATGCTTACAATTAATTATAAAACCTCATTACATGTTTAACACACTATCATGCACCTTAGACTAGGTCAGGCCAATATGTCATGGTCTGAAAACTAAAAGAAAACAAACTTTTTCTGCTTAGGGGAGGGCGCAGCTGCGCTACCCCAAGCCTTAGCATCAGCGCATCTTCATTGATGCACAATACTCAAAACACTCAGCAGACACAGCTACGTCATTTCTGCCTTTGGTACCGGCGCAGCTGCGCTGGTACACAAACAGAAACTTGCAGACTGCGTACTATACTTCATTATGCAACCCAAACAATGCAATGTCTCCAACTTAACAGAAATTTAACATACCCTAAAGCTATAAGTTTGTTAATCACAACTCCAAGCATGCATATCATGATTCTAATAATATAAACATCATATAAAATCAACTTTTAAGGATAAAAATCACGTGTTTACTAGTTTTATTCACATCTCAACATATTTGGCGAAATCAACCACCAAATCTTCGTTTCTTAACTAAATTAAGCCATTTCAGTTGTGTTCTTTTTGTAATTCAACATACTAACATATTCTGAAATAAATTTCAGATTACAATAAGAATTGAACACTAATTTTGGTTCTAAATCAGCCTTTTTGTACTTTTTATAACAAAATTCAAATCTTTACTTGAAAACCTATTTCATACAAATTTAACTTCTGAAAATTATTTCTAGTTCACATATAACATATTTTATATACATGTCAACACATATAATAACTTATCGAATCAATTCATCAACTAAAACCCTAATTTTATAACATCAAAATCACACATATGTTGTATATTTATCATCAAAACCCAAGTTCTTCATGCTTTAACAGATTTGATGACTCTACATCACATACAAATCATATTGAATTGGATTATACATGCTAATAAACATATATACTCAATTTCTCAACAAATTGGCCATCAAACTCACTTTATAGAGAACTAAAATAACTTTCATGGAGAAAATTCAAGAATGTAAATTAAAGGTTGAATATGAGATTATGTAAGACCCCAAATTATTAATAAATAAAATTTAATTCCTCTATTTATTATTTTGAAATAGTAAGGGTTGATTTGATTAATGTGGTTAGTTATGGGTAAAATGGGCAAATATTTCAAATAAGCCAGTGGTTATAAAATGCTCATTGTTATCGGGAAATATTCATTTGGTCGTGGAATATTCTTGCTGTCGGGGAATATTCGTACGACGACGCAGTCTTGTGTGGGCCCCATAACGAAAAGTGATTGGATTAAGAAAACGACAAGTATAAATTATTTATAAATAACGACGTAGTTGTTACTGTTAACACTGTTGGAATACCCGGTGGTTAAAACACAGTAATACTCGTTGTTGCACAGTAGCACATGGTATTGCACCAATTATTGATTCTTACGTAAGAAGACACTACTCAATAATTGTTACAGTAGTTATTGTTCAGTATTTTATTTTATTGATTCAATAATTGATGCGTTGATATTTTATATTACTGTTGTTTAAATAATTGTCACTACACAGTATTTTCCATTATCGAAGCAATAATTCATATTATCTGAATAATATTATTAGAAAACATTATTTGCAATGTCTAGAAAGTTCTGTCTAAGGAGATGTTTGGTCACCTAATTGCGCGCCAGTAAGGAGAAATTCTTATTGGAAAGCCCCCTCTTTCCTAGGAACTGCCTGGTTATCGGTATTGTGATCCTGTAATATTATTTGTGAATAATTAATTATTGATTTATATGATAAGAAAAATATTGATTTTATGTGGATATAGATGGAGAAAATTGTTAATGTGACAATTGTTGAAAATTAATATTTTATCTTTTTCTGATAAAATAAATCATTTAAATATATTATTTTAATAATATATTAATGGTGATATTTTTATAATAAATGTGGGATATATAAGTATATGAGGAGGAAGAGTATTTTTGTTGCATTAAATGATTAACACATGTTTTGTGTGTCGGTGTACCCCATTTCTTGACTGAAATTTGATTATAGCCTGTAAAATCGCCTGTTTGTGGATTTCGATCAATTTCTGTTTGGAATTTGGAAAAACTTTCTTCTGAAAAGTTGTAGATAATGAAATTTCCTATGAAAAAGACATGGTTTGAATTTTTCTTACAAAAGGTCTATTTATTATGAATTATTGAAGTTCCGAAGTTCCGAAATAATTGATTTTTGAAAGTTTTAATTATTTTTAATTACAAAAACGTTTTTTGGCTTTCGTCATTATTTGGTGGATGAATTAAGATGGTCAAGGTGAGCTAAGGAAATTAAAAATAAAATATTATTATTTTATTAAATTTTCTGCTTTGGTGTTCTAAGCAATTTCCTATAAATAGGGTGCTTAGGTTAGAATTGAAAATCACACCAGAAACTAAAGATTTCTCTCTTTTTCTCTCTCTATAATATCGAGTGTATTTTTGTGAGTATTTTAGTATTTTGAGTATTGCAATACGGTGCAAGTTCTTTCAGCACTATGTCCAGTATTCCAGTAAGAAGAACTATTCTTTCGAGGTAAGGGATGTTATTTTCTTCATAAATGATATTATTTCTTCAATATCATTATGCCGAAATATTGGTCTGACTTTTTATCAAATTTAGAACTTTTCATGTCGGGGTTACTATTCATGAGTTACTACTATTCATGAGTTACTATTCACGAGTTACTATTCATGAGTACTATTCATGAAGCATGATGATTTTCTTATGGAATTTCTATCTTTTGGTGTTGGAGTTACTATTCACGTATACGACACTATTCACGAATACGACAGTATTCACAGAAAAATTAAATTTTTGTTTTTCGTCCAAAATATCTATTATGTGTGACACCCCCAAAATTAGGTATACATCACCCATCTTGAGTCGCCAGATACATGGTACAGAATTCAAATACAACTTAATAATACAACTGTCATGTACAATACAACATAACATAATCTGTGAGTTTGAATACAAATATTGTCAACTAGAGAGTATACAAACTCAAAAGGAGTCCTCATTACAATTATTATCATACTATGTTACAGAATAGTGAGGACTACTAATGCACCATCTAGGACCATCACTCTGTTCTCCGACTCGTTCCAGCTATATTCTCATTTTCTGAAGAGAACAGTAAAAGAAAGGGTGAGCTCAACTAGCCCAGTAAGAAATATTATTACTAAGATAATGCAGAATAAATTATCATTAGCCTTAAACAGTTTTAAACTGATACAATATAACAAACATCAAGTTTAACTGCAGCGGAACATGCAATCCATTAAAAGAGTCAAGTAGAGAATAAAATCTACTATCTTTTATGATTTAAAAGGTTTTTCATCACCTTTATCACTGGGACTCAGCTTAATAAATAATCCACATCATCGAATCACCCCTGCACTACGGCCAAGGATATTCTTTAGTATCATGACCACAAATTATCCATGCACTACGGGCCAAGGACATTCATGTATTCATTAATGGTCATGATCATGCCAACAACTGTCCATCAATGCACTAAGGGCCAATGAGTACTTTTACCACATCATTTGTAACATTACGGTAATGATTACACCGAATAATTCCTGGTCATAATCATACCAAGTTCATCTATGCACTACAAGGCACATATGACTTTCAAAAAATATAAATATGAGGATGATGACAATGATATAAGAATTAAGTAAAAAAGGTTCAAGAATTAATTTGTCCAAGAACCAATAACGTCCAAATTTGTCAACATGATACTGCTTTGTAGAGTAAAATTCAATAATGCTTAGAAGAATATTTCCATGAAAAGATACTGGATGAAGCGCAATTATCAAGGATATTCCACTAATTTCATGGAGTATAGAAATCAAAACTTTAACCAACTGAGTATAATAAAGAATGGAATAACAAAAGAAATCACCATGCATGCGGTACTTCGTATAGACAGGTTATTCCAACAGCATACTAAATAACGGAACCAGGTCAGGCAAAATTCGCACCGACAGGATGTTCCAACAGAATAATAAAGAATGGAATAATAATAGAAATCACCATGCATGCGGTACTTCGTATAGACGGGTTATTCCAACAGAATATAAATAAGGACGGAATCAGATCAGGCATAAAATGTACAGACAGGATATTCCAACAGAATAATAATAAAGACGGAACCAGGTCCGGCGTAAAACGCACAGACATGATATTCCAACAGAGTAATAATAAAGACGGAACCAGGTCCGGCGTAAACGCACAGACAGGATGTTCCAAAAGAATAATAAAGACGGAATATTAGAAGAATGTCACCAAGTATAGGGTAGTCCGCGTATACTGGTTATTCCAGCAGAATAATAAAGAATGGAATAGCAGAAGTTCTCTTCATGAATACAAAAGAAATGATACCCCTTACGAGTACAACAAATAATATTCCCTACCTTAAGAAGAAGAGTACTGGATATATAAGTAGTGAAGTAGCAGAATACTTTCTTCTTTCTCTCTATAGTTTATCTCTCTAGAGTTTTAGTGAATTCGTAAGAAAATAATGAAGGAATGAGCTTCTATTTATAGAAAAATCGACTGCATAGTAACTAACTCATGAACGGTCCAGATTGATTTACTTTAATCTGACGGTCCATATTTAAAGCAAAATCTTTTAAATAAAATATAATATATTCTATTTATAATCTAATAAAATGAATAACTTTATAAAAGATTTTACTATGCAGAATAATAAAGAATGGAATAACAGAAGTTCTCTTCATGAATACAAAAGAAATAATACCCCTTACGAGTACAACAAATAATTTTCTCTACCTAAAGAAGAAGAGTACTGGATATATAAGTCGTGGAGTAGTAGAATACTTTCTTCTTTCTCTCTATAGTTTATCTCTCTAGAGTTTCAGTGAATTCGTAAGAAAATAATGAAGGAATGAGCTACTATTTATAGAAAAATGGACTGCATAGTAACTAACTCATGAATGATCTAGATTGATTTACTTTAATCTGACGGTCCATATTTAATGCAAAATCTTTTAAATAAAATATAATATATTCTATTTATAATCTAATAAAACGAATAACTTTATAAAAATTTTTACTATGCAAACACTATGCAGGCACTGTGCAAACACTATGCATAATAAAATATAATATATTCTAATTATTGTCTAATAAAACAGATAACTTTATAAAAGTATTCTGTTTTATATAAAAAGATTTTACTATGCAAAACACTATGCATAATAGAATATAATATATTCTATTTATAGAATAACTTTATAAAAGTATTCTGGTTTATATAAAAAGATTTTCTATATTATTACATTAATAATACCAACAAAACTGAGTGACTTATCACGTAAGCATCAATAATTAATACCGTGTGCTAATATGCGACCACGCGTATTGCTGTACTTTTAACACCGGGTGTTTCAACAGTTAACGGTAAAACTTCCGCCGTTATTTTCATATAGTATTTTTGTCGTTTTCTCAATCCAACAATAATTCCGTTATGGGGTCCACCAATGATTGTGCCGTTGTACGAATATTCCTAGTTAAAACGAATATTCCCCGACCAATCGAATATTATATAACAACTTGCGTACTTTACAAAATTTATAAATATTACCCACAACTATAACATTATATCAATTTCACTCCATAATATTCAAAAATAATATTTATAGAAAATTCATCTTTATTCAAAAAGTTGGGGTTTTTCATTATGGATACTAGCTTGATTGTATCCATGTTTTGATCATTCTTGAATTTTACTGCACTATGATTATTTATGAGGTATTTTTGGAAATGGAATAGCTGAAATACGAATCCTTAATATTTATTCTTTTGTTTCACTGGATTCTTCTTCTTTAAAATATTTTTTTATCATCCTCCGTCCTAAATGATTGTATAATTGAATATCTTTGGCCTGTAGTGCAAAGATTAATGATTTCTGATGAATATCTTTGGCCTGTAGTGCAAAGATGAACATGTGTTTAGATGAACTTGACCAACTGATGAATATCTTTGGCCTGTAGTGTAAAGATGAATATTTGATTTCAGTTATATATTGATTGATGTTACAGGGATAAAAGATAGACGATGAACTTTTAAATTCATATATAGAAGATAGTAGATTTCATTCTCTACTGAACTCTTCTAATGAATTATTATTTTCGCTACGAATATTGATTTCAAACTTATTGTGTATTGTATTCTGTTAGATTTTTCCCTGTTGAGGACTAATGATAATTTGTTTTATAATATCTTTTTCATAATGTTGTTTACTGGGCTAGTTGAGCTCACCCTTTTCCTTGTTGTTCAATTTTCTTCTCAGGAGGGGAGAATGTAGCGAGTACTAGTCGGGGTGTGGAATGATGGTTCTAGAAGTGGTTCTAGTAGTCCTCACTATTCTGTAAAATAGTGTATTAATAATTGTAATGAGGACTTATTTGAGTGTGGATATTGTCTAGAAGATAACATTTGTATTTAAACTCACAGTTTTTTTGTTGTATTAATAAAGTTGTAGTTATATCTGTACCATGTATTTTGACGACTAAGATTGGGTGTTGTATACCTATTTTGGGGGTGTCACAGTTGGTATCAGAGCTTAGGGATATGTTCTCTGGCGGAGATCGGGGAATAGAACTAGGAGGGGAGAGACGAGTAAATCCTTCGCTAGTATATCCTACCTAAGCTTATTTGTTGGTCGGTCATAATATAGAGATATTATGTAATATGTTAATTTGTTAAATTAACCCTTGTTTTATGGCAGTATTTGAGAATGTCGATTGAGAATGTTAATAGTGGAGTGAATGAGACCGTGGAGAAAGCTCTAATCGCCAACCAAGATAATGTGATGTCAGGTGAAGAAAGAATTAGAGATATCAATGTGGTGAGGGAAGAATTAATAGTTGCACCCGAGATAGTCGCAGAGGTAGCAGCTGAGAGTGAGGAAGAAGAGGAAAAAGAGGAACCTAAGGAGAATTTATTAGAAGAATTTTATGATCAAAATTTAGAATTACAAAATCGTATTCAAGAGTTAGAAGAGCAGGCTGAAGAACGGCAGACGGTCGTGGAGCAAAGAGATGCAACAATTCTAAATTATGTTACCCGATGTGCGATGGTTGAACAGAAGCACTCTTATAAGATATTAGAGATGGAATTTGAGAATGCTATGATCAAAGTTCTGATGAAAGAAGAAGCAACCAAACGAATGAGAATTGAGGATGCATAGGTAAAAACTACATGACACTTTGATATTATAGAAAAAGACGTCTGATCCAATAAGACCAAAATAGATGAAATGGAATTCAATTTTTGGACAGCAATTGGGAGAATCCAACATCGAGTTCGAAATTACCCTATGCAGAGCGGTCAACCCCAATTCGATATGGATCGGAGAGTAATGATTGAAATCATTGATCAAGAATTTGACGAAGCAATGACGGGTGGAATGTACTCTATATCAAAGTTAAGTCCAATTGGAATGGTGGCACCAGAGGCGGGTACGAACAAGTCAAAGTCAACGGTTCCTGGAAGAGTGTTTGTCGTGACTACCCAAAACGCGAAGAACATGAATGAAGATATCATGGGTTAGTTAATTTTAAATTATTGCGAAGTTTATACCTTATTAGATACTGGTTCTACCCATTCTTTTATCTCTCCTTCTTGTGCTCAACGTTTAAACTTGACTCTAGAGAAATTAGACTTTGATTTATCTGTGGAGACTTCATTAGGAGAAACTTTCATCGCATCCACTGTTTATAAATCTTGTTTGATCCAAGTTGGCACCATCACATTACCTGTTGACCTTATCTCTTTAAAGATACTTGCTTTTGATGTGATTTTAGGGATTAATTGGTTAACTACTCATCATGCCAAATTGATTGCTTTTTTAAGGTTTTTAGTTTTCATATTCCTAAGCAACCTATTATTCGAATTTAAGAAACCAAACCATTGAAGTCAAACTCTTTTACCTCAAGCTGTAAAATCATTCGTTTATTGAAAAACCGATGTCAAGATTTCTTAGCCCATGTTATGGATTTAAATAAAGATACGTCAGATTTGAATGATATTTTTGTTGGTAGTAAATTTCCTAACGTATTTCCTAAAAAATTTCCTGGCCTACTCCCAGAGCGTGATATTGAATTTTGTATCGACTTTGAACCCGGTACAAAACCCATTTCTAAAATCTCATATCGAATGGTTCCTTTTGAACTTCAGGAGTTAAAAACCCAACTATAGAAGTTCATAACCGAGCCTCTATTTGGTGACTTCTTTTGTGGAATACATCGAAGCCAAACTCTTCGTAGGGGACGCCATATTCGTGCGATATTAAACTGATAGGTGTCATTGTGACGTGCTATCCAAGGTTGGGATATGAGTCACAGTTGAGAGCAACCTAATTCGGTAATCAAAATATGTAGCTTTCTAAGCTTAGTTGGTTATTATCGGAGATTCGTTGAAGGATTTTCTCGAATCACTACTCCGTTAACTCAACTGACTCGTAAAGATACAAAATTCGTATGGAGCGAGGAATGCGAGAAGAGTTTCCAAGATCTCAAGAGGAGACTCATTTCGGCACCTATTTTGATAATACCATCTGGTTCGGATGGATTTGTTATCGACAGCGATGCTTTAGGCAAAGGGTTAGGATGTGTTCTCATGCAATGTGGGAAAGTTATAGCCTATGCCTCGCGATAACTTAAAGAATATGAGAGGAATTATCCTACTCATGATCTAGAGTTGGCAACAGTCGTTTTTGCGCTAAAGATATGGAGGCACTATCTGAAAAAACTCGGGTCAAATCCCGAGTCCGGAACAAATCTCGGGTCAAATCCCAAGTCCGAATCAAATCAAATCCATCCAAATAAGGCCTCAAACTACTGGCCCAATAGTATCTTCTTGGGTCATTTTAGCCCACCATAGGCTCCCAAAAGGTCATGACTTGAAGGTACTATTGGTAGTAACTTATTTCCTTATATACAGACAAATTTTTCCCCTATCTTTCGATGTGGGACTGGGGTGTTACAAACTCCCCTACTTAAATTTCTAACGTCCCCGTCAGAACTGATCACACACACAGCCCAAAGATCTTTGCCTCTCTAGCCATTGTGGGATAATACCGGCTGACTTAGTGTCCCCACCTCCGGACCTCCATCTCTCCATTGTGGGATAATACCACCAGCCTTCGTGTCCCCACCTCCGGCAACTCGATCGGATGACACGACCCGAGCTTTCGAGAGTCGGCTTTGATACCATATGAAATAACTCGGGTCAAATCCTGAGTCCGAAACAAATCTCGGGTCAAATCCCAAGTCCGAATCGAATCAAATTCATCCTAATAAGGGCTCAAACTACTGGCCCAATAGTATCTTCTTGGGTCATCTTAGCCCACCAAAGGTTACCAAAAGGTCATGACATGAAGGTACTATTGGTAGTAACTTATTTCCTTATATACAGACAAAATTTCCCCCTATCTTTCGATGTGGGACTGGGGTGTTACACTATCTATATGGGGAGAAAGTGGAGATATATTCAGACCATAAAAGCCTCAAATATTTCTTCACCCAAAAGGAACTCAACATACGGCAACGACGTTGGTTGCAGCTGTTGAAAGATTACGACTACACTATTCAATACCATCTTAGAAAAACGAACGTGGTAGCTGACACATTGAATAGAAGATCATGTGCAGGAACGAGTGCGATGATGTCAAATATACGCATAAAACCAACTTTAATCGATAAAGTAAAAGTTACTCAAGTCACAGACCCGGAGCTAATGTATATAAAGAAGAAAGTGCAAGAAGGTGTTATTCTAGAAGCAAGAATCGATGAAGAAGGAATACTTCGAGTCCACTCCAGACTTTGTGTTCCTAACGATTCTGATTTGAAGTACAAGATCACGATGGAGGCACACAATACCCCATTTGCAATCCATCATGGAAGTACCAAAATGTATCGTGATCTTTGACATACATTTTGGTGGAACAATATGAAGAGAGAGATTGCAAAGTTTATCTCAAGGTGTTTGACTTGTCAACGTGTAAAGGCGGAGCATCAAGTCCCAAAGGGTCCATTGCAACCACTTGAGATTCTGAAATGGAAGTGGGAACACATTACCATGGATTTCGTTACGGGTCTTCCCACGGTTTCTCAAGGCATAAATGCGATTTGGGTTATTATTGATAGATTAACCAAGTCTGCCCATTTCTTACCACTACTTGAGACTTATTCCCTTGAACGTCTTGCTAGTATGTACGTGAATGAGATTGTGAGGTTGAATGGCATGCCAGTATCCATAGTTTCTGATCGTGACCTAAGATTTAATTCAAGATTTTGGGTTAGCTTGCAAAAAGTTATGGGCGCTGATTTATGGTTCAGTTCGGCATACCATCCTCAAAGAGACGAGCAATCAGAGAGGACTATTAAAATTCTTGAAGATCTATTAAGACCGAAGTATGACGCCCCCAAATAGGTATACAACACTCATTGTAAGTCGCCAAATACATGGTACAGAAAGAAAACTACAACTTTAATAATACAATTGTTGTGCAAAATACGACAACACATACTGTGAGTTTAAATACAAATATTGTTTTCAAGACAATATCCACACTCAAATAAGTCCTCATTACAATTATTCAAACACTATTTTACAGAAATAGTGAGGACTACTAAAATATCTTTCTAGAACCATCACTCCATATCCCGACTAGATCCTGCTATGTTCTCACCTCCTGAGAAGAAAAATGGAATAAAAAGGAAAAGGGTGAGCTCAACTAGCCCAGTAAAGAATATTATGACTAAGATAATATACAACAATTTATCATTAGTCTTCAATAGGGAAAAATTTGATAAAATATAATAGACAACAAGTTTTAGATCAACAACTGCAGCGGAAACAGCAATCCATTAGAAGAGTCAAGTAGAGAAGGAATTCAACTATCTTCTAAGATTTAAAAGTCCATCATCAATATTTTATCCCTATAACATCAATCAATATACATCTTGAATCAAATATTCATCTTTGCACTACAGGCCAAAGTTTTTCATTTGTATCACCAGTTGGTCATGTTCATCTCAACACCTTTTCATCTTTGCACTACGGCCAAAGATATTCATCAGTTAATCATTTATATTTGCACTACAGGCTAAAGATATTTAGTAATATCATCATTTAGGACTGAGGATGATGAAAAATATTTTAAAGAAAACGAATCCAGTGAGACAGAAGGACAAATAGTAGGGATTCGTATAACAGTTTATCCAAGATCAATAATACTCCATAATAACCAATTTTAAAGCAAAATTCAAGAATAAAGATCAAAACATGGATACAATCAAAGATAGTAACCATAATAGATATCTTGGACAAAAAGAAGAAAATTTCATTTTTTTGGTGAATAGTGTCGTATTTGTGAATAGTTCCGTATAAGTGAATAGTAACCCCGACACAAAAAGTTCCAAATTTGATAAAAAATTCAGATCAATACTTTGACATAATGATATTGAAGAAATAATATCATATATGAATAAAATAACATCCCTTACCTCAAAATAACTGCACTTTTGACTGAATTTTGGATATAGTGCTGACAAAAACTTGTAATGAAAAATATAAACTCACAAAGTATCTAAATACTCATAAAATAAGCTCGATAATATAAAGAGAGAAAGAGAGAAAGCTTATGTTTCTGGTGTGATTTTCAATTCTAACTTAGCCCTCTATTTATAGGAAAGTGTTAGCACGCCGAAACAGACTTGACCAGCAACCTGATGGCTTTACCTGCTACTATTTCCACCCACCACATTTGAAATAAAATTCAGCACATTTCTTCACCAACCAAATGTGGGGCCCACTCAATTCTAGAATTTTCCACCAAAATCATTTATAAACCTAATTTCCGAATCAGTCACCTCTTAAAATTCATAACAAATCATACGTTCATTTTTAACAGTTCAAAATTTGTGGACATATACTCAACTTATATATATATATAACATATCCAAAAATAAAAACAATCCAACGGTCAGATTAAAAATTATAACTCACGCAATATATCTCAAAAACACTGGTTTATTTTTTAATACCTCCATTCCGACGAAAATACTGATAAAATACTTCAACATTAACTCCTTCATTTTTAACCACAATAAATATATCTAACATTTATATCCATATAAAATCAATATTTCCTTATCATATGAATCAATAACTAATTATTCATAAATAATATTACAGAATCATATTTATGACAACCAGACCGTTCCCAGGAAAGATGGGGCTTTCCAATAAGAATTTCTCCTTACTGGCGCGCAATTAGTCGACCAAACCTCTCTTTGACAGAACATTCTAGACATTGCCAATAATGCTATATAATAATATTATTCAAATAATATGAATTATTGATCTGATAATGAGAAATACTGTGCAGTGACAATTATTGAAACACCAATAATATAAAATATCAACGCAGCAATTATTGAATTAATAAAATAAAATATTGAACAGTAACTACTGTAACAATTATTGAGTAGTGCCTTCTTACGTAAGGATCAATAATTCATCAATACTGTGCATCCACGCGTATTACTGTATTTTAACCACCGGGTATTCCAATAGTGTTAACGGTAACAACTACACCGTTATTTATAAAAACTTAAACTTGTCGTTTTCTTCATCCGACAGTTATTCTGTTATGGGTCCCACAAATGACTGCACCGTCGTACGAATATTCCCCGACAACAAGAATATTCTACCACCAAACAAATATTCCTCGACAACAATGATTATTTTATAACCACTTGCATATTTTTCAAAATTTGCACATTTCATCCATAACCAGAGAATTATAAACAAATTAATAACTTATTATTCACAATAATAATTAGAGGAAATTCGATTTTATTTATAATAAGTTGGGGTCTTACATGAACTGGCACTGTGGCACCACCTCCCAAGGAACATCTGGCGTTGTGGCGCCAATTACAAAACCTAGAAAATTTTTCTTAGTCTTGAACTGGTTTGAGACGCTTACTTCTAAATCACATAACTTCTTCGTTATAACTTCGAACGATGTCGTTCCAAAGCCATTCTCTTCCTTATCTTACGTACTTCAATTCCCCCTGGACATAAATGCATTCTAAATCCGTTAACATGCCATTCGATTGGCTTAAATTCCATTACTCGTTTGTTTTATGTTATTAATGATCTTCGTCCGTTCGTCCGTAATTCGATCATCCGAACTCAAAACTAGTTCGTTCTTGAGTCCATGACTCACGTTTTCTACATTCTCTTACATTATTATGAAACCCTACTCATTTGGGTTCATTTAAAAACTTTCTATTTCTCGTTCGTCTTTTACAAAAATTTTCCATAACTTCGTTATAGCTAAGTTCGATCTGTTCTTCATGAACGTTTCTAACGTTCCTAACCAATCAATATGCAACTAACTTATATGCGATGGTTTTAAACTTGTCCATCAACAACAATTATACTACGATGGTTTTAAATTTGTCCATCAACAACGTTCTTTGTGGTCTTCGTGTGTTCTTCGCGTTTTTTGTTCGTTCTTCATTTTTAATCGATATTTTGATTACGATTTCACTTTTCCTTGGAATTTGATGTTATAAAACACCATTCCTTACTAATATCATAGAATTGTTTATATGATACATTTGGATCATTCAAATTCATTACAAATCTTATACTTCGTTAAGAAATTTATAAACTAAACTTCTAATTCTTATTTCTTCTTTTTCTTATAATTTCAACCATATGAATCATTGTTAACATCTTTTACTTCTTATTCTCCTTAAGCTATGTTTTAAACATAATAATCTTAAAGAAAATTTACTTAGGGTTAGGTTTCGGATTACCTCTCTTCTTTAATCTACTCCCGTTGGACAAAGTTTGTACGCGGTCTAGCTTTTCCTCTTCCATATCCCTTTTCATCCGAACTCTCTCTCTCACACAAGTGTTGGTTGAAATTTCAAACCAAACAAATGAGCTTAAGGCTTGTTTATAAAGAAAACCAAGGCTAGGGGCAAAATAGTCATTTTGCCCCCAAACCACCTTACTATTCATGGCTTAGCCACCAAGTAACTACATTACTTGGTTGCCACGTAGCCGGCCCATATGCTCCATGGGTCTCCCCATGGGTTGCCCCATGGGTTATTACCCAACTGGTGACCCATCAGTTTGATCCGCGGTTTATTTTCTTAGTTTAGGCCTTAACATTAATTTTTATTGGGTCTATCTTGGGCTTGATTTCACAAAGTGTTGTGTTTGACATAATCCAAGTCCAATTGGATTCTATAAAGTCCACGAACTTAAAGTCCATTAAGACTAATCGTATTCTATGCATCTCATTCTCGTATTCTCTTCGTATATAGTTTGTACGATATTCGTATTATACGTCGTAATAATCTTCATACTATACTAGTATAATACCTAGTATCATACTTGCATTCCTCATGTATAATAACCCTAATCATTATACGTAGCCATTAAATTCTCGGAACTCACTTTTCCTAACCCTTAGGTTTTAAGTCCGCAGGCGAAAACTTTATTTGCCATAACTGAAATATTATTGAATATTCCATCACGTCTTAGAATTCTATCATTACGCGTTTCTCGAAAATTCAAACTCAATCTCCGAGCAGAAATGAATGAATAATGCCTATTTTGTCTTTTTCCCCAAAAATATTTTTATTCCCGATTTTTTTTTATTTTCGACTTGAAAATTATTTTTTGTTCAATCTAGCTCGTAACCAGAATCCTCCCGTATTATAATCATCCTAGGTTCTAAAATGATTAATGAACACATAACACAGAATAGTATTAATAAAAATTCATTTTATTAATAACTAATTCTTTAACTTAAATTCTGGACAATCCGGTTTTACTCGGGTTGTCACACTTCCCTCCTTATAAAAATTCCGTCCTAGAAATTTCTTAAAACCACACCCTTACCCGGGTCCTCACATTCTCCCCTTCTTCACATAATTTTGTCCTCAAAATTTTAGCTTACTTTTCTTCTCAACTTCTCTTCAAAGAAGTTGTTATCAATCAAACATTCCCTAACCTCCATAACTTAACAAGAATCATTAAGTAGAATGAATAACGAGGAACATAAGTATTCCTTTAAACCCTTACTAGGTTTAACATCATTTTAACGTAAACCCTTCTACCACAGTCAGTTTACAATCACCGAGAAAATAAACTACCTCTTCCATACGTAGGTGATCAACCCATCGTATAACCCCATTTTGGGGTATGTTCATCTCAGACTTAATCATTAGATTTCGCACCAAAACAATTTGGCTTGGCATAACCTTTTCAAAGGAAGCTCGATTTACTTATAACATGACATACCATTTGTCTATCCAAATCAAATAACTTAGACCATACCAATAAATTGGACATCAACTTAAAACATTCGTCTAGTCAAATCAATTGACATCGACTACTTCTTTAAATTCTTTCACAATACATCAAAATGTTTCATGACGTTATGATACCATACTTTTTACAGTACGTTGAGGACTTCGTCAGTTAATGACTTCATCATTATACATCATACCATGGCGGGTTGTTGATCATGAGATCAAACCCAACACTAGGTTTAATTGTATTAATAACTCCGTCTATTTACCATCTTTGCATCAAATGCATTGATGATATAAAATTCATTTTTATATTTTAAACCAACTTCTGTCTAGCCGAAACAATTAGCATAGACATACCAAGAATAGCTCTTTTAAAATCCGTTGGTTCCAAAAGTTGAACCAATTTCTTTCCTTTTCAAAACGCACATATTAGCACGATTTCAATAAACTTCAAAATCTAGCATAGCTAGAGGACTTGGAATATCCTATTTCTCCATCTTCTTTCATTTTCTTATTTACGACAATACTTAATCTTCTCTAGCACCTTCAATGCTAGTCCTACTAAAAAATACTTACTTTCAGTCTTAACATTCCTATACCTTAGTATAGTCCGTCAACTTTTCACAATCATATGTGTTTAAGAACTTATCTTCGCAATATGTAATCCAAGAATAAATCAAGGTCTATCCATATGCTCAGGGCTCAAAACCATACCATATAACTATGAGTCACAAACTTTTTATAAGTATGCGTTTCAAGAACTCGCACATATCTTAACATTCTCTACCTATCACACATATACATGAGAAAATATTCACCTTCTCCCCATATACATATTGATTGCGTGACCTACTATTCCAATGCTTATCACTACCAGAAGCTATGTGATTGTCGAACCAAACACAATTCCCTGCCCATACAAAGAATTGGTCAACTCAACCATAAATCGATATAGGAAGCTAAGCGGTTGTTACACCAAGGACAATTCCCCACCCATACAAAGAATTATTCAACTTAACAAGTATATTGAATAATAAGCTAAGTGGTTCTAAAACCAAGTACAAATTCCCCGCCTATACAAGGAATCATACAACTCAGCTGCTGATATGAGTCCTCAATTAGAATCTTAAAACTTTTTACTTTCTCTTTACCTGAAACAAATTTTCTTTAATTTGTATGCTAACCTTTACAACTCAATCTGAGTTCTTCTTCCCATACTAATTTATAGTATCATTCACGTATAGCATTAGCTATAAATCACCCATCGTTTAACAGAACAACTATTATTACGATTTACTATGATCACGTGGTGATCTTCTTCCTTAATCGTTTAACTCAATAATTTTCTTATCCTTCTCTCTACGATTATAGTCCTAGGTACTCATAGCTAAGAGTTATAACCTATCAGCTCTGATACCAACTTGTAACGCCCCAAAATCAGGTCTATCTTCACACCCGAATTTCGTACATCACGATTTCATCTCTTTCCATACATACATCATTATATAGCTAAATATGACAACATACATTCTCAAATCCCAGGTTCTATTACCTTATAACCTAGTTCATTACAAAAAATGATAATTACATTATTCTTTACATATTAAAAGAGTGGCTTTTATACGCCACCAAGGATACATATAATTCATTAAACTATTCTATATTAAAATTCTTCACTTGATCTTCTCGCACATTCACATACTGAATGCCACTTCGTCTAGATACTAATTAGCTTGATCTTTACGAGATCCTTAAGTTCTTTCTAATATGGTTCGCTGAAAGTATTTTTTTTTAAAGCAAGTGTGAGCATTCAATTGCTCAGCAAGTCATAGCAGTTGAGCAAACAACTTCAAGAATTTAAACATTTTTTTAAGACTTCCATAACCGAACAAAGGTTACAAAGCAGCTTGAATAATAGGAATACTCTCTAATTCCTATCATCTTAAAAAATTAGTCACATGCACTTTGAAATACTTTAATTCTTCTACCTTTTCCATACATACTCTGTCTGGCTAGAGTCATTAGCACAGACTTAACAATAACGGTTTATGTATAAACAAAATATACTCGTATTGAATAGTTCAATCACAGAACAGTTCATCTCAAATAAACACCGAAGTGTTCAAACTGTGGCAGAAGCCCTCATACATACTACCACCTTGCACGTATCTCACACATATACACATACACAAGACTTCTCAAGTTCAACATCTTAGAAGTTTAAGAAACTAGCATTCATGTAATATGAATGAAGTTAGGAAACCTTTCTTAGGCACAACTACAGCTTACACTAAACTGCTCATTCCAATCCCTAGATAACACATAAGAAAATACCACGTATACCAATTAGTCATATATTTGACTTACTCATTGGTTTACTTAACTTTACTTCTTATGGTTCGCGTTCTTGTAATCTAAGTTTATGTGACCAACTTTCTTTGCCAGTTTACGGCTTCATGACATACATAGATGTCTTACTCATTCGATCATTATCTTGGATGATTTACCTTCTTATCTTCTTCTTATAACCTTTCTAGGACTCAACACACATCGTGCCTCTACTAGTAGTCCATATGGTACTCTGAGTGGTTTTCCACAAACAACCAACAAACAAGTTCCCGTCTCGTCTACACTGTCTTTCACAGTGAGTTATATCGGTTGCCAATTTCATATATACCTCTGCTCTATGAAGGAGTTGTTTAGCCCAACTCCCGTATGTCAACCATCAAAGGTTACGATTGTACCACAACCTAACATTATCTTAATATATCTGAACCATTAACATATAATGTTCGTTAAGTCAATTTCTTATTCCTTATGGCTCTTTGGCAACTAAATGCTATAACTCAGTATTCATTCTCTATCGTCTATGTAATACAGTCTTTTATATACTCAAAATGATCATTCAAGATTAATTCTATGCATTCTTAGCGTTTAGCATTTTATGTTACCTTACTCTTCATTGTTTTACGGTCAAACCATACACAGAGTGTAGGTTCTACCCGTTCAATATTTACGTACACTCAACCCTCATATAGGCTAAAGGGTTTAACGCTTACATTTCGTTATAACATTCTCTATCCGACTTACCCTCGGACTTTAATTATTCTCATTACCATTCTTTATGACTTTCTTGATAATTCATATCTTACTTACTACCTTCATCAACGTCTAGGTCATACAACCATTGTACACTTAGAACGTTCGTCTGACGCGAATACGATTCACAAAAATTGTTTATATACGTATTCAACGTTTACGTTACGTGTCCCTTAATCTCTCATTCAACCTTTACTCAAGGTTTTAATGGCTTTCAATCGTTATCCAATCCATGAACCCCATGTTCATTATTCTTTCTTCATGTCAAAGTTATATTGTTCGTTGTATGCTAAGACCGATTATTTATCGGAACTGCGTTGCGTTCACAGCGTCTATATGCTTTACACTTAACTCTCATTATGACATCATAACATCAGAATGTTATACATCATCCTCATTGCTCTACGTCTAAGGAATCACAATCATAACAATCCCACATGTTCAATTCATCGTGACTACAGTCCCTAGATATCAGTTATGTAATTTAGCATATATATTTTTGCCTTTTAATCTCATTCGATCTTTCTGTTCAACCTTTACTAAAGGTTTAATTCACTTGCTTAAGTGTTACATTACGTGAACTATTCGTTCATTATCTTTCTGTATACTTTCCCAGGAGTTTGAGCAGTTAAAAGCTCCTCACTGGCCATTGCCCTACATCGGCGCTGTGGCGCTGGTTCCCTTCCTTCCTCTCGCATTGCGGCGCGAGTCTACCTCACCTTCTTCCCCAGTCTGGCGCTGCAGCTCCAAATCCCTCTCTACCTCTCGCGCTGCGGTGCCACTCAGCATTAGCTTATGGCCCGAACTGGCGCTGTCGCGCCGCTCCCAAGGCACAGCTGGCTCTACGGCGCCAAGCATAAAACCTTAAAAAATTTTCCAAGTCTTTAATTGGTTTGAGACGCTTACTTCAAAATCTCATAACTTCTTTGTTATAACTTGGAACGAGATCGTTCTAAAGCTATTCTTGTGACAACCCGAGAAATTAGACAATTTATTAAAATCTTAAATAATTGATTTAAGATCAAATAATAGACCTAGACAGACAATAAGTGTATGTGTTTAATGTTTTTGGGGAGGAATTTTGAGGATTTCAAAATTATGTGAAGGATTTAGGTGAATTATTCAGGACTAAGTGTATATGTGTTTATGTTATGTGAATATGGTATTATGTGTGCATAGTATGGGGTTAAGGGTCAAGGGTTGACCGGATAAATTATATTAGTCAAAAACCCTAAGAGCCTCGACGTTAAATTAGAAAATCCTAATAATTGATAAGAAACCCTAGAAATCGGTTCTTGAAACCCTAAGTTTAGTTCAGGGAATTTAAAACCCTAATTCGAAATTTAAAACCCTAGATTGGGGATGCAAATGCTGGTATAAGGTTGAAACGTTATTAAATTATAACTTAATTAGGGAAACCCCTAATGATTCACTTGAAACCCTAATTGATTATTAGGAAACCCTAATACCAAATCTGGGAACTCTAATTTCAGATTATTGGTAATTTAAAACCCTAATTTGGGAACATAACGGAGAATTATAATGCTTAAGTGCTATTAATCATAATATTAATTAGGGTAAAGCTTGATTAGTTAGCAAACCCTAATTTTAGAATTTAGAACCCTAAATTATTGATTAGAAACCCTAATTTATAATTAGGAAAGAAAATTATTTGTTAGTTTAATAACTTTAATGTTAATTAGGAAACATTAACCCTAATTTTCAAGTTATAAGAAAACCCTAATCTAATTAGGAAATCTAATTTCTAAATTAAAAGTATTATTTTTCTATTTTTTTAAACCCTAACTCTTGGGTTATAAACCCTAACGTACAATTTTGACCCTAATTGCTAAATTAGTAATTTTAATTAAGAGATAATAATCCTCAAGAGCAAGATTGAATTTCGTGATTTGGAAATCTTGTTATAATTATAGAATCCTAATTGCAATTTAGAAAATATTAAATTTCTATTTTTGAAACCTAAATTGGAATTATTAGAAATCAATTTGTCAAAATATAAAGGGTTAAACCCTAAACCCTAAGGGTCAGACCCTAAGGGTTAAAACATAATGATTATGGGAAATTACGAAGTTGCCTTGCACTTTATGAGCCAAAGGACCAAACTACCCTTTCTAATATTATATTGAGATGGAGTGTAGATCTAGCCCTAGTAAATGGTTGGTAACCAACCCCAAGCTACCCATGTTCCTATATCTCTAAAAAATATGATCTCATTGCCACTTAGCATCAATTATGACCATAGATTAAAAATCTAAGAGCTTTAAAAGTAAGACAAAGCTTACTTTATTTTTCATTTGAGCCAAGTCCATTTTCTCTCTTCCATCCGAATTTTGAGAGTGAAAGTGAGTGAGAAACAAAACCAAAGTCAGCCTTTAGCTTGCCAGGATCAAACACCAAAGATCAGATTCAAAAATTGAGCATTTATGAGGTATAAACCCTAATTCTAGAAATCCTTAGATCTGATGTTTGATGTTGTGATTTTATGTTTAAATGTGTAGTGTGTAGTATATATTAGTGATCTGGGTTGTAATATCACAGATCCATAACACTTAGATGCTCGAAATTGATGTTTTTAAAAATCTGGAAATCTGGAAAAAAGTGGCCTGACATCTGAATGTCAGAGCCCATAGATTCATATATGTTAGTTCTTTGTTGTGTTTAAAGTTATAGATCTATTCTATGTTGTAAGGTCTTTGCTCTGAAGCTTGAATCAAGCCTAGATCGTGTATAGATCAAAAGTTATTAATAGTCAAAGTACGTTGACCGAACACAAAACCTGTTTCTGGAAAACCCAGAAAATTTCCAGGAAACCCAGAATTTCTGACAACGTTTTGCAGGCACTATATCTTCCTTTAATTTGTTATTTTGGTTATCTTGTTGGTTAGACATTATAGACTGGTATGTAGACTATACACTAGAGTCCTTAGAATACCCAGATCATGTGTAGGATTTAAGTTATTGAGGGTCAAACCTGCGTTGACCACCAGCTTTTGTAGAAATCTGGAAAACCCAGATTTCTAAAGAACACGATTTCTGTGAGAACTTTGACCGTGTCATAACCTATGGATTTGTTGTTTATGGACTGAGATCTTGTTATCTCATTGTTCTTTATCATGTGTACTACGGTTATAAACCAAGAAACAAGCAAAATAATTACCAGAACACTTTGAAATTGAGCTCGAAAGTAGACACACGAACTACCTCGGGTTTCTGGGTTGCCCAGAAAACCCAGGCATGTTCTAACAAGCATTTTGATTGCCCAGATCTAATTGTGTGTTTGTTTTTTTGATTTAGAAACGGGTATCTAGTTGTAGTGTTACATATTTTCTACAAGATCATGGTTAGAAATTTCCCAAAAACAGTTTGTATCGAAATTTAAGGATGGTCAAATTTGGCATGTTTATCACGAAGCTGTCAGTGTTCTTGAGGCCCAAGAACACCAACAGCGACGGATTTGTCGCATAAAGCCCCTATAGCGACACTTAATTTCGGAAAATAGAAATTTATTATTATTAAATAGATAAAAATGGTTTTTAATTATTAAAAATACATAATAAATTCTGAAAAATTATTTTAAAGCTTGAAAAATAGTTTTTAATTATTTTGAGTATATTTCAAAAAAATATTTAGTATTTTTGGAATATAAAATATATTTATTTATTTAATTATTATATTAAATAAATTATTTAAAAATAGTTTTAATTCATGAAAAATTATATTATGGTGTTAGAAAATATTTTAAGTTATTTTTGATGACTTTTAATATTTTGTGATAAATTTTATTAATAATTTAATATTAATGGCAATTAATTTATTTAATAAATATATTTAATAAATTATGGGAAAAATAGAATTAATGATTTAAAAATCATATAAAATGATTCAAGTGTTATAAAAATATTTCAAGTTATAGAATATAACTTTTGATATTTTGTCATGAAAATGTTAATATTTTATTATTAATATTAATTATCGGATAATGGATTTGATTGTTTAAAATCATAGAAATATGATTTTAAGGTATTAAAAATACTTTGATATATTATAAATATATTATAATATTATGTTATGATTTTCATTAATATTTGGAATTAAATAAATATTAATTATTAAGGAATTATGTGGTATTTAAATACGTTATTATTGATTGAAAAATCGTGATAAATAGTAATAATTACTTGAAAAAAAAATTTAGTCTTTGAAAATTATTCTGACTGATAATATGATTGTCTAAGATATTGTTTCGTGTTTAGGTAGAGTTTAATTGAACTTAAACTCGATATTCGTCTGACTAGACTGTCGGGATGATAGAATTGTGTCGGTTCCAACTCGGACTTAAATAGTTTGACTTGATGTTATGTCTTATGTGCTGTATAGACTGATAAAATTATGTGGTAATGTTTTAGGTTATTTTATACTGTGATGATAATATTCTAATGTTTGGAGATTGATATTATCTATATTAGGTCTTCGGATAAAGCTAAGTTATATTTCATAACGGTAATCAACGGTGCAGGCAAGTTTTTCTTAACTCTACTAAGAGTGTTTCATTCAGTTATGCTTATGGTTAATCATTACTGATTGCCATGTAGAATTTTACTCTGTACATCTTGTATGTATAAGTCAGGTATGAAAGGTTGATCACCTTCATTATCAGTTGGTCCAGATATATATTGTTCATGTTTAATACTTGTTTAGTCAAAAGTTTGTTCATGCTAATTCACAACGACATTGTGAATTATAGCCAACTTATTATTCTGACTCTTTCTATCATGATATATCCTTAAATTGTATTTAAACTTGTTGGGCAACTTTCATGCTCACCCTTGCTATATCATGATAAAACATTGCAGATCAAGGCGAATGCGTCGGATACAAGGAAAGATAAAGCCAAGCGCAGCTTGGGACTATGTGTGCAGCTAGATTTGTAAAAGTAATTTATTATAGTAACATTATATGTTAGATAGGATATGAAAAGTGTATAAGTTATGGTTACTCGACCTTGGGGATAGTGTATAATGTTTAATGTATAAACAATTTATGTTTATATCTTCCGCAATAGTTATAGAAATAGTGCATCAGATCCGTGGAGATTAGGACCTAGATTCGGGGCTATTACAGTTGCTATCAAAGCTGTTGGTAATAAACCTAGGGTAGAGTTATCTTAGACTAATAACCGCAATGATTAGGATAAGATCTAACTCACATAGAGTTAGTGTGTCGGTAAGATTAAAAGACGAATCTCGGTGAGTTATAAAGATACGGAGTTCCCTAACTCTGATAATAAAGGTGAACAGTAGTGATGAATAGATAGAGTCTAAAAGACTAAAAGTATAGTGATAGGAGATCGTAAAACAAAATGATCAAGATATAGAAATGAATCGTAATATATACGATGAGATCATCCCGTGATCTGATAAGGTTATTGTATGGAAAAGAATCAATCTGATGATTGGAAAGTTACAGCAAGATGTTGTGTGTAAGTTATACTATGAAATTGTACTATGAAAACTCTTGAAAGAGTTATGAATTATGAATACGGATTAAATGAAATTCGTATTGTGAATGGGGGTTAAGATTAGGTGGGGATTTCAATTGAGGACTCATATCGGCAACTGAGTTGTATGATTCCTTGTATGGGCGGGGAATTGTACTTGGTGTAAAAACTACTTAGTTTCTGACATTGATAATCATTGAAATGTTGTGTCGTGCTATTTCCTATATGCATGTTAAGAGGGTAATTCCTTTCTCATGTGTATAACAAATAGATAGGTATAGGTAGAGAACATAGGGTTAAGTACGAGTTCTTAAAACTCATAGTTATGTGACATTATTGATTCATAGTTATATGAAGTGTTTATGAACCCCTCAGCGAATGGACGCCAGAGGTCTGACTAGGGTAAGTTCTTAAACTCATATAATTGTGGCCAGGTTATGAACTCATAAGTGTTGTTTGACGAACTGGGTATAGTTGTGTGTGAATGGAAAATGGAGGATTATAGGAACAGATAGATTGTAAAGTAAATGATTATTAGTGGAGGCATTAGGTTTTCCTAAACTCCTAGCTATGCTAAACATTAAAAATTTTAACATCAAGTAAAATACGCACTATGACCTTTAAAAAAAATGTAGACTCGTAACCATTTTTGAAACGAGTTAAAGTACAGTCTATGTTACTTATTTCAGCTAGACGCAAATGATTTGAAATATCAAAGTTATTTTATTTATCACTCAAGTACCATATAACCTGGTGCAGAGATGATAAAAATGTGATGGAGTTATAAATATAGGAATAATTAGTGTGAATTTGACCTAAAGTCGTTATTCCACTATTGTATGATGTGTTATGACAAAGTCATACGACGATGACATCCTCAAACGGACTGTTAATACAGTACGACATCATGACGTCATTCTCGAAAATGTTTTTAAATTTTAAATTTTGCCAACGGGGTTTGGCTATACCTAAATAATTTGATTGAGTTGAATTATTGATATGAGTCTATGCTATTCGATTCAGCTAGACTAATGTTATGAAAACTCTAAGTGTTCATTGAAAGAAATTTTCCGAACCAAATTGTTTTGGTGCGGAATCCTATGATAAGACTGAGGTGAACTATGTTATTTGGATAAATAATCCAATCGAGTAGCGTAAATATTAGCTAGACATGATTAATATATTATGCATGACGTAAGAGTACGATAGGCTAATCACCTAAAGTACTAGTAGTGGTAGTTTACCTTCTTCATGATTGTAAATCTACTATTAACCTTTGTAAGGGGTAGATTACCTTTTTCTTAATGGAAATAGGTAGCAGGTAGTAATACCTATAAACCTTAGTAGTTCATGGTCTATATGACCCCTCAGCACGATTTGAAAACTTTTACTCTTCTGAGTGGTGTATTGGGTAGCATGTGATCATGTGTATGAATGGTGTATAGCGCATGGTATAAGGAGTAAGGTGTAAGATAAATTTCGGGGACGAAATTTTTAGAAGAAGGGGTGAATGTGACAACCCGAGAAATTAGACAATTTATTAAAATCTTAAATGATTGATTTAAGATCAAATAATAGACCTAGACAGAGAATAAGTGTATGCGTTTAATGTTTTTGGGGAGGAATTTTGAGGATTTCAAAATTCTGTGAAAGATTTAGGTGAATTATTCAGGACTAAGTGTATATGTGTTTATGTTATCTGAATATGGTATTATGTGTGCATAGTATGGGGTTAAGGGTCAAGGGTTGACCGGATAAATTATATTAGTCACAAACCCTAAGAGCCTCGACGTTAAATTAGAAAATCCTAATGATTGATAAGAAACCCTAGAAACCGGTTCTTGAAACCCTAAGTTCAGTTCCGGGAATTTAAAACCTTATTTCGAAATTTAAAACCCTAGATTGGTGATCCAAATGCTGGTATAAGGTTGAAACGTTATTAAATTATAACTTAATTAGGGAAAACCCTAATGATTAACTTGAAACCCTAATTGATTATAAAGAAACCCTAATACCAAATCTGGGAACTCTAATTTCAGATTATTGGTAATTTGAAACCCTAACTTAGGAACATAATGGAGAATTATAATGCTTAAGTGCTATTAATCATAATATTAATTAGGGTAAAACTTGATTAGTTAGCAAACCCTAATTTTAGAATTTGGAACCCTAAATTATTGATTAGAAACTCTAATTTATAATTAGGAAAAAAACTTGTTTGTTAGTTTAATAACTTTAATGTTAATTAGGAAACATTAATCCTAATTTTCAAGTTATAAGAAAACCCTAATCTAATTAGGAAATCTAATTTCTAAATTAGAAGTATTATTTTTCTATTTTTTTAAACCCTAACTCTTGGGTTATAAACCCTAACGTACAATTTTGACCCTAATTGATAAATTAGCAATTTTAATTAAGAGATAATAATCCTCAATAACAAGAGTGAATTTCGTGATTTGGAAATCTTGTTATAATTATAGAATCCTAATTGCAATTTAGAAAATATTAAATTTCTATTTTTGAAACCTAAATTGGAATTATTAGAAATCAATTTGTCAAAACCTAAAGGGTTAAACCCTAAACCCTAAGGGTTGAAACCTAATGATTATGGGAAATTATCAAGTTGCCTTGCACTTTATGAGCCAAAAGACCAAACTACCCTTTTTAATATTATATTGAGATGGAGTGTAGACCTAGCCCTAGTAAATGGTTGGTAACCAACCCCAAGCTAGCCATGTGCCTATATCTCTCAAAAATCAGATCTCATTGCCACTTAGCGTCAATTGTGACCATAGATTAAAAATCTAAGAGCTTTAAAAGTAGGAGAAAGCTTACTTTATTTTTCATTTGAGCCAAGTCCATTTTCTCTCTTCCATCCAAATTTTGAGAGTGAAATTGAGTGAGAAACAAAACCAAAGTCAGCCTTTAGCTTGCCTGGATCAAACACCAAAGATCAGATTAAAAAATTGAGCATTTATGAGGTATAAACCCTAATTCTAGAAATCCTTAGATCTGATGTTTGATGTTGTGATTTTATGTTTAAATGTGTAGTGTGTAGTATATATTAGTAATCTGGATTGTAATATCACAGATCCATAACACTTAGATGCTCGAAATTGATGTTTTTAAAAATCTGGAAAACTGGAAAAAGTTGCCTGACAGCCGAATGTCAGAGCCCATAGATTCATATATGTTAGTTGTTTGTTGTGTTTAAAGTTATAGATCTATTCTGTGTTGTAAGGTCTTTGCTCTGAAACTTTAATCAAGCCTAGATCGTGTATATATCAAAAGTTATTAATGGTCAAAGTACGTTGACCGAACACAAAACCTGTTTCTGGAAAACCCAGAAAATTTCCAGGAAACCCAGAATTTCTGACAACGTTTTGCAGGCACTATATCTTCCTTTAATTTGTTATTTTGGTTATATTGTTGGTTATACATTATAGACTAGGATGTAGACTATACACTATAGTCCTTAGAATACCCAGATCATGTGTAGGATTCAAGTTATTGAGGGTCAAACCTGCGTTGACCACCAGCTTTTGTATAAATATGGAAAACCCAGATTTTTAAAGAACACGATTTCTGTCATAACTTTGACCGTGTCATAACCTATGGATTTGTTGTTTATGGACTGAGATCTTGTTATCTTGTTGTTCTTTGTCATGTGTACTACGGTTATAAACCAAGAAACAAGCAAAATAATTACCAGAACTCTTTGTAATTGAGCTCAAAAGTAGACACACGAACTGCCTTGGGTTTCTGGGTTGCCCAGAAAACCCAGGGATGTTCTGACAAGCATTTTGATTGCCCAGATCAAATTGTTTGTTTGTTTTTTTGATTTAGAAATGGGTATCTAGTTGTAGAGTTACATATTATCTACAAGATCATGGTTAGAAATTTCCCAGAAACAGTTTGTATCGAAATTTAAGGATGGTCAAACATGGCATGTTGATTACAAAGCTGTCAGTGTTCTTGAGGCTCAAGAACACCAACAACGACGGAAATTCTGAAAAATAGAAATTCATTATTATTAAATAGTTAAAAATGGTTTTTAATTATTAAAAATACATAATAAATTCTGAAAAATTATTTTAAAGCTTACAAAATAGTTTTTAATTATTTTAAGTATATTTCAAAAAAATATTTAGTATTTTTGGAATATAAAATGTATTTATTTATTTAATTATTATATTAAATAAATTATTTAAAATCGTTTTATTTCATGAAAAATCATGAAAAATTATATTATGGTGTTAGAAAATATTTTAAATTATTTTTGATGACTTTTAATATTTTGTGATATATTTTCTAAGAATTTATTATTAATGGCAATTAATTTATTTAATAAATATATTAAATAAATTATGGAAAAAATAGAATTAATGATTTAAAAATAATATAAAAATGATTCAAGTGTTATAAAAATATTTTAAGTTATAAAATATAACTTTAGATATTTTGTCATGAAAATGTTAATATTTTAATATTAATATTAATTACCGGATAATGGATTTGATTGTTTAAAATCATAGAAATATGATTTTAAGGTATTAAAAATACTTTGATATATTATAAATATATTATAATATTATGTTAAAATTTTCATTAATATTTGGTATAAATTAAATATTAATGATTAAGGAATCATGTGGTATTTAAATACGTTATTATTGATTGAAAAATCGTGATAAATAGTAATAATTACTTAAAAAAATTTATGAGTCTTTGAAAATTATTCTGACAGATAATATGATTGTCTAAGATATTGTTTAGTGTTTAGGTAGAGTTTAATTAAACTTAAACTCAATATTCATCCGACTAGACCGTCGGGATGATAGAATTGTGTCGGTTCCAACTCAGACTTAAATAGTTTGACTTGATGCTATGTCTTATATGTTGTATAGACTGATAAGATTATGTGGTAATGTGTTAGGTTATTTTATACTGTGATGATATTATTCTAATGTTTGGAGATTGATATTATCTATATTAGGTCTTCGGATAAAGCTAAGTTATATTTCGTAACGGTAATCAACGGTGCATGCAAGTTTTTCTTAACTCTACTAAGAGTGTTTCATTCAGTTATGCTTATGGTTAATCATTACTGATTGCCATGTAGAATTGTACTCTGTACTTCTTGTATGTATAAGTCAGGTATGAAAGGTTGATCACCTTCATTACCAGTTGGCCCAGATATATATTGTTCATGTTTAATACTTGTTCAGTCAAAAGTTTGTTCATGCTAATTCACAACGACATTTTGAATTATAGCCAACTTATTATTCAGACTCTTTCAATCATGATATATCCTTAAATTGTATTTAAACTTGCTAGGCAACTTTCATGCTCACACTTCCTATATCATGATAAAACATTGCAGATCAAGGCGAATGCGTCGAATACAGGGAAAGATTAAGCCAAGCGCAGCTTGGGACTATGTGTGCAGCTAGATTTATAAAAGTAATTTATTATAGTAACATTATATGTTAGATAGGATATGAAAAGTATATAAGTTATAGTTACTCGACCTTGGAGATACTGTATAATGTTTAATGTATAAACAATTTATATTTATATCTTCCGCAATAGTTATAGAAATAGTGCACCAGATACGTGGTGATTAGGACCCGGATTCGGGGCTATCACAATTTTCTTCCTTATCTTACGTACTTCAACTCCCCCCAGACAGAAATTCATTCTAAATCCGTTAACACTCCATTCGATTGGCTTAAATTTTATTACTCGTTCATTTTATGTTATTAACGTTCTTCGTCTGTTCGTCCGTAATTTGATCATCATAACTCGAAACTAGTTCTTTCTTGAGTCCACGACTCATGTTTTCATTGTTATCTTACGTTCTTATGAAACCCTACTCATTCGAGTTCATTTTCACACTTTTTATTTCTCGTTCGTCTTTTACGAAATTTTGCCATAACTTTGTTATAGCTAAGTTCGATTCGTTCTTTATGAACATTTCTAACGTTCCTAACCAAGCAATATGCAACTAACTTATACGTGATGGTTTTAAACTTTTCCATCAACAACAATTATACTACGATTGTGAGAGCCCCAAATCCGGGTCCCAAATCACCATGGATCTGGTACAATCATTCTACAACTATTGCGAAAGATATAAACATAAATTGTTTATACATTAAACTTGCACACTTTTTCCCCAAGGTCGAGTAACCTTAAATTATACACAATACATAAACTATCTAACATATAATGTTATTATCATACTATACTATTACATTTTAACTGCACACATAACCCTAAGCTGAACCTGTATCCGACGTATTCGCCTTAATCTGCATTGTTTATCATTATATAGCACGGGTGAGCAATAGGGTTACCCAGCAAGTTTAAGTTCAATAATTTAACGATATATCATGATAGAAAGAATTGAACAATAAGTTGGCTAAAGTTCTACAATATAATTACGAACTAGCAGGAATAAATTTTTTATAACTGAACTAACATGTAACTTAAACATATATATATATATATATATATATATATATATATATATATATATATATATATATATATATATCTAGACCGAATGGTAATGAATGTGATCAGCCTTTCATATCTGATGAATACATGCAGTATACACAAAGTGCGATTTAATAATTCTTAGACATGACAATCAGAAATGATTAACCACAAGTATAATTGAATAATACAACTCGAGGTCGAGTTAAGAAAGACTTGCATGAACTGTTGATTACCGCTATGCAATTTGATAAGCTTTGTCTGAAGACCTAATATTAAAAATATTTATTTCTAGGTTAGAATAATATCATCTCAATATTTAAAATAACCTAAACACATTATCACATAATCATATCCGTCTATAACACACATAAGACTTAACCTCAAGTCAAACTTTTACAATCTGAGTCGAGTTCGGTACAATTCTGACATCCCGACGGTCTAGTCAAATAATCGTCGAGTTTAAGTTCAATTAAACTCTGCCTAACACTTAACAATTATCTTAGATAATTATATTATCATTCAAAACAATTTTCGTAAGTTCGTAATAATTTTCACATAATTATTATCATTTATCATCATTTTTCAATCATTAAAATCCTATTTATAAGAATTAAATACAACATAATTCCTTTATCATTTATATTTATTTAATATTAAACATTAATGAAATACATGTCATAATATTATAATATATCAAAGTATTTTTAATACCTTAAAATCATATTTATATGATTTTTAAACACTAAAATCCATTATCCGATAATTGCTATTAATATTAAAATATTAATATTTTTATGACAAAATATCAAAAGTTATATTTTATAACTTAAAATATTTTTTATAACACTTAAATCATTTTATATGATTTATACATCATTCATTCTATTTTTCAATAATTTATTTAATATATTTATTAAATAAATTAATCATCATTAATATTAATTAATAAATGAAATTCATCACTAAATATTAAAAGTCACCAAAAAATAACTTAAAATATTTTCTTATACCATAATATAATTTTTCATGAATTTTTGTCTATTAAAATCATTTTTAAATAATTTATTTTATATTATAATTAAATAAATTAAACACCATTTATATTTCAAAAATATTAAATATTTATGAAATATACTTAAAATAATTAAAAACTAATTTTCAGACTTTAAAATAATTTTTAGGAATTTATTTTATATTTTTAATAATTAAAAACTATTTTTATCTATTTAATAATTAAAATAATTATATTTAGGAAATTAATAATTAATAAAGGGCCCTATAGCTGCAGAACCATCGCTATAGGTGTTCTTGAGCGAAAACCCAGGTATGCATGTCTGTTTACACATGGCCTACTTTGACCAATCGTAGATCTTATATCATACGGATTCTGGGTTGGTATTTGTGTTTATGTTGTACTGTACATGTAATACTATAACCACAAATCGATATCATGACTAAACTATAACAAAAATGCCAGATCTAAGCTACAGAAGTTGTTGTTAGGCGTGTTCTTGAGTTTCTGGCTGCCCAGAAACTCAAGCAGTGCCAAGGGTGCTACTTTGAAGCTTTAAATCTTTGATTTCCAGCTCTTATTTTAGTGATGTAAAGGTCCAAACCTGTAGTCCATATGTTAAGCTACACATATCATTCACTATTACAGTCTAACAACATCACATGAGAGAAACATAAGCCGATCAAAGCCTGACAAAGAAAACGGTTCATGAACAATCTGGGTTTTTCAGATTGTTCATCCAGCTGATGGTCAATGCTATTTTGACCAACCATATCTTTGATCCTACATACGATCTGCTTGTTATAAGGACTTTAGTGCGTAGCCTACATACCAGTCTACAATATCTAACCAACAACATGGCCAAAACAACAAAGATTAACAAGATCAGAGGCTTTTAAAATCTTGTCAGACCTTCTGGGAAAATTCTGGGTTACCCATAAACAGTTTTCGTGATCGGTCAACGAGGTTTGACCGCTTAAAACATGAAATCTAGATATGATATGACCTTTCTTCCAGTTTCAGATTAAAGCCTACATAACATACTGCAAATATAAATATTTAAAACACTAACAACATTAACAGAGACAGATCTAGGAGACCTGACATTTGACTGTCAAACACCACTTTTCTAGATTTCCAGATTTTTGAAAACTTCAAAATCGTGCATCTAGATGTTATAGATCCATGATCTGTAACATTCTAGATTTTTAAATGTAAATTATAAATATTTATAAATTTATATAAATATTTATTGGATGTGTTTATTATTGAATAGATAATTGTTCAATTTGATGGAGTTGATTTAGTTAATTATTTATTTGTTAAATAATTAATGTGATTAGTTAATTATTTATTTGTTAAATAATTAATGTGTTATGTGGATTGAGTTATGTGATTAAGTGATTTATTTAATAAATCGTTATTAAATAAAGTGACAAATTACTATGTGATAAAGAGTTATTAAAATAAATTAAAGTAATTTTAATTTAGTTTTGCCAAACAAGGTGTAAGTATATTAATCCTTTATTTTATAAATGGTTTGCCAAACACGGCCTTATGGCTTTTGAAATTCTTGTTAATTTTAAATTATATTATTAATAGAATAAAACAAATATATAAATAAAATATATTTATATTTATAAGATTATACGTTATATGTTTGGTAACTGATAAGAGTAAATAGGCATATTATTGCCATAATAGTTATTTTACGTATATGATTATCAGTTTTACGCTCAGTGTTAGTACCTAGTCTATTGCTGAGAGAAGTAAGAAAAGAGAAAGGAAAAGTTCAGAGAGTTTGAGAAGAAGCCAAGTGCAAGAATTTCCGAAACAAGTTTTGTTGAAAGTTTTCTAAAAATCAACAAAAAGGTAGGTGCTTATAACCTTAATTTATGTATATGTAACCATATATGTTTTACGTCATATACTTACTGCGAATTTGATAGTCTGTGTTCTTCAACTTCACTGTGTATAAGTTTTTACAAAATTCTTGTAAATTATGTTTTGGTAATTGTTATACTAGCATATATTTATAGGTGATTGTATGCTTAACATGTATATAATGCTAATTATGTGTTAAAGAAAGAGGAATTTGGTTTTACAGTGAAAAACATTTATAAACGTATGTTTGCAAAATAAGTAAATTGGTATGTGATTATACAAATTGTGAACTAATACGCGAATTGAACTTTGTATATGTAAATTGGAATATATGTTAGTATTCTAGTATTTCAAAAGTATTAAGTTGGTTATAATTCTGGATTTATGCCCACTGTATATTTTTATATCAAGATATCAACAATGGAGTTTTAAAAGTTTGGTTTTAAAGGAAAACAGTGTTTTCAAGGATTTAAGTTTCTGATATTGTTGGTATGATTGTATTTCAAAAGAATCAAATTTGGTTGATAACAGTGGAAATTCGGTTCACTGTATTTTATTTGTCAACAATGGAGCTTTGAGTTTTAACCAAATATTATTTTAGTGATTTAAGTCTTTTAAATTTGTTGTTCAATTGTTGGTAATTGGTATAAATATGATTGTTAACGTGTATGTGAAATTTATATAAGTTATACATATGAGTTAGGGCGAATTGTTGTTACAGATTTAAGACAGTAGCTTTGGCTCTGTTCTTTTGTTTTGGTTCTGTGAGTTTCAACGCCCCAGCGTCAAAATTCACGCTCCAGCGTCAAGTTTCGCGCCTTAGCGCCAAAAGTCGTGCCCCAGCCAGACTTCGCACTGCAGTGCCGAAGTCAGCGCCGCAGCGCCGAGTCCCTTTATATTTCTCGCGCCGGAGCACCTCCTCAGCGCCGCAGCGCGACCCACAGTACAAATTGTGGCGTCGCGGTGCCACTTAGCAGAATGTTCTGAAATGACTTCTGTCTTGCATAGAAGTCTGAAATTTTGATAATAATACTATAAGACCAAATAAATTCTGTTATTATAGTATTGTAATGTGTTGAATGAACATGGTGTTAATACCTAACGAATTTATTATCGTTTAGGAATATGAATTTGATTACATGGTTAGACATTGAAACCATACGTGATGTAGTGTTGATTATGACTAATCATGTCATGTTAACACGTGTATATAGGATTTTGTGATTTGGATTATAACGGTTTAATCTACGCGCAAGGCAAGTTCTCTAACTCCATACTCTTGTTGAGTTAGTTGTGTGTATACAAGTTTTTTAATCCTAAAGCTTCGTTATGCAAATTGCATATGCTATACTTTATTGAGTAAAGTTTTTCCATTAAGAAACTTAATTGTATCCAGTTATTCATGATAATATAAGCTTCCCATCTCCACACTTTCGTTGAGATAGTTATTATGATTATGCATGTTTTTCCTAACTCTAAACTTGTTATATTAGAATGCAAGTATAATTATTCTATTGAATCAGTTAATTGTTCAAGTTATTATTTGTTGTGCATGCTTGATAATAAATTTTAAGATATAACCTTAGCTTAATATTGTTCAAAGCAAGGTATGATAGATTATTCAATTGTTAAGCTATTAGAATTATTCCTAAAGCATGAACTCAGAACGAAATGTTTATTCAGTCAGGATTATTCAATAACATAGTGTTAATATCTTTTATTCAACTAATCCTTAGTTGATGTCCGTTGAATTCCAAATTGCCTTGAAGTGTATCCAAACCAAACTATCTTTGGGGCGAACTTGTACTCAAAATACTGAGATGAACAACCCTATTTATAGGGGTTACGCTTAGTTTTGTACTTTGCGCTGAAATGTTTGTATACAATACATGTATGAAGGGTTGATCCCCCTAAGTACCTTAAAGTCATTATGGTCGTATGACCGTAAAAGTTTAAGTTGAAAGATTACTTATAACTGTGGACAAGGTTCGTGGTCATTAGACCCTCAGTGAATGTTTAAAATATTAATAGGACTTATTATTTAGTTCTATTGAGCCCCTGAATGGGAAATAAATGTTTAAGATGTTAATAGAACCTATTGTTCAGTTCTATTGAGCCCCTGAATGGGCAGAGAATGTAAAAGTTATTCATTGTTATTTCAAGTGAGCCTTGTTTGCTCATTCTTGCCTGTAAAATCCTTACAGCTAAAGATGGAAAGGGTGACGTACCTAGCACCAGTAAAGGAAAGGGAAAGATGAACAAGTACTGAAGATTTGTAATAGTTTTGATAGTTTTATAATCAGACTTTGGTTTAAAGATTGTAATGAAGTTTATTTAAATTTTCCACATGAATGGTTGTTTGTAAAGGTTAGATAACCTAGGAGATATTATTTTATGTAATTCATGTATGGGCAGGTTTATTATTCAATTTTATTTATGATTGGGTAGTTATAAATGAATGTTTTGATTACGTGAACACCAAATCTTGAGGTAATGAAGTACCGAGATTTGGGGGTGTCACAAGTTGGTATCAAAGCTTTAGGTTATGAACCTTAGGTGGGGGAAAAAGCCTTAGGAAGTAACCTTTGAAAAGATAGTGGAGATAACTCTTATCGAGTTTTAAGGAAGAAGTAATAAAACACTTGTGTGCTTATGTGTTTATAACTTATGTGCTCACGAGTGTCGAGTAGAATGATTAATAACTAAAACTTTAAAATTTTGTTGTCAGGATGACTAATGTCAGAGAATCCAGTCAGGCTAGGGAGGAGGGATCTCAAATGCCTATAGAGGAGGAGCCTCGCGATATTTAGGTTGTTTGGGAACAACTACTACCACGGGAGTCAGCCCCGTTGGTCACAGTGGTTAAAGATGAGGATGATGATGTGGAGATGGATGAGGAGGATCCCGTGGAGTTGCCATAGGAGGATGAGGATAACGAGGACGAAGAGGAAGAGACTATACTAACCTCGATGGCTGCTCGTATGTATGATGAAGTTTACGACCGTAACGTGGAACTTCAGGACACATTTGAGGAGTTGCAGGAGATAGTAGCTGAACAACAGACTGCAATGACACAGAAGGACGATGACTTTCAAGATCGAGATGAACGCCTAACTAATGCTAAAGAGAAGCTGATGCAGACTGAAGGAGTGAAGGAACAACTGATCAAGATGGTCGTGGAACTGAAGAACAAGCTTAATGAAGAAGCTACCAAAAGGGCGAGAGCTGAAGACGCATACAAGGAAGCTTATCAACGAACTGGAAGAGCAGTAAGGGACGCACAAACAAAGAGGATGAAGTTGGAAGAGATGGATAAAGTATTCAATACCATGATCAATCGAGCTCAAGATCGGGTCATGGGTTATCCAATTTAGTATGAGACTCTGCCATCATACGTGTTAGATCGCCGAACCATGTTCCGTGTTATGGAAGAAGAGCATCAAAAGGCTACTGAGTATCTTAATAGATCATCGTAGGGAATCTATCTGTGTTGCAAGTAATAAGTGTTAAATAATGTGTAAATCCCTAGTGTTAAGTTACCATGGGATATGAGAATGATGATGTTATCATGTAACTTTTGTAATTCTGTAAAGGAATGTAAATAGCAGTGACGCTATTGTTTTTATGTTTTCGAAGAGGTGATGAATAAATAAAAGATATTATTTTATTCAAAAGTGTTATGTGGTTATTTCTTTTATGGAGGCAAGCTAATACTTAAAGAAGCTGGGTAATAGTCTAATAGATGTTTTTTTAACAGAAAATGCCTCTCAGACATGAACCACCCCGTCAGAGAACCAATGCGAGAACTAACAATAACGATGTTGAGGATAATTCCGTCCAACAACTATTGACATTACTAATAGGAGCGTTGCAGAATCAACCTCAAAACTAAGGCACAACGTTTAAGGAGTTTAAGGCGGTTGGACCACCTGAATTTTGTGGGTCAACGAATTCGGTCGAGGCACATACCTGGAATATGGAAATAGAGAAAGTATTTGAAGTCGCTAGGGTAGTGGATGAACAGAAGACTGCTTTTGCAACATTTATGTTGAAAGCAGAAGCTAGTTATTAGTGGCAAGCCAATAAAACCCGGGAAGGACCTGGGGTGATGACCTGGGATAGGTTAAAGGAGTTATTCTTCAAGACCTACTTCCCAGAGAGTTCGAAGAGTCAGTTAGAGGTTCAGTTTTTGGAACTGAAGCAGGGAGCGATGACAGTGTCTGAGTATGCAGTGAAGTTCAACGAGTTGGTGAGGTTTGCGCCATATCAAGTCAGCACAGACGAGCGTAAGGCAAAGAGGTTCGAACAGGGACTGAAGCCCTGGATGTACAGTAGGGTTTCTCTATTCCAGTTGAAGACATTTGCAGCAGTGATGGAGAAGGCTGTACTCGCTGAAGGTGGAGGCGAGGCAGTGACAAAATTCAATCAAGAGCAGAAGAAGAAGAAGAAGAAGAAGAAGAATGAGGTGGAAGTGAAGAATGGTTGCGAAGGCAATGGAAATGGCAACAACAACAACAACTTGAAGAGGAAGTGGAATGGAAACGAGGGTACTGGAAACCAACAGGGTAACCAACAGTTAAGAAAGTTTGAAGCATGTGCTACATGCGGGAGGTTTCATAAGGGTTTGTGCTTGATGGGAAAATGTTCAGGTTTCAACTATGGCCAGGAGGGTCACATCGCCTCAAATTGCACCGAACCCAAGAAGAATGTCTGTTTCACATGTGGATCCAAAGATCATTTTGCTCGTGAATGCCCTTAGAAGAAGGTTGGAGAAACAGTAAGAAGTAAGGGAGGCAGCAATGGAGGTACTTGGGCCATTGCTGGACCTACAGCATCAAATAAACCCACAGCCAGAACTTTCAACATGACTGTGCAAGATGATGTGCAATCAAAAGATGTTGTGTCAGGTATTATCCCAATCAACGATATTAATGCTTATGTATTATTTGATTCGGGTGCTACTTGCTCGTTTATATTTGATGAATTAGCTAAGAGGTTATAATTGCCTAGAGAAGAACTGAATTTCCCTCTGAACATAGAAATTACGAATAGGGAAGTGATTCCTGTTAGGTTCGTATACAAGAGCTGTAGGGCGAACATAAAAGGGAATATAATGATGGTAGATTTAATTCCGATTAAACTCGGGGAATTTGATGTAATTTTGGGAATGGATTGGCTGTTCAAATATGGAGCAGTAATTGATTGTCATAAGAAATGTGTAAAACTTATGACTCCGTCAAATGTAGTTTTCCATGGTAGCAAATCGCCTAGACAAATGAAATGTCTGACGATTATGCAGGCCAAGAAGTAGTTAAGTAAAGGTTGTGTGGGTTATTTGGCTTACATAGTCGATACTCAAAAGAAGGGTGTAAAACTGGAGGAGATACCAGTGGTTCGAGAATTCGTAGATGTATTTCCAAAAGATTTTTCAGGACTTCCGCCTGACAGAGAAATTGAGTTTGTAATCGACTTGGCGCCGGGAACAACATCAATATCGAAGGCCCCGTACAGAATGGCTCCGATAGAAATAAAGGAACTAATGGTACAGTTACAAGAGTTGATGGACAAGAAATATATTCAACCAAGCGTATCGCCGTGGGGAGTGCCAGTTTTATTCGTTAAGAAGAAGGATGGATCAATGCGTCTTTGCATTGATTATATAGAGTTAAACAAAGTCACTATTAAGAATAGGTATCCGTTGCCTAGAATAGATGACTTGTTTGATCAATTGAAGGGTGCTAAATACTTCTCAAAAATAGATTTGAGAAGTGGGTATCACCAATTGAAGGTAAGAAAGGAGGATATACCTAGAACGGCATTCAGAACTCGGTATGGACATTACGTGTTTCTGGTGATGTCTTTTGGTTTAACAAATGCCCCTGTCGCGTTCATGGATTTGTTGAATAGGGTATTTAAACCATTGTTAGACAAGTTCGTAGTGGTGTTTATCGACGACATTTTGGTGTATTCCAAAACTCAAGAAGAACACGTGGAACATTTACGGTTGACATTGGAGACACTAAGAAAGGAAAAGTTGTACGCGAAATTCTCTAAGTGCGAATTTTAGCTCAATCGTGTACAATTTTTGGGTCATGTGATTGACAAAGATGGGATTTCAGTGGATCTATCAAAAGTAGAAGCTGTAATCAATTGGGAACAAACAATGACACCTTCGGAGGTGAGGAGTTTCTTAGGACTGGCTGATTATTATAGAAGATTTATACATGATTTTTCCAAGATAGCCACTCCGTTAACAAATTTGACACGGAAAGCTGTGAAATTCATTTGGATGGAGAAATGTGAAGAGAGTTTCCAAGGTTTAAAGAAGAAGCTAAGTGTGGCACCTGTGTTAACACTACCAAATAGTACAAGAAATTTTGTGGTGTATAGTGATGCCTCACACAAAGGATTGGGTTGTGTTCTTATGCAAAACGGCAAAGTTATTACCTATGCATCAAGAGAACTAAAGGATTATGAGAACGGTTATTCGACTCATGATTTAGAATTGGCTGCAGTAGTATTTGATCTCAAGATATGGAGACACTATCTGTATGGAGAGAAATGTGAGATCTACACAGACCACAAAAGTCTGAAGTATATTTTTACTCAAAAAGATCTGAACATGCGACAGAGAAGGTGGATGGAATTGATAAAAGATTATGATTGTGAGATCTTTTGTCATCTAGGAAAAGCAAATATGGTTGCAGATGCTTTAAGCAGGAAAGGTCGGGAAAATTGATGTTGATAACAACTCAGAAGGAGCTCATTTCAGAAATGACAAAGTTAGAACTGGAAATCAAATTTCCACAGGAATCCGACGAAAGACTATTTCAATTAGAAGCAGGTCCAACTTTACTAGACAAGGTGAAGAACGCTCAGTTACAAGATGAAGAATGTTGGAAGATAAAATAGAATATGGTTTATGGAAGTGGTATGAAATACAAGGTCGATGCCGAAGGATTACTACGGTACGAGGGAAGAATCTAGGTTCCAGCAACACCAGAACTGAAAAAAGAAATCTTGACCGAAGCTCATAGCTCAAGATATTCGATTCATCCAGGAAGCACGAAGATATATTAATATTTATGCCGACATTTTTGGTGGTCGAATATTAAAAGAGATGTTGCAGAATGCGTGGCTAAATGTTTGACATGTCAAAGAGTAAAAGCCGAACATCAAAGACCCAGCGGATTACTTCAACCGTTGGAAATACCGGAATAGAAGTGGGAACACATTATGATTGATTTTGTGGTGGGTCTTCCAACTACTCAAAGAGGATGCGATGAGATTTGGGTGATAGTGGACAGACTGACAAAATTAGTGCACTTTTTACCAATAAAGATTAGGTTCAATCTTGATCAGTTAGCAAGATTGTACCTTAAGGAGATTGTTTCAAGACATTAAGTGCCAGTGTAAATTGTATCCGATAAAGACCCGCGATTTACGTCAAACTTCTGGAAGAGACTACAAGTGTGCATGGGAACTCAGTTGCGAATGAGTACGGCTTATCATCCACAAATAGATGGTCAAAGTGAACGAACGATCCAGACATTGGAAGATATGTTGAGAACATGCGCCATGGATTTCAAAGGAAGCTGGGAAGAGCAATTACCGTTGGTGGAATTCGCCTAAAATAATTTTTATCATGCAAGCATCGGCATGCCGCCTTACGAAGCGTTATACGGTAGAAAGTACAGAACTCCACTATACTCGGATGAAGTTGGTGAACGTCAACTGCTAGGACCAGAACTGATGCAACAAACTGCTAAGGTTATCAAACTCATCAGGACAAGATTGGTAGCAACTCAAGACCGACAGAAGAATTATGCTGATCAACACAGGCAAAATCGTGCATTTGAAGTAGGAAGCTATGTATTCCTAAAAGTTTCTCCTTGGAAAGGGAAAATTCATTTTGGTAAGAAGGGAAAGCTAAGACCAAGGTTTATTGGACCCTTTGAAGTGATGCGAAAAGTTGGAGAGGTACCTTACGAAGTAGCTCTACCTCTAGAGTTGGAAAACAGTCATAATGTTTTTCATATTTTGGTGTTACGACCATATAAACCCAATTACAATCACGTGATCGAGTACGAACCGTTCAGATTGATTTACTATTAAAAACAGACGGACCACATTGATTTACTATTAAAACTTTCAACTGGCGTTCCATATTGATTTACTATTATAACTTCAACCAGTGATTTATATTCATTTACTATTATAACTTCAACCAATGGTCCGTATTGATTAATATTATAACTTTAACCAACGGTCCATATTGACTTATTATTAACGCTTCAACTGACGGTCTAAAAAATTAGCACATCTCCCCATGGAATATTAAGTCAAACTTACAACAAACGCCTCATGACAAATCACTCTATTTAAATCAAAAATTGAATAAATATTTATCACAAATCACTTATCTTTAATCAACACATTTTTAATCTTTCAACATATATTCATCATTTAATATTATAACTCACAATATTGACAACCAGATCGTTCTCAGGAAAGGGGGAGCTTTCTGATAAGGATTTCTCCTTACTGGCGCACAGTTAAATAACCAAACCCCTTTCCTCGACAGAACTTCCTAGACATTGTGAATAATGAAAATAATAATATGAATAATTGTGTCATCTCAATTATTAATTTAATAATATAAATATTGTGCAGATAATATTGTGACAATAATTGAACAAAACAGAGTGACTTCTTACATAAGCATCAATAATCAGACATATTGTTCAATACCGTGTGCTATTGTACAATAACGCGCATTACTATTCTTTTATCACCGAATATTTCAATAGTTTAACTGTAAAAGTCTTGTCGTTATTTTTATAAAAAGGTAATTTTTGTTGCTTTCTATATCCAACAGTTATTCCGTTATATGGTCCACCAATGATTGCGCCATCGTACGAAAATTCCCTGACAAAAAAGAATATTTCTCGATCAAACGTATATTTTATGACAACTTGCTTACTTTATAAAATTTTCACATATCACCCTTAACTTTAACCTTTTATCAATTTAACCAATTACTGAATAATAATTATAAAAAAATTGAATATTTTTATTTCATAAAATTTTTGATCTTATAATAAGAACCAGATTGTTTGCTACTCAAGACAGACAAAAGAAATATACGGACCAGCATCGCCAAAACGAGAATTTGAAGTTGAAATTTTCATGTTTATGAAAGTATCTCCCTGGAAGGGAAAAATCCGATTTAGTAAGAAGGGTAAGTTGAGTCTGAGGTTTATAGGACCCTTTGAGGTACTGCAAAAATTTAGGGTAGTAACGTATGAGGTAGCTTTACCTCCAAAATTAGAACACATTCACAATGTTTTCCATATTTCATTGTTGCGGCCGTACAAGCCCAATTACAAACATGTCATATAGTATAAACCGTTACAAGTTGAGAAAGATTTTTCTTACGAAGAAGTTCTTGTGCAGATAGTTGACTGGAAAGTATAAGTACTCAGAAATAAAGTAATACCTTCTGTTAATGGAATCTGGAGGAACCATAATACTGAAGAACCTACGTGGGAACTCAAAGTCAAGATGATGAAAAACTATCCTCATTTATTTGCTTAATATTTGTATAGCGATTCTGGAAACAAAATCTATTTAAGGGGGAAAAATGTAACGGGGTGAATTAATTGTGTTGTGATTCTAATGACAGAATCCTTTTAAGGAGGGAAGGATGTAACAAATGAGAACTTTGTTATAATTAAAAATATTTATCGAATTAAATAAATATTTTGGTTGATTTGTTTGTTAAATAAAATAAATTTGATGGACGTTATTATGGAATAATTTAATTAAATGTGGTGATGTTTAATTAATTAATTAATTAAATTAGAGATTTAATAATTTGTTAAATAAAGTTAAAATGGAAATTATAATTATATGACAATTTTAGGGATTAATATTAATATAATTAGGTGTTTAACAAGTGTGACATATGGACTACATAATAAGAGAATATTAAAATAAATTAAAAAGGGTTGTATGGAACAAGCCAAACGTGGCCTTGTGGCCTTTTGTTTTGAAACAGCTAAAATCTTTCATCTATGTAACTGCTGAGTTAAGTAAAATCACGTTAAATCCATATGTCAGTTAGTGTATACGCGCATTTGCTAAGTTTTGAGAAAACAAATTATTGGTGAGGGAGAGAGAGCTTGAGAGAGTTTTGAGTTTCATGTAAAATTTTGAGAAGCCAAATTGGAGAATCAAGGAGGTGGAAGGTTAACAAAGCAATTCTACATCACCTAACAAAGTATAAACAAGAATTAAAGGTAAATAATCTAGTTTTTATTCTTAGTTTTGGTTCTTAAGTTTTCTATACATTTGATTTTGGTGGATGAATGATTGAATTATTGGTTATATATGTTTATAAATATGCTTAATCTGTTTGATAGCATTTATAAATGATTTTGGTATATCAAATTCATGAAAACATGTTAAGCAGGAGGAAATTTAGTTTACACTAAAATATATACCTTACTGCTTACTTTGAGACTGAAATTGGTAGTTAATTCTTAATATAATCTAAAAATAGATTTTTATGTTGTTAGAAATGAAAATAATGCAAGTTGTATTAACTAATTTGGTTGAGAAACTGATTCGTAGTGGTTTCGCTAAATATGCCCAAATATGTGAAATATCATGAACTTTGGTTTTAATCCGTCTAAATTTTGTTAATTGGGATATTTATGATGTTAGAACCATAGTATGCATATTTGTTGTTGTTGTTCATAAGTTTATAACATCTGGGTAGGCTTAATTTGTTGTTAAATTGAAGAAATTGGAATTTTGGTGCTTTGATGTGCCTTTCGCGTTATGTAGATTCTGGGTCTGCTATGCAGTGTTGTAGCATTACGGTGCCGCAGCGCCCATGCCTGGTGTTATGGTCGCACTACAACGCGTGCAACACTGATTTTCAGTGCAATGGCGGCGCGGCAGCGCCTGTTAGCAGAATGGCCAAGTATTAAGCTTTTAATTGTATAAATTCTTGAAATGTTTATATAACCTTATAAAATGATTATAGTGAGTTATAAAACATGTTGTGAGATATAATAAAATGTTGTAACTACGAATGATGATGATTATAGTTTATGATTAGTGAGTTATGTATAACTTAAACTTGGTGTTCGTGAGGTTTAGTGATGTTGATAAAGTGTAAAGCCTATGTGATGTGTTAATAAGAGATTTCAGATTTATGTGTTTAGTTAGGAAGTTTAGATTATGAACCAAGTTATGAAGTTGTACTAAAGTGGGAAGTTAAACTAATGAACATAGTTGTAATGAATCTAATAGATGTTGTGATCCTAATGATATATGTAGGTGAACGTGAGTTATAATTTTATAGCTTTTGCACGATGCAAGTTCTTAAAACCTATCTTTACATTGTTCAAGTGTCCTATCTCTAACTTGTTATTATTATGCAAGTTTCTGAAATCGTCCCTTTCGTTGATCAAGTTAATTAATCTTTGTTTCTTTATTCCAAGAGAGATTTCTTTGATTATTCAAAGTATATAATCTTGTTGAAAGAAATATCTTGTTGTAAAATGTTTATTCAGTTACGAATAAATGTTTTTCGATCCTTGATCACCAATGTCATTGTATAATCTTACATTGTTGTACCGAACTCTTATTTGACTAGCGACCCTTTTCGATCCAACTAATCCTTAGTTGATGAACGTTTGAAATCCAAATTACCCTTGAATCTAATCTAAACCAAACTTCCTTTGGTGTGGACACTAATGTCAAAGCTGAGATGAACAACCTTATTATATGGGATTATACCACGCAATAGCATTAAGATGTTTGTGCAAGACCCCAACTTTTATGAATAAAGAATAATTTTCTCGAAATATATTTTTGAATATTATGGTGTGGATTTGATATAATGTTATAGTTGTGGGTAATATTTATAAATTTTACAAAGTAAGCAAGTGGTTATATAATATTCGATTGGTCGGGGAATATTCATTTTAACAGGAAATATTCGTACGACGGCACAATTATTAGTGGACCCCACAATGGAAGTATTGTCGTAGTTAGAAAACGATAGAATTATCTTTTTATAAAAATAATGACGAAAGTGTTACCGTTAAAACTGTTAAACTACTCGGTAATAAAAGTATATTAATATGTGTGGTTGCATAGTAGCACACGGTATTGATTATTGATGCTTACGTGAGAAGTCACTCAGTTATACTCAATTATTGCTACAGTGATTGCTTCATCATATCTCTCATATTATTGATTCAATTATTATCACATTATCATCTACATAAAATTTATTATTATTAAATCAATAATTGAGACGACAAAGTTATTCATATTATTATTTGCAATATTGACAATGTCTAGAAGTTCCGTCAATGAGAGGTTTAGTCACCTAATTGTGCGCCAATAAGGAGAAATCCTTATCAGAAAGTCCCCACTTTCCTAGGAACGACCTGGTTGTTAAATATTATATGTTATAATATTAATTATGAATAAATTGTGTTGATTAAAGATGAAATTGATAGTTCTATTGTGTTGGGATTATTAGTGTTAGTGAAAATCGACATTTATTTCGATAATAATTGATGTCTGGAGGTTATATTGATCAATCGGGTAATTAATCGGATAAATGAGCAATTAATTGCTATTATTTCACATGCTTATAACTATTTGTTCACATGTGTGTACTATTGATTCACATTCATGTACTATTAGGGGATGTGGTGCAAGATTGATAATACTTGAATGAGTAAATTAAAAATGGAGGTATAGTTGAAGGTACTACACTGTAATTAATTTTTTCACATGGTTATACTATTGAGTCACATGAATGAACTATTAATTCACATTATTTACTATTAGGAGAGGTGGTGCAAGTTTGATAATACTTGCAGGGCTAAATTAAAAATGATGAAAAAGAGGAAGGTATTATACTGTAATATTTTGAGTCCCAAAACATGCAATTATCGAAACTATATTTTTCTATAAATAGAAGCTCATTCTTCCTTCATTTCTCACCAATTCACAAAAGCTTTAGAGCAATTATTATAGAGAGAAATTATAAAGAGAAAGAAGAAGAGAAGTCTGCTACCTCACTATTCCAGTATCCAATTTTTCTAAGGTAAGGGGTATTATTCTTTCGTATTCATGAAGAGAGTTATTTTCTTTCAATACTCGTAAGTGTTGTTATTCCATTCTTTATTATTATGTTGGAATAACCTGTCTATGTGAAGTACATCATACATGGTAAAATTCTTCTGTTATTCCATTCTTTATTATTCTGTTGGAATAACCTGTCTGTGCAGTCTATCACATGCCTAGTGAATTCTTTTGTTATTCCATTCTTTATTATTATGTTGGAACATCCTGTCTATGCGGATGACGCATGACCTGGTTCCATTCTTTATTATTCTGTTTGAACATCCTGTCTATACGGATTACGCATGACCTGATTCCATTCTTTATTATTCTGTTGGAACATCATGTATGTGCGGATTACGCATGGTTGCAAAAAATCTATTTGCGGTTTCATATATTCTATTATACTCAGTTGATTAATATTTTGAATTCTATAATACTCCATGAAATTAGTGGAATATCCTTGATATTTGTGCTTCATCCAATATCTTTTTATGGAAATATTCTTTTGAGCATTCTTGAATTTTACTCCACAAAGCAGTATCATGTTCACATATTTAAACAAAAATACGTCAGATTTTAAAGATATTTCTATTGTTAATAAATTTCCTGACGTATTTCCTGAAGAACATCCTAGCCTACCCCCAGAGCGTGAAATTGAATTTTTTATCGACCTTGAACCTGGTACAAAACCCATTTCCAAAGTCCCATATCGAATGGCTCCTAATGAACTTGAGGAGTTAAAGACCTAATTGCAGGAATTGTTAGACATCAGTTTTATTCCTTCTAGTACGTCTCCTTGGGGTGCTCCTGTTCTATTCGTGAAGAAGAAAGATGGAAGTATGCGACTTTGTATTGATTATCAGGAGTTGAATCATGTCACCATCAAAAATAGGTACCCGTTGCCTCGCATTGATGACCTGTTTGACCAGTTGCAAGGCGCCAAATTCTTTTTAAAGATTGATCTTCGTTCCGGATATCATCAGTTGAAGATTAAAACTGATGACATTCCAAAGACTGCTTTCAGAACTCGGTACGGGCATTATGAATTCTTAGTCATGTCTTTTGAATTGACTAATGCTCCTGCTGCCTTCATTGGTTTGATGTAATGGGTATTCAAGGAATATTTGGATCACTTTGTGGTCGTATTTATTGATGACATCCTCATATACTCCAAAACCCGTGAAGACCATGAGCAACACTTGAGGCTGATACTCCACAAGCTTCGTGAAAATAACCTATATGCCAAGTTGAAGAAATGCGAGTTCTGGCTTGAGGAAGTTGCATTCCTTGGGCACGTGATATCAAATCATGGGATATATGTTGACCCGGCAAAGATTGAAGCAATTCAAAGCTGGGAGCAACCTAAATCAATGACCGAAGTACGTAGCTTTCTCAGATTAGCTGGTTATTATCGGAGATTTGTGGAAGAGTTTTCTCGAATCGCTACTCCATTAACTCAGCTGACTCGAAAAGATATAAAATTTGGTTGGAGCGTGGAATGTGAGTAGAGTTTTCAAGAACTCAAGAGGAGACTCATTTCAGCACCTGTTCTGACAATACCATCTGGCTCGGAGGGATTTGTCATCTATAGTGATGTTTCAGGTAAAGGGTTAGGATATGTTCTCATGCAACATGGGAAAGGCATAGCCTATGCCTCACGACAACGTAAAGAATATGAGAGGAATTATCCTACTCATGATCTAGAGTTGGCAGCAGTCGTTTTTACGCTTAAGATTTGGAGGCATTACTTGTATGGGGAGAAAGTGGAGATCTTTACGGATCATAAAAGCCTAAAATATTTCTTCACCCTAAAGGAACTCAACATGCGGCAACGACGTTGGCTTGAACTGTTAATAGATTATGATCATACCATTCAATACCATCCTAGTAAAGCGAACGTAGTAGCTCACGCATTGAGTAGAAGATCATATGCGGGTACGAGTACGATATTATCAATGCAAAGGCCCATTTTATATGACTTAAAAGGATGGAGATAGAGTTAAAGACTCCATGGACCAACATGATGATGGAGAATATACGAGTAGAACTGACTTTAATCGATAAAGTTAAAGCTGCTCAAGCTAAAGACCTGGAGCTGATGCGTATGAGGAAGAAAGTACAAGAAGGTACTATGCCAGAAGAAATAATCGATGAAGATGGAATACTTCGAGTCAACTCCAGACTTTGTGTTCCTAACAACCCTTATTTAAAGTATAAAATCATAATGGAGGCGCACAACATACCGTTTGCAATCCATCTTGGGAGTACCAAAATGTATCGTGATCTTCAACATACATTTTGGTGGAACAATATAAAGAGAGAGATAACGGAGTTTTATCTCAAGGTGTTTAACATGTCAACGAGTCAAGGTAGAGCATCAAGTACCAAAAGGTCCATTGCAACCACTTGAAATTTCAGGATAGAAGTGGGAGCACATTACCATGGATTTCGTTACTAGTCTTCTAAAGGTTTCTCAAGGCATAGATGCAATTTAGGTCATTGTTGATAGATTGACCAAGTCTGCTCATTTCCTACTTATACGAGAAACTTATACACTTGAACGTCTTGCTCGTATGTACATAAACAAGATTGTAAGACAACATGGTATGCCGGTATCCATAGTTTTTGATTGAGAACCAAGACTCACTTCAAGATTTTGGGTTAGTTTGCAAAAAGCTATGGGCACAGATTTACGATTTAGCTCCACATATCATCCTCAGACGGATGGACAGTCAGAGAGGACTATTCAAACTCTTGAAGATTTATTAAGACTATGTGTCCTTGACTTCAAAGGAAGTTGGGACAAGTTCTTATCATTGGTGGAGTTTTCCTACAACAACAGTTATCAATCAAGTATTGACATGGCTCCATTTGAGGCGTTGTATGGAAGAAAGTGTAGTTCTCCAGTATGCTGGGATGAGGTGGGTGAAGCAACGTTGTTGGGACCGGAGTTGGTACATTTGACTATGAAAAAGATTCAAACGATCCGATAATGTATAAAAACCTCACAAGATCGACAAAAGAGTTATGATGATCTTCATCGAAAGGATGTAGAATTTGATATTGGATATCATGTGTTGTTACGTGTTGCTCCATGGAAGGGAGTTACGAGATTTGAAAAGAGAGGAAAGCTTAACCCTCGATTCCTTGGCCCATTTTTAATCCTCGATCGAGTAGGAACTGTGGCCTATAGACTCGCCTTACCTCCAAGTATGTCTCGTGTTCATAACATTTTTCACATATCTATGTTACGTATATATGTGAAAGACCCGAACCACATTTTTGAATTAGAACCAGACGAGATAGAGGAATATTTAACGTATGAAGAGTTACCTGTTAAAATCTTAGATAAGAAGGATCATATTCTACGCTCTAAAGTTATACCTTAAGTCAAAGTTTTGTGGATAAACCACAATGTTGAGGAAATGACCTGGGAGTTAGAATCTGAAATGAAGTCAAGGTATCCTCACCTATTTGATATACCAGGTACGTACCCTAATTTCAAGGATGAAATTACATAAGAAGGAGAGGTTGTAAGACCCCAACTTTTATGAATAAAGAATAATTTTCTCGAAATGTATTTTTGAATATTGTGGTGTGGATTTGATATAATGTTATAGTTGTGGGTAATATTTTCAAATTTTACAAAGTAAGCAAGTGGTTATATAATATTCGATTGGTCGGGGAATATTCATTTTAACAGGGAATATTCGTACGATGGCACAATCATTGGTGGACCCCACAACGAAAGTATTGTCGTAGTTAGAAAATGATAGAATTATCTTTTTATAAAAATAACGACAAAAGTATTACCGTTAAAAGTGTTGAACTACCCTGTAGTAAAACTACAGTAATATGCGTGGTTGAATAGTAGCACGTGGTATTGATTATTAATGCTTACGTGAGAAGTCACTCAGTTATACTCAATTATTGCTATAGTAATTGATGTATCATATCTCTCATATTATTGATTCAATTATTGTCACAGTAACATCTGCATAATATTTATTATTATTAAATCAATAATTTAGACGACAAAGTTATTCATATTATTATTTGTAATATTGACAATGTCTAGAAGTTCTGTCAAGGAGAGGTTTGGTCACCTAATTGCGCGCTAATAAGGAGAAATCCTTATCAGAAAGCCCCATCTTTCTTGGGAACGACCTGGTTGTTAAATATTGTGAGTTATAATATTAATGATGAATAAGTTGTGTTGATGAAAGATGAAATTGATAGTTCCATTGTGTTGGGATTATTAGTGTTAGTGGAAATCGATATTTATTTCGATAATAATTGATGTCTGAAGGTTATATTGACCAATCGGGTAATTAATCGGATAAATGAGCAATTAATTGCTATTATTTAACATGCTTATAACTATTTGTTCACATGTGTGTACTATTGATTCGCATTCATGTACTATTAGGGGAGGTGATGCAAGATTGATAATACTTGAATGACTAAATTAAAAATGGAGGTATAGTTGAAGGTACTATAATGTAATTAGTTTTTTCACATGATTATACTATTGAGTCACATGAATGAACTATTAATTCACATTATTTACTGTTAGGGAAGGTTGTGCAAGTTTGATAATACTTGCAAGACTAAATTAAAAATAAAGAAAAAGAGGAAGGTATTATACTGTAATATTTTAAGCCCCAAAACGTGCAATTCTTGAAACTATATTTTTCTATAAATAAAAACTCATTCTTCCTTCACTTCTCACCAATTCACAAAAGCTTTAGAGCAATTATTATAAAGAGAAATTATAGAGAGAAAGAAGAAGAGAAGTCTGCTACCTCACTATTCCAGTATCCAGTTTTTCTAAGGTAAGGGGTATTATTCTTTCGTTTTCATGAAGAGTGTTATTTTCTTTCAATACTCGTAATTATTCCATTCTTTATTATTATGTTGGAATAACCTGTATATGCGAAGTACCACATACATGGTGAAATTCTTCTATTATTCCATTATTTATTATTCTGTTGGAATAACCTTTCAGTGCGGTCTATCGCATGCCTGGTGAATTATGTTGTTATTCCATTCTTTATTATTCTGTTCGAACATCATGTCTGTGCGGATTACGCATGACCTAGTTCTATTCTTTATTATTCTGTTGGAACATTCTATCTGTGCGGATTACACATGACTTGGTTCCATTCTTTATTATTCTGTTGGAATAATCTATCAACGTGGATTATCGCATGGTGGCAAAAAATCCATTTGGGGTTTCATATATTCTATTATACTCAGTTGATTAAAGTTTTGGCTTCTATACTCCATGAAATTAGTGGAATATCCTTTATATTTGTGCTTCATCCAGTACCTTTTCATGGAAATATTCTTCTGAGCATTCTTGAAATTTACTACACAAAGCAGTATCATGTTGACAATTTGGACGTTATTGATTTCTAGATAAATTAAATTATAAATCTTTAGAAATTTATCCTTGAACTTGTTTTATTGAATTCTTATATCATTGTCATCATCCTCATGTTTATAATATGCTGAAAGTTATCTGTGACCTATAGTGTATAGATGGACTTGGTATGATTATGACTAGGGATTATTCGGTATAATCATGACCGTAATGTTACAAATGATGTGGTAAAAGTCCTCATTGGTCGTAGTGCATTGATGGACAGTTGTTGGCATGATTGTGACCATTAATGAATACACGAATATCCTTGGCCCGTAGTGCATGGATAATTTGTGGTCATGATACTAATGAATATCCTTGGTCGTAGTGCAGGGATGATGTGGTTTATTTATTAAGCCGAGTCTCAGCGATAAATGTGATGAAAAACCTTTTAAATCATAGAAGATAGTAGATTTTATTCTCTACTTGACTCTTCTAATGGATTACTTGTTCCGCTGCAGTTAAACTTGATGTTTATTATATTTTATCAGTTTAACATTGTTGAAGGCTAATGATAATTTATTATGCATTATCTTAGTCAAAATATTTTTTTTACTGGGTAGTTGAGCTCACCCTTTCTTTCACTGTTCACTTCAGGAAATTAGAACGTAGCCGGGACTAGTCGGGGAACGGAGTGACGGTCCAGATGATAGCATTAGTAGTCCTCACTATTCTGTTAAATAATGTTACAATAAATGTAATGAGGACTCCATTGTGTGTGGATATTGTCTAGATGACAATATTCTTATTAAAACTCTCAGATTATGTTTTGTCATTTTTTACACGGCTGTTGTATAATAAAGTTGTATTTGATTTTTGTACCATGAATTTGGCGATTCAAGATGGGTGATGTATACCTATTTTGGGGGAATCACAGTTTGTTCACAATAAATTGTACGAAGGGTTAATCCCCATAAGTACGAGAAAAAAGGTCAATACAGTCTTATGACTATTAAAGGTTTAAGTATAGAAACTTGATAACCTAGGACATAGTTCATAGTCTTGTGACCCTTTGATGATCTTTTGATCCTGATTTCTTTCATTGATTCAAAAGTTGAGTTTTCATTGAGCTTTCAATTCTTGAACATCGTTGACAAAAAATGGTACAGTATTTAGTTAATCTTTATTCGTTGATTATTCATATGTCATCATCATTATTATTATACTTGTCTGATGGGTAATCCACTAGCAAGAGCATGGGCAAAATAAACAAGTGATGAAGAATAGTTTAATTTCATTTGATAATGGTTATGTAATTAAACTTAATTATTCTTATTATGTTTTTATATTCGGAAAATAATGTAATAAATGTTAAATAACCTGGGATTTATTTTTGAGATTTTGTAACCCTTTAATGGGAGGATTATTATTCAACTGTGAATTTTATCCTTTATTTATGGGTAGATAGATGTGATTAATTGGACAGTGAACACCAAATCTGTATGAATAAAGTACCCGAATTTTGGGGTGTCACAGAGAGCTAGCATTTCGTATAGATGTTTTCAACTCCACTTGTACTTTCTTTTTCTCCTCTTGAATGAGAGAATGGTACTTTAATAGAACCCTGAATTATTTTATATATTTATGCAGATCAAATGTAATTTCATGCAAGACAATTCTTAAATCATTTATATCTGCATCTGGAGAGTTAAAATCAAATAACTCACATATATCAACTACTTGATTATCAATGGTGTTATCAGATTCTGCTTCTATGGCCATAAGATACAATTTAACCATCTGGGGTCCTTCATCTTCGCTAGGTTATGAGCTCGAATCATTATCAGAATCATTCCATGACCCCTCAATAACTAAACCTTTATACTTCTTCTGAAACTTCTTGTAGCCCTCGAATTCTCTCTTTTGGGCTGATTCTTTCTTCAGCTGATCTCTTAGAGGCTTGTTACACTCAGCGATGTGTGACCTAGCTTTTTACAATTGTAGCATAGGTTCTTTGAGTGATCACGATTGTTGTTGTTTAATCTTCTAGGCTTGTTGCGTGTGCCTTTCTTCATGAATTTCCTTAATCTTCTGGCAAGTAGAACAATATCTTCATCGTCTTCATCATCATCAGAATCATCATTAACAAGAGCTTTGGAAAAAACCTTTGACTCTTTAAAGGCGACTCCTCTCTATTTCCTCTTGGGTTTTGATGTAGTTTATGCTCGTTAATTTAATTCTAGCTCATAGGTAAAGAGATTACCGTAAAGCTTTTGCACTGTCATTTTATGAAGGTTCTTTGATTCTCCAATCATAGTGATTTTTGCATCCCACTTGCTTGGCAGTGCTCTTATAAATTTAATATTAAGGTCTTTGTTTAGGTAGACATTCCTAAATGCTCTAAGGAAGTTGAGCAGAATGTTGAATCTTTCGTAGAATGTTGTTATGTTCTCCCCATGAACATGGGAGAACATTTCATATAGTTTAGTCAGTATGGATTGTTTGTTTTCCCTTACTTCTTTTGTTCCTTCGTGAATCACCATGAGAGCTTCCTATACATTATTTGATGTTTTAAAGTTGACCACTCTTTCAAACAACTTATCTTCTAAAGCCATGAGCAAGATGTTCTTGGCTCTTTTATTAAGTTACACCAACTTCTTCTCCATCACTATCCATTTGGCTCTTTGCTTAACTACAACTTTGTTTGGATCATCAGTTGTTGGAGTGAGTTTTGTAAGGACATAAAGGCCATTAATTACATCATCAAATAGACCCTCATTTATTGTGTCCATGTATGTCTGTATCCGAATTTCCAGTTAGCAAATTTGTCTTTACTACATAGAGGTGGCTTGTTTCCATAACCAAGCTAAGAACTGGTTTTATTTTGTGCCATTAATTTACTCATGTGTTTTAAGCTTTGTTCACGAGAACATGTAATATCCCCGAATCCAGGTCCCAAATCACCTCGGATCCGGTATACTATTTCTATCACTATTTGCGGAAGATATAAACATAAATTGTTTAGACATTACATTACACACTATTCCCCAAGGTCGAGTAACCTTAACTTAATACACATTTCATAAAATATCTATTACACAACAATATTTATCAAATACGTTATTACAAACTAGCTGCACTTTATATCCCAAGTTGAACTTGGCATTAATCTATTTCTGTATCCAAACGCATTCGCCTTATCTGCAATGTTTTATCATGATATAGCAAGGATGAGCATGAAAGTTGCCCAGCAAGTTTATATACAACAATATAATGATATATCGTGATTGAAGAGTATGAATAATGAGCTTGCTATAATTCATCAATATAATTGAGAACAAGCACGAACAAACTTTTGACTGAACAAGTTTTAAACATGAACAAACATTTCTGAACCAACTGGTAATGAAGGTGATCAGCCTTTCATACATGACTTATACATGCAAGATGTACAGAGTACAATTTTCATGGAAATCAACAATGATTAACCATAAGCTTGAAGAAACTACTCCTATTAGAGTTAAGTACAAAGAAACTTGCCTGAACCGTTGATTACCGCAACGCAATTTAATAACGCTTTACCCCGAAGACCTAATATTAGTAATATAGATCTCCAATAATTAGAATAATATCATCACAGTATAATACTGTTATATTTATATCCACAGAATAACCTAAACACATAACACATAAGCCTATCATTCTATAACACACATAAGACTAGGTATCAAGTCAAACTATTGCAATCTGAGTTGAACCCTACACAATTCTAACATCTCGACGGTCTAGTCGGACTTTTATCGAGTTTAAGTTCAATTAAACTCTGTCTTACCACTTAACAATTATCACAGATAATTTCTAATCAGACAAAACATTTTTCCTAGGCTCGTAAAAATTTTCAGATAATTATTACCATTTAGCAACATTTTTTAATTATTAAAACCGTATTTAATAAATTAAATACCACATAATTCCTTAATAATTAATATTCATTTAATATAAAATATTAATGAAAATCATTACATCATATTATAATATAATTATAATATCACAAAGTTTTTTTAATACCTTAAAATCATTTTTATATAATTTTTAAACACTTAAATCCATTATCCGATAATTAATATTAATATTAAAATATTAATATTTTCATGACTAAATATCAAAAGTTATATTTTATAACTTAAAATATTTTTATAACACTTAAATCATTTTTATATGATTTTTAAATCATTATTTCTAATTTTTCATAATTTATTTAATATATCTATTAAATAAACTAATTATCATTAATATTGATTAATTAATGAAATTCATCCCAAAATATTAAAAGTCATCAAAAATAACTTAAAATATTTTCTTATACCATAATATCATTTTTCATGATTTTTCATGAATTAAAACCATTTTTAAATAATTTATTTAATATTATAATTAAATAAATAAATACCATTTACATTCCAAAAATAATAAATATTTTCGAAATATACTTAAAATAATTAAAAACTATTTTTCAGACTTTAAAATAATTTTTCATAATTTATTATGTATTTTTAATAATTAAAAACTAATTTTTTCTAATTTTTAATTAATTTTCTGTAATTTTCGAAATTAAGCGTCGCTAAAGGAGCCCTATAGCGACAGAACCGTCGCTATAGGTGTTCTTGATCATGTTCTTCAGCTTCATAGTCAGACTACATGATACCTACTTTGACCGGCTATACTACTTTGTCTGTCATGATTCTGGGCCATGTTAAATATTGATCGTGTAGTGTTTATGTAATACTACACGAATCAGTCATCAACTATGTCATACAACATCACACTTGGAAGATCCGGGCCTCCAAAATATCTGACAACACTGTTCTTCATTTTTTGGGTTTTCCAGAAAATGAAGAACAGTCGAGGGTACTAGCTTTCGATCCTTATATCTTGGGTTCTGTACTTGTGTTGTGTAATTTAAAGGTTAAATCTTGTAGAAAACATGTCAGTGTACATTTCTATTACATCAGATCAACATATAAACATCATCAAAGAAAAATCTGGGTCGGTCAAAGTAGACAAGAAAAACTGTTCTTGAATATTTCTGGGTTACCCAGAAATGTTCTTGAGCAGTTTTTCATCCCACGTTTGACCACATATTTTATACGGTTTGGTTACAGATCAAAGTGATCTAAAGCTTTTAACATGTAGTATTCATGTCAGGCTACAATATCAACACAAAAACGTGGCCAAAACAGTAACACACAATAAGATCAGGGGGTGTAAAAATCACTGCCAGACCATTCTGGGTTTCTAGGCTGCACAGAAACCAGTTGGTCAACGTCGGTCAACTTACTTTGACCACCTATATCTTTCGATTGAAACATGATTTGACACTATTTTCAGTTTCCAATCAAAGCCTAATATCATAGAGTAGATCTATAACATAAAACACAACAAACTAAAAACATAGAAGGATCTAAAGCGTCTGACATTTGACTATCAGTCATTAATTTTCTAAAATTGAGAAAACTTTAAATTCGTTTATCTAGATGATATAGATATCAGATCTAACCACCCAGATCACTAAGTGACACCATCTAACACATATTTAACCAATAAACAACAACATTAACACAAACTTTCAAGGATTTCAAGAATTTAGGGTTTATACCTCTTTTAGGTTTTGATTCTTGGATCTGATCTTTATGATCTGTTCTTGGAGAACTAAAAATTGATATTAGCTTAACATTTTACACCCTCTCACTCTACATTCCCGAAATTCTAGAGAGAGAAGAGACTTAGTTGGCTTGATTAATAAAGTGAGAGATTTTTCTCACTTTTCTTTATTTAATCTAATTGATTCATTGAATGGAGCTAGCATAGCTGCTGATTTGCTAAGATATAAGTCAAGGAGTGGTTAGGGTTGTTTAACAACCCACATCTTGGCAAGATTTGCACTCCAACTTAATTAAATACAAAAGGGGCATTAAAGTCATTTTCCACATAAATTTTAATTCTAGTATGGTCATTTCTTGTAACCCTTAGGGTTTAGGGTTTAACCCTTTAGGGTTTAGATTTTAACCCATAATTATTTAGCAACTTGGATTTTCAAAAATTTTCTAATTAGAATTAAAAAATAGAAAATTTTGATTTCTAATTTATAATTAGGGCTTCCTAATTATATCATAATCTCCTAATTATAAATCAATCTTTGCTAATTAGGACCATTTATCCTAATTAAAATTGCTAATTTAGCACTTAGGGCCACAATTATACATTAGGTTTCAAAATCACATTTTAGGGTTTTAAATAGAAAAAAATAATGTTTCAATTTTAGAAATTAGATTTCCTAATTGGATTAGGGTTTCTAATAACTTGACAATTAGGATATATATTTCCTAATTAACATTGCTAATATAGCAATTAAATCCACAACTGAGCATTGGGGTTTTTGACGGAACAATTAGGGTTCCAAAAATTGGAAATTAGGGTTTTCTAATTAATTAACCTTTACTCTAATTAGTACTTAATTATTAGCACTAAAGCATTAAAATTCTCCGTTATATTCCCAGATTAGGGTTTCATTTTATCAGAATCTGAAATTAGGATTTTCAGATCTGGTATTAGGGTTTTCAAATAATCAATTAAGATTTTAGATAATTCATTAGGGTTTCCCTAATTAATTTAATAGTAATGACGTTTAACCTTGTACATACATTGCATTCCCAATCTAGGGTTTTCAATATCCGATTTAGGATTTTGGATTTCCCGGAACTGAAACTAGGGTTTCCAGAACCGATTTCTAGGGTTTCTTATTAGACATTAGGGTTTTCTAACTGAACGTTGTCGTTCTTAATATAAACTTAGGGTTTGTCACAGATATAATTTATCTGATCAACCCATGACCCTTAACCACATTCTGAACACATCATTAACCATATACACAGAGCATATTTACATAAATCCTTAATCTTGAATAATTCACCTATATCCTTCACCGAATTTTGAAATCCTCAAAATTCAATCCCAATAACATCAAACGCATACACTTATTTTCTGTCTAGGTCTATTATTTAACCTTAAATCAATCATTTAAGATTTTCATAAATTGTCTAATTTCTCGGGTTGTCACAGAACCTGCTCTGATACCACTTGTTTATATCCCAAAGGAACTAAGAGGTCTAAAGGGAGGGTGTTTAATAGGTCTTTAAAAAAATTTCTTTAAAGGAATTATTACCAACTTATATATTAAGTAGGTTAATTTAACTATACACAACAGAATAATATTTTTAAAAACCCCTTCGAAGATTTAAAAGAGTCGCAGTTCTGAATTTAGCACATAAGTGGAATTAAGTGTAAGGTTTTGTGAAAATCAAAGTAGCAATCAAATTGCAAAATTTACGAAAGCAAACTAAAATTAGATTTTAAAATTTTTCACAAACTAATTACCTGGATCATCATTTATGCATATTATTAATTAAAATGAAGAACAAGAAGTTATGGAATCATACCCTTGTAGATACGAGCTTCCACAGGTACATTGAAATTCAGATAAGGCACACTTAGAAGTGGTTTTGAATAAGTGTGAGAACAAATTATGAATAATTTTTAAACTTTAAACCAAACTACTAAAATCAGCCTACTATATTAATGAATGCAGCTTGCTGAATTAATATGGCCTACCGAATTAACTGTTTGATTTTATGAAAATATTTTGCTGAATTTATAACTTAGTGAAAATAGTGTTAATGAATTATCTTAAAATAATGCAAATATTCAAATTTTATTATTAAGACAATTAACTATCTTTTGTGAGTAGTTAAATTAAAGCAAGTAATAAAATCAACACCAAACATTTTTATGTGGTTCGACTATTACCCTCTATAATAGTAGCCTAGTCCACGTCCAATACCAACTAGTATTAGAGACTCACTTTATTTCTTTAAATTGACTCTTGTTACAAAAAAGATTCTATCAAATCTTGAATTACAATAATTCACTTGAGCACTTTTGCTCCTTGTACACCAATGCACTCCATAAGTACCTATGCTTCCTTGAACGTGTTTGTAAACAAACTTTAATTCACCTGGATTAAATTCCTTTAGACAACACTTAGTCTAAAATAAGAAGATTACATATATAGAGGTCTAGTGATAAAAGTAAATAAGTAATTTAACAATGTAAGGCTCAACTAATGTATGCAATGATCAAAGAGTAAAAAGAGATATCACCAATGTAAAGCTCACGAAAAATTTGCTAGATAATAATCTGAATATTAATTGCACAGCAGCTTGTAATATTGCACCAAAAATAATTGAATATCTTTCAAGTATATTAGTGCAAAGATTAATTCGAGTGTGTTCCTTTAGTACTGATATCTTAGTTAAATTTATAACCCAAAATATTACCGTTGCTCTTCTAAGAGATAAATCTGTTCAATTCAAATATATTCCCATTAAAAACCAATTTAGTCGGATAAGGGATATAACCAGTTTAAAAACATATCCGAGAAAATCTCTTTTATATAAACAGTCTGACTCTTTCAAAACTAATCCTCTTAAGAGTGTTAGTTTCGTAATTAAATTCAAGTATATCTTAAGCCAACTAATCAGGGTAATCATAAAACGTGAGTACTAAGGCTTATGCAAACAAATCACTTAATTGATAATAATCATGACTCTTAACAACTGCCACAAGTATATATCATACTTCATTTCCATTAAATATATAACCATTTCGTAATAAATGGAAAGATGATAAATATACTACTTTTAGTGTAAATCACTTAAGAATTCAAAGAGATGTTAGTTCGGTAATTAATAGCAAGTAATAACAAAACACATTTTTTCAAGATAATTATCTTAGAATTCTCAAGATATATGCACACCAAAATATTGCTTCCACGCGTATATGCATATTAATTCAAAACTTTTACAAATTCCTTAGTAATAACCACTATAGACACTCGAATTTTTCTGTACTACTGTCACTATCATTACAGGAGGACAGATTCGTCTTTTAAGAGGGAACCCTGAAAGACAATCCATATACATACAGGATACTACTAGAAGTTCAGCATCAACCCCGGAGCCCACTCTAGGAGTAACAATTCCAACCTCGGAGATAACCCCGAGGCGTGCAGATACAATATCTGAACACACACCGTAGAAGACCGATTAATCTCGAAGATAACCCCGAGGTATCCAGTCTCAGTCCCAACCATGGGAATAGCCACCAACCTTGGCGATAGCCCCAACGAATGCAGTTTCAGCGATAACCCCGGAAATGCTTGTTTCAAATGCGACCTACTTCAATCTCGGCGCTCACAACGAGATACAATGTACCAACCCGACGATAACATCAGGAAGACAGGCACACCTCAAAGATGACAATGAGGACCTTCAACAATTGCAGCAGTCTAATCTCAGCGAAGTCTGAGCAACATCTGCTTTATCAGCACAATCCGGCGATAACACCGGTGAGGGGCAACATCGTCATCTAGCCAACGCGATGCCACGCCACGTCGTCTCAACATTTCTACGCAATGATGTCCCAAAAGACTAACCAATCCCGAGTTACTATTGTGTGGGGTAACGGATGAAAGGTAAAGCTTGAAGATCGGAGGGCATCGTCCGATCTTCAATGACTTTGTACACACTCTAATCCCATGCCATCGTACAACTCTCGACAACGGCGGTCCATAATAGTTCCTGTATACCTCAATTGGATGCCCGGATTGCACTTCTTAAAGTTTGAGTGGATATTACAGTGCCCGAATGCACGTACTTCGAGACGACCCGACCCTAAAAACTCTGGCCCACCCGAGTTGCCTCTAGTACACCTGCGGCTAAATCGTTTATAAATAGAGGGCTTGGGCTACCCATTTTGCAAGAGAAAATGGCGAGGAAGCTCTGCCCAATTTACTCTGCACTCACCCCATGCAGTGTACTTTCTCATTTTAAACACCTGTGAGCTTATATATAGCCCTTTTGTACCTACAAAAGCCAGTGTTTATCCACTCTATAGATATAGAAGTCTTCTTTGGCAGTCAACTGTAAGCCTTCTTACACACTTTAGAGTCTTTCTCTTCATCTCTACACACCCTTCTTCACGTTGAGAGTCGTGTTTCGCGCATTTGCCAGAACTTTGGTATGTGGTTTTGTTTAAGCTTGTATATATATATATATATAGACTAACATTATCGAGTTATGCCTCGATTGAGCCTAGAATTCAGTCTGGAATATTTATTTGTTTTTCTATATATATATTTATATATATGAACTGTGTGTCGAACTTTGTTCGATGAACCTAGACTTCGGTCGGGTGAGTTTATTTGCTTTTCTATATATATATATATATATATATATATATATATATATATATATATATATATATATATATATATATATATATATATATATATATAAACTGTGTGTCGAACATTGTTCGATGAGCCTAGACTTCAGTCTGGTGTGTTTAATACTTTAATATATATATATATATATATATATAAATATATATATATATATATAAACTGTTGTCGAACTCTGTTCGATGAGCCTAGATTTTACATCCGGTGCATTTATTGCTTTTATTTATATTTTCTTTATGTCTGGAGTTTCCTTCGTGGCAGTTGATCGCTTTTACAGCATTATTTATATTTCGTCCCGCCTGGAGTTTCCTTCGTGGCGGTTGACCGTATTTACAGCTTTATTTATGTTTGTCCCGCCTGGAGTTTCCTCCGTTGCGGTTGATAGCTTTTACAACTTTATTTATATTTCTGATCCCCCATGGAGGTGCTTCGTGGTTGGTGATCCTGTGTTTATATATATATTTACAGCTTTTATATATATACCTGCTTTCTGCTTTCATACAAATTGTGGTATCTTGTACGCCTAGGAATCATGTGACCACAGATTTAGCTTACTGAATCTAGATTAGGTTCCCGTGATGGACATTTTCAGCTGTAAGTAGCTTATAAATTATTCTGCGGTGTCTAAATTTCCTCAGATGGTTTCCATATCCACGAGGAATTCGGCATTATTTTGTACATTATTTTTGTACGGATGCCTCGCATCTGTTAAATAAAATCAATCAAGCCGAACACTTAATAAAATGGGAGTGTAAAAGGTCTCAATTATTATTGAGCATCAGGGTTTAAAAAACCTCTTTTATAAAATATCAATGTTATATCTTGCTAAAAATTGAATTTTTACATAAATTCAAACCCTGTGTATATAGGTACGAACGAGGCCTCGCACTACTTCCAAATAACAACACATTGACCCACACACACACACATTCAGACAATAGTTTCTTGAAAAGAGGCGGTCACCGTGGTAACACGGATGTCGGGGGGTGCATAACCAAGTTCCCGGACCTTAATGAATCTCGGTTTCACCGACCCGTTTAGCAGTGTCACATCACTGGGTCAATGTGCAAACCTTTTCTCGGTTGTGTTGGTACACCATTTAAAAAACCAACTGGCGACTCTTAACAGTCCATCGTCGACATTATACATGTCGGACCTTTTTCACTTGTTTTTTTAAACAAATCTCCCCTAAAATGAGAACACTTAAGAACAATTCTCTGAGGTGTGTGAATGTATGTTGTGTGGTCCCTCCCACCAGGAGGCTATCCTGTTGATGTTTGATTACTGGACTCGTGAGAAGACTAATTCTCCGAGGCTCAGGAAAGGCACCACCCAAATTCACTCCAGTTGAAAGACCAGATTAATTTCCCGTTAAGTAGATTGTGATGATTTGGGAACCTTCATGCCAAAAAGCCGCGAGAGTAACCTAAGATAGGTCAGCCTCTGATAAACCCAAAACGGAGGAAAGTCTCTTCATGCTCTCATTTAAAATTACTTGTAAACACAATTACTTGTAATTACATTCCATATCTATCTCCATGTAATGAGAAATATGAAGAAATTTGTACACATACATATTTTAAATAAACATGCTACAAACAGTTGACATCTGTTTTGCAGGATAAAATTCCTAAAATGGACACATCACATAGCATGTTATTATACACATTCCCTAAATCAGACCTACTACCCGTTCAAAATCCAAAAAGGCAACAGGCCTACAGCCAATCATGTCGTCATCCGACCAGACTGAACTTAATCCAGTTTCTCGCAAAGAATTCGATGGATTAAGCAAACAAATTACAGATTTGGCTGTTCTACTCAAAGAATTACACCGGTCTACTCATGGTCAGAAAATACTCGTACAAGCTGAATCCTCCGCACAAGGAGGAACCCAGATCATTACAATACCTGAACTGTAGTTGGATCCGACCAACAAGACTAATGATGCTGCCCATCCCACTGGAGATCCAGACACTGGTGACATCAAAAAGAAAGTCCTCCAAATGGAAGAGACCCTTCGTGCTATCAAAGGAATTGGAACACACGGGAGTGTTTCATATGCTAATCTGTGTATTTTCCCTGGTGTTCATTATCCAGAAAAATTTAAAACTCCTGACTTTGAAAAATATGACGGGTTAGGAGATCCTTACACATATTTAAAGGTGTTTATTGGAGAATTTGGATCTTATGCAGAGGACGAAAAGCTTAGGATGAAATTATTCTAGAAAAGTCTAACTGGAGAAGTCCGGTCGTGATACACAAGATTAGACAATTCAAAGATCCATAGCTGGGAAGAGCTAGCACATGCTTTCCTCACTCAATACAGCTTTCAAACTTAGATGGTTCATGATCGGTATCAAATTACCAAAATCAAGAAATAGTCTAACGAGTCTTTCAGAGAGTATGCTCAAAGGTGGAGACACATGCCTGCCCAAGTTAGTCCTTCCATGACAAAATCAGAGATGGTCATAACTTTCATAGACATACAAGAAGCTCCGTTCTATGAGAGAATTTTAGCCAGCATAGGCAAACCATTTTCTAAAATGGTCAAACATGGGGAGATGGCTGAGATGGGATGGAAGTCCGGAAAGATTCAAGACCTAGCTGCACTCAAAGATGTTGCTGATCACATCCAATCCGGAAATTATGGAAATAATCACCAGAGGGTCCATAAAAAGAAAGAGGAAGATGTTTCCCTGATACTACAGGGACAAAAAGGCAATCAAAACATGCCTATTCAAAGAAGAAACTACACTCCCTTTTAAATACAATCTATGAACCCTCCAATCCCAAAAGGTGGAGAAGTCAAATGCCTTCGAGTGTTTACACCCTTAAGGGATACCCTCGAGAACATTTTAACTCTTCTGACAACATAGAAGAAAATTAAACATCTTCTTCAACCGGCCAAACCTAATGGACGGGGTTTCAATGCTGCTCGGAAATGTGCTTATCATGTCGGGGCACCTGGACATGATACTCAGGATTGTTGGGCCTTGAAACATAAGATCCAGAACCTGATAGACAACGGGGAGATCATGGTCACCAAACCAGATCAGCCTCATGTTTAAGACAACCCTCTTCCTCAACACAAAGAAGAAAAGGTCAACATGATAAATTGGAGTAGCGGACAAAATTCCAATTTTAGCTGTGAATCCTCCCAAACCCTTAAAGACGGTGATGACAAATGTGATTATGCCAAGTTCTAGTTCATAATGGAACAAAAGATAAGAGCTTTAGGCAAGCAAATTGAGTAATTGGTAGAACTGATGACTTATCAGCATCAAGTGACACGTCAGTTAATCAGCCACGAGCATGCCAGTCTCCTACCTCTTGTCGTGAATATTCCCTCATCACTTTCAGAAAATGAAATGCTGGAAGACAAAGTGACAAAGAGGGCAAATGCTAAGGCCCATCGGGATTTTGCCAACAAAAGGGAATTCACCTATTTGGGCCAACCTATGGAGGAAATCCTTCATATGTTAATCAATGAAGGAAGGATTAGTTCCCTTATACCTCCAATCAACCCCTGTTCAGGACGGTATAACTCTGATGGAGTATGCCAATATCACTCCCAGTCTCGCGGTTCACAGCACAGAAGAATGCTGGGCACTCCGCCACCTTATCCAAAATCTCATTGACAGTGGTGTCCTGCACTTAGCAGATGACGATACTGTATTACGTGAAAAAGAGAATTCAGGTTCTACTAAGTGGAAAAGTGTGGTAGCAGTCATATCCACTAAAACTGATGGGATTAACACATTACTCACAATGCCAACAATTCAACTCAAGGGAAACAACAATCCTTTAAAAGTGGTTGCTCCCGAGCTAATCAACTTGCCGTACAGAGCACAATATCCTATTGTTAGCTTGCGCAAAGTTCCATGGAATTATGGAGAAGGTGAAGGATCCACTTCATATACAACTGCTACAGTGTCGAAGGAAAATCCACTGTATCTTCCCCCATGGGTGATGAAATCCACCATCAAATCAAAGGGGAAAATACCCACAGAGAAAATTGAAAAATTCCTCCGCACTATGGGTCATAACGAAGCCACGGTGGTTTTAAGCTTAAAAGAAGCTCCACAACAAATATCAATTTTGGATTTGGTCCTAACTTCTGAGAATCACCGGAGGGTCTTGTTGAAGGTTTTAGAAGAAGCCTATCTACCGACATCAGTTGATACGAAAAAATTTTAACATCTGGTTGATCACATTTTCAACAACAATGTGATATCCTTCACTGATGATGACATACCGCCCGAAGGGACCGATCATTGCAAACTATTGCACATTGCGGTCTTGTCCTCCGGATACATGTTTGCTGGAGTCTTGATAGATTGAGGTTCCTCTCTAAATATATGTCCATACGCTACCTTGGTGAAGATGAATATCAATCTCAACCGAATTCGGAGTAGCCATACTATCATCAAAGCTTTTGATGGAGCCCGCCATAATTCAGTCGGAGTAATTGAGCTGCCAATCGAAATTGGTCCTCATACATTCTGCGTATCCTTCCATGTGCTCAAGATAGATTCAGGATACAACCTGCTCTTGGGACGACCATGGATTCACATGGTTGGGGCAGGCCCCTCCACTCTTCACCAACAGTTGAAATACATTACCAACAATAGCCTGGTCACGGTCAACGCTGAACTAGAGATTCCTCAGTATGGAGACATGTCATTCATCAATGCCAATGCAGACGTGGAACTGATCAATTTTCATGCTTTGGAAATAAACAATGCCCAATACCATGTTATTGGAATGCCATTGCCCGAACCCAAGATATCTGCCGAGGTAATGTCGGCTACCCTGGAAATGATGTCATTGGGTCATGAACCGGGACAAGGGTTGGGTAAAGATTGTCAGGGTATCAAGTACCCAATTCGATTAACCAAGCAAACTGGAACAACTGGGCTAGGCTATTCTGCCAGTTCTAGTCATAGGAATTCTCATAAGCATTAGTAGATTCCTTCAGCTTCAACTATGTGGCGTTCATCTTCGCCTTCAAACTCTAAGTCCGCACAACCTCCTATAAAGGTGCCAGCCAATGTAATGGCTATGTTATTTCCCAAGCCGAAGCCGGTACCAGTAAAGGAAAAAGAAGTCTTTGTTCCAAATCCCGCAGTGGAAGAGGAGGAACGAAGAATCAAGCAAGACGGCATCTGAATGATGTCAGGCATAAACATTATAGTTCATGAATAGCATACCAGCAGATATACCCCAGAAGATGATTGCCCAGACGTAATGGCCATCATTTGGGATAGGGAGGATAATGACAATCCCTCCATCACTACGGTCCACCCGGACTTTGCCCTTGCCAATTGGAACAACATTCCTTGCATTGGTCGATAAGGGTAAAATGGGCAAAACTCTTTCTGCCCTGTAGATATAATAACTGCTACTTTTCTTTACAGTATTAGCAGTTTATTTTGCCAGTATATGCTAACACTGTGTATGATCAACACATTGAATATATACTAAGTGAAAGCATATTTTATTTCAGAACTCTGAATTTAGATGTACATGTACTTGATGATATGATGCCTCTTCTCCACAAGGATTGTACCTTTAATGTAGAGATGAATTCAGCCTTGATGGAAATACAGGATGCCATTGAGATGCCTCAAGAAATTCAAGAATGGGTCAAAGAAAAACATAAACCCAACCTTGATCAAACCACTTCTTTCAATCTCGGAACCTTAGAAAGCCCTAAGTTAATCCAGATTGGTTCAGACCTTAACCCAAACCAACGGAATGACATGGTTACACTATTAACCCAGTTCTAGGATGTGTTTGCATGGTCTCATGAAGACATGGTGGGTTTGTCAACTGATATTGTCCTTCATCGCCTTCCTATTAAAGAGGGATTTAAGCCAGTCAAGCAAAAGCTCAGGCGTTTGAAACCTGAGTGGAGTTTAAAGGTGAAAGAAGAAATTGTGAAACAATTTCAAGCTGACATCAACATGGTGTCTACATATCCTGAGTGGATATCCAACATCGTGCCCGTACCTAAACTTGGAGGGAAGGTGCGAGTTTGTGTGGATTATCGGGACTTGAACAAAGCTTGCTTAAAAGATAGCTTTCCCGTGCCATTTATCCACATTCTCATTTATAATACTGCACAATACGACATGTACTCCTTTGCTGATTGCTTTGCAGGGTATCATCAAATCATGGTTGCTGAGGAAGATCGTGAGAAAACTGCTTTCATCACGCCTTGGGGAACCTTTTGCTATAGACGGTTGTCATTCGGCCTCATCAATGCCGGAGCCACCTATCAACGAACTATGATGGCTCTTTTCCACGACTTAATGCACAAAGAGATCGAGATCTATGTTGATGACATCATTGTCAAATCCTAGAAGGAGGATGACCATATATAGACCATTTCAAGAAGCTATTCAATAGGTTGCGTAAGTACAACTTGAAGTTGAATCCAGCCAACTGCGCCTTTGGCGTTAAATCAGGCAAGTTGCTAGGATTTCTAGTCAGCCACAAAGGGATTGAGCTGGATCCTGCCAAAATCCAGGCCATCAACTTCATTAGCAGGTTTATCTCTCATCTCATAGCAACTTGTGAGCCAATCTTCAAGCTATTAAGGAAGAACTCCTCCATGAAATGGAATGATGAGTGCCAGAATGCCTTCCTCACAATTAAGAAATAGCTAGTTAAAGCTCTCGTGTTGCTACCACCCAGGGATGATGTTCCCCTGTTTATGTACCTGTCCATAAGTGACAATGCCATGGGCTTCATGCTGGGATAGAAAGATGATAGAGGCCAAGAACGAGCTATCTATTACCTCATCAAAAGGTTCAGCAACAGTGAACACAAGTACAATCTGATCGAGAAGACGTGTTGTGATTTAGCATGGGCTTCCATGAGGTTACAACATTACCTCCATGGTCACACAACCCATCTCATGTCCCGCGTTGATCCTCTCAAGTACGTGTTCAACAAACCCATGTTAAAGTGCCAGCTGTCCAGATGACAGTTGATCCTACAACAATTTGACATCGTATATGTGAATCAAAAGTCCGTCAAAGATCAAGGAATTGTGGATCAACTGGCCGCCGCACCTTCAAGGGATTTCAAACCCTTGGAAACATATTTCCCCGATGAAGAAGTAATGACAGTACAGCAACACCATCAGTACGATACGCGCCAATCATGGAAGATGTATTTTGATGGAGCTGTTAATATGGAAGGTTCTGGAGCTGGAGCAATTCTAGTATCTAGTACGGGGGAACAGTATCCCGTCGCCATCAAATTATAGTTTGTCAGCACCAACAATACGGCTGAGTATGAAGGTTGTGTCATGGGGCTAAAACTTGCCTGTTCAATGGGCATCAAACAGTTAACTATCTTTGGAGATTCAGAGTTGGTAATCAGACAATCCACCGGAATCTATCAAACCAAGGAACTACATTTGCTGCCTTACCATCGGCAGGTTTATCTCTCATCTCATAGCAACTTGTGAGCCAATCTTCAAGCTATTAAGGAAGAACTCCTCCATGAAATGGAATGATGAGTGCCAGAATGCCTTCCTCACAATTAAGAAACAGCTAGTTAAAGCTCTCGTGTTGGTACCACCCAGGGATGATGTTCCCCTGTTTATGTACCTGTCCATAAGTGACGATGCCATGGGCTTCATGCTGGGACAGAAAGATGATAGAGGCCAAGAACGAGCTATCTATTACCTCATCAAAAGGTTCAGCAGCAGTGTACACAAGTACAATCTAATCGAGAAGACGTGTTGTGCTTTATCATGGGCTTCCATGAGGTTACAACATTACCTCCATGGTCACACAACCCATCTCATATCCCGCGTTGATCCTCTGATGAGTGAGTTTTATACACATGAATTGGATACATTCGGGCTTAAATTATTGTTGTTCTCAAGTCTTTTAGGATGTTTTTATGTTTTTGTGTCTATTCAAGCATGTTTTATATTGTTTTGTAGGATTTAGGACAAAAGTTGCATGGATCGACGTTCGGGGTGGCTAGATGCGCGTTTTCGGCTAGCCATTTACACAACAGTCACTTCAGAGCCAATTTGACTATATCTCCAGACATTATTTTGAAAAACTTCAAGAATGAAAGTTGTAGATCTACTTCTCCTCTTTCCAGAACATCTTGAATCATCTAAATCGGAGTTCGGACGAAGAAGTTATGGCCGTTTTCTCAAAGGACGTCGGAGCAGAAAATGTTAGACTTTGGGCCAGCGCCGGGGCGCTGGGGGGCAGACTCTCAGCATCGTGAACAGTGCTGGGGCGCTGGGGGAAGAGTTTGGTTGGGCCTGGACGCGTTTTGGGCGAATTTTGACACCTTTTCGACTCCAAATAGGATTGGGTTTGTTCCTAAACTCAAAATTAGACTTGTAACCTATAAATATATGATGTAAGGCATAAAATAAGAGGAGATTACATAGCTTAGCTTGGGGATTACATAGCTTAGCCTAGATTAAATACTCCATTAGATTAGAATATTAACACTAGTTCTTATTATTTTTGGAGATTGAAGCAACTTGGAGACCATTGAAGATCAAGAGCAAGAACAAGAGGGGAGCATCAGATTTGCTGACAACAGATTCTATTCTCTTCTCTCATCTTACTATTATCTTTTAATGTCTATTCAGTTGTGGATTCTTGGTTTTAATTCATTAATTATGAACTAATTCTTTTTATTAAGATTTCAATTGAACTTTTTATGGCTATGAATTAGTTATTCATTATATTCCAATTATTTATGTTAAAGTGAGTTGTTTATCTTGTCTTTTGCTTATTGCTTAATTATCTGATCAGTAATTACTTTGTTACTCTAGAAGGAATTGGAAGAGGAATTCTAGGGTTAGAACTGGGCATGATATCATGTGACTTAGTTATTTGCAAAGTGAATAATTAGGTTTGTGAATTGAATGGAAATATCTGTTCACCGCATGTAACACATAAGGAATTGGAATTGAAGGAGTTTAATTCACTTATTTTGCATAGGAATATAGCAAGATTAATCTGGATTAAATAGAAGGCAATTGATCACTTGGAAAAGGACTTTTGGCATTTGAGAATTCCTGTTAACAATTCAGTAGACATAATAATTGGGATAATTGGATAATTGGTTTATAGTTCATAATTGGGGATATTGGAGTCTTAGCCTTTATTTATTTGAATTCATTTATAAAGTAACATAGTTTTAATTGGTTAATTTAGTTTTCTTAATTAGAAAAAACACAATTTAAGATTGTTTAAATAAAATTAGTTTGGTTAAGAATTAGTACTTGGTGATTTTTATTAAATAATTCCTCGTGGGAACGATACTCTACTTTCACTTTATTACTTGTTGACCGTGTATACTTGCACGTATTCATTGATTGCGAAATCGATCAACATCCTCTCAAGTACGTGTTCAACAAACCCATGTTAAATTGCCAGCTGTCCAGATGGCAGTTGATCCTACAACAATTTGACATCGTATATTTGACTTAAAAGTCCGTCAAAGGTCAAGGAAATGCGAATCAACTGGCTGTCGCACCTTCAAGGGATTTCAAACCCTTGGAAACATATTTCCCCGATGAAGAAGTAATGACAGTGCAGCAACACCATCAGTACGATACGCGCCAATCATGGAAGATGTATTTTATGGAGCTGTTAATATGGAAGGTTCTGGAGCTGGAGCAGTTCTAGTATCTAGTACGGGGGAACAGTATCCCGTCGCCGTCAAATTGTAGCTTGTTAGCACCAACAATACGGCTGATTATGAAGGCTGTCTCATGGGGCTAAAACTTGCATGTTCAATGGGCATTAAACAGTTAACTATCTTTGGAGATTCAGAGTTGGTAATCAAACAATCCACCGGAATCTATCAAACCAAGGAACTACATTTGTTGCCTTACCATCGGCAGGTTTTGGAGATGGTCTTGGAGTTCGAAGAAATCTCCTTTCTACATGTTCCTCATAATAGGAATGACTTTGCGGACGAATTAGCAACTTTGGCCTCTTTGATTCGCATATCAGACAAGGAACACTTGCCAAGCGTCACAATTTCCCTGTACAAGGCCCCAACCTATGGGAATTATGTTGGAGAAGTATTGGATGAGCTACCTCCCATCCAACATCCTTGGTATCAGCATATCAAAGAATATCTACGAGATGGATCTACACCCGCTAAGGCAAGCCCAACTGAGAGAAGGTGGATCCATCGACTTGTTATGAAATTCTACCTGAGTGGAGATGCACTCTATAAAAGAGATGCAGGACTAAGTCTCCTCAGATGTTTAGACAAAGATCAAGCCCAAAGGCTTATGGATGAAATCCATGGCGGAGTCTGTGGCCCCCACATGAGTGGCCCCCTCCTTGTCAAGAAAGTCCTCAGGACAGGACATTATTGGCTATCTCTCAAAGATGATTGCAATGACCACGTCAGGAGATGCTATCAATGTCAGATTCATGGGAATGCTATCCACACCCCTCCACGAGAACTCCACAATATGAGTTCACCTTGGCCCTTCTCAATGTGGGGAATGGACGTTATCGGGCCCATCGATCCTAAATCCAGTAATGGTCACCGATTTATCTTTACCATGATCGATTACTTTACCAAGTGGGTAGAAGCAGCCTCCTTCCCCAGGGTTACTAAAGAAGTCATCATTGATTTCATCAAAAACAATGTCGTTTGTCGATATGGACAACCAGAGGTGATTGTGTCACACAATGCCAAGAACCTCAACAACAAAATGATGGAGGAATTATGAAGTAAATTCCACATCAAACATCTTAACTCTGTCATCTATCATCCGAAGATGAACGGTGTTGTTGAAGCGGCTAAAAAACATCAAGAAGATTATGCAAAAGATGTCCGCCAAACACAAAGATTGGCCTGACCTATTCCCTCTTACTATGTTAGCCTACAGAACCTCAATGCGTACTTCCACTAGGGCAACCCCCTACGCATTAACCTATGGGATGGAAACAGTACTCCTCATAGAAGTTGAAATGGAATCCCTCAGAGTATTGATAGACGCTCAACTGGATGAAGATCAATGGGTACAAGATAGGTATCACCAATTGTCTCTAATAGACGAAAAGTGAACCGCAGCTATCTTCCATGGTCAGTTATATCAGCTAAGGATCTCCAGATCCTACAACAAAAAAGTCCGGCTACGGCAGTTTAAACAACATGACTTGGTTTTGAAGAAAATCCTTGACAACCAAGATCAATCTAAGTGAAAATTCGCTCCTAACTAGGAAGGCCCGTTTGTTGTCAAAGAAATATTGACAGGAGGCGCTCTCCGATTACAAGAAATAGACGGCGGTGAATTTCCACAACTCATCAACTCAGACGCCGTGAAACGGTATTATGTCTAAAGTAACCAGCAAACACCCTGGTGTTGGACCATCAGATCACCAGTCATTCCGGTTCTTTAACCCTTTACCACATAAAACTCTTCTAAACTTTACCCCTCAGGGAAACATACTTTTCAAGCCAGCAGCCTGGCTTTCCTTTGCGTTCCTACGACTTAAGTCATCCCACCGTGGATTAAACCTCTTGCGTTTGCAGTTTGGCTACCCATACATGGGATCAAACTTCCCATATCTATAGTTTGTCCTCAACCTAGGATTAAACTTTTTCAACCCCGCACTCTGACCTGCACATGGGATCATTCATTTCATCTCACCTTAAGGGGTGAACTATGTCGACCTAATCTCCTCTTCAATAAGAGTACGTAGGCAACCATTTCATATGGCCCGGTCGCAATAAAATAAAAAACAACAAAACAATTTCTACCCTTACAAAAACAAAAACAACAAAAACATTCTAACACCATTTCTACCATATACAGCGTTGAACCTCTTACACCAGGTTCGAACTACGTAGACCTGATCTCCTCTTCAATAGGAGTGTGTAGGCAGCAATTCATGGTGCGGTCTCACCCCCAACCAAAACACAAACCCTTGTCAATTGGTATTGGGATCTAAGCTGATTACCTAAACTCCTCCCAAATAGGAGATTCGGCGACCATCTAAGCTGCGGTCATACCTTGAAGAGCAACACCAATCCATAAGAGATGGAATTAACTAGGCTTCTCCTAAATAGAAGTACTGGTGACCATCTGTGGTGCGGTCAATCTCAGAGAGGAAAGCCACACTCCTCTCCACTTTTTCATCCAAAAACCAGTCCCAAGACACTAAAGATGGTAGGGATACATAGAGATCGATGATCCATTCTGAACTATCCAGAGACAACTCACTGTCCATCCACCCAGGAGAAATTTAGAATACATCAAGAACACAAGCCCTGAAGAAACAAGCAAAATATCAAGAAAATAGCAAGGCATGTCTAAAAGGGAAGTGATCCAAAAATATATTTCCCTATCATATATATAATGATGTTTGATGTATACAATGTAAACTGTAATGACAAAATGGCTAAGCTAGTCTGTGCAGGAATATACAAGATCGTCTACAAGTCAGGGTATATGTGAGCTAACAAGCCCAACGTGGCGTCCCTCTCAGAAGATGGAGGTGAAGTTGTGGTTTTCTGTACGAGAATATCCACACGCCCAACAGATCTGCAGCCAACTACATGGTGACCATATGATCATCAATGTAAGCGCTCATCTCTACGATAATACCAGTGGTAAGGGACCTCAGGGCAGTACTATCTGTGATGGCTACATCCCTGGCAAATATAACACTATCCCGCTCAACTATCACTGCGTCTCTAGCTGATCTGGCCTCATCTCGCTCAACAATAGCGACATCTCGGCGAGCTAATGCCTCGTCTCTCTCTAATAAAGTTGCGTTTCTCCCATCAAGAGCAGTCAACATCATAGATCGAGCCTGATCTCTATCAAAGGACATCAGATGAAGACTCTGCTCAAAGTACTGTATTGAGTGCTGAATCACAACAGTACTAGTACTGGGAGAATCTGGAGGAAATGCTGGCAACCCAGCAGCGGACTTCTCCTCGATGTCCTCAATAGGCTCTACATCATCTAACTCACTATCTGGTACTATGGACACTACCGTAGCTGATAAAATCTATGTCTCCATCCATGCGGAATACTCTGTAAAACAACCCGGATGGCTCACAGAAAAAATAGCTATCTCACGTTGATCCCAACAAGCATATACACGGGATCGATCCTCTGCTGGGAGATATCGAGAAGCTAAACGCTGACCTATCGCCCCCTCGAAAGGATGAAAATCCTAGAACTGGTCAAACTGTGACATCACGGCCAGTGGGTGATAAGTAGTCACACCCCTCAAACCTGCCAAAGGGAGGTAGTCCATGCCCAGAGCATGAGTAATGAAGCTGTATAGTGAGCTAAGCCCCAAACACGGCAATATGCTGATTGGATATTTGATGTCTGCCAAAAATGTGGACCAAGACAGAGCACCTATACACTACGATGGCTGAAAGGAGTATGACATGGCTATATCATGGGTGAAACAATTTTCATGCCGTCTAAAGGTACCAATCGGTCTCAAGTGTGATATAAACCACACGTACAGTATGACTGAACTACCCGTGAACACTCTTCTCGGATAAGTGCAGCAGTAGGATGCTGACCGCAGGGTCTCTGCTACAATCATAGGTATAATGGTGCGACCCTCCCTGAGAGCTCTCACGGCCATGATAAAACATATGTCTATCTCATCCATGTACCGTGGCATATAGATATACGACAGTACGCACATCAGCAGTACATCAACCCTGGCCAAACGCCAGTGATCCTCTGGTGCGGTGAAATCCCTAGAATATCGTGAATAGCTATCCTCCGAGCTAAATCTGTCATACAGAAAACGCTGGGATATCACGTGGCTAGATGTCAGCTCATCATGTACTACTCTGCGCCGCAATCCAGTGAGAGTCATGAATCATCTACTCATGTCTCCCAAAGCCAGGTGCACACAATGTCTGTCTAAAGGTAGCATCGTCAATCGTGCATACTCCTCTAGAGTAGGAGTCAACTCATGGGTCCCGAATCGGAAAACCTGCCTATCCGGTATCCAATGCTCTAGCATCCCGTCTACAAACCCTACGGGAACCTGATACATCAATAAAGTCATGGTATGTTGTAGCAAATGATCTACGGTGACCCTATCTAGTGGTAACATGCTATCATACCACGATCGCATACCCAATGCCACTAATGATGGTGAGGTATGATGTATACGGCTAACTGTCAAAGAAGACATCTGTGTGGGCCGTGTCATAAGACCATCCAGGGGTCAATGCCAAATATCTCTGGACATACATATATATGCATGACATGATACATGCATATCAGATAATAGATGGCAATATGATATAGGGAATGGAAAAAACTGTACATACATTCCTAAGTATATCATCATCTAATACATCATCTCTGTACAGCTATAAATACATGGAAATGGGGCACAGATGCCCTACTACTAATAGAGGCCTATCAAAATATATAGTGAGAATGGGGGCACAACCACCCAATATCTAACAGAGGCCTATCAGAAGATATAGTGAGAATACACATCAGAAGAAGACAATGGTGTCGATATCCACATCATCAATCATGTCCACCTGATGTAACTCCTCCTGAGTCACCGGATCTCTATCAACAGGGAAGTCAGGCCTATAAAGAGGAGGATCTGCGATGGTAAAACCGAATGGGTCATCTGAGGGGCCAGCGCCTGAGCTGAAAGGAACAAATAAAGCCGCCTCTGCTGGATCTCTACCCAAATGCCGGATAAATATATGTGTCTGGTCCAACTGCCGGGTCAAACTATCAATCTGGGTCATATGAGGCGGATCTCAGACACAAGTTATCCAATTCGTCATCATCAAGGATCTTGGAACCATATCCCCCATAAACTATGTGGCGCGGGACTGAGCTCCAATAGTGCTAGGGGACCACCACCGCTAGAACGTCTCCTGGGTACATGGACCCTCTGATAATAAAAACCCGTCAACCCCCAACAATGGGATATCAGTGATATGTGACTGTGATACAGGCCAATGACGTCTGGCAGGAGGCAAGATCGGCATACGGATCTCCCCAGTGGATCTCCTAATAGCACGCTCTCCTAAATAGAGCTCCCATCCTCCATTTGTGAAGAGAGGAACTCTCCTGGTGGAAATCAAGTACTCGACTCTAGTCGGGTACCCATCCTCAAAGCCGATGGTCAAGTGTTCCCCTGAGTAGGGAATATATATGATGGTGTCAGCTGTCAGTAACTCCAGATGCATACGACAATGAGTGAAGCCCTCAGCTACAGGGACCTCCGACAAAATAGAATGGTGCCATCATCGTCCTTGTGGATAGGTGTCTAAACCTAACACACTCACAGGACGCAAGCATGGGAGCCTCTCATAGGCCCAAAACTACCAACACAATGGCAAAATATCTACTATCAGTAAACACTCTTAACCTCTAAATGGGAAATGATTAGAGAAATACTCACCAACAGAAACGGGTAAAAGCCTAGCCAAGCCTCGGTCAAACCCTATGAGCGCATGCATATGCCCCAGAGGAAATAGGCAAAGGGATAGGAGCCCCAATCAGACTCTCCAATACGGTCCACATCACGTGTGGCGCTGATCAAAGCAAAAGACACCGTAGAAGAGTTATCTGCTATGAAGCAGCCTCGAATGATCATCAAGAACAATCGCCGCATAACGCGATCTCTGATTCTGACATCATTAGGCATGGGCTCACTCAAAAGCCCGCTCATAGCATCTACGCTCAAAGGACCTAAATGGACAGTCCTACCTTTGAGCACCTCCGCCGGAACTCTTAACAATGATATGACGGCAATAGGGGTAATATTCGCCATGTAAGGCACTGGCTCCCCTCTAAACTCCATACATGTGATAAATCAGCAATCCATAGGCGTCATCATCACCTCGCAATCCATTAGATGGAGTGACTGAGTCTGATGAAACCATCGCTCAGACAATGCCATGAGGTAACCCCAAGGACAACGACGCGGAAGGATGGAGAAGAATGCCCCGAATCCCCACTCATGCCCTACCGCTCTATAGTCAGGATGAAGTTCCTGGTACATGGAGTGAATGCTAAACCAGTGCCCTCGAGGCTGTGTGAAGCCGGGAACCTGCATGAAATGCAGATCAACATCAAAACCCTTTAATCCTCATCAATAGGAAAGAAGGAAGATCAAAGTCTAACACCATACCTCGTTAGCATGCAAATACATCGATGGATGTCTGCTCAAATCACCCAGCAGCTCTAGGTTTGCCACCTGAATACTCGGGAGCTCCCTACGAGGGACATGTGCTACAGAAGCGGGATCCTCAATTGGAATATCCACCTCCTCATCCTCAATGTCTGGCATATCTACCCAGACAGGACGAATCATGGCCTCCACCAACCGATGAGGTTGTCTGACAAAACGGGGATGAGTCACTTCAAAAGCCCTCTGTCATACACCAGAAGTGGTCCTATAGGAACTGCTCGGCTGATCCGAATCCATAAATATCTGGATAACAAATCTCCAAATCACCTCAGAAAGGGTGTGGTATTTTCTTACCTGGAGCTTTCTAAAAATATTCACGACTCTATGCATGCATGCATGCATGCATTTACTTTAACATACAATAGAGTTAAAATGCATGACTACCCAATGCCTACATTTGGAGAAATTTTTCCATAGTCCCCTTTGAAAATAGGACTATCCACATGCACATAGGCATGTCTAGGTGGCCATTCAGTAACACACCTGACCCAAAGTCATATACATAATATATGCATTAAAAATTAAAGTCATACATGCATAAGGTTAACCTCAATATCAGGAGTACTTGGCCTTTCTACCTTTGCTCATTGGGCTTCAAATAGGAAAAAAAAAATAGCAGAAAAAGGTGCCAATTTGACTTTCTCAAAAGTTAATTTTTTTCACATCATTATGTTCAGCATGGTTTAATACTAACATTTTCTATGTTGAATATTTTTTATCAAGTCATTTGTGCATGCATAATCACTACTATGTGTTTAGATGCATTTCATGTTATAACTTGAAATCCAATGGATAAAAACTGGAAAAAATACATGCATACGTTACCAGGATAGTGTAGAACACTTGTACGGTGACAGAATTTGCAGAAAATAGCCTGAACTCAGCAGATCTGAAAGAGGCTCACGGATTTCTCTTCACACGACAAGCTGAAAATAACTTATGTTGCCAACCTGTTGGAATTTATCATCCGCGATTGGACGCAAGCTCACCTACGGCTGCAGCAAGTGCACCTGCAGCTCCCCTATGTGGGTCCCACCCCTCCAACTTGGTCCAATTCGAGTTGCAAAGGAGTTCTTGCGAACTAGAAAGGTCAAATCGGGAATAAAAATGCCACGCAATTGAGCAAAACAGCATACAATCTTAGCATTCTCAGATGAAACTTTGAGACTGCACATCACTCATTGGTAGTCACCCAAACACGAGGTATACTCTGCCAATGATCTCATTTGTTATAAACCACATCCGACAATACCTTGTACAGGTCCGATGCCGCCAATTCTAGGTTGTTACTCTACGTAGATCCCCGACGGGGGTTACAATGTGAAGCCCCAACAGGGGATTACAATGTACATTCAAGCCGTTGACACACATATCAACGTAGGTCAGGCAGCCTTGACGTTATCTCAACCGATGGCGATTAAACCTATCGGAGATCTAGATCTATTCGAGGATTTCATGCTCGATTACTCATATTACCCAGTGGATCCCTGGCGGGGGTCACAACGCAGTGTTCTGTTGATGTACACGTCAACGAAGGTCAAGCAACCTTGATAATTTACCCACCGAATCTCAGCCATTGATACACTCGTCAGTGAAGGTCAAGCAGCCTTGATAGTATATCCCATAGGATTTTCTTTCAACCATTGATTCATATATCGGTGAAGTACACATCAACGAAGGTCAGGCATCCCTGATAGCATTTGTTGTTGCCAGTAAATCCAACAGAATTTTGACATGTCCTGGAGAATACCAACCAGGAAAGGTCAATGTTATCAAAGAGGATAGATGATGGAATATGTTATACACATCCTCAAACAGACCAAGTTTTATCCCCATAGATCTCTTGCACATAAGAGGTACCTCTTCAGGATCAAGTCATTATCAAGAACACGGGAATTTGGAGATAACTCCAACATCAACATCCTAACAGATTCGGCTTACACATCAAATCTGGTCAACATTGCCAATCCCCAGTTGAAGCAACAGGGATCCAGCAATCATCCCCAGCGTGTTGGGCTACAACCCCGTACACATGCATCATACATTTGCATCATGTTGCTACATACAGTACCATATTTGTCTTGTTGCGTTTCAAGTGTCTAGGATTCTTTATCCTACCCATGCATCGACATTCATGAGTATGATAAAGAGGGGCATTTGTAGACAATCGAAATATTTTGTACTACTGTCACTAACATTGCAGGAGGACAGATTCGTCTTTTAAGAGGGAACCCTGAAAGACAATCCATATACATACAGGATACTACCGGAAGTTCAGCATCAACCCCGGAGCCCACTCTGGGAGTAACAATTCCAACCTCGGAGATAACTCTGAGGCATGCAGATACAATAACACACACCGGAGAAGACCGATTAATCTCAGAGATAACCCCAAGGTATCCAGTGTAAGACCCCAACTAATTATACATAAAATCGAATTTCCTCTAATTATTATTGTGAATAATAAGGTATTAATTTGATATAATTCTCTGGTTATGGGTGAAATGTGCAAATTTTTCAAAATATGAAAGTGGTTATAAAATAATCATTGTTGTCGGGGAATATTCATTTAGTCGTGGAATATTCTTATTGTCGGGGAATATTCATACGATGGCGCAGTCATTTGTGGGCCCCATAACAGAATAACTATCGGATGATGAAAATGACAAGTTTGAGTTGTTATAAATAGCGGCGTAGTTGTTACAATTAACACTGTTGGAATACCCGGTGGTTAAAATACAGTAATATGCGTGGATGCACAGTATTGATGAATTATTGATCCTTACGTAAGAAGGCACTACTCAATAATTGTTGCAGTAGTTACTGTTCAATATTTTATTTTATTGATTCAATAATTGCTGCGTTGATATTTTATATTATTATTGTTTCAATAATTGTCATTGCACAGTATTTTCCATTATCAGATCAATAATTCATATTATTTGAATAATATTATTAGATAGCATTATTGGCAATGTCTAGACATTCTGTCAAGGAGAGGTTTGGTCACCTAATTGTGCGCCAGTAAGGAGAAATTCTTATTGGAAAGCCCCATCTTTTCAGGGAACGGCCTGGTTGTCATAAATGTGATTTTGTAATATTATTTGTGAATAATTAATTATTGATTCATATGATAAGAAAATATTTATTTTATGTGGATATAAATGTTAGATATATTTATTGTGGTTAAAAATGAAAGAGTTAATGTTGAGGTGTTTTATCAGTATTTTTTGTCGGAATGAAGGTATTAAAAATTAAACAAGTATTTTTGAGATATATTGCGTGAGTTATAATTTTTAAGACCGTTGGATTGTTGTAATTTTTGGATATGTTATACATATATAAGTTGAGTACATGTCCACAAATTTTGAACCGTTAAAAATGAGTATATGATTTGTTATGAATTTTAACAGGTGATTGATTCAGAAATTAGGTTTATAAATGATTTTCGTGGAAAATTCTAGAATTGAGTGGACCCCACTTGTGGTTGGTGAAGAAATGTTCTGAATTTTATTTCAAATGTGGTGGGTGAGAATAGTAGCAGGTAAAGCCATCAGGTTGCAAGTCAAGTCTGCTAACATTTTCCTATAAATAGAGGGCTAAGTTAGAATTGAAAATCACACCAGAAACATAAGCTTTCTCTCTTTCCCTCCCTAGATTATTGAGTGTATTTTGTGAGTATTTAGATACTTTATGAGTTTATATTCATCAGTGTAAGTTTCCTTCAGCCTTATACCGATATTCCGATCAGAAGTACTGATATTTTGAGGTAAGGGGTGTTATATTCTTCTTAAAATGATATTTTATTCAATATCATTATACCGAAATGTTGGTATGAACTTTTTATCAAATTTGAAACTTTTTGTGTCGGGGTTACTATTCAAGTATACGGCACTATTCACGTATACGGTACTATTCACGAATACGGCACTATTCATCGAAAAATGAAATTTTCTTCTTTTTGTCCAAGATGTCTATTATGGTTATTATCTTTGATTGTATCCATGTTTTGATTTTTATTCTTGAATTTTGTTTCAAAATTGGTTATTATGGAGTATTATTGATCTTCGATAAACTGTTATACGAATCCTTACTATTTGTCCTTCAGTCTCACTGGATTCGTTTTTTTTAAAATATTTTTCATCATCCTCAGTCCTAAATGATGATATTACTGAATATCTTTGGCCTATAGTGCAAAGATGAATGATTAACCGATGAATATCTTTGGCCCGTAGTGCAAAGATGAACAGGTGTTGAGATGAACATGACCAACTAGTGATACAAATGAATATATTTGGCCTGTAGTGCAAAGATGAATATTGATTAAAGATGTATATTGATTGTTGTTACAGGAATAAAATTGATGATGGACTTTTAAATCTTAGAAGATAGTAGAACTCATTCTCTACTTGACTCTTCTAATGGATTGTTGTTTCCGCTGCAGTTGTTGATCTAAAACTTGTTGTCTATTATATTTCATCAGATTTTCCCTGTTGAAGACTAACGATAATTTGTTGTATATTATCTTAGTCGTAATATTCTTTACTGGGCTAGTTGAGCTCACCCTTTTCCTTTTTGTTCCATTTTTCTCAGGAGGTGAGAACATAGCAGGAACTAGTCGGGGTACAGAGTGATGGTTCTAGAAAGATGTTTTAGCAGTCCTCACTATTTCTGTAAAATAGTGGTTGAATAATTATAATGAGGACTTATTTGAGTGTGGATATTGTCTATAAGATAATATTTGTATTTAAACTCACAATATGTGTTGTCTTATTTTGCACGGCAATTGTATTGTTGAAGTTGTAGTTTGCTTTCTGTACCATGTATTTGGCAACTCAGAATGGATGTTGTATACCTATTTTGGGGGCGTCATATCCAGTCTCAGTCCCAACCATTGGAATAGCCACCAACCTTGGTGATAGCCCCAAGGAATGCAGTTTCGGCGATAACCCCAGAAATGCTTGTTTCAAATACGACCAGCTTCAATCTCGGCGCTCAAAATGAGATACACTGTACCAACTGGACGATAACATCGGGAAGACAGGCACACCTCAATGATGACAATGAGGACCTTCAACAATTGCAGCAGTCCAATCTTAGCGAAGTCTGAGCAATGTTTGCTTTATCAGCCCAATCCGGTGATAACACCGGTGAGGAGCAACATCGTCATCTCACCAACGCGATGCCACGCCACGTCATCTCAACATCTCTACGCAACGATGTCCCACAAGACTAACCAATCCCGAGTGACTATTATGCGGGATAACGGATGAAAGTTGAAGCTTGAAGACCGGAGGGCATCATCCCATCTTCAATTACTTTGTACAAACTCTAATCCCATGCCACCGTGCAACTCTCGACAACAGCGGTCCAAAATAGGTCATGTATACCTCAAACGGATGCCTGGATTGCACTTCTTAAAGTTCGAGTGGATATTACAGTGCCCGAGTGCACGTACTTCTAGACGACCTGACCTGAAAAACCCGGGCCCAACCGGGTTGCCTCTGGTACACCTGTGGTTCAACCGTAGGTACACCTGCAGCTAAATCATCTATAAATAGAGGGCTTGGTCTGCCCATTTTTCAAGAGAAAACGGTGAGGAAGCCCTGCCCAATTTGCTTTGCACTCACCCCATGTAGTGTACTTTCTCATTTTAAACACATGTGAGCTCATATATAGCCCTTTTGTACCTACAAAAGCCATTGTTTATCCACTCTAAAGATATAAAAGTCTTCTTTGGCAGTCAAGTGTAAGCCTTCTCACACACTTTAGAGTCTTTCTCTTCATCTCTGCACACACCCTTCTTCACGTTGAGAGTCGTGTTGCGCGCATTTGCCCGGACTTTGGTCCGTGATTTTGTTTCAGCTTGTATATATATATATATATATATATATGTATATATATATATATCTAATAAAATACAAATGATTTTGAATTTCCCGCTCACTCAATAAATCATCTGGGCCGTCCAAAATTTGAGATAAATCCCACCGTCCATACATCTATCTAATAAAATACATCTATCTATCTAATCTATCTAATAATAATTTTGAATTTCCCGCTCACTTAATAAATCATCTGGGCCGTTCTAAGTTTCAGATAAATCTCACTGCCCATACAGTGCCGGAGGCACGAGACCCAGCTAGTATATATATATATATATATATATATATATATATATATATATATATATATATATATATATATATTAACTAACATTATCGAGTTATGCCTCGATTGAGCCTAGACTTCGGTCTGGAGCGTTTATCTGCTTTTCTATATATATATATATTTATATATATGAACTGTGTGTCGAACTTTGTTCGATGAGCCTAGACTTCAATCTAGTGCGTTTATTTACTTTTATATATATATATATATATATATATATATATATATATATATATATATATATATATATATATATATATGTGTGTGTGTGTGTGTGTGTGTGTGTGTGTATATTTATTTATATATATTAACTGTGTGTCGGACTCTGTTCGATGAGCCTAGATTTTATATCTGGTGCGTTTACTCGCTTTTATATATATATACTTATATATATATAAACTGTTGTCGAACTCTGTTCGATGAGCCTAGATTTTACATCCGGTGCGTTTATTGCTTATATATATATATACATATATATTTTCATCCTGCCTGGAGTTTCCTTCATGGCAGTTGATTGCTTTTACAGCTTTATTTACATTTCATCTCGCCTGGAGTTTCCTTCGTGGCGTTTGACCATATTTACAGCTTTATTTACGTTTGTCCCGCCTGAAGTTTCCTCCGTGGTGGTTGATAGCTTTTACAACTTTATTTACATTTCTGATCCCCCATGGAGGTGTTTCATGGTTGGTGATCCTATCTGTATATATATATTTACAAATTTTATATATATACTTACTTATTGCTTTCATACAAATTGCGGTATCTTGTGCGCCTAGGAATCATGTGATCACAGATTCAGCCTACTGGATCTAGATTCGGTTCCCGTGATGGACATTTTCAGCTGTAAGCAACTTGTAAATTATTCTGCGGTGTGTGGATTTCCTCAGATGGTTTCCATACCCACGAGGAAGTCGGCATTATTTTGTACATTATTTTCGTACGGATGCCTCGCATCTGTTAAATAAAATCAATCAAGCCGGACACTTAATAAAATAGGAGTGTAAAAGGTCTCAATTACTATTGAGCATCAGGGTTTGAAAAACCTCTTTTATAAAATATCACTGTCATATCTTGCTAAAAATTGAATTTTTACATAAATTCAAACCCTGTGTATATAGGTGTGAACGAAGCCTCGCACTACTTCTAAATAACAGCACATTGACCCACACACACACACATTCAGATAATAGTTTCTTGAAAAGAGGCGGTCACTGTGGTAACATGGATGTCGGGGGTGCCTAACACCTTCCCTTCGCATAACCAAGTCCCCGGACCTTAATGAATCTCGGTTTCACCAACCCGTTTAGCAGTGCCACAATATTGGGTCAATGTGCAAACCTTTTCTCGGTTGTGTTGGTACAACCATTTAAAAAACCAACTGGCGACTCTTAACAGTCCATCATCGACATTATACATGTCAGACCTTTTTCACTTGTTTTTTCAAACAAATCTCACCTAAAATGAGAACACCAAAGAATAAGTAACGGAAAGGGACATCTAAAAATCCCGACGTTGACAACCACCTTAGCATATATATTTGTAACAACATATTTGGCTAATCAACATATTTTGCAAGATACTAAACATATGCATAAAATGCTTATCATGTTAAATACACATGAAAAATGTCCTAGAGCCTTGTATTGAAAAATCAGATATTTGTAATGACCTTACATATAATTTTAGGACATAAATGTCTTTAAAGCTTTTCATCAATGAACGTTTTATCAACTTCCTGAAATTTTACAATAAACACTTTAGTATAAAATATCAAGTCATCATCAAAACAACAAGGTTAGAATATTAACAAGTCAACATTCTCCCCCTTTTTGATGATGACAACACTAAAAATTATAAATCACCCTAAAATCATGCATATTTAAAATTTCATGATAGAATTAAAACTATTCAATAATCAAAACTGATTATCATCATGCCTTTTATTTAGGCATTATTCAACCTGCTAAATTGTTAGCTTCAACAAATACTAGATAAACAAAAAAGTTATTCATCAGCAACAAAATATCAAATTATCTAGTTTTGGTGCCAACCAATCGTTCAAAAACAAACCAAAATAGAAACTTAAAAAGTGTCGGTGCCAACCAATCATTTTTAAACAAACCACATTAAAAAATATCATAAAATATCAGCAAATCACTCGGCAGTCCTTCAAGTAACAGCAACAACCCCTTCTAAAGTCCAGTGTCTCCCACTTTTGTCATCATACAAAAAGATCTTTAATCAATATCCTCAACATGTACCATGTTTGGAGGATGAGTTGTGACACCCCCAAATCTGGGTACTTCATTTCCACAAGATTTGGTGTTCACTGTCTAAACATTCATTTCAAACTACCCAAATATAATAAAGTTTAAACAATAAACATTTCCATTAAAGGGTTACATCAATAAGTCCAATAAAATCTCCCAGGTTATCTAGCCTTTAAAACAAACATCAAGTGCGGAAAATTAAACAATTAAATCTCAACAATTAAAACAAAGTCTGACAATATAAAAATCAACAGATTTACAAATCTTCAACACTTGTTCATCTTTCCATTCCCTTTACTAGTGGTAGGATTATCGACCTTCTCAACTTTAGTTGTAATGGTTATATAAGCAAGAGTGAGAAAAACAAATGTTCACTTGAAATGACAATGAATAATAATATCATAATAACTGCCAAATGAATAGGCTCAATAGAACTGAATAATATTCTCTATCAATGACAATCAAGGAATGAAACCATAATTTAAAATATATCTAAGGGTCAGAAGACCACAAACTGTGTCCAAGGTTATAAGTATTTTTTCAACTTAAACCTAAACAGTCATAAGACTATAGGGACTTCTCGTACTTAGGGGGGTCAGCCCTTCGTACCATATATTGTGCACAAACATCTAAACGCTTCACGTAAATTATCCCCTATAATAAGGTTGTTCATCTCAGTATTTAGAATACAAGTCCGCACGAAAGTAAGTTTGGTTTGGATAAGCTTCAAGGGAAATTTAGAGTTCTACGAATATCAACTAAGGATTAGTTAAATTAAAAGTGTAATAACTATTCAAGAATTTTATAAACAACGAAGTATGAAATAACCATGGGTTATAAGTGATTAAATAGAACGCATCAAGATCATTCATTAGGAATACTGGAAAGTATTGAAAAATAAAATAAACCTTGAACGAACAATGATAATAAGCTAAAGTTAAATTCGTTGACAATAAGGAAACAATTTAGGAACTTTATTCAATGGTTTGCATCATACAGCATAAATAGGATTCAAGAGCTTAATAAAAGATTAAGTAACTTGTGAAATCTTAAAAGTATAGCATGATAGCGAAAAGTAAACTTTGCTGAATAATAAAATAGAAAAGGTTTAGTAACTTGCATGAATGTAATCAAGTTATGATACATAAGAGTAAGATTAAGACTTGTTCAATTATAAGTAAGATAGGACAACTCAAATAAAGATTGGGGTCTGAAAACTTAACTTGCGTGTATGCTAAACCGTATAACTTGATTCTCAATATCCTATACACATGTCATCATGACATAATTAGTTACTAAATGTATTCAGTACATAATTAAGTATCTATTTCATGTACGACTTGTAACAATCCAAGATTTTAGTAATTTAAAATATTTATTAAATTAAATAAATATTTTATTGATGTGGTTGTTTTTAATAAATTATTGTGAATTAAATTTATTAGATGATATTCTAATTTAATGTAATTTAATAGTTAGAGAGTTGTAAGATAACATGAGATGTTATATTATGGTTTTAATTTAATAATTTAAAATTGGTATGTTAAATTATTAAATAAAATTTTAATATGAGATTATAAACTAGTGTAAAGATTTATTAAAATAAATTAAATGGATTTACCCAAACAAGGCTTAAAATATTAAGTCTTTATTTTAAAGAGTTTTTCCCAAACAACGCCTTATGACTTTTGGATTTTGAATTTTGAATTTTTATTATAATAAATAAAATAAATAGAATAAATTAAATAATAAATAAAATATAAATAACTTATACGTTTATATTTTTATAACTAATATATTTAGTATGCGTATTATGGCTTGGCTATCTGTTTTGTTTTACGCATAAGTGATAGTGTTAAGCCTAAGAAGAAAGAAGGAAGAAAATACAGAGAGAACTTGAGAGAGATTAGAGAGAGTTGAGAGAAAGTTTGAGAATTCCAAAGCAATTTCTGGGATTTTAGCAAGGATTGTTCAAGCAATTGAAGGTATTTCCATAGTCTTAATATTATGTGTGTGTGTGTGTATATATATATATATATGTGTGTGTGTGTGTGTGTGTGTGTGTGTGTGTGTGTATGTGTGTGTGTGTGTGTTTTTACGGCATAAACATTCAAGTTCTGTGAATTCATTTTTTTGAATTATTGATATACAACTGATAACTTGTGATTATACGTGTTTGTGATATTAGAGTTTGTATTTAGGCAAGAATTTGTATGCTACTTATGTTTTAGAAGGAAGAAAAGTATTTACAGTGAATGTTTTTACATATGGCTTATGAAAATACCAAATTTGTTGGTTAATTTGTATATTAATCTATAAATTGAGTCTTGAATTTATTAATTCGGTAAGAAACGAAGAGAACGTAGTTTGAATGAATTAATTTGGTGTAGAATTGTGATCACAATATGAATTTCTATGAAGGATGTCAAAAATGGCTTTTTTGTATAAAACATGAAATTTAAGGATTTAAATTAGTTGAAGTTGTTGTTTAATTATTCTAAGTTGATGAATATGTGAGGAATCATGTTTGTGTTAGTTCTATACCAATTGCATATGTTAAATTTATTGTTTTATGGGTGAAATTCATGTTAGTTGGGCTAAAACAGAACATTGTTACGTCTGCGTAGTTTCTATCTGTGCACCAGCACAGCTGTGTTAGTGCCAAGGCTAGAAATTGCGCAGCTGCGTCATACCCTGATGAGAGACAATGAAGTATGTTACTTCTGCAGACTTTCAACACTTAATGTAACCTAGTCTAATGATGTGCTAAGGTATCAAACGTGTAATGAGGAGGTTAAAACAGAACAGTATCATGTCATTAATAATTTCAAAGTTGTAAAAGGATTAGTAAGTTATGAACGCGATATGTTATGACTTAGTGTACACAATAAATAGTAAATAAGGGTTGTGAAGTTAACACTTGAGATTTCTGAAATGTATATGGTAACGTAAGACTTGTACTAAAATAACAAGTTTGGTTAGAAGTTGGTGTTATTTTGGAAAGTGGATGTTAGTATATCTAATAGATAATGTGATTCTAATACAATGTGTAGGTGAACGTGAGTTGTAAATTTATAGCTTACACGCGAGACACGTTTCTAAACCTTACCTCTTTACATTAAGTAATTTTCTTACTCTCAAACTTTAATTTAGCATGTTTCTTACTCTCAAACTTTAATTAAGCAATTTTCTTACTCCCAAACTTTAATTGAGCAAGTTTCTTACCTTAAACTTTTATTGAGCAAGTTCTTTGTTCTTAAATTTTATTTGATCAAGCTCTAACCCTAACGTTAGTCGAACAAGTTTTGAATTCAAATCATTGTTGATTTATTCTAACTTGATTCTAACTTGTTTATAGTTAAACAAGTTTTCTTAAGTTTCATTCCTTTATAATGAATGCAACTTCTTGAACTCTAGTCATTAATATTGAGTTGTCTTATTTTAAATTACTTTGCACAAGTTATTATCATGTTGAGCAAGTTTTGTTTTCAGCTTGCTAGCAATTAATGCATGTTCAGTAATTTCATTTCTAATCTAATAAGATCATCGCCTTAGCTTATTATTGTTCAAGCAAGGTGTGACACCCCCAAATCCCGGTACTTCATTACCTCAAGATTCGGTGTTCACTTAATTAAAAAAAATCATATCTAACTACCCAATCATAATATAATTGAATAATAAAACCTGCCCATACAGGATTACGTTAATAAAATTATCTCCCAGGTTATCTAACCTTTAATTACAATCATTCAAATGTGGAAATTAAATTATTACATCACATCATTATTAAAAGTCTATCATCATAACGATAAAAATAAAATTATAAGTCTTCATCACTTGTACATGTTGAGCTGCCACAGTCGAATGAGGATGAGGAGGACGAGGAGGAAGAGATTCCACTAAACTCGATCAATACCCGTATGTACGATGAAGTATACGACCGCAATGTGGAACTTCAGGATACCGTCGAGGAGTTGGAAGAGATAGTAGCTGAACAGCAGATCGCAATGGCGCAGAAGGACAGCGAGATTCAGGATCGAGATGAACGCCTAAATAATGTCGAAGGGAAGTTGATCCACACTGAAGGAGAGAATGAACAAATAACAGAGGAGATTCCAGAGCTGAAGAACAAATTGAAAGAAGAATCTACTAAGAGGGCAAGAGTCAAAGACGCGTACGAGGAAGCTTATAATCAAGTCGAGATAGCAGAGAGAGAGGTACAAGTAAAGAAGATCAAGATGGAAGAGATGAATATTGTTTTCAACACCATGATCAATCGAGCTCAAGATCGGGTTATGTGTTATCCGATTCAGTTCGAGACGCTGCCATCGTACATGTTAGATCGTCAAATAATGTTTTGTATTATGGAAGAGGAGCGTTGTAAGGCTATGCAGTATTTTAGTAGGTCATCATAAATGTAATTACTATATGATTAGTGAATAAATAAGATGTTAATCTCGGGTATAATATAACCCATGGGATATGATGATGATGAAGTTATACTGAAACTTTAGTAGTTCAGGAAAATGATGTAGATAACAAGAATGCTATCATTATTATGTTTTAAAATATTATGAATGAATACAAGTTAGTATTTATTCAAGTTATTGTGTGTTATGTGGTAATTGTGTGATGTGCAAATTAAGTACATACATAATACTTAAAGGATTGAATAATAATCTAATGAGTATATTTTAATAGAAAATACCTCCAAGACATCAACTACGACAGAGGACCCCTGAGGGATCTAACAATAAGAACAATGTTGAGGCTAACCCAGTTCAGCAGTCAGTAACATTAGTGATGGGAGCATTGCAGAATCAACCGCAGAATCAAGCTACTACTTTTAAGGATTTTAAGGCGGTTAGACCACCAGAATTTCGTGGGTCCATAAATCCAATTGAGGCTCAAACCTGGATCATGGAGATAGAGAAAGTTTTCGATGTTTCTAGAGTATGTGAGAATCAAAAGACTGCTTTTGCAACATTTATGTTGAAAGTAGAGGCTAGTTATTGGTGGAAAGCAAATAAAACTCGAGGGGTCAACGGGTAATGACTTGAAATAGGTTTAAGGAGATATTTTTTGAAACTTATTTCCCATAGAGTTTGAAGAATCAGATGGAGGTGCAGTTTCTAGAATTGAAGCAGGGATCAATGATGATATCGGAGTATGCCGTAAAATTTAACGAATTGGCGAGGTTTGCGCCATATCAAGTTAACACAGATGAGCGCAAGGCTAAGAGGTTTGAGCAGGGACTGAAACCCTGGTTACAGAGTAGGGTCTCCATGTTTAAGCTGAAGACATTTATAGCAGTGCTGGAGAAGGCAATTCTAGCTAAAGGTGGAGGCGAGGCTGTAACAAAGTACAATCAAGAGTAGATAAAGAAGAAGAGTGAGGGCGAAGCTAAGAATGGTGGTGGTAACGATAGAAATGGTAACAATAACTTGAAGAGGAAGTGGAATGCAAATGTGGGAGCTGGAAATCAGCAGGGTAACCAGCAGAAGAAGAAGTTTGACGCATGTGTTACATGCGAGAGGTTTCACACGGGTATATGCTTATGGGGGAAGCATGTATGTTTTAACTGTGGCCATGAGGGTCACATTGCCCCTAATTGTAATTGTTAGTTCCCAGAGGGCACAATAGATGTAGAAGGGGGGTTGAATAGATCCTTTTTATTTCAAATACTTTTTTGGTTTATATTATATTGTTCATAATTAACATATGACAAACATTCGAATCTTTTCAAGCACAGCGGAATATGTAAAAGATCCCCTTCATTGATATAATCAAAATTATACATATATTGTTTGTTGAGTAAGTTTAGTTGTAAGCAGTTAAAACATACATAGCAGTTATAGCAGTTATAGTACATAATGTAAATGACATAATGTAAAAGACACAAGGGGTTTTAAGTGGTTCAGAGACTCAAGCTCCTAATCCCCTCTTCTGCTTTCAACTAGCAAGATTTCCACTAAGGAAGGGCAGCACCCTGAATCACTAAGATTCCTTCAAGGCCAGCAGCCTTGGGACTTCAGTTCACTAGGAACTCTTCAAGGCCAGCAGCCTTGGGACTCCTCTAGTTCCCTAGGAACTCTTCAAGCCCAGCAAGCTTGGAACTTCGTTTAGTCCCTCTGGATAAGGACCCTTCTGGCCCTGCTTTGTTTAGTCCCTTCGGACAAGGACCCCTCAGGCCCTGGCTTTGTTGAGTTGTTTGTTTGTTGTTATTGGAGTCGGTGTTGAGCTGCTAAGATGTCTTCATGCTCTAAACATCTTCTATCCTTAGCAGCTTGGCTTAATCATCTTTGAAGTGCAACTGAGTGTTGCATGATGCTCAGCTTCTTCAGTTACTCAACCACTTTGGATGACCCCTTTATGAACTGCCTTGAAGATCTTTCTCCTTAGTACATGATAGGCTTCTAAGATGACTATAAGCTCTTCTGTTAGGTACTTAGAAGCTTTCTCATGCTTGACACCAAGATGGCATTTGTGATCTCCCTTCTTACTACTTGATGCCTTCTCATGATGGACTTGCTAAGATGACTGTAGGCTCTTCTCTATTGTACTTAGAGTCTTCCCATGATGGACATCAAGATGACATGATGCTCTTCCTTCTCTCGACAGTTCAGAACACTCTTTAAATAGTAGAACTCTCACTTTTACATTGTATAACTCTCACTTCTACTTCTTTCTTTCCATGTCTCTGAGTGTTCTTGATGGATCGTAGAGTGAGCCTTCGGACTCACTATCTCACATGGTTTAGATCAGTCCACCTTCTCTCCAAAACTGACAACTCTAGCAACCTTCGATCTTTGAAGCTCTTCTAGATTTATACTCCTTTCCAATCCTTCCGTTGGAAAGTAGCCGTTGAAGGCTATTCAAATATCTTTACAAATCTCGAGTTGCTTGAGGTAGACTACTTGATATGACATGTCATACTTTTTCTGATGTTGCAGTCTACTGTTTCACCTACCCTGTCAGATGTATCACTTTAATGTCTTGGGCAGGTTGAAGACTTTATTACCTCTTTCTAATTTCTCAATCAGAAGTTGTTATATTGCATCGATGCTCTCAATAAGCACTTAACAGAATATTACCCTTTAGATTAAACCTTTCCCAATGCTTCAGTCTTCAGCTATTCGAGCTTTACGATTCTGATGCACGTCTTCAAGGACCTGATCATAGTGTCTTGTTGAGTGTTGCTCATTGACTGGTACAGTTAACACTACGATCTTGAAGAGTGTTGATTGGATCTTCAATATAGAACACATCTTCCTTGTATTATGCAGTGCTTCAATACTTCTGTTTGCTTCGACTTTTCTCAGAGACTAATGGCCTAATTTTTTGCTCTGGACTCCTTTTTCATATTAAGACACCTCAGATTTGTGGTGCGTCTAGCTTGCTTTCTCCTTGTGATCTCCTGTTCACTTATCATTAATGAACTGACCCTGCACTTAATCACTTTACCCTTGCTCTTCAGAAGCTGACCAGTATCTCGGTTCACCTTCCATCAGTACCTTCTTTGTTTGGCAAACACTACGATCTTGGTTGCTTCCAAGATCGTTGTCATCTGTTCACTTGATAACTACTACATTAGCTGGCTTTCCTTAGTCAGCTTCTGAAGTCTTCTTTTGATCTCCTTGTGGAAGACTTCATCACGAATGGACTTACAACTCAATCTTGATGCTGATTGGGTTGGGTTGGTGCTTATATATTCTATTAGCTTGCATGCCATTCGTTGAGTGCTATCTGGTTCCCTTAAGGTGGAATGCATATTTGCAATGCCAACTAGAGGCTTCGTTCCTTTGGATATTCTGGGAGTGCTCATTTGTTGAGAACTGTATATGCTCTACAATTCTGCCTTGGCATTGTGAGCACTCTATTGAGGTTGTAGTTCTGCACTCTACGATTCAGCTTCGGCTGGTGCAGACACTACGATCCCGAGATCAGATCTTGACACTCTACGATTTCTTCCTTGTGCTTGTTGTCTTCATCTGATCTTGCTTGACTACGATCTCTGTATGTAATCAATAGACTCTATGAACTCAGAGTGTGATCTACGATCCTTGACTTGGCTTCGGCATCAGTAGACTCTACGACTCTGAATGTAGTCTATGTTTCTGTCTTGGCTTCGGCAGATGATCGGTCTGCTCGTAGGTAGGCTGTCTCTATGATTCTGAATATGACTTTCTCAGCACACTACGTTCCCGAGGAAGCTCTACTCGACACACTACGGTCCTTCTTTGTTTCCCCTAGCAGTCTACGAACTCTGAGATCTACTATCTTGCATACTCCTATTCTGCCTCGATAGCTCTCGAGTTAACCTTGACTCTCCTGGCAGACTACGACTTCTAGTGCAGTGCTCAATGATCAGACAAGCCTATCTATTACATCATAAGATCAACCTAACAAGCTTGATCTTTCTATATTTATAGTCCTTGTGCATCATTTCTTTTTAAGGACTTTACAAAGCTGTTTTGCTTATGTAGGATGAACCTAACATATTTGATCAATTCATTCTAAGTTCTTGTACATATATTTCTATTATCTATCAAAGGACTTTATAACTTTTCTTAATGTAAGCATACTTGCATATTCATTCACATATATATCATAATTAAATCATATATTAAATAGGAATATCATTCACATGTTTATTCCTTACAATCTCCCTCTATTTGATTATGACAAAAACATTAAGTGCATATGCATGTTATGAGTGAATCTTATATACAGTGAGCAGCTATATTTCTAAAATAGATAATTATGAATGTCATTTATATTGATATGGCAATTTATATATTAAGACATTCTACATCCTGGATCCAGAACATACGTAACTAGTTAGAGATGTACCTCTTTGGCTCCTTGTATGTTTTCAGAATGTTTGCTAATCAGCTACTCATCTGATTGTTCTTCTTGTTCTTTCTCCCCTTGAGATGATGACCTTCTTTCTTTGCTTGGCTCCCTTTCAGCTTCTTTCTGATCATGCTCCCCCATAGACTCTGCGATCATGGGATCATCATCTTTTAGCTCCCCCTCAGATGATGATACTCTTTCTGCAACTGATGTCTTCTTTGATTTCTTTTCTTCTATCCCTCTGCTCTTCTTTGAGTGCCTCTTGATCTTTGTTGCTCTTCCTCTTTCTATGCCTCTTTTTCTCCCCATTTTTATCATCAATCATTTAAGAGAGCTGGTCCACGTTGGACATAAGCTACTCCATTAGGTAGGAGGAGTTGGAAACTTTAAAACTTGAGTTCATGTTGGCCTAACTCAAGTTGCACTGAGAAAGACTATTTCAGGTCGTCAGTCTTGTCAGACAGAGCTTGGATCTGCTCTTCATTGGTCTTCTGAATTCGTAGAGCATCTGCCTTCTGATCTTGTATGTCCTTCTAATAGATGTTATCTCTCTCTTGGAGTTTGAGAATACATCAGGCATAGTATCTTGAAGCTTGTGCTAGAAGGAATTATCTCCTGCTACTGTCAGCTTGTGGGATTCTTCAGTGAGCAGAGATATTTTCTCGCTTAGATCATCAGAACTCTTCTGTAGTTCCTGGTTCAAAGTAGTTTGATCCTTTTGTTGGGCAGCAGTTGGTTGAGCATCAGTTTGGACTCCACGATTTTCATTCTTAGATAGATTTTTGAAAGTCTGAAGAATCTAAATGATTGTTGAGTTCCAATCACTGTGTGAGGATGATGGAATGTCAGATAGTAGTGCTTAAGCATAAGAAGGCATCTGGTTTTGGGATTGAACATCATTAGTAGTAGAGTGAACAGACTCTACGATCAGATCCTTGGTCATGACTCTTCGTCTTTCAGAGTCCACTCTACGATCGTAGGGGATATAGTGATTGCCAGACTGTCTATAGACTTTGAAGTGGGGCTGGTCTTTGATCAGTTTGGTGGCACACTTCTTTACTCTTGGAAAGTTCTGAGCCACCAGTTCCATGCTTGGGAAGAGAGAGAAGCACCAGCTGAGATAGCTTCCATCTCCTTTAGTGTGAGCCTTTAGCCATGGCATCCACTAGAAGAACCATCTCATCAGTAAGTCGTCAGAATTATAGAGAATGGTTGAGCAGTCTAGCTCCATATTGTTCCAGTTTTTGGCTATGTCAAAGGTAGACAGTCTTACTACCTTGAGTTGCTCATTTCTATAGTTCACCCATCTCTTTAATGGAGCATCTGATAAGTCATTTGAAACTTCCACTACGATCCTTCTGCTAAATCTTGCAGGAGATAGAACTGGATAATCTTCTTGTACGTCTGCTTCCTGAGGTGCAGAACCAGAATCTTCTTTAATTTCTTCTCTCTTGGAGCCTGAACTTTCTTTATCATTTTCAGTAGAGAATTCCTCTTACTGCATTTCATTCTCAGAAATTTCTTCAGCAAGATCTTCTTCAGATTCATCTTCTTCATTGCTGGTTTTTCTTCAGCATTTTCTCCCTAGGATACAGACTCATCATCACTCAATTCAATGATGGCATTTGATTGACCACTGCTCCTTTTGAAGGCAAACTTGGCTTGCAGTCTGTAGCTTTTCCTTCTTCTTAGAGGTTCAAGTTTGGGAGAGTCAGACTCTTCTTCTTCTTCAGACTCTAACTTCTCTGGTTCAGCAAACAGACTTCTTTGAGGTTCTGTACTGGCAGGGATAGACTCTACTTCTGTCATCTCATCAACTTTTGATTCATCATGGGGGCTTTCTGGATTTGAGGAGGCATTCTCTTCTTCTCTTAGAACAGCATTTTCTGACCCATTATATGGGCTTGTTGGGACATTTGCAGTTGGGAATGCAATTTGGTCATTTCGAATTTCTTCTTCATCATCAGAGTGTCTGCTCTGAGAATTAGTAACATAGCTTGAGCATTCCTCTTCATCAGTAGATGCTGCAATCACATTAGCTTCACCTTCATTGTTGGACTCTGCTTTAACATCTGTCTCTTTTCTTTCTGCTGACTGTACGTCCCTTTCTTCAGGAGATGTACTATTTTGGGAAGCTGAGGCTGGTTTGTCTTCCACCTTAGCTTTCTTGCTGACTGGCCCTTGAAGCAACCTGCTGCTTCTTCTCTTTGTTGTTTCAGCAGTTACGACTTTTTCTTCATTATCCTTGTTCTTTAAGGAGACTTTTCTTGATGGGTTCTGAGCTTTCTTCACACCTCTTGATTTTTTCTTAGCTGGTGTGATTGCTGCTGGTTCAGAGTTATCAGACTCAGAGCTCTTTGCCTCTTCTATCTTCCTCTTCTTTCCAGAGGCCCTATTGCTGCTCCCAGCTGTCAGTCTTTTGTTCTCCTTAGGGTTCTTCTTCCAGTTCACAAATAATTGTTGAGACATCACTTTGTGCACATTCAAAGTTTCTCCCTCATCATCCTTGATTTTCCCTCCAAGCTTCTTCTTCAGTACAATACTCAGCAGCCTACCATGAAACACCTTGGTCAGGGGTTTTCAGTGAACTTCTTCTTCTCAGCCTTTTCTACCCACTTGGAGATCTGATTGAATAAGATAGCTCTAAAGTTGATTTGTTTCTTCAGAACTATTGCTGACATTATTTTCAACTGTTTGTCAATCACGGTGTCATGTGTAGTGTTCTTGCACAGTATGCATTTTCCAACTATTTTAGCAAGGAACTCATATTCTTCAGGAAATTCCTTCTTGTTCATGTCTTTAAAACTAGGGTTTCTTTGGTACCCCATAACCTCCTTTGCTTGTTTAGTATTGACATTATCAAGGTTCTTCAGCCTTTGGTTAGGAAATCCTAGGCATTGATTGAGGTCAGAAGATTTTCCTCCTCATTTATTCATATATCACACATTCATTGTAAAAATATCACCATTATTATATTACTGTAATATAATAATATATTTTATCAGAAAAGATAAAATATCAATTTTCAACAATTGTCACATTAAAAATTTTCTCCATTTATAACCACATAAAATGAATATTTTCCTTATCATATAAATCAATAATTAATTATTCACAAATAATATTACAGAATCACAATACTGACAACCAGACAGTTCCCAGGAAAGAGGGGGCTTTCTAATAAGGATTTCTCCTTAGTGGCACGTAATTAGATGACCAAACCTCTCATTGACAGAACTTTCTAGACATTGCCAATAATGTTATCTAATAATATTATCCAAATAATATGAATTATTGATCCGATAATGGGAAATACTGTGCCGTGACAATTATTGAAACAACAATAATATAAAATATCAATATAGCGATTATTGAATCAATAAAATAAAATATTGAACAGTAATTACTGTAAAAATTATTGAGTAATGCCTTCTTACGAAAAAAATTATCATGCTTCATGAATAGTAACTCGTGAATAGTAACTCGTGAATAGTAACTCATGAATAGTAACTCGTGAATAGTAACTTGTGAATAGTAACTCATGAATATTAACTTATGAATAGTAACTCATGAATAGTAATTAGAAAAAAATTGAATACTTTTATTTCATAAAATTCGGTGTCTTACATATTATTATTGACCGTTGATAATACTTCAATCACTGTATCATATACATTATGATTAAACACTTAATCTTTCATATTATAAGTTCTTTTCTATAATCCAGTAAGCCAAATACTAATATTATAATCTGGATTATTTAAACATAACAATCCAGCAACCCGTATTGAAACTATTCTTCAATTCAGCAACCTGACATCAAACTAACTTATAATCCAGCAAACTGTTTATAATTCAGTAAGCTATTTTCTCTAATTCAGCAAGTTGTTTTCCAATTCAGCAAGCTATTTTCGTTTTCAATATATCAAATTTCCAAATCATCATACTATACATTCAATATGACTTATTGAATGTCAAATTAACTTAACTCCTCTTTTAAACTCCATTTAATAATATTAAATTCATTTACAAATATTATTAATCATTAAATAATATTTTAAATCAATAATTTCATAACACTTTAATCCAAATGTTATCAATCACTTAATAATCTCATAACATATTATTATTAATATTATAACAATATTTTAATCATTTACTAAATTTATAAACAATTTATTTTAATTGTTTACACATTACCAAATAATGCATTTAATCATTCTAAAATTTCATATTCATAAGATTTCATCACCAATGATCAAATCCCTCATCAAAAATTTGCATATTTAATTCATATGTTCGTAACTAAACCATTTCCATAAAAAATACCAAATCAGTCCCAAATATTTTTCTTTTCTTGGATTTAGCAGAATATAGTCCCATATTGAACATATATTTTTCTCAGAACTTTTAAAATTCAGTTACTATTTTTCAAATGGCCAAAACTGCCGAATCTTAAGACATTTATCATAAACTGTGCTTTTGTCCAAAAATTCCGAAATTCACAGGGTATACTCATGTAATATACATGTACTCCCAATAAAAAGTTCACCAATTTTGGAGTTAATCACTAGGAGTTATAAGAGTTTACTTTTAAAATAGTCTTTTCTCACAAAATTCATAACTCTCCATCTATACATCCAAAAGTCGCCATTTTTGGACACAAACCAGAACACTCATCACATTATCACCTCAAATTTTTCCAGAATTTATTAGGATAAAAAAATGACAAAAAATGCCCCCGTCAAAAACTGCCCCAAAACAGTTTTTATTTTTGTTAGAAAAACTGGACGGTTTCGGGTAAATCAGTCACTACACCGTGAAAACTCAACATTTTTAGTGCTACCACTTGGGTTAACTAGTAGACACATATATCTAGCACCCCTCTTTGACGGATCGTAAAAAGGAGTTATAGATTTAAAACGGTGGATTTTTAAAGTACAAAGAAATTTGGGTTTCAAAACTAGAAAAATCCAAAACATTCCAATATGGGTAAATCCATACTTGAATCCATGAGAAACACATAGATCATACACTACAAGAAAATCAAGCATACGTGATGGATCTTGGTGACGATTTTCAAAAGCAATCACAATTGATAATATTTCGTGATGGATTATTTGAGCCATCACAAATTTTCAAAAGCAATCACAATTGATAATATTTCGTGATGGATTATTTGAGCCATCACAAAAAATAGTATATATATGATGGCTATAGTGATGTTTAATTTTACCATCGTGGATATATATATGTGACGGCTATTTCAATCACTAAATATTATCCAAAATTAATTTTTAATTTTCGAGATGGCATGCAACCATCACCTATATATTTCTCCTTAACGTGATTGCATTTAAGTCATCACAAAGAAAAAAGTTCAAAATAATCTTTGGTGACAGCTAAGACCATCACGAAAAGAAAACCATAAAAATGGAATTATATGATGGACTTTTTCAACAATCACAAAATAATTATATAGATGACAGTTCCAAGTACTGGTTAATTTTTCCATCACTATAAACTATTTGTGACGGTCAAAACAATCACTAAAAAACAAGCATATATGAACAACAAATATATTAGGTGATGGAATTTACAAGCAATCACAAAATAGTAGTATATATGATGGATGTTACAGAATGTCTAGTTGTGCCATGATTATAGAATATTTGCGACAATCATTGAATTTTTCGCGTAAATTGTACATCTCTTTTTCAAGTCCCCATTATTTTGCTTGGTGGGAAGAAATTTGAAATGGAAGGAGCAGTAACCAGGAATTTTTTTTTTTTATTACTAAATTTAAATTGTATTAAAGGAGAAATATTAATGTACAAACGTCATGGGGAACCCCAATCAAAACATAGCATATACATCACCCCCAGAATATAGCATAGACATCATAAGACATGCCCTATGATGTCATGACTATAAAAGAAAACAAGGCCAGATGCCTAAATAAAAGAGAAACAATCTCAACATTCATGATAATACAATGTATAGAAATCAGACAATACCAAAAAAAAAACCATCCAAAGTAGCAGCAGCCCACAATAGCAACAAAAACAAGATCAGTCCAAAGACCAAGAGGCAGCAGCCACAACAGAACCGAAAGAGCAGCACAACAGAGCACAAGGCCCAACAAGAAAAACCGGTAGCAGTATAGCAAAGCAAAACAGCAGACAGGACGAGGAAAGCAATAGTTGCAGCAAAAAGTGCAGCAGCTGCAGCCGGCATCAAATAAAATAGCAGCAAGCTAGCAAACGATAACAGCCCAAAAAGTAAACCAAGAGCTCAAAACTAACAGCCAGTAGGCAGCAGACAGCAGGCACCAGCCATGCCAATCAAAAAAGAGACATCCACTAAAATATCCCAGCAGCAAGCAGCAGAACTGTAGCACGCCAAGAAGCAGAACCTGAATTTTACTTTGGGACATAAGATTAAAGTTACTGATTATTGAATTTGTAGGTAGCATCATTTTTCCAATCAGCCTCATTAATTAGTTATGACAAATCTTGAGTGACGTCCTTCAAATGTGAATTTGTGATCTCTAGAATCCTTGCAGAAAGAGCGTCATATATCTTTGTTCTTAACCAGGAGAGTGGTAGCATCAGCAATCACCTTTTGCGGCCTCATCCAATGATCTAATTCTTTAAGTGCCAGTTTACAAGAGCTCTTAGTCATAGCAATCTGCCGAAACAACCTTCTGATTAGAAAGTAGCACATGATCAACGATAAGTAGAATTACAATGTGATAAAATATACACATGTACGCAGACATGATCTGTGCAAAAGCATGGCATGTTTAACAACAAAAGGAAAAAGAAAATTCATATAATTTCCACACTACTAATTTCTCCAAAAATTTTAGTACAGCCGATATTTATTTATGTTTTTATAGAATAATTTATACTAAAACCAACAAAGTAAAATTCACGAACAATTAAAATGATTCAAATCAGCTTTCCTATTTAGACATTATACAGGATTAAAAGGCCAAAGATGAATATTGTTCCAAGCTAATTTGATTACTTATGTGTAATGAGCCCTATGCTTCTTACTTGTAGCATCCATAGCGGCAACACCATCACAGACTCATTACCAACAGCTAATCACATTATAAATGTAATCATATAATAATCAAGATGGGTAGAACTCAGGTAATACCAAACAATAAATTGGCCCCTAGTTACATATTAGTATATTATGGAAATGATATAGGATAAAGATCATTATGACATATACAAACAGGTTAAAATAAAGATTATCTAGGCTTTAGAAGCAATTAAGTTGAAGTTCAACCTGTCGGTTGTATAAAGATTGATTATCATTAAGACTTTTAGTTTCTCTTGGTATACAGATAATGTTATACGTGTACGGCCAAGGGCCTTAAGGCAATTGAAATAAAATTTGGAGCTGCTTTGTTAGTTTAGAAGATGACTGTAGATCCAGAAAATAAAATGACAGAAAATAAAATGACTGTAGATCTGAATCTACAAGAATTTATAATTTATAAAACTGTATGCTCTCCACTTCACACTTCTAACCTCAGGTCCCTGAATGAAGGTGATCACGCATATATTATTCAAATTTTCAAGAAGTGTGACAGATGACTCCTTTTTTGTAGAGGTTTTAGTGATTCTACGTTAGCTCATGTGCAGTGTCAGTATAGAGCAGCTATACAATTATGTGGCCTCAGCCAGTAGCTTAGTGGCTCATAAACTGTAACTACTTTCAGAATGCCAATGGAAAATTAGTACCTCAATATCTCAAGTACGTAGAAGTTTACTGTTACAAAATACTGAAATAACTGTGGTGCCTTGCATTTAGAAAAAATATAAAAATACAGTTTAGGTGAACAAAGCTTACAAATGAGAGGTGAGAGATAATAGTAATAGTTACAAACTTACATTACCAAAATGTTTGCACACATAAAAGATATTGCCACCATTAGGATTTACAATTTACAAGTCAGAATGAAGTTTCACATTCTTCGATTGAAGACATTTCCTACAATCTACTCAACTCCGAAATGAAAGGTTTGTTGAGGTATTAAAGAATTTTTAATATTATCTGAAGTGAAAAACTGAAATAATTAGTTTTAATATCTAATTAAATTCATTTCAAATGTTGAGCTAATGCCATCTGTTATGCTAAAATTAGAATACATACAAAATAAACAAAACAGAAATAAAATGCCCGTGAAGAACATACAACATACCGTTGTGTCTAACATGATGGCGACAACCTTTTCTTCGAATTGAGCATTGTACTCTTTAACTAGGTCAATGGTTTTCTGGTGTAAAGCATGGTCTCCATGGGACATATTTAAACGTGCCACATTCATTCCTGTTTTAGACAGCTTCCATATCATTTACAATGAGCTTGTAGATGGACCAATTGTACACACTATCTTTGTTTTTCTTGGAATATCCGAAGTAATATGTGTCTGGCCTCGAGTATAATTACTATTCATAAGCTCAAAAGAAGAGCTCAGCATGTCTTGAACAAGAATTATGGAATTAGATAAAAAGGGGCAGCAAAATCTAAAAATAACAACTTATAGAAAAACAAAACCTTAAAATGAATAAATAAAAAACAAATCTTAAGATAGAGATAAAATAATGACACAAACATTAATTAAAACACATCAAAAAGTCAAATTCAACATAATGATCCAGTCATTAAAGTATAAGGCATAATTTTTAGCCTCTAGATACGCTTCTTCACAGTTAAACTATTAAAAAGAGCACCAAGATGTCAACTGCAATCATTTACTTACTGGCAAAAAAAATAGAGTAATTAATTATTATTTTTACTTTCAAATCATTCCCCTTTCTTTCCAAAATAATCACAGCATTCACATTTCAGTAAAAATCAATACTTCCAAAATTATTTAGAAGATTAATACTTCCAAATCTTACAACTATGTTACTGCAGAAAAATAGACTTGAATAACAGACTTGGCAGGAACTCTGTTACTGCAGAAAAATAAAGCAACAATTGAAAGGATTCTTATTTCAATAATGAAAGGAAACAATAATTGACTGATAATTATCTGGAATGCTATATATATAGGAAAACATAACTAAAAAACTCAGCTACTTGGGCCTAAATATCATCATCTTCTTCGGAATATTCATCATCATTAAAATATTCATTATCATCTTCATCTTCTTCTTCATCACTACATTCTCTATCTTCATTTTCTGCTTCCGGTAACGATGGATCCACTTCTTCAGCAAATTGAGAATCATCAAGCAATATCAAATTCTGAGTTTGCTCCTCAATATTATATAAGTCAAAATCATGAAACTCTTCCTCCTGATATGTCTCTTCATTACTATTTTCAGCAACATCATATGTGTTTCTTGCTTTTGTTGTGATGACAGTAGACCAACCTTTAGCTTTAGTCGACACTGGATTAGCATAGAACACTTGTACAACTTGTGATGCAATAACAAATGGCTCATACGGCTTGTGCTTTGAATTTGTATCAATTGTAGTTATCCCGTACTTGTCAATAACTACCCCTTTTTCAGAATCATACCATTCACATTGGAACAAAAATACCGAATTCTCTTCTCCATAGTATTCTAGTTCAACTACTTTAATTAATTGTCCATAATAGTCTCGTTCTTGGCCTTCAAAAGTACATCCCTGGACTAAAACACCACTATTTTGAGTTACCTTTCTTGACTCCAATTCTTTTGTATGGAACCTAAAGCCATTGACAATGAATCCATCATAACATGTCACCTCTCTAGACGGACCCATAGCGAACGCTTTTAGACGCGTATCAACGACATCATCATTCTTGACTCTCTTTTCAAACCATTTTATAAATGTCGAATTATGTTCCTTTTGTAGCACTTTATTCGACATGTTTGGACGTAATTCTTTTAATAAATGCGTGTGCTCCCTAGAAGTAATGAAATAAATTAGTAGATATAGAGTAATGATTTACATATCTAAAAGTAATAAACTTTATAAGAATTAAAATGTCATACTCGATGAAGTCAAAGACTTCCTCACAATTAGACAAGATGTATAAGGTTGATGCCTCGAGTTCTTTATCGGACAGATCTTCGCGTTTTCGTTTTCCTCCAATTGGACGACCAGGCCTAGGGTGGCTAAATATTGATAACTTTCCATTAGTTTCGGCTTGACTGCCATCGTCATTTCGATCAGCTCGGTTGAACTTGGTTTGCACCCTAAGATCAAAATATCGAGAAGAAAAGTAAACTAGTTCATCTATTATGTATGCCTCGGCTATTGAACCCTCGGGGCAAGCCTTGTTACGCACCCTTTTCTTCAAAGAACACATGCACCTATAATTATATTAAAGTTAGGTAATCACTTTAACAATAAAAAAACTTGGCAAGAAAAGAGATTTAATTTAATAAAACATCACCATCACCTCTCGAAAGGGTACATCCAACGATATTGTACTGGTCCTCCGACCTTGGCTTCATATGCCAAATGAACAGGTACATGCTCCATTGAATCAAAGAAAGATGGTGGAAAAATCATCTCAAGGTTGCACAATATTTCAGCAATAAATAGCTCAAGCTTCTCTAACTCAGCTAATTTATACACCTTAGAGCATATGTCTTGAAAGAATTTGCACAAAGCATTTATTGGTTCCCATATAGCATTTGGTAAGAAATCACGAAAGGCTAATGGCAAGAATCTCTGCATGAGAACATGGCAATCATGGCTCTTTAGCCCAATTATTTTGCAATTGTCAAGGTTAACACAATGAGAGATATTTGAAGCATAACCATCTGGAACTTTTAGCAATTTAAGCCACTTGCAAACCTGCTTGACTTCTTCGCTTTTTAAAGAATATTTGGCTTTTGGCAATTTAAATTTCCCATTACCACTCTCTTCAGGATGTAATTCAAATCTTATACCAAGCTCTTGCAAATCTAAACGAGCTTTGAGGTGGTCTTTTGATTTTCCAGTAATGTTCATCATAGTGTAAAATAAGTTATCAAAAATATTTTTCTCAATATGCATCACGTCTAAGCAATGTCTTATTAGAAGCATACTCCAATAAGGCAATTCAAAGAAGATACTTTTCTTTGTCCAGTTATGCTCGATTCCAAACCCAGGAGTCTTATCGGTACTATTGTTTTTATCCTTTCCAAAGATGACCGAACTAAATTGAGATACAAAATTTAACTCCTCAACACCTGTTCGTCGAGGCGGGGGATTTCTCCGCTCGGTTTTATTATTGAACTTATTCTTCTCAACTCGATATTTATGATTATGCTTCAACCAATGACGATGGCATCCAAAATAACTTAGCTTCCTCCCATGTTTAAGGTTTAAAGCTACACTTGGATCCATACATGAAGGACATGACAAGGCCCCATGTGTACTCCAACCCTTCAATATGCCTAGCGCAGGAAAGTCACTGATTGTCCATATTACAGCTGCTTTCATATTAAAATTTTGCTTTGAGAAAGCATCATATGTATCAACTCCAACATCCCACAAAGTCTTTAGTTCTTCTATAAGAGGTCGCAAATACACATCAATCTCTCTTCCAGGTCCATGTGGACCTGGAATAAGCAGTGACATTACGAAAATTTAGAAAGATTATAAAATGAGTTTTAGTTTTTCTTGGACCAAAATAAGTAATCTCAAGTACATGAAATTAAAAATAAAATTAATTATAGTGGGTGCAGATGATAGTAATGTTGGAAAAAAAAAATTGAGGCCTGACAAAGAAGAATTTAAGTTATTGCATTAAGCTTCAATAATTTTTTAAGAGTAATAATTGATATTAAAACATCATTTTTATTAATAATATTATTTTAAAATAATAAAAGAGAAGAGACTTAATTTGTAGCTTAATCTAAGAAAGGATATAAATTTTTAATATTATTTTAATTTATTGTACTTTTTTGAATAACAAATTTGTACTTAATTACTAGTGGATCAATTAATTCATATTTCACAAATTTACTAAAAAAATAATTAAATGAAACTCTTTTTTTTTAGAACAAAGGGTATATCAAAAGATAATTAAATCAAAAGAAATCTAAACTAATTAAATTTAATTAAAAGATAATTAACCAAACAAAAATCTAAGCTAATTTAGTGGCATATTCCGCTCATTTTGAAGCAATGGCGGGATCTATCTTTCTATAATTCATTTCAAGAAGTACGATTATATAAACTTCTCCATCTTTTCCATTGGCGGCAAATTGAAACCCTACACCCATCTTCTACCAAAGTTGTGATCCCAGTTAAGGTTGTGATTTTGAAGGTAAGTCTTCTCCTTGGTGTTTATTCTCTCCCTCTTTCCTTTCTCTGTTCTAATTTGGCCCCAATTCCTGTTTTGGCCCCAGTTAAGGTTGTGATTTAGAATTGTGATTATGCTTTCTCTGTTCGAATTTGGGCCTAATTCCTGTCATAAAGGATGCCAGATTATCAGTTTCTATGGTTTGGATGTAAAAACTATGTGAATTGACCGACCATATGCTGGTACCAGTGTAGACATAAATCAGCCACCTTAGTCTAAACTCTAAACCAAAGTGGGGAAAAGAAAATGACTGAGCAAATGGGTGTCCATACTGATTTCTTAGCTTTCCCTAGTAAAGAATGTGATATTCTACTACATGTTTAAATTAATACTTATAATCCCTGGTTTTATTCTTTATTTAATCTGTTTATGCATGTTTCTTTTGAGAATCTTACTCTTTTATGTTACTGATTTTCTTTTTTACTTTCATATGCATATTGATTAATGCATGTGCAAACCAAAACTAGTCATGAGAATGAGAAGAAGACGTATATACTTGTTTTAAACTAGAGTTTTCGGTAAAACAACACACTAAGTTCATGACAGCCTTGAAATCTTTCAATTTCTAATTCTTTCTTATTTTCAATAGTATAAATAATGTATGCTCTATAAAGATCCATAACAAATACTTACCATATGTATAGTGCTTAATTTATTAGAGCTTTAGCATCAATTCCAAGTCATGTATATGCGTGTGCATAACTTGAAAGAATGTTAAATTGAGGAACTTTTGGTTAACTAATCACCTACTTCTTGAGCAAGCTTGGAAAGAGATGGCTCAAACCCTTTCGGAAGCTAATTTTGGTTGCGTAAAGGAAATCCTTGAAGCAGAGCCACCAAAATGGTTGGCCGACAGTGTTGCTTCTACTTGTATGTTGTGTAATGTTCGTTTTCATCCAATCATGTGCTCCAGACATCACTGCTGGTTTTGTGGGGGGATTTTTTGCAATGATTGTTCCAAAGGAAGGAGCTTATTGCCTACTAAGTTTCTGAAGGGGAATCCAGAACGTGTCTGTGATGTATGTTGTGTTCGTCTTGATTCAGTACAGTCATACTTAATTAAAACAATTACATAGTATGTTGTTCATTGTTCATTGATGTATGTCTAGCATCCATGAACATCCACAGCCTGCATTGTAATAAGCGTCTAAAAGTTAAGCCAATATAGAAAACATACTTCAGTTGCATTTCATTTGGCTAACTCAGGCTATAAGCGTCTAAAAGTTAAGCCAGTATAGAAAACATACTTCAGTTGCAAACCTGAAAAAGTATAGAATAAGATTTGCTTATTATAGAAACTGATAATCTTATTCAACAGTAGAATATGATATAGTAACATAGCATATCATGATATCTTATTCTACTGTCAAGCCCAATTTGCTTATTATTATAGAAACTGATAATATGGCATCCTTTATGACACAGATTGGTTTTGGTGAACCGCAAGGTTGTGGGAAAACTGTGACGCCCCCAAAATTAGGTATACATCACCCATCTTGGGTCGCCAGATACATGGTACAGAATTCAAATACAATTTACTAATACCACTGTCGTGTATAATACGACAAAATACAACTGTGAGTTTGAATACAATAATTGTCTACTAGAGATCATACAAACTCAAAAGGAGTCCTCATTACAATTATTAATACACTATTTCTCAGAATAGTGAGGACTACTAATGCTATCCTCTGGACCGTCACTCCATTCCCCGACTATTCCCTGATATGTTCTCATTTCCTGAAGAGAATAGTGAAAGAAAGGGTGAGCTCAACTAGCCCAGTAAGAAATATTATGACTAAGATAATGCAGAATAAATTATCATTAGTCTCCAACAATGTTAAACTGATAAAATATAATAGACATCAAGTTTAACTGCAGCGGAATAAGCAATACATTAAAAGAGTCAAGTAGAGAGAATTGAATCTACTATCTTTTATGATTTAAAAAGTGTTTCATCACTTTTATCGCTGAGACTCAGCTCAATAAATAATCCACATCATTAAATCATCCCTGCACTACAGGCCAAAGATATTCTTTAGTATCACGACCACGAATTATCCATGCACTACGGGCCAAAGATAATCGTGTTTTCATCAACGGTCCTGATCATGCCATAAAACAATTATCTTTGCACTACGGCCGAAGAGAATCCATAGCCATAAGCATACCAAAAACTGTCCATCAATGCACTACGGGCCAATGAGGACTTTTTCCACATCATTTGTAATATTACGGTCATGATTACACCGCATAATCCCTAGTCATAATCATACCAAGTCCATCTATGCACTACAGGCCACAGATGACTTTCAACATAACATAAACATGAGGATGATGACAATGATATAAGAATTTAATAAAACAAGTTCAAGAATTAATTTGTCCATGAACCAATAACGTCCAAATTGTCCACACAATACTGTTTTGTGGTGTAAAATTCAAGAATGCTCAGAAGAATATTTTCCTGAAAAGATACTGAATGAAGCGCAAATATCAAGGATATTCTACTATTTTCATGGAGTATAGAAGTCAAAACTTTAACCAACTGGGTATAATAAAGAATAAAATAACAAAAGAAATCACCATGCATGCGGAACTTCGCATAGGCAGGTTATTCTAACAGAATACTAAATAACGGAACCAGGTCAGGTGAAATTCACACCGACAGGATGTTCCAACAGAATAATAAATGCAGAATAATAAATGATGGAACCAGGTCCGGCGTATAGCACAGACTGGATATTCCGACAGAATAATAAAGACGGAACCAGGTCCGGTGTAAAACACACAGACAGGATGTTCCAACGGAATAATAATAAAGACGGAACCAGGTCCGGTGTAAAACACACAGACATGATGTTCCAACAGAATGATAGAAGAATGTCACCAAGTATAGGGTAGACCGCGTATACAGGTTATTCCAACAGAATAATAAGAAATGGAATAACAATAGTTCTCTTCATGAATAAGAAAGAATAACACCCCTTACCGTAACAGAAACTGGATATAGAAGTAGTGAAGTAGCAGAATACTCTTCTTCTTTCTCTCTATAATTTTCTCTCTATAGCTTCTCTCTATAATTTCTCTCTCTAGAGTTTCAATGAATTCGTAAGAAAATAATGAAGGAATGAGCTTCTATTTATAGGAAAATGGAATGCATAGTAACTAATCCATGAACGGTCCAGATTGATTTACTTTAATCTTACGGTCCATAATTAAAGAAAAATCTTTTAAATAAAATATAATATATTCTATTTATATAAAAAGATTTTTACTATGCAAACACTATGCAACACTATGCAAAACACTATGCGACACTATGCATAATAAAATATAATATATTCTATTTATAAAATAACTTTAATAAAGTATTCTGTTTTATATAAAAAGATGTTTCTGTTTTATTACGTTAATAGTACGAATAAAACAAAACGTCATCATCGCTATAATAATTCATATTATTAATCGAAAATAATTGAATCAAACTGAGCGACTTCTCACATAAATATCAATAATCAATACCGTGTGCTACTATGCAACAACGCGTATTACTGTACTTTTACTACCTAGTAGTTCAACAGTATCAACGGTAAAACTTCCGCCGTTATTTTCAATAAAATATTTTTGTCGTTTTCTCAATCCGACAATAATTCTGTTGTGGGGTCCACCAATAATTGTACCGTCGTACGAATATTTTCCGACACAAAGAATATTCCATGACCAATCGACTATAATATAACAACTTGCATACTTTGTAAAATTTATAAATACTACCCACAACTATAATATTATCTCAAATTCACACCATAATATAAAAAAAATTATTTCGAGAAAATTAATTCTTTATTCATAAAATCTGGGGTTTCACAATCTCCCCTCCTTATGGAATTTCGCCCTCGAAATTTACGTACGTACCTGGTATACCGAACAGGTGAGGATACCTTGACTTCACTTCAAATTCTAACTCTTGAGATATAACCTTTGAGTGTTGAATACGATTCTTCTTATCCAAGATTGTAACACGTATCTCGTCAAACGTTAAATCATCCGCTATCTCATCCGGTTCTAAATTAATAATGTGGTTCGGGTCGTCCACAAATTTACGTAACATCGATACGAAAAAAAAGTGTTATGAACACGCAATATATTTGGCGGTAAAACGAGTCTATAAGTCACAGTTCCTACTCAATCAAGGATTTCAAATGGGCCAATAAAATCAAGCGTTTAGACTTCCTCTATTCGTCAATTCTTGCTTCTAAAATAACGCCCTCTTGAACCTTCTTAATTCTTCACATTCTTCAGCTCCGAGTGTGTAGCTTGAGCGGCTTTAACTTTGTCGATTAAAGTCGATTCTACTTGTATATTCGTTATCTTCACGTGAGTTCGTATATTCGAACTTGTAAACGCATACGATCTTCTACTCACACGTCAGCTACCATGTTCGCTTTCCCACGATAATATTGCATGGTACGATCGTAATCTTCAACAGCTCGAGCCAACATCTTTGGCACGTTATACGTTCGTTTTAGGTGAAGAAAATATTTGAGGGTTTAAGAAATGGGTTTTGTATTGGTGTCAATACCAAATTCGATTTCACGCTCTGGGGTAAGCTAAGAAGTCTTCAGGAATACGTCAAGAAATTTATTAATAATAAAAATATCATCCAAAACTGTTACTCCCATTCAAGACTTGGATAGTACGTCACATTGATACCAACTGTAACTTCTATCCCTTAACCTAGATAGCACCTCACAATGATACCTATCAACTTGTTATCGTTATTCACGACGTCGCCTACAGAAAGTCTGGCTTCGGTCCATTCCACACAAAGAAGTCATCAACAAAAGGATCGTGGCTATTTACTTATGGCTTGATATGACAATGATTGAATTTAGTGGTTTGGTTGCTTAAATTCGCATAATAGGTTGGTTAGGAATATGAAAGCTAACAACCTTACGAAAAACATGATGAGTAGTTAACCAATCGTTTCCTAAAATAGCATCAAAGATAAGTATTTTCAAAGAGACAAGATCAACACGTAACGTGAAAGTGTCGATTTGAATCAAATAAGATTTATAAACAGTGGAGGTAACGAAGGTTTCTCCCAATGGAGTTTCAATAGATAAATCAAAGTTTAACTTCTCTGGAGTTAAGTACAAACATTGAACACAACTAGGTGAAATAAAAAAGTGAGTAGAACCGGTATCTAACACAGTATAGACTTCGTAAGAGCTTATGATTAACTTACCCGTGATAATTTTATTCAGGTTCCTCGTCACAAGAGAAAAAAAAACGCTCTCTCTTAAACTACCGGCTTTGGCTTGTCTGGGACATCCTTTGGCATCATTATCCCAGCAGGAATTGACTTTATCATACGACAGAATCGAGCTAGGTGACCTTCTCTTCCGCAATTAAAGCATGCTTTGGACTGCTGCGTACAGTTTGGACGGATGTGTCCCTCCTGTCCGCATCTGAAACATACGACCAGTGGTCGTTCTTCTTCCTTAACAACGGTTGCTGGTGCTGACGTCTTTACGTCATTGTTGAACCTTCTCTTCTTGAAATGTCCATTCTTATTATTTTGGCCATGATTACCACCGAAGTGGTTACCATTCTTGGTATGATAATTTTCCCCGCGATGGTTATCATTGTTCCGATGGCCGTTGCCACCAGTATGATTATTATCGTGTTGCTGGTCATTACCTTTTGGTTGTGATAACTCATTATCGCGCTCCACTAACTGAGCTCTATTCACAATATCTGAATATAAACAAAGTTTGTGAGAAATGAGGTATTGACGTATATCGGGTTTCAAACCTCGCAAAAACATTCGCGCCATTCGCTCCTCATTATCGACCAAATGGGATGCAAACCGGGACAACTCCGCAAACTTAGCCTCGTACTACAACACGGTCATATTGTTTTGCTCCAGCTTGATAAACTCTACCTCCTTCATGTGACGAATACTTTTGGGAAAGTACTTGTCGTTGAACAGCTCTTGGAACTTCTCCCAAGACATCTTGAGTGCGTCAGTCTGGGTACGTTTTACAGATTCCCACCAATGATCTGCTTCTTCACGCAACATAAAGGTGGCAAAAGGAACCTTTTGCTCCTCGGAGCATCCCAAGACATCAAATATCTTGGTGATCTGCTTTAACCACGTCTCCGCCTTAAGTGGTTCTGGCTTTCCCAAAAACTCTGGTGGTCCCAGCTCCTTGAACTGCTTAGCAGTGACCAACCGTGGGTTGCCATTGTTTTCTCCTGCATTATGAATAGGAGCCGCCTTCTCCCGTTGTTGCATGAATTGCTCCTTAAACTGCTTAGCGGTGACCGTCCGAGAGTTATCAGTATTTCTACCTGCATTTTGGACAGGAGCTGCCTTAGCCTGTTGTTGCATGAATTGCATAAAGTCTCTGACCATCCCATCATTCACCATTTCATCGGTGTTATTATTTTCATGAGGAGTATTGTCCTCTAGTTGCACATTATCCTGATTATTGATCTGTGGAGACTCAACGGTCTCCTGTGCTCCATTGATAATCTCAATATTCTCGGATGCCATTTTCAAACACTGCCACAAAACAAAGATTAATTGACATGTAACATAATATCCCTATACTCTGACCGACCAATAAAATAGCACATACTTAGGTAGGTCATACTAGCGAAGGAATTCCCCGTCTCTCCCCTCCTAGTACTATTCTCACATCTTAGCCAGGGATCATATCCCTAAGCTCTGATACCAACTGTGACGCCCCCAAAATTAGGTATACATCACCCATCTTGGGTCGCCAGATACATGGTACAGAATTCAAATACAATTTACTAATACCACTGTCGTGTATAATACGACAAAATACAACTGTGAGTTTGAATACAATAATTGTCTACTAGAGATCATACAAACTCAAAAGGAGTCCTCATTACAATTATTAATACACTATTTCTCAGAATAGTGAGGACTACTAATGCTATCCTCTGGACCGTCACTCCATTCCCCGACTAGTCCCTGATATGTTCTCATTTCCTGAAGAGAACAGTGAAAGAAAGGGTGAGCTCAACTAGCCCTGTAAGAAATATTATAACTAAGATAATGCAGAATAAATTATCATTAGTCTCCAACAATGTTAAACTGATAAAATATAATAGACATCAAGTTTAACTGCAGCGGAATAAGCAATACATTAAAAGAGTCAAGTAGAGAGAATTGAATCTACTATCTTTTATGATTTAAAAAGTGTTTCATCACTTTTATCGCTGAGACTCAGCTCAATAAATAATCCACATCATTAAATCATCCCTGCACTACAGGCCAAGGATATTCTTTAGTATCACGACCACGAATTATCCATGCACTACGGGCCAAAGATAATCGTGTTTTCATCAACGGTCCTGATCATGCCATAAAACAATTATCTTTGCACTACGGCCGAAGAGAATCCATAGCCATAATCATACCAAAAACTGTCCATCAATGCACTACGGGCCAATGAGGACTTTTTCCAAATCATTTGTAATATTACGGTCATGATTACACCGCATAATCCCTGGTCATAATCATACCAAGTCCATCTATGCACTACAGGCCACAGATGACTTTCAACATAACATAAACATGAGGATGATGACAATGATATAAGAATTTAATAAAACAAGTTCAAGAATTAATTTGTCCATGAACCAATAACGTCTAAATTGTCCACACAATACTGTTTTGTGGTGTAAAATTCAAGAATGCTCAGAAGAATATTTTCCTGAAAAGATACTGGATGAAGCGCAAATATCAAGGATATTCTACTATTTTCATGGAGTATAGAAGTCAAAACTTTAACCAACTAAGTATAATAAAGAATAGAATAACAAAAGAAATCACCATGCATGCGGAACTTCGCATAGGCAGGTTATTCCAGCAGAATACTAAATAACGGAACCAGGTCAGGTGAAATTCACACCGACAGGATGTTCCAACAGAATAATAAATGCGGAATAATAAATGATGGAACCAGGTCCGGCGTATAGCACAGACAGGATATTCCGACAGAATAATAAAGACGGAACCAGGTCCGGTGTAAAACACACAGACAGGATGTTCCAACGGAATAATAATAAAGACGGAACCAGGTCCGGTGTAAAACACACAGACAGGATGTTCCAACAGAATGATAGAAGAATGTCACCAAGTATAGGGTAGACCGCGTATACAGGTTATTCCAACAGAATAATAAGAAATGGAATAACAATAGTTCTCTTCATGAATAAGAAAGAATAACACCCCTTACCGTAACAGAAACTGGATATAGAAGTAGTGAAGTAGCAGAATACTCTTCTTCTTTCTCTCTATAATTTTCTCTCTATAGCTTCTCTCTATAATTTCTCTCTCTAGAGTTTCAATGAATTCGTAAGAAAATAATGAAGGAATGAGCTTCTATTTATAGGAAAATGGAATGCATAGTAACTAATCCATGAACGGTCCAGATTGATTTACTTTAATCTTACGGTCCATAATTAAAGAAAAATCTCTTAAATAAAATATAATATATTCTATTTATATAAAAAGATTTTTACTATGCAAACACTATGCAACACTATGCGACACTATGCATAATAAAATATAATATATTCTATTTATAAAATAACTTTAATAAAGTATTCTGTTTTATATAAAAAGATGTTTCTGTTTTATTACGTTAATAGTACGAATAAAACAAAACGTCATCATCGCTATAATAATTCATATTATTAATCGAAAATAATTGAATCAAACTGAGCGACTTCTCACATAAATATCAATAATCAATACCGTGTGCTACTATGCAACAACGCGTATTACTGTACTTTTACTACCTAGTAGTTCAACAGTATCAACGGTAAAACTTCCGCCGTTATTTTCAATAAAATATTTTTGTCGTTTTCTCAATCCGACAATAATTCTGTTGTGGGGTCCACCAATAATTGTACCGTCGTACGAATATTTTCCGACACAAAGAATATTCCATGACCAATCGACTATAATATAACAACTTGCATACTTTGCAAAATTTATAAATACTACCCACAACTATAATATTATCTCAAATTCACACCATAATATAAAAAAAATTATTTCGAGAAAATTAATTCTTTATTCATAAAATCTGGGGTTTCACAAAAACTACACTTTTTCGAGTCACCAAGAGGTAGATTACAGAATGATGATGTTTTATTATGTACAAGCAAAACAATCTTATTCTACTCGTACCATTTTATGTGATTATTTTGTATATGTTGGGTATATAAATTGTTCTTTGTACTATTTAATGCTACTGTCTTGCAGACATGTAAGATGCTAATTGATTTTGAAGCAAGTAGAGTAGTGAATAATTTTGAAATTTCATTACAACATCATCTTGAATAATTTCTTTTATTTATCCTATACTTAATTATAAGTTTTTTTTCTTCTCTAGCCATGGTGAGAACTAGAGGTGGGAGTAGTCTTTCCGGTAGGAGATCAACTCTTCCTCATAATAGTTGCGAGACTGTTAACATGGAGAGAATGAGAGATGAGCCTACAGTATCTCATAATAGTGGTGAGAGTGTTGATGGGGCTACAGCGAATACTACACAAGTCGAAAGCTTATCTCGTAAGAAAAGGGGGCCAACTCTAGGGATAATGAAGCCTAAAACAGGCCAAACAAAGATGCTTGTCAATATCATTGGACAAAAGTAAGTTTTTACAAATATACTCATGTTTGTCAGTATGCAAGATACATACAATCAATTCTTGACACATTTAAGATTCGTTTTCTGACACGTAATATAACGTCTGTTTTTAACTATAACAGGTAACCCATGTAGCACAATGTAATCCAAAGAACATAAAAGAAACTGATAATATCATGTTACTATAAAAGCAATTAATAGGGGTTCCATTTAACGAGATTTGATTAATCCTATTGTGACAACTTTGCTTCTACTTTTCATTATTGTTGTACTAATCATATCATGCTATGTTACTATATCTTGTAATTAGCTTCCTTGAACCTGAAGCTCAAAGCAAGACTCGCATATTATTTTAAAAACGTTTTAAAGAAGCTCGAACCAAATTCGAGCAATGGCCAAAACATGAAATTCAACTTTTGTGGGTAGAATATTTGGTATGTTTTAATGAACACAAATTTTAATTGTAGAAGAAAGTTTATCAAAAAATGTATTATTCATTATATATTAATTAATATTTTTACTTGTGGATGGCGTTATAGAAATATTTTCGTTTCTCTTCATCCGAGGAGGAGGGAAGGGGTCGAATCATATGGGAGGAAAATGCACGAAAAAGCTACCCAAACTATTTATGGAGATGGAAAGATGATGCCATTAAGAAGTTTGGTTCCATTGAGGAAGCAAGGGATAAAAAGCCTAGTTGGACAACTCTTGATGTGTGGCAGGAGATGTGTGATTATTGGTTGAGTAAAGACTTTTTAGACTCTAGTGAGCTGCAAAAAAAGAACAGAAACATAACTACGTACGTTCCTCACACATCAGGCTCGATACCGTACGCCATTAGGAGGGAACAAGAGGTAAATTATAAGTTGATAAAATTAAATTAATAATATGCATAGTTGATAAATGCACATGATAACGATAAAAGATTCATATCATGATGCTCTGTTTGGAGTTATTAAGTGTTCATGTGGTATGTATTACTTATTTTTAATATTAATGTTTTTAATCAAAATAATTATTATTTTGCTTGTTTTGTCTTAGAAACAAAGACTGCATCGTCCGCCAACGCAATATGAGTTATATAAATAAACTCATATGAGGAAGGAGAAGGGTAGCGAGGAAAAAACATGGGTTTGTGATGAAGCAAAGAGGAAATTGGTATGATTTTCTCTCATAAAATTATATACTTTGTTTACTCATGTGAAAGTGAAGATTGTTGTTCGTTCTATTCGCAATTAGTTACGAGTATTGTTAATTATATATACATTTTTTGTGCACTGTATAGGATGATTATGAGAGAAAACTCTTAGCTAAACACGGTGATACAGATAAGCCTGTAAATGAGTTAGATGATCCAAATTTGGAGACATGGCAGGAAACTGTTGGAGGCGTCAAAAAGGGTAGACTTGTTGGTCGACCAGGGGAAAAATGGAGTTCTCGTCGTGCTTCATATTGTCCATCTTTAGTTACAGATGAGAATTATATTAAATTAAAGAAAATGGAAAGCTACATGACTTATCTTCATCAATATGCAAAGAATATGGCCGAAACACTTGCACTTGATCCTCCTATAGACCCAAATGATTTGTTTACTTCATCAAATGCTTCAGCTGATATTCCAACGAATAACTCAACCACGCATGCTAAGAATGACAACGAAGATGATGACGACGGCCAAGAGGACTCTATGGAGAATTCAGGATGATTTAACTTTTATTTACTTATCTATTTTATTAGTTTAGGGTTCTTTGATAGATGTTGGGTTTAATTGTTAATTGTTTGATGAACTTATGACATGTAGCTACCTATTTAAGTAGTCGGTTATGAATTTATTGTTAATTAAATTGATCAAATTTCTTCATTTTAATAAATTTGATTTTACGTTTCAAATTTATTGTAATTTATGGCATTTACAAATTTAAAATATAAAATTGGCAATTAAATATATTTTAATATAGGATTTTTGTGATGGCTTTACTATCACCAAAACGTATAAAAAGGTTACAAAAATAGGGACAATTGTGATTGTTTTAGCCATCACAAGAAACTTGTGTACCTAACTACTTTGGCCATCATAAAAACCTTAACAATTATGTGATAGTCGTGGCCATCACAAAAGGATGTGATTGCTTTGGCCATCACACATAATTGGTGATTGTTTTGGCCATCACAAAAGGATGTGATTGCTTTGGCCATCACAAATAATTGGTGATTGTTTTGGCCATCACAAAAAGATGTGATTGCTTCGGCAATCACATATAATTGGTGATTGCTTTGATCATCACAAAAAGATGTGATTGCTTCGGCCATCACATATAATTGGTGATTGTTTTGACCATCACAAAAAGATATGATTGCTTCGGCCATCACAAATAACTATGTGCGCTAATGTGACTGATTTAGTCATCACAAAAGGATTGAATGTTTTGGTGATTGCCAAAACCATCACATAAAATCTTTCATGATGGGCGTATACAAGACGGCCATCGTGATGCTTAAAACCATCACATAAACCTTTCGTGATGGTTTTTTTAGTTTTTGTGATGGATTTTTGCCATCACAAATGACCATTTTTTTATTAGTGATAGGGGTTTGAACTTCCAAATCAAAAACATTCTTTTCATCAAATAAAATAAAAAATAATAAAGAAAGAAAGCTTAGAGGAAAAATAGTGTTATACCTTTTTATGCTTCTTCTTCTTCTTCTTTCCATGGAGGATCTTTCTATCTCCTCCTTTCTTCCTCAAGGGGCTGTCGTCCCTCTCCTCTTCTCTCCCTCTCGGTTCCTGTTTCTGCTGTTTCTCTCTTTTTCTTTCTCTTTCTTCTCTTTCCTTATCCTTCTTATTTCCTCTTTATCCTTATCTTCTTTTTTTTCTTCCACTTACCCGGCCACATGTGGCCTCTTATCATCCAATTCATATTTTATTTAATTGTTAATTTACTTAACTAATAATTAAATAGCCCCTCCTTAAGTTGGTCAAAAATTGGGCCACTTATTAATTAATTTCTATTGGACTTGTACTTTTATTATTTTGCTTACTAACAAAATAAATTTGGGCTTCCACCCAAAATTTAATTGGGTCAATACAATACTTGTCCCACACATAATATATTGGGCTAGCTTAATAATTTAATTGCCTTTAAACACTTTATCCACAAGTCAGATGCTTAAATAATTAATTGGACTTGATTAAATAATATAACCTCCTTAGTCCATTAAATCTAAATCTTTTGGACTCTAAATAAATTATTGGGCTATGATATTATCATATTCCATTACTTTTAATTCTATTCCATTCTACCCTTATTATTTAATTAGGGTTTTTATTTCTCACACTTGAAAATAAATTACTTACTTATGCATTTTTAATTTCATAACCCAATTAGACTTGGTTATAAAATTAATTATTTGAGATATATATATATAATAAATCTCTTAATGTTAGTATATATATTGATATACTAATATTCTCTCATATTATAACCTCTTAGGTTATTTAATTATCACACCTAATATATATTAGGTTACATAACCTAATTCTTAATCCACTTTTATATACAAAATAAATGTATTCACATTACATAATGTATATTTATCTAATCACACACATAATTTACATAATCATAACATATTTCACTTCTCACACTAATTTTGACTTTTCTCCATAAAAAGTCAACTATTGACTTTGACCAACAGTCAACCTTTACATATTTTGTGTTTATTGTCCATTCTGACTAAACTTGACGTTCTAAACGCAACCGAGCAGTCCGTGCTTTAAAATTCTATCTCTAACTCAAATTTTGAGTTTTAACTTACTCCCTTCTTATTGCTAATTGTATTAATTAACGACTTTATACTTATTCAAATTCTTATTTGCCAGTCAAGGCCAACATTCTACTAACATGGTTTTATCTTAATCCTTATATCATTAACTTAATTCATCATTCCTCTTGCTAAAATATATATAACATCTTACTAAGTATATATATTTCTATACATATATTCATCTTCGTTTAACCTCATAGCATCTCTTCATGTGAAATCTTATCTCTTTAATAAAATTTTCCATATGTACTTATATAACATTTCTTAAACTATTCAGTTCACATCGAATTTACAAGTATCGTAATACCATATTCTTGATATTCTTTCAAGTACATATTAATTCATTTCTAGGGTTTTGAAATTTTGTAACCCATACTTTCTCTATTCTCATTCGAATAGCAAACCATATAGGTTTTACTTGAAAATTTTAAATAAATCCTCAAATTCTCATCTAGGTTTTATTCTTTAACCTTTATTCTAATCATTGAAGATTTTATAAATTTTCGGGTTGTCACAACTATTATTATTATAAATATTATTATTATTATTATAGTAGTAATTATTATAATAATAATTATTATTATTATTATTATTACTATTATAATTATAATTATTATTATTTTTATTAGTACTATTGTTATAATTATTATTATTATTATCATTATTGTTATTATTATTGTTATTTGATTTGGGCTGGAATTTTATATTTGAATTTGATTTGGGTGGAAATTTGTAGTGTGAGATGAAATGTTTGGAAGAATTGAGATGAAATTTGAACCGTTCTTATGTTTTGTCAAATAAAAGATTCAAAATGGAATTTGTTTTATTATATAGATATAATAACGAAATCATGAATCTTTAAGTGATTCACTTGAATCAGATTAGTAACCGTTGCCACGCGAATCACAGAATTTCAAAAAATAGGTTTCGCGAATTTGATTACGGTTTTTTTTAAATAAATTTTATACAACAAATTATGCCTAATAAATTATCCTAAAACATACACATACATATATGGAATCAAAACAATTAATAATTGGCATAAAGTTTGGCTTTGATACCATTGTAAAGTTTTGTGAAAATCAAAGTAGCAATCAAATCGCAAAATTAGCGGAAGCAAAATCAAATCAAATTTTAAATTTTTTTACAAACCAATTACCCGAATCATCCTTTATGCGTATTATTAATTAAAACGAAAACAAGAAGTTATGGAATCATACCCTTATAGATACGAGCTTTTACATGTACAAGTTCAACTCCGACTTCTTCGTGATCTCCTTGAATTTTTGATTAGATTCCTTCATTTGATCAATATTAGCCACTCAAGTGTATGGCCTCTGTAAGACCCCAAATTATTAATAAATGAAATTTAATTTCCTCTATTTATTATTTTGAAATAGTAAGGGGTTGATTTGATTAATGTGGTTAGTTATGGGTAAAATGCGTAAATATTTTAAAATAAGCAGGTGGTTATAAAATATTCATTGTTGTCGGGGAATATTCGTTTGGTCGTGGAATATTCTTGCTGTCGTGGAATATTCGTACGACGGCGCAGTCTTTTGTGGGTCCCATAATAGAAAGCGATTGGATCAACATAGAGTACTATAGGCTGATTACCTAGACGTGCTCGTAAGTTATACCGGACTTACGGACTTCGTGTCAGGATGTCCTTTTCAAAGTACTTATGAAATGCTTACGGTCTTGAACCGGAATTGATGTTTTACTGAATATTGTAGCTGTAAAATGTTTTGAATGAAAAGAAGTGCTATTTTAAATTCTTAATAGTACTTCGTAACTATTTTCTAATTATTGAAGATATACGATTCCTATGTTTCAAGCATGCTATTTTACTAAAATTTTTGTACTTGATGAGCTAGTTACGCTCATTCTTGCTTGAACCATATGAATGCAACTACGATAGAACGAACCGATGGATCCGGCAAGGATAAAGGGAAGGCAAAGGCGAACCCGTAGATTGCTTATGTAATAGTATAGGTTTTGTAAGGAATAATATTGATATTATGACAAAGACAATGTATTGGTTGTAAAGAAACTGGGGTATGTAAATATTCTTTTGATATATATATATAAGACATATCTGTTCTTTTGAGGCATTTTAATTTAATGTTTGTGTGAACTGTAGCACCGTGTAGCACCATCTGTCGGGTTGGAAGATACCCGGATTTGGGGGCGTCACATCGACTACGACTAGAGGGTATCTTTTTCCTCCAAGACTGGTTGTTGGGATTGGCCCAAAGAGATCCAAGTGAAGGAACTGCAGTGGCTTGTCAATAGAGTTGGCAGTCTTGCTTTTGAATGAGCTTTTGGTCTGCTTTCCAAGCTGACAGGCATTGCATGGCCTTTCCTTCACGAAGTTGAACTTGGGTAGGCCAGTTACTAGGTCTTTTGTTGCCAGTTTGGACATGCTTTTGAAGTTTAAGTGAGACAACCGTCTATGCCATAACCCGCTCATTTCTTCAGATGATTTTGCTAGAAAACATATTGTCTCATCTGAGCTTAGTTGACAAAGATCCATTGTGTAGACATTTCCTTCTCTTGTCCCGGTTAGCTTTACAGCAGATGTCTTCAAATCTCTAACTTGACATTGATTATTGAGGAATGTCACTTGATGACCCTTGTCACAGAGTTGGCTGATACTTAGAAGGTTGTGTTGAAGACCTTCCACATAGGCTACTTTGCTGAAAGATACTGCACCATTGCCAGCAGAGCTATATCCTCTTGTCTTACCCGAGCCGTTATCTCCAAAGATGACTGAGGGACCTTTCTATGTAGTTAGATAGTAGAGCTTTGTTCCCTGTCATATGCCACAAGCATCCACTGTCCAGATACCATGTTGAGCTCGTGGAGCTCTTTTCCTGTCAAAATATTTGAACCTTCATTTTGGTTCCCATATTTGCATGGGTCCTTCATTGTTAATACATTTGGGAACCCAAATCTGACTAATCTTGGGTCTCACATGCATGGAGTTATAATAACATTTTGTGTCCCTATGACCAGATTTATTGCATATGAAACATCTATTATGATGCATGCCTGTGTGTGCATGATGATTCATCTTCCATTTGGACTTGTGTGGTTCTTTAGTTAACCTTCTATTAAACTGATTCTCTTTCTTCCACGTGTCCTTAGGTTTCATAAATAATGATGAGTGCGCCTTACCTCTATTGTACCTTCCCAGTTGATTCGTAGAGTTGGTCTTGCTTGACTCTACGATTCTTCGAGGTTGGTGAGTAAAGGTTGGGTTACTCTTCTCCTTTATGAAGCCCAGGCCAGCGTGAGATCCTTTACTTCTCTGAGTATAACTAGAAATACTAGAACAAGATTGAACTGGCTCTTCCAACTGTGAGGATTTCACAAAGGCAATGCCTCTATCAAAACTTGAGGCATTACTAGTGCTAGTTTCCACTGTCTTTACCACACAAGGCTCTGAGATGAATTCCCCAAAGCCTAGACATGTTTTGTCGAAAGTGCTTCTCTGACTAGAGAGCAGGCAGTCCATGGACAATGAGAATTTGTTCCATGCAGAGATAGTCTTCTCTATGTCCTCAACTTTAGAGGTTAGAATAGACTATCTTTGTGCATTGAGTGTGTTTGTCTGTTTTAAGGTTTCATTCTCAGCCTCAAGCTTAGAAAGAAGATTAGTACTTAGAAGGGTTATTTCAAGCTCTTCTTGAACTTTCTTCTTTTCCTCTTGAAGAAGTGAATGATCTTTAGACAAGACTCGGAACCACTTCATGTATTGATGTAGATCAGTAGTTATGCCATGCAGTGCAGTTCTTAAGTCATTCATGTCTACATCAGGTGAGTTGAAATCAAATACCTCGTCAAGACTTACATCATGTATGTTGAGGCTTTGTTTGTCCTTTGCATGTTTGGCCATTAAGCAAAGATTTGCCATATGTGGTTCTTCCTCGTCTTCGGAGTCAGCATTTGAGTTATTATCTGAGTCACTCCACAATCCTCCAGCTACCAGGCCTTTGTCTCTTTTCTGAGGCCTCTTGTTTCCTTTGTATTCCTTCTTTGCATGTGTTTTCTTCTTTAGTTCTTCTTTGATAGGTTTATTGCAGTTGGCGATGAAGTGGCCAGGCTTTTTGCAGTTGCAGCATAGGTCATTCATTTGCTCTTGGCTGATGTAATTGCTGACCTTCTTTGGCTTGTTGATTCTGCCTTTTCGTATGAACCTTCTTAGTCTCTTTGCCAGCATAGCAAAGTCATCATCATCGTCTTCATCATCATCAGAGTCAATCTCAATGTTGACCTTTGATGCACTTTCAGTTGCCATGAGAGCAACACTCTTATCCTTCCTTCTTCCTTCTGATAAGGTTTCAGCACGTTGGGTCAGCTCCAGTTCGTATGTCAGGAGATTTCGATATAGTTGTTGAACTGTCATTTCGTTGAGATTCTTTGACTCTCTTATTGCAGTGGTCTTGGCATCCCACCTGCTTGGTAGGGCTCTCATGAATTTTATGGTCAGATCTTTGTTAGGATAGACCTTTCCATATGCTCGTAGAGAGTTGAGCAGAACATTGAATCTTTCATAGGTGGCAATTACATTTTCTCCTTGCACATGAGCGAACATTTCGTACTGCTGTGCTAGAAGAGACTGTTTGTTCTCTCTAACTTCTTCAGTTCCTTCGTGCATGATCAGTAGAGCTTCCCAAACTTCCTTAGTTGTTTTGTTGTTTATAACATTTTTAAACAGATCATCATTTAAGGATTAGAACAGGATGTTCTTAGCCTTCTTATCAAGTTGGTCAGCTCATTTCTCGTTGTCTGTCCACTCTTCTTTAACTTTGATTTGTATACGATTTGGATCGTCAGTGGTTGGTGCAAGCTTGGTTGGAATATAGGGCCCATTTTAAACGATCTCAAATAGATCTTCATCTATTGAGTCCATGTACGCTTGCATCTTGACTTTCCAGTTAGCAAATTTATCCTTGTTGCACATTGGTGGCTTGCTGCCTCCCCCGGTCCTGGATTCGCTTGGTACGAGTGCCATTGGATCTACTAAAGCTTGTAAGCTATAAAATAGAACCTTCTTTGATACCAATTGTTAGTTCCTAGTTGGCACAATAGTTATCTAGAAGGGGGGGTTGAATAGATATTTAAATTTCTTTTCGTTTTAAACTTGTTCTTTGATAATGATTAAAACTTAGCGGGATAAATGTTTGTTTTAATCTTCTTTACCAAGCAATGGAGTAATGAGGGTAAGGCAGTTATGACAGTTATAACAGATATAGCAGTTATGATATGAATGTAACTGACACAGTCATTTTTAAGTGGTTCAGAGCACTTAAAGCTCCTAGTCCATTCTTCTACTCAACGAGTAGGATATCCACTAAGGATGTCTGTTACAACTTCTGAATCACACAGATTCCTTCTAGACCAGCAGTCTAGGAACTTCTTAGTTCACTCTAGAACTCTTCAAGTCCAGCAGACTTGGCTTTCTTATAGTTCACTACGAACTCTTCAAGTCCAGCAGACTTGGTACTCTTCTTCAGTTGGTTGATAATTGTGTTCTTATTGGTTGCTACTCAGTCGCTGTGTAAGCACTTGTTCTAAAGAACTGAGTAGCTGAGCAAGCTTTGCAATATCTCAGATCGTAGAGTTGAGCTTGAGAGATGTTCATGTTGTTTGTTTAATGTTTGCTTAGTTCTCTCTCATCTGTCTGATCTGCATATATGTGATGTTGAAAACTATCCGTTGGATCCATCCGTTGTGGCATTAAATGCATCTGAACTTTTTGTACTGTGATAGAGACATTTCTGCACATCTTCTAAAATTGCATTCTGGCCCACTGACACAGCAGACTACTTTCTCACCTACCACCTGAAAAGGTGTTTTGTCCCTCTTATCCATGGTACTATCCTTAGCTTCTTTAATACGCTTCTTTGTTGCATACTAAGGATATTTCTTTACTCTAGGACTGATGAGTACTGCAACATCTAGAATCCATTCCTCATATGTTGAAATCTACCTTTACACAGATCATGAGGCTCGACGTTTTCTGACATGAGACAGATGATGCTATACGATTTGGATTATGATTCTCTACGATTCAGATCATAGTGACTTGTTGCCTTGGTGCTTGATCTGATGCTATCATTTAGAGATCACTACGATTTCTCTTAAACCCTTGCACACTACGATCCTTACTTGCTCGTGTTGTTGACTCTACGTTCCCGAGAGCACACTACGATCGTTGACTTATAAACTTCATGTTTCCTTCAGCACACTGTGATCGTGGAGTTTGGCTCGGCCAACTTTGGGACCACTCTACGATTTCCGAAGAGTCCCTTCAAGGCAGGCACACACTACGATCCGTTAAGCTCTACATTTCTTCCTTGACTTCTGCACTGTTGATCAGATGATACACTACGATTTCTTCGAACTCTGTCTATTACATCTCAAGATCAACCTAACAGCTTTGATCTTTACTATCTATACATTCTATTAACGAATGATACATGTTAAGATCTTAGATCAACCTAACAACTTTGATCTATCACTAAGTCCTTGTACATAAATTCATTGAAGGACCTTACAAACAATCATGAGCTTTATACATTAAAACATCAAATCATAGAATGCATTCTCCCAACACATACTACTTTTACTAAGTCATAATTAAATATAAAAGACTTTGCAGAAATATAAGTGCAGAAAGTAAACAAGACGTAAAAAAATTAATTGGTTCGAAGCACAAAAATCTCATAGTCCACTCTTCTACTCTTCGAGTAGGTATAATCCACTAAGGATAGGTGATCACTGAGATCTGTTCACGAAGAACACTTAAAATAATTTAATCATAGAGATTCCTTTAAGTCACTAAGACTGGTACACACAGAACCCTTCAAGTCACTTAGACTTTGTTAAAAAAAGGCCACTAAGACCTGGACAATCACTAAGAGACATAGTGAATTGGAGGTGCTGCTAAGTTGCTTTAATTCCAGTAATGAAATATTTAGTACCAGAACAAGATGTTCTAGATCGTAGAGTGGAGTTCTTGTGAATTGGATAATAATTTAATTTTTCTTGACCTTGATCATTACTGTTGGATTGAATCTACATTCCTTTTATAGACGTTCTCGAGATTTTCCGGTTGGATAGTTGTCTTTGCTCATTTAATGCTCCGTTCTTAGAAAATCTCTTATTGTTGACTTTTAGAGAGGATGTGTCAGCTTGTTTTTGGTTGTGATATATCACATCAGAACTGCTACAGTGAAAATCATGTGGGTGTTGTCACTTCATCAAACTAGTTGCTCGACACAATTTAATCTTATCTTTTTTTTAAACTTAAGATATTCAACAACTATCTTGAGATCTTCACTCTATAAGGCTTGACATTGTCAGTCCCATGTCAAAATTGTTGTACTCTACGATTTTCCTAATCCTAGAGTTTCATAATGGTCGTAGAGTGTCTGGCTAGGTGAACTCTAAGAAACTTCAGTGTACTCTGTGAAGTTTCTCTAAGTCTTTGCCTCTTCAAGCGATCTTCATTCTTGATTTAATCATTTGATAATTTTTAGAACTTGTAGAATCTTGAGAGATGACTACATGATTCTGCAGACTTAAAACACTAAAAGTTGTCGTTCTACGATCTGTAAACTCTACGTTCCATAAGCTTTACAATTTTTGGTAGACTCTGCGAACTTGCAATGTGCTATACGATCTCTAAGTAAAGTGTTCTACGATCTTTGGCAGACTCTACGATCTTTAATGTATTTTACGATATCGGAGTAGACTCTGTGATCTTCAATTTGTTCTACGATATTTTAACAGACTTTACGAACTTCAATTTGGTTTACGATCTCTTAGCATACTCTACGAACTCAATCTTTATGCTCTACGATCGTCCAATAAGCTTTACGATCGTCTGATTTCCTAAAGTTTATACATTTGATTCATTCAACAGAATAGATCAAACTTGTTATCCTCTATTTCAAGTCTTTTAACATCATTTTCATTTTAAGCAATTCACGAACGCTACTGGTTACAAATATACAATATATCATCATCAAATCAAATATATGCATTTATTCTAACAAATAGTGAGTGGGTTCCACATGCATGTGTGAGAAACTCATCATTAATTATAATATTAGTAACCTACTAATCTCACACTTTATAAGTGAGAATATTACATAAATAAATTATAAAAAAGGAAAGAAAGTTTCATAATATTAAAATGAATAAATTATTAAATAAATTCTATAAGACTTCCTGTAAATTATATTTTTATACCATCCGGTCGAAACTTATCAATTCTGCATTTGAGAGAAAATTATTGAAATTTGATTGTGTTAACCATAACTAAATCAATTTTACCATGACATTTCTAATAGAAAAATATCTTTTATTTAAATACATTTTTAATTTTAGAACAAAAAAATATATTAAAACGATTTTCTAAAAGTAGTGTGAACACCATAATATTCTACGATGCCACCACCGGATAAATGTCGCCTACATAATGTAACAAACTGCTAACCGATGACTATAGCCACCGAAAAAACGCTACGACGTAGGAATTAGAACTGACTTTTTGGAGCTCTAAATGAAATAAGGGAGGGAGCAATGTTAGGATATAACATCTCAACTAGGCCCAATACGCAGGGCCCATGTATTTTATATGGACAAAGCCCAGGGAAGCCCAAGTGGCTCACTCTCCATATATATATATATATATATATATATATATATATATATATATATATATATATATATGGGTTTACATCCGTGGCATACGTTTGCTATGAGCACTGTGCAGTAAACAAACTTTCATCCGTTTGATCTGGACAATGGAAGGCTGAGATGAATTTAAAACACACCTGCCACTACAGGCTGTAGCGGCAGCCAAAATAAAAAGTAAATTATTACGAAGTTACTAATATGTCCCAGAAGGTATTATAACCCTGCCGCTACAGGATCATGCGGCAGGCCACTGGCACGGACTGCAACAATTGACTGAAGTTTGAATGCATGCCTTGCCGCTACAAGCTGTAGCGGCAGTCTCTTCCCCTACTTAACCTGTCGCTCCCTTCATGCTTCTCTTCATGCTTCTCTTCTCTGCCGCTTCCCTGTCGCTACACAATAGAATTTGTAGATATCAGTTAAAATTAAAAATCAACCGCCGGCTAAGTCTACACATTTACAGTATTCAGATATTATTTTGGTAAGATTTACTTTTCAAATAAAAAAAATTATTTACAGCATTGAAATAGCATTCAGATATTATGTTGTCTTTACAACATTTAAAATTATTTCTATGTTTACATATATGCATGTGAATTTTAAAAAAAATTGTTATTTATGTATATGTGTTGGGTAAATATATAACTATGTGGTGAAGTAGTTATTATAATTTTTGATTCAATAGTAAATTTTTTTGCTTAATAATTGTAATAGAGTAGTGTTTTATTTTATTATAAATGTTTATTTTGATAAAATATTGTGAGTTATGTGGGATATAATATGCATGTGAGTATTGTGATTAATAATGATTAATTATTATGAAAATGTACAAAAAAAAGAATTATTAAAATTATTTAAGTATGAATATTTTTTTGTTTAATAGGATATAGATATAATTGTGTTACATAGTTATTAGACAATATAAAAAACATGTGGTTGTTATTTTTTTAGGTACTAGATGGACAGTTGGATTTATGGACCAATTGACCCAAATGTCCTTAACGACCAACAAAATCATGTGTCGGATGATATATATGATGGGAAAGACAGGGGAAGACTACTATCATGTCAATTAACTGAAAAAAATACGATCAATGGATATTAACAAAAGCTCAAAAAACTCTTCTAAAAAAATGTGGGTTTGGGATTTTTTGCTATCCGGCAGTTGTACCACAAACTGATATTGGGCTCGTTTCCGCCTTAGTAGAGAGATGGCGGCCGGAGAGCAATAGTTTTCACTTAAATTGTGGGGAAATTACAATCACTTTAGAGGATGTACACTTCATTTTTGGGTTGCCTGTGGTTGGCAAACCCTTAACTTGTCCGTTATTTGACACTCCACTCGCTCATTTTAAAGAATGTTTTGGTAGTGAAGTAGCTGCTGAATATCAGGAATCAAAAAAGTGCGGCTCTATTTCATTATTATGGTTGCAGCAACATTTTAATAATTGTCCCCCTAAAGCAAGTAAGGAAATTGTTGGTTGATGCACAAAGGCCTATATTCTTTGGTTGTGTGGGGCAATATTGTTCCCCACTAGGAATAAAATCACTGTTCATCCCAGGTATATGTATTTTATTGCTAACGCTAAAAATTGTGTAACGTATTCTTGGGGTGCAGCTGTGTTGGGCTATTTGTATAGGTCTTTGTATACTGCCACTAGGAAAGGAGCAAAATATATTAATGGTTGTGTCACTCTTTTACAAATTTGGGCATACGAGCGTATAATAGTTGGCAGACCTAACCCCTGGCCTCAATCACAGTTATGGTTACCTAGGGCCCTAGCCTGGGCATACTCAGAAAATCACAGCTACCCCGATAGGCGACCAAATCCCCATCATCATTTAAAATTTTACCGAGGGGAGTTAGATGTCCAGCCTGAATGGCAAGTAGTGTGGTGCCCATACATGAAGTGGGATGACAAAATGGGTGGATTTAATTTTGAAGGAAGATTGTTGGGATCTGGTAGAATCCCCTTGATTCATTTTGATATTGTAGAATACCAGATACCAGATAGAGTGATGAGACAGTATGGGTTCTTACAAGGTATACCATCTCCGGCAGAAAATCACAAAGAACTTAGAAAGGAAAAAGAAGATAGATTTTCCGTGGTTGATTGCATGGCCTTAAGGCAAGTGTATATCGCATATTGGGAGGCTTACATGGAGCATTTGAAGGGACAGCAGTACGAAATTTCCAACTATGTGAAAATTGATTCATACATGGCTTGGTATAGGAAAATTACACATAGGAAACTGCATCGCCCTCGACGGGAAGGGGACCCAGACCCTACATACGAGCCTCGGACTGTCTACAGCCAGCAACATCATCTTATACAAATGGTACACTAACATTTGCATTTACACACAAGATATTGCCATTTATAAATTCTTTCTTGTTTATTAATAATATTAATATTGTACTTTTAACTTACATGACAGGTTGAGAGTGCAAAGTCCTTACTTGATAAGTGCTTTGCTTTTACTGAGATGCCTCCAGGCTATGTAGTTGAGAAACAGGTATGAGATCATCTTTACGGTGTATACAACTCTGAAGTCAGAGGGAACAATAGTGAAGAGCGAGAGGAGCCAAGTAATGCTACAGTACAAGAGAGTTACATCCCCACCACCCAAGCTTATGTACCCTCTTTGTCATTCGAGTCTGACTTCACAAAGAAGACAAAAGTTCAGGTAATTGAAGTTTAAATGAGCCAAGTAATTTTATGTCTTAATAATTGTAATATTAGTAACTCTGAAGTCATGCTTATGTAATATTCAGGCTCAAGATATAGCTAAAGGGTACATCCCCACCACCCAAGATTATGTACCCTCTTTGTCATTCGAGTCTGGATTCATAGAGCAGACAGAATTACAAGTATTATTCCCTTTTATGAGCAAGTTATAAAAAGTCCATTAAAATGAATATTAATATTATTAATATTAATATTAATATTATTATAATTATCAGGCCCAAGACATAACTGGCTTAAGTTCCAGTCCCACTACCCAGGCATTCGAGACAGGCTTCATAGAGCAGGCGGGTAAACAGGTACTATGAAATCCCTCTTAATTGCATTACTTAAAAATTTTACTTAGTAATTATTGCTATTAGTAATTACTAATGCTATTTTTTTATGCTTATCAATATATTTGTCCAGGCATTCGAGACTGTCTTGGAATTAAACATCGCTTATGGTGCGAAAAAGTCTCCGACCAAAAAGATGAAGGAATACAAGATAGAGTTTATAAATAATTACTTGTTTGGGAATCAACTTTCGAATCCATCAATATTTCCTATCACACATCCGCAATTTGTATACGCTGCATCATAACGCATTCCAGGCCTTAAGCCCTGCATCTTGGATTTTCGAGCATTCGTTAGACGCGTACATGCTATTATTGCGGCATAGAGAAGAGTACTACAGGACGCAGGGAATTCAAAGGTGGGCAAATTTTAGCTTCATGGAATCATTCTTCATGCATCTTGGCAAGAGCGTTGTATCCCCAAGCCAACCGAGTGCGACAGAGAGTTTTTGTCACCCTTATGTCCACCCAGATGTGGGCCCGGCATTACACAAATGCACGTATATATTCATGCCAGTGTGTACTCAAGAGACCAAGCATTTTGTCCTGTTTGTATTCTCGGTGCCCGAATGGGCAGTCACTATATTTGACCCTCTAGACAATGATACCCCGTATATGACCATCCAGCAAATGTATAGAGAATTTGTTAAAGTTGCGGTATGTATCGTAATTGTTTTTATTTTACTTTTATATATGTATATCCTTTATTAATATTACTTTGTGCACGCAGGTCAAATTGATACCAGTTTGTTTGAGAATTGGTGATCCACAGCGTGAGTGGCCAACACATGAACCGCGTGTGCTAATACCAAAGAACATACCTATGCAGCCAAATTATCATGACTGTGGTATTTTTGTCTGCAAATATGCTGACTACTTTGTCAGGAGCAGTGTTAATATTCGTCGAGAAAAATGGTCCTCGGAAGATTTAATGGTATTTCGATACAGAATTGCGTTGGAACTCTTTAAATGTCAAGCTAGACTTCTTCCTGCGGATGATATCTAGCCACATTATTGGTTGTGTTATTATTGGGAACTCTTTCGATGTCTATTATTATCTTATCAATTGTTAGTGTATTAAAATATTTTTATTTTTAAAAATTTTATTAGTTTTTTAAAACATAAAAGTATTTTTATTTTTATTTTTAAAATAAGACATACATATTATATATATTATATTATTAATTTTTATTAATATTATACATATTATAAATATTTAGGAAAAGAAAAAGAAAGAAAATTTCATTTTTTCTTTATGTTTATAAATATTAATTTAGTTATGTTTCACGAATAATAATAATTATAAGAAGAAGAACAAAACTTACATAATTCCATAATCGCATAAATAAAAACATAGCTTACATAATACAACTGAGCATAAATAAAAATTGAGAAGCTATTTTTTGGGCTCAGGAATTCCTAACACTCGATAGTGATTGCGTTTATCATGGTCGGTTTCAAAGCCACAAATTGAACATTTTCGATGAGGCTTCGAACCCACAATTTTCTCGAATGCACTCTTTAATCTTGATTGTTTTTTGCGACCCTTTGTTTGAGAAATAACGGGTGGCAAGAACTCGTCTTCAGCCGCGTCTTCCTCTGCATCTTCATCGTTATTATCATAGCCCATTGCCTGAGGTGTAACTCCAACAGTGCAATCAATGTCATCGTCAGCTACTTCAGTAAGATTCTCATTCGGATCACACTGGTCAATCAACGTTTTTCCTCGTGCATTCAACTTAAGATGAGTTTTGTATCCTCGAATTAAGCAAGCAGCTTTACTGGCTAGCTCCTGACAATCAGTCATCAAATGATTAAAATGCATTGTTTGATCTTGTTCAAAGTTAGCAGTTGTTGGGCTAAAGTGTAATTCTTCAACATCGGTTTTGTTCGCATTTCTTGTCCACCGAGTAAGAATCATGTCGCTCAGAATTTGAGAAATACTCTTAGCCAAGAAATACCTCAAGATGTGCCTGCATAATTCACCAGAATGAGAAAATAATTGACAATTACATGTTATTGACCCACGCTGACGGTCGTTGACGATTTCTTTATATCTTCCACAGGCTTCAGCGGCATCTGCCTTATACACTGCATAAACTTTTATTTCAGGACCACACAACTCACTAATTTTACTAACATTGTACATCATGGAATCGACGAATTGACGTTGAAAACGTCTAAACAGCTCTTTTGTGTACACCTGAGCAGCATGCACTTCCAAAGATGACCCGAGTACCATATTCCTTTTCCGATGTTGTGTTATGTAGTCGGCCTTCCTCTCTCTGATAAACTGTTTTTCTATAGCCTTCTGACTCTGCACTACAAATTCTTTCATGCCCGTTGAAGCATTGACAAACTCATCAAAAAAATGATTCATGCTCTCGCTTCTTCCAGTGGTTGTCATTCCCGCGGTAAAATATCTCTTTGTATACGCCGAAATCCATTTCTCTCGTACATCATACAAGTTTCTAATCCACTCATTGTTATACAATTCATAATTCCTCACTAGAATCTGCCAACGCTCTTCAAACTCCCCGATGGACAGTGAAATTATACACACAATTGTTAAAATGGTCTTTGAAGGATGGGTGCTCAAAATAAACATGATGCAATTTCTCAGGAAACTTGTTGCTAATATGCCAAGAACACAATAAGTGATGAGTAGAAGGGAGTACCTTAGCAATAGCATTACTCATGGCTTTGTCTTGGTCAGTGATGATGGTTATAGGTGTCTTGTAGTCCATGGCTTCAAGCCATGTCTCTAATACCCACACGAAAGTGTCCTCTGTCTCATCCCTCAACAATGCAAATCCAAACAATATAGACTGAAAATGGTGGTTTACCCCGGTAAATGGAACAAACGGCATGCCATACTTATTTGTCCTGTACGTACTGTCAAATGTCACAACATCTCCGAAATGTTGATACATCAATCTTGATCGGACGTCAACCCACAAAATGCATGTTATGTGATTTGTTTCGTCTGGTTTGACACGATAGAAAAAATTACTCAAACTTCCAGATCCAAGTTTTTTCAAATAAATTACAGCAGCTTGTGCATCATTTTCATCTGCAGAATCACGCCTTAAATCTCTCACCACATTTTGAACATTAACATTAGAAAAAGGAACATTTTGCAACCCGCCACCCATTGTGCTCAAAACGTTCATCATCCTACTCGGTTCAATACCCGACTTATTTAAAGTGTCAATTAATTTTCTTGCAACTAGGGTAATATTTCTATGTGTCTCGATCAAATCTACCTTGGTAGGGGTCACTAGGTGATGATTGTGCTCTAATTGAACAATAGAAATGCGCCAATTGTCTTCTTTCATACTATGAACAACAAATATTCTAGCTTTGCATAATGTGCGTCCTATAGAGTCACGCGGCCTAGTTATTTTCTTACTACCATCTTCATCATCGGGCAAACTCTTTACAGAAGTTGGTGTACCGGCTTTTCTACACACATACAACCTAGACGACACCTCATTAGTACCATCATGTTTATGACTAGTTGCAATTCTAATCTCAAAACCATTTTGTTTAGCATACGACCTATAAAAAAATTCAACGTCTTCCAACTTAGAAAATAATTGACCAACGTATGGCACAAATTCAGATTGACTACTTTCAACTTCACTTACAAACTCAGATTCATTTTCATAATTTAAGCTAGCAACAGAATCTGAAGAACTTGATACAAACCTTTTATGAGCAGGTATATTGTATGCCATTCTGAAATAAGAAGGAAGAAACGCAACATGCACTTTCAACTTGAACTTCAGATTAAAAGTGGGCAACTACATTAACAAACATACCAAAACTGTAAAAAAAGAAGAAATTTCGAGAGAAAACTAAAAGCCTGATATCTGTGAGAGGAAAAGTTGGAGAAATAATTCAACAACGGAAGAAGTCTGCTCGGTATTTAAAAAAATTGGTCCTTGCCGCTACAAGCTGTAGCGGCAATATATCAAAATCCGTGAAAATTCATTAAAGCTATCAAAGCTGTCATAAAAGCAATTCATTAAAGCTGTCAAAGCTGTCATAAATGTCATAAAAGCTGTCATCTGTCAAAGTTGTCATCTGTCAAAGCTGTCATAAAAGTCATAAAAGCTCCTACCGCAAGAGCCTGTAGCGGCAGGGTAGTGTTAGATTGTTATGGGCATATGAGTAATAAACCAATACTTAAAAAGCCGGGTGGACTGCCGCTACAAGCTGTAGCGGCAGGTTGAAAGTTGACTAAATCTAGACCTTCCATTGTCCAGATCAACGGATGAAAGTTTGTTTGCTGCACAGTGCTCATAGCAAACGTATGCCACGGATGTAAACCCTATATATATATATATATATATATATATATATATATATATATATATATATATATATATATATATATACTAACAACAGTCACGTGCCTCCGGCATTATGGACGGTGAGATTTATCCCAAACTTTGGACGGCCCAGATGATTTATTATGATGAGTAGAAAATTCAAAATTATTTGTATTTTGTTAGATAGATTTATTAGATAGATGGATGGTGAAATTTATCCCAAATTTTGAACGGCCCAGATGATTTATTGAGGGAGCAGAAAATTCAAAATTATTAGTATTTTATTAGATAAATTTATTAGATAGATGGGTAGTGGGATTTATCCCAAATTTTGGACGGCCCAAATGATTTATTGAGTAAGCGAAAAATTCAAAATTATTTATATTTTATTAGATATATATATATATATATATATATATATATATATATATATATATATATATATATATATATATATATATATATATATAATACACAAGATAAAGGTAGACTCTCTTGAGCTCAGTTACTCTTTATAATACAATTAACTGGGTCCCGTGCCTCCGGCACTGTATGGACAATATGATTTATCTCAAACTTTGAACGACCAAAATAATTTATTGAGTGAGCGGAAAATTTAAAGTCATTTGTATTAAATTAAATTATTATTAGATTATTAGATAGATAGATGTATTTTATTAGATAGATGTATGAACGGTGAGATTTATCCCAAACTTTGGACGGCCCAGATGATTTATTAAGTGAGCGGAAAATTCAAAATTATTTGTATTTTATTAAATTATTATTAGATTATTAGATAGATAGATGTATTTTATTAGATAGATGTATGAACGGTGAGATTTTTCCCAAACTTTGGACGGCCTAGATGATTTATTAAGTGAGCGAGAAATTTAAAATAATTTATATTTTATTAGATAGATGTCCCTCATATATTATTATTGACTCTAAATATTGTGCTAATTTCTACGTCAGAGGGTTCTCTTGACGACTATGTTCGTCGAGTAATCGATTTGTTACAATATTTATCCGACGATGATATTGTGATAACAAGCAATATATCCGATGATTGTATTGTGCATGGAATATTTATCCGACGATGATTACGTTGAATTTGTTGTTCATTCCGGTGGTTTCAAATTAAAAATATATTTTTCTATTTATTTTAAATTATACAATGATATAATATTTTAATTGTTATTAGTTTTTTAAAAGAAAGACTTCTACTATTAGGTTATCATTTCTAGAGTGAGAATCCAGCAGCTTAGATTAACTAATAAACACTCATTAAAAAATATTTAAAAAGAAAAAGAAAAAAAACGTAGACAAAACAAATCCCCCAATAAATAAACAAAATAGAGAATTGCGCAAAAAGTAATTTTAAAAAAAAAAGAGAAAAAGAGAATGATAATTCTTCCTTCATCTCCATTGCTATTAACCACACACCAACGGTTTTCGGCCTCTGGATCTCTGCCTTTTCGGATCTCTCATCTTTTTCAATCCAAACCAGGTACTTCTCCCTCTCCTCTCATATATATATATATATATATATATGTATAAGTTCTTTATTCAGTGACTAAATATTTCCTAATTATAGGGTTTGAATGAATTTCCCCAAGGAATGAACTGCCTAATGTAGTTTCCGATGAATTAGCTCTAATAAATTTCTATTTACACTATTTAAAAGTGAAGTTGTTTCATGAAATGACTGGATTGTTTCAATTTTTAGGGTTCTAATGGTTGATTAGTTGCTTCAATGAGCCTGAAGAAAAGTAGGTTTGATTTTTGGGGAGTTTAGGGCTTTTAATTATGTTTAACAAGATAATAAAACGAGGGCAGAAGAAGGGATCCAAGGTGGAAGTGATTCAACCTCCCAATCCCAATCCAGATGATGCACCAACTGTGACTGTGAACCATGCGTCGCGTCTGGCAGCTACAGGGTCTGCTGCCACGCAGCCTGTGACTGTACCTAATTCTGGTGTGGTTGAGGTTTTACCCATGTTGAGGGATGTTCCGGTGACAGATCGTCATGTTTTGTTTATCAAAAAGCTTCAAATTTGTTGCTTCACTTTTGATTTTTCTGATACTATGAAGTCTGCCCGGGAGAAGGAGATTAAGCGGCAGACACTTTTAGAGCTTGTTGATTTAGTGCAATCAGGTTCTTGTAAGATGAATGAAATCATTCAGGAAGAGATGGTTAAGATGATATCTATTAATCTTTTCCGTTGTTTGCCCCCGGCATCCCATGAAAATACTGGCTCTGAGGGTGGCGGCGACGGGGAAGAGGAAGACATGTACTTGGAGCCATCTTGGCCTCACTTGCAGATTGTGTATGAGCTACTTTTGAGGTACGTGGTGTCATCTGATACGGATACTAAGGTTGCAAAGCGATATGTGGATCATTCGTTTGTGTTGAAGTTGCTTGATTTGTTTGATTCAGAGGACCCAAGAGAGCGAGAGTATTTGAAGACTATACTTCATCGTGTATATGGGAAGTTCATGGTTCATCGACCCTTTATAAGAAAGGCAATAAATAATATTTTTTATCGACTTATATGTGAAATGGAGAGGTATAGTGGAATCGGTGAGTTGTTGGAGATTCTTGGAAGTATAATAAATGGGTTTGCAGTTCCAATGAAAGAGGAGCATAAGTTGTTTCTTGTCCGAGCACTTATTCCGCTCCACAAGCCTAAATGTATTTCTTCATATCATCAGCAGTTGTCTTATTGCATCACCCAGTTTGTTGAGAAAGATTTCAAGTTGGCAGATACTGTTATTAGGGGGTTATTAAAATACTGGCCAGTCACTAATTGTGGGAAAGAGGTTCTTTTTCTGGGAGAACTAGAAGAAGTTTTGGAGGCAACACAATCTGCTGAATTTCAACGCTGTATGGTTCCTCTTTTCAGACAGATTGGACGCTGTCTCAATAGCTCGCATTTCCAGGTTTGAGAATATGTTTGGTACTGTTGCATTATATTCCTTCTAGCTGGGCATTCTTGTGATGTTATGGAGGGTATTGTTCAGTACTTTATGGTCTGATCCTATGATGTTAGATTCTTATTTTTTTTGCATGCATGTAACTCTGTCTGTGCTATTACTTCACGTGTTCAAGATATTTTATGGGATGCCATGAAATCGATTAATCTGTTTGGCTGATAGACCGTTATGTTCCATTTCTTTTTCTTTTTTTTTTTACTGAAAGAATGAGATTGGAAGAAAGAAACCTTATTGACTCAAATAGAGACTTATAAAGGGTGCTAATTTTTTGCTTCTCTTCTCTTTACATCTGCTTTCTCTTCTTTTTGGGAATCAACTAGGATGTTTGATAACATAATTCAATTTTGAAAAGGAAAGTGCGAACAATTAGATTAAGTGATGATTAGGAAGTGTTCTCGGTCTTGTGTTTGCGCCATCTTCCGTTCTATTAGCATTTATGCCCATGTTGTTCTATATTCTATGGGCTTTCCGTTATTGTTTCAGTAAATAATGGACTTTATGTATCCTTTCATTTCACATCGATGACGTGGTTTCTCTGCTGCAAGTATTGTTAAGTTCCTTAACTCTATTTCTATTATAAAATTTTCAGTGAGAATCCCTTACTATTTAAATTTATTTTTTCTTCAAGTAGTTTTTAAGATCACCTTAAGGAGTTGGATATTTGAGATTGTAGCCATAATTTTAAACTTAGAAGCTTAGAAGATTTTGTAAACTGTGTATTCAGTGGGACACCATTTTTGAGGCGGTATTGTTTGTCTTGCGGGAATCACTTTATATGACTATAACTGGACTGAAATCTTCTGCTTTTAAGACTTTCACGGTTTCACCTCCGAAAGATACGAAGAATAAGAAGTTTCTGTTATTTTTGATATGCTCATTTTTCTTATCCTTAGTTATGCTAGTAGGATGGAGATTGAGGCTTCACATATAACTTATCAGAAATCATTTGGTGCAATAGTTTTTGCAGATATTTATCTTTCCAACTAATAGAAAAGACAAAGAAATCCCTAGCTTGACTACCAACAACTACCACTAATATATCAATGCTTCCAGTTGTGACAAGAGTGAGGTTTGTAACCTGTGGGTTGTTTGTTATCATACGATAGATTTTAAATGTATATATCACTATTCTAAAAATTCCCGTCTAAGCCCCCCTTGGCCCCCCGTCTAGGCGCTAGGCCCCCCTTGGCACCTCGCCTAGGCGCTAGGCCCCCCAGGCGCCTCACCTAGGCTCAAGGCGGCAAATCACAATAAGAAGTGAACAGTATGAAGTCAAAATAGATAATTTTATTATAGTTGTAATTTTTTGAACTTGAACCAACTTCAAATTATATAAATGATGATACATTTGTAATATTTAGTTTAATTCAATATAATTCTTAAATTTATGTTTAGTTTCTTAAGTTTTAATATAGAATTAAATTTTTGAAATTTTAAATTTTATTATTAATAACAATCTTGTTTATAAATTTATAAATAAAACTAATATGTTAAAAATATATTTGAACTTTGAACAATTGCATGTTTGTTTTTGAACTTTGACATTAGCAACAATATAAATGTGTTTGAACTTTAAGTAAATGCCTTTATTATATTTATTATAGATTGTTTTGCTTTATATTATTGTTTTGCTTTATATTATTGTTTTGTTTGGATAAATGTAAATTAAAATATTAAAATTAACTTAAAATAAAAAATCCCTCCTAGGCCCTGCCCAGACCCTGCCTAGGCCCTAGGCCCGCCCTGGCCGCCCGCCCGCCCGCCCGCCCGCCCTCCCTTCCTCCCTTTTAGAACATTGGTATATATATGGGCAGTTGTAATGATTCAGATGAACCCTTAATTTTTTATTTTTTTATTTTGTTCTTTAGAATATAGTGTGCATTGTATTAACTCCTACTTAATAAGTTGTTGCTGACAGTTTTATTCCATCTCAATCATATTAAATGAGTAAGGGTTTGAACCACTAAACAACCTTGGTAACGGTTAAATAGGAGGAAACAAATTTATCATTATTTTATGTTGTATCTGGTAAATGTATGTGGACTTTTGAACTTGATTTCTTTTTAGTTTGGACTGTTATTACCGTATTCTTCTACATTTCAGTTGGAGAACAAGGTGGTTGTGATCGTGTTTCAACTAGCTTTAAATAATAAGGCATAATTAAAATATATTTCATTCAATTACTTGATACTAGAGATGGTATGTAAATTATAAAATTTAGTTCCTGAATAAATATGAATTTATGTCTCGTAACACAAACACACAGACACATATATGAGGATTGATCCATCGTTGACTATGCCCTATTTTCAGTCAACCCATCTATAGTTGACCATCAATATCTTCGACTACTGCAATTTAAAAGAGAAAAACATTTGCTAGAAAGAGTAGCAGATGTTTCTTTCTTTTCCTTTCTATATCTCTCAAAGCTCCCATTATTTCTCTCTCTTGCTCCAGATTTTAAAATTCCATAATCCTTTGTTATTAACAAAAAAATTTCGATTTCTCTCAAAGAGTTCTTCAGATCAAGTGGCCTTGTTGATATGTTTTGGACTTTTTGGTGTACTTAAAGTGACAAAGAAATGCTGTCAAAAGTTTTGTACCTAAACATATATACGAAAATATATACGGCAATGTTGTATTTCATTGTGTAGAACTTTGACTGCTTATTTATTATTTATTATTTATCATTTAACTTTAATGAAACATATTAACGATGTCTCTTGTTTAGAAGATCCCTCGGATAGCTTTTAACCCATGTATAGAACGATCATTTATGATTCACAACGAAGGAGTTATAAAATTTTGAAATCTCGAGTAGGAAAGAGAAAGTCGTTCACTAGAAAGAGTGATGTTCTTTCTTTTATATTGTGGCAGTCAAAGATTTCTATGGACAGATACAGACGGGTTGGCTGAGTATAATAGGGTCATAGCCGCTGTCTATGGATCAATACCCAGTAAATACCACATAGGGAGTAGGCTTTGTAGCCACACTTTAAAATTTGCATAGTGTATACCTCTGCCTACTTTAATATAGGACACCCTTAGTCCCTCGCGCTTTTGCTACTGCAAATGCTTTCACTATATATGTTTTTTTGTTTAAAATAAAAGAAATAAATTTTATTTGAATGATAAAGAGAAACTACAAATCAGGGAGAGGACAAGATGTTCTATACAAAGAAAGGAAAAAGTCAAAAACATGAAAGTAGAACACTAATCCAACCCTCAATGACTGGCCTCCAATCTCTATGTAAGTCTGATAAAGGTTCTCTAATCTCCATGGATGGCTCCCATCACAACAGCCTTGAAGAAAGAAACCCTATTCGAAAATATCCGAGTATTCAACGAATGACCACAAAAGATCCTCGCACTCAGTCTCTCTGTTTATGAATGAAATCAAAAGCCAAGATATGGATGCACCAACCCTAGTATAAAATATGGAGATTATATCATTATGGATCATAGAAAGATTGAAAGGGGGCAGCACATCCAAATTCGTCTCAAATTGAGTATGAATACCTTTCTTTACTCTGAAATAAGCGAGAGGTGGAAAAAAGAATTCTCTAGAGAAGTTCATTTGACTAGAATGCATTTCAATAGGAAAACAAGAGTTATCTGTTGGAGGATAAACTTCCGTTTGATCACCTGATGCCAAGGAGAATGAGGTTCCAAAGTGAAATGACATAGCAAATCAACTTCCCCAGCCCTAAACTCACTTTCTGATAAGGACAGCTCACCAACTTCCAACCTATCTACTGATCCTTTCACTCTTGTTTTGCATTTGCCCACTTAGATTTCAAGCCTATAGTTTATGGCAGGGAATCCATATGATATGGTCTTAATATTATGATACTGATTGATATTAATTAGTTTATCATGTATTGATGCTTTAATGTGTATTTTTCTATTTGTATGTTAATCTCTCTTTCCTATGGTTGTATTTAGATAGTGTAGCACCCCTATCTTCAGTGTCTGTTACTCCAGCCTACTACTACAATTAAAAATAATACACATTAATTAGAATAGATTTATCTCTGAATAACATACAAAATAATTAACAAATAATGAAAGCAGGAGCAACCTATACGTTTTTTACTGCATTATGGTTGCAAACTCCATTTTATTCAATTTTGTAGCTTTCTTCCATTATAATGTTGCAAGCTTTTATGAAATTCCTTTTCAGCATTGAATGACTAGAGGTATAAATGCCTGATGCATGATGGGAAATTTTGTGCCTGCTGTTAATTGATTATGCTGTATTCTGAATCTGCAATGTGCTATTGATTTAAGTCCTTTGTTGAACTAATAGAATATCTTCCTTCACGGTTACTTGATGTTATTTACTTCTCTCCAAAAGAGTTTGAATGTGTAGATGTATTTGTAGGTTGCTGAACGAGCACTCTTCTGGTGGAACAATGAGCACATAGTGAGCTTGATTGCAGATAATCGACATGTTATCTTACCAATTATCTTCAAACCATTAGAGAAGAATGTGCGGGGTCATTGGAACCAGGCGGTCCAAGGTCTGACCTCCAATGTTCAAAGAATGTTCCTTGAGATGGATGCCGAGCTATTTGAAGAATGCCAGAGGGAATATGCTAAGAGAGAATCCAGAGCCGGAGAATTGGAGGAGCAGCGTGAGCTGACATGGAAAAGACTGGAAAAAGTCGCTGCACAGGCTGGGGGAGAGGATATGGTTATGGTTAACTGATAAATTAGTGAAATCAGATGCTTCCCTTTGATCTGTCTATAGAGGTTATCAAGACGTGCAGTAACTGCAGGTGCAAAGAAATGCTGCGGGCGGTGGTTTATTTAGTTTGAGGCAGGAACTGTTGCTGTGGTAGGAACTATCGCTGTGGCGTGAATGATGAAGACTTTATGAACCAATGTGCCTCCATTTCTCTAAATATGCTTGTTTTTTGCTTCAGAAAGGGGAAAAAGGTACTGATTTATTTTAATTTTTTTCCTCGTCTGGTAGAGATGGGTTGTATTTTTTATATTTTTGACATGATACCAATAATAGTAGTGTGATGGTATGTCTGCCGAATGAGTGAGTCATTCAACTTCATTCAACTCTAAACAAACACCACCTAAGTGTGTTTTCAGATTTATAGGGGGTTTAACACGTGATGCGATGATGGGAACCTGATTGAGTTTAGAATTTGGGTTTCAAGATGGAGAAAAAACTCATAGAAAAATATTTGACCTAAAAAATTATCGAACTTGACATTTTTATCAATTTAACTTAAGAACTTCTTCTTTTTTTTTTCACAAAAAAAACCTGTTAATATACTTTTAATATTATTTATTTGCTAATCTCAGTTTTTTTATTAAAAATATTTATATAGAAAAGAAAATGACATTCAATTGCTAAAACAATTTACAAATATCAATAAATGTATATATAATATGAATATAGAAACAATATATTCTATTATTAATTCAAATAAAACATATAAAATTGGATTATGTGAATGAATAAAATTTATTAAAATTAAATAAAAAATAATATTTATCAAAATATCATAACCCAATATTCGGGCTATTCATCATCACTAGGGCTGTAAATTAAATAGAAACTGAAAAATTCATATTCGTCTGCATTCGTATTTGAAAAAAAAACCCCGGATATTATTCGCATACGAAAAAAATGGATATATTCGTATTCGGTTTAAATGTATTCGTAAATAAACGGATACAAATACAGTGTGTTAATATTCGTTTAATATCCGATCGTAAATATATCTGACGGATAACGAATATCTGGAATCCAATATTCAGATTCGTATCCATATGCAGAATTCGTATACGAATAACATATATATATATATATATATATATATATATATATATATATATATATATACATACACATAAATATTAATAACTTACATTCATTAATAACTTATATTCATTAATTAAAAACTTATACATGTATATTAATAACTTATATATATGTATATACATATATACTTCTATATATCTATCTAATAAAATACAAATGATTTTGAATTTCCCGCTCATTCAATAAATCATCTGGGCCGTCCAAAGTTTGGGATAAATCTCATCATCCATCTATCTAATAAAATACAATCTATCTAATTCTATCTATCTATATCTATATTCTATATATCTAATTATATCTAATAAAATACAAATGATTTTAAATTTTCCGCTCACTCAATAAATAATCTAGGACGTCCAAAGTTTTGGATAAATCCCAGCATCCATCTATCTAATAAAATACAAATGATTTTGAATTTCTCGCTCACTCAATAAATCATATGAGTCGTCCAAAATTTATAATAAATCCCAACGTCTATAGTGCCGGAGGCACGGGACTGTTGCTAGTACATATATATAGATGTATATTAATAACTTATATATATATATATATATATATATATATATATATATATATATATATATATATATATATATATATATATATCGGAGAGGTTCTCCAAAGGATTGGTTCGTTAACGGACCAGTTCGTTGTAGAACCTCACTGATATATATCTCCATTTCTCTTAGTAAAAAATATGTCCCAAGCAGCTATTTTGGGAATATGATTCATTAGTTTGTTTTTCCCATTGTCTATTAACACTAAGGGTATAAGCATTGATAAGGATGGGATAGATGTTCAATTTAATTTTATCTCTGAACCATGGTTTCAAGGAGTTGACCACTTGATAAAAAGAAAAAAAATATTTTATGTTCTTTTTAAAGTAAGAACTTGAAACAAAGAAGATAATGGAGCATATTAAAGATGAGAAGTTTAGACTTAAAGTCAAAACTTATCAAGAGAAAATAAGCGATGAAATTTGCGCTGATATTCCTAATGCTTTCTGGGAAAGAAAGAAACATATTGTTTTTCTTCTATATATTGAAGGATTCATTGAGAAATTGATCCCGACCAAAGCTGTATTCAGATGAATGAAATGTACTTAAAATTTTGCCAAGAAGAAATTAATGATCTCTTAAAAAAGGGATTAATAAGGAAGAGTTATTCTCCTTAGTCCTGTCCGAAATTTTATGTTGAAAATGCAGCATAATTGGAAAGAGGAATTCCTAGACTTATCATAAACTATAAACCTCAAAACAAAGTTTTGAGATGGATAAGATATCCAATCCCAAACAAGAGGGATATATTGAGAAGGTTTCTTAAAGCACAAGTCATTTCAAATTTTGATATGAAAAGCGGTTGTAGACACTAGAAATTTTGCATTCTTCTTACTAACCATGCAGGAGGGCAAAACCGTCTTTTATCTCCCGAAGATAGCCTCGGAAAATCATCAAAATAGATCTCCGGAGACAGCCCCGGGAAATAATTAAACCAGACCCCAGGAGGCAGCTCCGAAAAGTCATCAAACCAGACCCCCGGAGACAGCCCCGAAAAATCATCAAACCAGACCCCCGGAGACAAACCTAGGAAATCATCAAATTAATCTCAGAGAAAACCCTGAGGACAGAAAGAAGTCAACAACAGTCAAACCCCGGAGATGTGACAACCCTAAAATTTTTAAGATCTTGAATGATTAAAATAAAGATTAAAGAATAAAACCTAGATAGGAATTAGAGGATTAATTAAAATTTTTAAAGAACATATATGATTTGATTTAAATTTTTAAGCAATGTAAAGAAATTAAATGATAAAGGTAGATATTTTGAAGAGAAAGAAAGAGACGATCACTACAAGAAAACCGGCTATGTCTGACGAAATTATCCTCGACAGAATGGATTTAGTCAAAAATAATATATTTATGACTGAATAATCCGATAAATATAAGTCCCTCGTAACTAATATATTTCCGATGGAATTCCGTCGATATTAGTATTCCCTCTGTGGCGCTAGCGCGAAAACTACTTTCGACGGACCAATGTTATTTTCGAGGGAATATTTCGTCGAATTTAAAATATTTCCAAGGGAAATAATTCCGACGGACATTCCGTTGGAAATAACGATTAAAACCTAAATCACGTCTTCTTCTCCAGCGCCTCCTTTCATTTTTTAATATTCTCCCTCTCTTTCTCTCTCTCTCTCTCAACCGACCACCCCCTCCCTCCTCCCCTGCCACCGGTCCCCCCACCCCTCTCCCAGTACAGCCCCCCACCCCTCCCCCTACATGCCACTGGTATCCCTTAGCTCCCCCCTTTACAGCCACCAGCTCCACCACGCCGGCGCCACCACAACTGGCCATCACCCCCAGCTCCCCCTTGCTCCTTTAATTCAAGGTAAGTGCTTCCTAATTTTGACTGAAATTTGTGGGTTGTTTTTAGGGTTAATATATATCATCTGATAGTTGTGCAAATTAGGATTAATATTATTGTTGTTAGGGTTAATATATAGTTCATAGAATGTATACTGAATGAGCATGATAATTGATATTGCTGAAATTTTAATAATTTTTGGCTTATTTATGTTACTGAACTTGTTGCAAATTGAGAAGAAGTATTGTTGTGCAATAATTTGGGATTAAATTTATTGTGTTGATAATTCACATCCGTTTGGGTTTATTTTGTGCAATATTACAGCTTCTGTTAGTGTATATATATCATTTGATAATTGTTTCAATTTACTTTTCATTATGCAATTACAACTTATTATAATGTATACAATTACAGTACAATATTTGCATAGCAATGTATTTGAAGCTTCAATTTGGAATGTGATATTTGATATTTCCAACAGAATTTTCCACAGAAATTCAAATTCCGCCAGAATTCTTTAGTTGCTAAATTCATAGGCCCTACTAACTATTTATATATGTTACTTAATTTTCTAATACTAAAATAAACTAATTAAGTAGCATTTACTTAGTATTTGACTAATAAAATAAAACAAAACAAAATGAAATTAAGCAACTAAAATAAATAATACAAATAAAATAAAATTTAATAAATAGGTTAAATTAAATTTAATAAAATAAAATATAGTATAAAATAAATACAATAAATTAATTTTAATAAAATAAAATAAAATAAAATAAATTTAATAAATTAAATTAAATAAATTAAATTTATTTTTAAAAAAAGAAAGACATAATATAATATAAACTAAATTAAGTAACTAAAATAAATAAAACAAATAATACAAAATAAAATAAAATAAAATAAAATATCATATAATTTAATAAATATATTAAATTAAATTTAATAAAATTAAATATAATACAAAATAAATAACATAAATTAATTTTAAAAAAATAAAACAAAATAATAAATTAAATTAAATTTTTGAAAAAAGAAAGATATAATATAATATAAACTAAATAAAATTAAATAAAACTTAAAAAATAAATTTAATTTAATAAAATAAAATAAATAAATTAAATTTATTAAACTAAAATAAATAAAATGAAAAATTTAATTTAATTATATATATTATAATATAATACAAAATAATAATAAAATACAATAAAACATAATAATTCATTTATAATATAATAAAATAAAATAAAACAAAATAAAATAAAATACAATAAAATAAAATAAAATAATATAAAATAAAATAATATAAAAATAAATATGATAAAATAAAATACTAAGTAGTACTTGCTTAGTCTTCTACAACTAAAGTAAATTAAATGAAAATAAAATAAATTTAATAAAAAAAATAATAATACTAAGTAGTACTTGCTTAGTCTTCTATAACTAAAGTAAATTAAATGAAAATAAAATAAAATAAATAAAATAAAATATTAAGTACTACTTGCTTAGTCTTCTACAACTAAAGTAAATTAAATGAAATACTTTTGTAGTTTTCCACATCTAAATTAAAGTAGACTAAATATGTTTTACACATCATGTAGTATGTAAGAGTTTTATTAAACTGAGTAGCATTTGCTTAGTTTGTCATAATCTTTAATAAACTCAATATATACATTTGCTAAGAAACTTGTTTGACATTCACTCAGTAGGAGTGAGTGTCGAATAGTCCCTAGTTTGGGACTGTTACTGGATGTTATGTCTCTTACTTAGGCCGATGCCAATACGAAACAGTAAGTTTTTGTTATTTTGAGAATTTTTTGACTGTTCTCTACATGTTCTCCGAGTGCATACTTAAAATTAAGTTATCTTAATCTATTTTGTGTACTTGAAGAGCATGGGGAGGTGCTGTTGAAATTTACTTGAAACATATGAAACGTGCTCAACATGTTGGCACTAGTGAGGAGACACATCCAGGAACGAGATAGAAGCCTTACCCATGTGCTGTAGAGTTGAAATACTAGGAAAATATAATTCATGCATGTACCACATACATGAATATCCCTTTATTGAATGTGTCGTTTGTTCAGTTTAAGATGTCAGCCGATCGAAGTTGGATGTATCGTAGGATACCCATTGATGGGAGGAGATTAGTCGCATCTTATCGTGATAGGGTTTCTAAGTTTTTGAACAAAGCACTAGAACATGCTGATGATTTGAACGGAAAGATGAGATGCCCGTGTGTCAAGTGTAAAAACCTGATCTGGAAGAAAACGACAAGATTGAATTCGACTTATCTTCCCGTGGCATTGTGGATGGGTACTCTGTATGGATTCATCACGGGAAATCAATTGAGTTGAGAGAAGTGATCGAAAGTACTGTAGACCAACCAATTCACCGGGATCATTCATACGCCGATGACTATGATGTCGTGGAGATGTTGGTTTATGCTTATGGCCCTACCAATTAATATTGACTAGACTGAAAATGAGCATTCATCAAGCAGTGCTTAGCAAGTGCCAAATGATACAACTTCTGCCTTTTTCAGACTGCTATCTGAATTGGGGGTTCCATTGTATTTTAGAAATGATAAGCACACCAAGCTATCTGCAGTGGCTAAGCTCTTACAATTCAAGAATGAGCACGACTGCAGTGAGAGAGGTTTTAACGATTTGATTGCTTGTTTTAACGAGTTCTTACCAAAGGATCATATTCTGCCTGCTAATTATTACGAAGTGAAGAAGATAGTCAAGGGGTTGAATATGGGGTATCAAAAGATCGATGCTTGTGAGCATGATTGCATGTTATACTATGGGGCAAACATAGATAAGGGACAATGTGATATATGCAGCTTGCCTCGGTATAAGGTGACAAAATATGGGGTGAAGAAGAAACATGTGCCCAAGAAGATCTTACGTTACTTTCCTCATGCACCGATGCTTCAACGACTATTCATGTCGTCCCATACGGCTTAACATATGAGTTGGCATAGTACAAAGGACGTCGTGCCTGGTCAGTTGACTCACCCAACAGATGGAAATGAGTGGAAAAGATTTGATGAAAATTTTCCACAATTTGTGGAGGAAGTCAGGTATGTGAGGCTCGACATGGTTACAGATGGCTTTTGTCCTTTTAATAATTTTAATCAACCTTACTCTGTTTGGCCTGTCATTATGGAAGCTTATAATCTTCCACCGTCAATGTGCATGAGGGATCCTTATTTGTTCTTGACTTTACTCATAGTGGGCGATAAGAGTCTGACAAAAGACATTATCGTCTACCTCAGACCTTTAGTTGATGAACTAAAGATGTTGTGGGAGACGGGGGTTCAGACGTATGATAAATTGATCGGCGATAATTTTTGATGAAGGCAGCCTTGTTGTGAACTATCACTGACTTTCCAGCTCTTAGGATGATTAGTGGTTGGTCAACTCACGGGAAGCTGTCTTATCCAGTGTGTATGGGGGATGTGCAAGGAAATCATTTGCAGTATGGCTAAAAATGTAGTTTCTTCGGAACAGCTCGTAGATTCTTTCCTGTTGATCACACTTACAGAAAGATCTGCACAGTTCAATAGGAAGACAGAGAAGAAGGGGGTCGTTAGTCGACTATCGGGCAGTGAGGTCTTGGGTTGGCTGAACAATCTTACATTTCTACCGCCACACAAGGAGAAAAGTAAATTGAGAGCAGTCGAGTATGGGAAGACTCATAATTGGACACACTCGCCCATATGGTTTGAGTTGCTGTATTGGGTCACACTTTCAGTTCATCATTGTATAGATATCATGCATACAGAAAAGAATGTTTTCGAGAACTTGTTTTACACCGTGTTAGATACGAGTGGTAAAACTAAAGACAATGAAAACGCACAGAAAGATTTAGAGGCACTAAACATCAGGCCATAATTCTGGCTTCGCCCTAACAATACAAAACCTAAAGCTCAATTTTGTCTTACTAATCAACAAATTAAAGAAGTGTGCAAGTGGGTTAGTGGGTTGAAGCTCCTAGATGGATATGCGTCAAACATATAGCAATGTTGTAAGGTTGAGCAATTGAAATTTAATGGGTTCAAGAGCCACGATTGTCATGTATTCATGCTGAAGTTGATCCCAATTTTATTTCGTGAGATCTTATCCAGAAAAGTTATGGATGCATTGACTGAACTTTCAAACTTCTTTCAGGATCATATGTAATAAAGTACAGTGATGTGGAACAGATGTAGATCAATATTGTGCTCAACATTTGCAAGCTTGAAATTATATTTCCTCCAGGATTCTTTGAGTCGATAGAACATTTGCCTATTCATCTACCGTATGAACTCAAACTTGGAGAACCGGTGCAATATCAGTGGATGTATCTGTAACACACACAAATTTTAAATAAATAATATTAATATTGAGAATAATGATTGTTTGAATACTTATTTGAAAATAAATATATATAATGATGACATGAGTTGTGGTAATTCATTTAATTGAATAAGCATGTGATAATTGAGTAATGTGATAGAAGTGATGAGAAGCTTAATTTAAGCTTATGCAATTATGTCTAGTGTGGCAAAGTGGAGAAATGAGAAAGTTACTAATTAAATTAATGATGAAATGGATGAAATTAATTAGTACTAGTAATGAGTAAATAATTACATAATGTGATAGACTAATCTCTATTATTAATCATTAATTATCGTAAGCAATAGCATGTAAGATATTGTCCTATATAATAAGGTTTCTTCATTTAAAATGAGGTGTGACATTAGAATGTGAATAATTATTATATAAGACTATATGATAAAAGTAAGCTTAACTTATGTAATTTACTAAGTTGTATGAAAGAGTCTTATGTGACATCATGATGTGCGGTGGAGCAATTAAATGTGTATTTTAAACATATTAGAGAAATTAAATTTGAGTAAATAAATATTTACTATTAAAAATTTATTTCAACATTTATGTAGAATTTGAAATTTAAGTAGGCGCACTTAGAAGGGGGGGGGGGTTGAATAAGTTTGGGAACAAACAATGTCAAACTTTTGAACAAATAAAATTCTTTTGTTTATTCAATGCAGGGCGCTGGATTCCAAATCCTTATAGACCAAATTATTAAAACAGGATTATGAAGGAGTTTGAAATATATCTTCACATAGAAGGAGTTGAACATACGACAAAGAAGGTGGTTAAAATTAATCAAGGATTATGATTGCGAAATCCTTTATCACCTGGGAAAAGTAAAAGCAGTAGCCGAAACTTTGAGTAGAAAAGGAAGGGAGAAGTTATTCAAATTGAGAACTCAGGAGGAGTAAATAAGAGAAATGGAAATGTTGGAAATAGAGGTGGAGGAACCTAAAGAAACAGAAGAAAAATTATTCGTAATGTAAGCTCACCCGACGTTATTGGATAGAATAAAGGAAGCACAAGAGAAAGATAAAGAATACGAGAAGACAATGAAAATAATAGTAGAAAATGAGGAAGAAAAGTTCAAAGTGGATAAGGTCGGTATATTGAGATTTGAGGGTCGAGTATGGGTGCCAGCTGTTGTAGACACTCGAAAATTTTTCATTCATGTTACTAACATTTCAGGAGGGAAAAATCGTCTTTCAGAGATAACCCTGGAAGTCAATTCCGCGTAGTCCCGGAGACAACCCCGGGATACTCAATTTGACATCTCAGAGACAACCCCGAGATATTCAGCCCAGTCCCGGAGACAACTCCGAGATACTTAGTTTGCCATCTCGAAAATAACCCCGAGATAATTAGCACAGTCCTGGAGAAAACCCCAGGATACTCAGTCAGTTTGTCATCTCGGAGACAACCCCGAGATATTCAGTTCCAACCCCAGATACAACCCCGAGAATTTTAGTTTCAACCTCGGAGACAACCCTGAGCAATGCAATTCCAGTTTCGGAGATAACACCGGAGAAGTCAGTTTGCCATCTCAGAGACAACCCAGAGATATTCAGTTCCAACCCCAGAGATAACCCAAGGAGTATCAATTCCAACCTCGGAGACAACCCCGAGGAATGCAATTTCAATTCCAGAGATAACCCCAGAAAAGCTCTTTTCAATCCCTAGAAATCAACTTCAACCTCGGTGATAGCCCCGAGGCTCTTAGTCCCAAACCCGGAGATAACCTCGAGAGGTCAAGCACACCTCGGAGATAACCCTGAGGACATTCAGCACTTGCAGCAGCCCAATCTCAGGTATAACCCTGAGCAACGACTACTAAATTAGCCCAAAACTGGAGATAACCTCGATGAGGGGCAAAATCATTATTTTGCCACCCCAATCCCACAATCACGCCTTCTCAACAAGACATAGCTCTAATCCCGAGTGATTACTACACAAGACATCACACCGGATGTAATTTGAAGACCTGAAGACCTGGGCATGGACCCATCTTCCTGACTTTGTATAACCTCTTATCCTATGTCATTGTGTAGCTCTCGACAATAGCATGCCGTAAAAGGTCTTATACACCTCAATCGGATGCCCAGATTGAAAGTTTGAAGGTTTAAGCGGATAACACATTGGACAAGTGCATGCACTTCGAGACGGCAGGGCCCATGGAGCCCGGGACACCCCGAGCAGCCGCAGATACATCTGTGGTTACCACATGTACATCTGCGGTTACCGCAGGTACACTTGCGGCTCCCCTCTATAAATAGAGGGTTTGGGGTGGCCATTTAGAAGAGAAAAAAGGCAAGGAAGCCCTGTCTATTTTGCTCTTTACACACTATAAACTGAGTGATTTCTCATTTCAAACACTTGTGAGCTTATATATTGCAACATTTTACTGGTGGGAAAAGAGTGTTGTAGCTGATGCGTTAAGTCAAAAGAATCAAGAAAAGTAAAATGCAATAACCACCAATGATAGGTTAATAAAAGATTTTGAAAAATTAGAAATCGAGGTAGGATGTCTAATTACCTCTACCCAAAAGTTATTCATCGTAGAGGGAGTTTTGTCTCTACTTGATAAAATCAAAGAGATGCAGGAAAAGGATGAAGAATGTCAAAAATGTAAATCTAATATAACTCATATTAAGTATAACAACTTTAGGATAGATAAGGATGGAATAATAAGATATGATGATAGAATCTGGGTTCCGTTAAACCAAACTTTAAAAGACAAAATCTTAAACGAAGCTCATAATTCTAAATCTGCCATACATCCTGGCAGTAATAAAATATTCAAGGACTTAAGTCGACACTTTCGGTGGTCGAATATGAAAAAAGAAATAGCTGAATGGGTAAGAAAATGTCTCACGTGTCAAAGGGTTAAGGCTGAACATCAAAAGCCGAGTGGTTTACTTAAATCCTTACCAATTCTTGAGTGGAAGTGGGAACATATAACCATGGACTTTGTGGTAGGCCTTCCAGCTACACAGAAGGGCCACAATGCCATTTGGGTAATAGTTGACCGTTTAACCAAATCAGCTCACTTTTTACCTATTAAAGTTACTCATAACCAACTTGCCAAGCTGTACATTAATGAAATCATCTCTAGGCATGGAGTACCAGTTTCTATAGTATCAGATTGAGATCCACATTTTACTTCAAATTTTTGGAAGAGCCTTCAGAAACACTTAGGAACATAATTAAGATTAAGTACATCTTATCACCCTTAAACGGATGGGCAAAGTGAAAGAACCATTCAAACATTAGAAGATATGTTACGAACATGTATCATCGACTCCAAAGGAAGTTGGGAAGATCAATTACCTTTGGTAGAATTTTCCTATAACAACAGTTATCATGCTAGCATAGGTATGCCACCCTATGAAGCCTTATATGGGAGGAAATGTAGAACACCTTTATGTTGGGATGAATTCAGGGAAAGACAAATGCTAGGACCTGAAATAATCCAACAAACTACTGAAACCATAAGAACTATATATGAAAGATTACAAGTATCAAAAAGATCGACAGAAAAAATACGCTGATCCACATCGTCAACAACGAAAATTTAGCGTAGGAAGCCACATATTCTTGAAAGTATCTCCTTGGAAAGGCAAGATACCTTTTGGCAAGAAAGGAAAACTAAGGCCGAGATTCACTAGACCTTTTGAAATTTTGAGAAGGATAGGTGAAGTTGCTTATGAAATAGCCCTACCTCATTAGTTAAACCATATTCATAATGTGTTTCATGTGTCTGTATTACGACCTTATAAACCTGATTACAAACACGTTATAAATTATAAGCCAATCCAAATCGAAGAAGATCTTTCATATGTAGAAGAACCTGTGCAGATCGTTGATCGTAAAGAGCAAGTTCTGAGAAATAAAGTAATAACATCTATCAAAGTGATTTGGAGTAATCAGATCGTTGAAGAGGCTACATGGGAGCTCAAAATATAAAATGCGAGAGAACTATCCCCAACTGTTTACTTAACCTGTACTGTAATTTTGAAGATGAAATTCTTATTAGTGGGGGTGAATGTAAAACCCCAAAACCCTAATAAGACTCGGATATTAAATTCAGTTATATTAATAAAATCTCTTCGTTCTGAAAGTGTTATGTGTTAATATATACTCTGTTTAACAAATTAGGTCAAATAAATTTTTGTTCGAAAATTGACGTGCTTGACACCTCGTTCTTACACCGACAAAACGTTTTGTCGTGCTTGTTAGGATTTATGGAAAATCTAAGTTAGGAACCCTAGATTACAAACCCTAATCCTAATTTACTTAACCAAACCCTAATTAGGTTATCCTAACACCTAATCATGATTACTAAACTTTAATTAAGTACTAATAAACATTATTAAGCAACCCTAATCATGAAAAACAAAACCCTAATCAAGGTTAGTGAGGATTATGACATAATTAAGCTACTAATTAGATCAACTGCGTCGACGTCGAGATTTTTATTTGTCTCTTTTCTATTCTTGTCTTTTGGTGTTCTCATGTTAGGTGAGATTTATTTAAAAAAACAAGTTATGAAAAGGTCCGACATTTATATGTCGACGATTTGACTATAAGAGTCACCAATTGGGTTTTTAAATGGTTGTCCCAACACAACCGAGAAAAGGTTTGCACATTGACCTAGTGATGTGATACTGCGAAACGGGTATGTGAAATCGAGATTCATTAGGGTTCGGGGACTTGGTTATGCGAAGGGAAGGTGTTAGGCACCCCCCAACATCCGTGTTGCCACGGTAACCACTACTTTTCAAGAAACTGTTATATAAATGTGTGTGTGTGTGGGTCAATGTGCTGTTTATTTGGAAGTAATGCGAGGCCTCGTTCGCACCTATATACACAGGGTTTGAATTTATGTAAACAATCAGTTTTAAACAAGATATAGCAGTGATGTTTTGTAAAATAGGTTTTTCAAACCCTTATGCTCAATAGTAATTGAGACCTTTTGATACTTCCATTTTTATTAAATGTTCGGCTGGAATGCTTTTATTTTCGAGATGCGAAGCATCTTCGAGAAAATAATGTATAAAGCATTGCCGAATTCCTCATGGGCATGTGAGCCATCTAAGGAAATCCAAACACCGTGAATAAATTTACAAGCTGCTTACAGCTGAAAATGTCCATCACGGAAACCGAATCTAGATTCAGTAAACTGAATATGTGATCACATAATTCCTAGGCTCACATGATGTCGCAATTTATATGAAAAGCTGTAAGCAGTTATATATATAAAAGTTGTAAATATATATATATATATATATATATATATATATATATATATATATATATATATATATATATATATATACAGACATGATCAACCACCACGAAACACCTCCATGTGGGATCAGAAATGTAAATATATATATATAGACAGGATCAACCACCACGAAGCACCTCCATGGGGGATCAAAAAGGTAAATAAAGCTGTAAAACCAAGTTCAACCACCACGAAGCACCTCTATGGGGGATCGAAAATGTAAATAAAGCTATAAAGACGATCAACCGCCACGAAGTAAACTCCAGGCGGGAAGAAATGTAAAGAAAGTAATAAAAACGATAAACCGCCATGAAGTAAACTCCAGGTGGGACGATATATATATATATATATATATATATATATATATATATATATATATATATATATATATATATATATATATATATAAACGGTAAACAAACATGATATATATCGATCCTGGCTCATCGAAAAAAGTTAGACCACAGTTTATATATATATATATATATATATATATATATATATATATATATATATATATATAAATATATATATATATATATATATATATACAAACAGAAATAAAACCACGGACCAAAGTTTGGGTATACACACACAACACGGCTCTCAACGTGAAGAACTGTGTGTGCAAAGATGAAGAGAAAAGCTTTAAGGTGTGTAAGAAGGCTTAAAGTGGACTGCCAAATAAGACTTCAATGTCTTTAAAGGGATGAACACTCGGCTCCCGTCGGTAAAAATATAAAAATATATAAGCTCACAAGTGTTTAAAATGAGAAAGTACTCAATTTATAGTGTATACAGAGAAAATTGGACAGGGCTTTCTCACCTTTTCTCTATGCAAAATGGCTGCCCCAAGCTCTGTATTTATGGAGAGAGGAGACGCAGATGCACCTGTGGCTGCTCGGGGTGCCTCGAGTTCTGCGGGTCCCGCTGTCTCAAAGTATGTACACGCATGCAACGTGTTGTCCGCTCGAACTTTAAGAACTTCAATCCGGGCATCCAATCGAGGTGTATAAGACCTTTTATGACATGCTATTGTCGAGAGCTACACAATGACATGGGATTAGAGGTTGTACGAAGTCAGAAAGATGGGACCATGCCCTATGTCTTCAAGCTTCAAATTCTATCCGGTGTGCTATCTTGTGCAGTAGTCACTCGGGTTTGGCGCTCTTTGGTTCTTGTAGGACAATGCTGTGTAGAATGTATGTGACAGCCCCAAATTCGGGTCCTCTGACCCCAGTTCGGTCATCACGATAAAGTACAAACATCCACCTCTAAACAACATACGACAACTAAAATGCAGAAAATAATAAATGTACGTCGTTCATTCAAAAGGTGTTACTAGTCCCAAGATTCAATAACCTTAAAATATTCTTAAAAATATACCCTAAAGTAAATATTAGGGTTCAAATTACATAACAGTAATTTAAACTAAGTACAAGGTAACATATACTTCTTGCCACTAGTCTACATCTTCCCTTTACCCTTGTTCTTCCCTAAGGTCTCGGGCTTAGCTAAAATATATTCATGATGTAGCAAGGATGAGCAACAAGTTTACTCAACAAGTTTAAATACAACAATAAGGATATATCACGATGAAAGGACAATATCTGACAAGGAGTTCAACAATATGAATATATGAAGGATTCAACAATATGAATATTAGAAGCAAAGACAATGATTTGCTTTTAGAATAACTGCTAGTCCAGTAGACTTTGAACTATAACACTCTAATGGAATCAATAATTAATTGACCCTTTGGTTACTGGCTACAAAATAAGTACTTGAGGGGATCAGCCTCGCGTACACCATGTATATGCATGACATTTAAATCTATTCTTTTGTATCTTATATTAGATACATGGGGTACTCCCCTATCATTAGAGGGGTGTTCATTTAGTCTAAGAATCCTTACCGTCAATTGGTTTGGATAACTTTTATAAAATTTCATAGGCTTGTCTGACCGGTCAAAGGTTCAGACTCTATTTGCCACAGTTCAAGAATTATTGAAATTTAAATGATGTACAAGTGCAAGATTTGTATGAACTCAAGTGCACTAAGTGCGAATATCAAAAATGTTGATGTGGAATACTTATAAGGTAATTAAACCACTTAATAGCATGCTTGGAAATAAGATTCAAGCTTAAATGAATAACTTTCAATTCAATGATAACCTGTTCAATAATAATTGGGGTAAGTTTAGGGAAACTTGCTTAACAAAAGTAGGGTTCAAGGAACTTGCATAAACATATACCTATTTGCACAAAATAAAGGTAGTGCATAAGGTTTAGATACTTGCTCGAATAAAAGAGTAAAAAGTAAGAAACTTGCTTATAATATTCGTCAATTAAAGTAATGCAAGGGTTTATGATACTTGCCTGTTTGCTCAGCCACAGTATAATACTAGCTTTAACTAATTGCGTTGAAACAACCTAACATTAACAAGTCGGTCTTTCAATTAGTACGTGTAAACTAAGATGAGTCAATACTTAAAGAATTAAGTCATCACATATCATGTTTTTAACACATTACATGGTATACTTGTCACATATTACAAGATAAAGTAACCATATAAGCATGCCTTGAAGCTTCAAACCAAAACAGAATCTTGGTAAGACTGCAGGACGGCGCAGCTGCGCTGGCCCCTGGACAGACCAGGTTTAGCTTATGTTCTCCTGACTTCAGTCCAACTCTATTTTAACATACATACATGCTAGAGTTTCACATATAGCTCTTGACCATACTTGAATTCATTACTTCAAGTTTAACTTATGATCTATATGTCATTAAAACATAAAAGGTCATGTAATCATCATGATTTACAATCTTGGCAATACAATACTTAGTAGTCATGCACGTATATAGACAGCACATGTATACTTTACTCACATAGTTCATGTTCTAGAAATTTCCTTTTCTTTATGACTATGCGTGCATAAGTGAAAACAATACATTAACCAAATGATGTTCATGACAATATGTCTATAGGCATAATGAATCCTAATACACATGCTTGAATGGTCATAACATATTATGCTTATTACTTGATGATATTAGCTTTCTCATTCTAACTTTATTTGAATTTAACACTAAGTCAACTTAGCATATACAAGGCATATTAGTATACAACTCTCATGTATTTACAAGATATATTGAAGTCACATATACATGCTCAAAAGTCAGAACTCACTAGGTAAAAATCTTCGTCAAGTTCTCTTTGAAAAGTCTTAAGTTTCTTATCTTTGAAATAGTCAAATCTTTCAATCATGTATGTTAGTGTGTTCAATCACTTAGTCTTGCATTTCATGTCAATATAAACCATATTAACATACTCATAAAGTCAGAATGCTCACACGATGGGTTCGTGGCAAAGTTCACTTTTGAAATCCCAAATCTCATTTTAAGACCACAAGTATTGTGTCAATCATGATTATACTTGTTCACCCTATATGCATGTGCTTACATATGCGTGTCAAAATAGTTTACAAGCTTGTTTTAACTATGCACCAACAAGTTAGCATGAACCAGAAACAAAACAGAAAACATCAGAGCTGGTGCAGGACTGGCGCAGCTGCGCTGCACCCTAGTATAATTAGGGCGCAGCTGCGCCATGCCTGAGACAAAACTGAATTTGGGTTACGGCACAGCTGCACTGCACCCTAGTACAAATAGGGCGCAGCTGCGCCATATCTGCATCTTAGATAGTAAGCATACTCTGTTTGCAGAACCTTAACCAACTTGGTTTCACTTTCGTCAAACATGTTCCAAACCATCATTTGAGAGTTCAAACATGTAAGTAAACTTCCTAAACACATTATAGCATGCTAATTCACTTTAACTAACAAATAATTTCTAGCAATTCTCAAGAATTTGACAAACCCAACTAAGAACAAAAGCTTGGGATTTATACCTTTTGAAGCTTAATAGACTTCCTACACTTTGAATATGCTTCTATGATATGCTCAGCAACTTAAAACTCTCAAACTAAGACTTGACAAACCACAAAAAATAAATTTGAAGCTTGCATTTATAGAAAAAACTATGAACTAGACATTGTCATTACACAAGATTGGAGCTCATGGTGCAAAGAAAAAACACATTGGTTGTTAAGAAGTGGTTCACAACTCCCCATAGGCCATTGGCCTTAAAATCATTTTCTAAGTTTTAGCCATTTTCAAAATACGTAAGTTAGATGATAGGTTACTATTCATTGTACCTTTGTGACACTTATTTTGGGACAAGAGAGAAATCTCAGCATTTTGCAGAAAATGAAATGAAACATTTGGCTTATACCATATATTCACATAATATGACTTTGGTTATAATTTATGTATACAAAATTCATTTCCTATAACATAGGTTATAGTGATTTAAAGAGCATACAAAGTGTTTCCAAATTACAAGGTATCAAGTAGTGCACCCACATATAATTTATGTACATTTTCTATTACTTCAATACAATTGTGTATTGCTTGCACAATTAATCAAGTAAATAAAATCATATTATATTTATTAATCTATTACACATTAATTATTATTTATTTATAATAATTAATTAACACATTATAAATTAATTACTCATAATTACAAATTAATCAATGTGTTCAACTCATTGCTACTATATCCAAATAAATTGAATATTTAATTAATACTCTTATCAAGTCTTTGATATTAGAAACTTAGGGTTAGTCCACTAATTTAAATCAACTATTAATGACTCCCTTTAATCATTTCATAAATTCACATAACCACATAAGGTTTAAATAAACTCACGAAACTAACTCGTTAGAATTAAATCACATATTTAATTAATTAGGAGTTTAAAATTCATGGTCGTTACATCCCCCCCCTTATAAAAATTCCATCCTCGAAATTACAAAAATAAGGTTACTCAAATAAAAACGGACAATTCGCTCTCATTTTCTCTTATAGCTCCCACGTAGCATCTTCGACTGCGTGATTCCTCCAGAGAATCTTAACGGAATGGATAATCTTATTCCTTAGCTTCTGTTCCTTCCTATCTAGTATCTGGACAGGAACTTCCTCGTATGATAAGTCTTTCTCGACTTGAATTTGTTCATAGGAGATAACGTGCCTATAGTCTGGTTTATATGGCCGCAACACTGACACATGAAACACGTTGTGAATGTGCTCAAGTTCAGGAGGTAATGCTACCTCGTACGCCACTTCACCAGCTCGCCTCAAAATCTCGAATGGTCCTATGAACCTAGGGCTCAGCTTGCCCTTCTTCCCAAAATGAATCTTCCCTTTCCAGGGAGATACTTTTAGAAAAGCATAGCTTCCTACTTCAAAATCTCTCTTCTTGCGATGTAAATCCGCATATTTCTTCTGGTGATCTTGAGCGGCTACTAATCGTGCTCTTATCACCTTGATGATTTCTACCATCTGTTGTACCAATTCTAGCCCCAACAGTCGACACTCTCCAACTTCATCCCAGCATAAGGGTGTTCTACATTTCCTCCCATACAGTGCTTCGTATGGTGGCATTCCAATACTGGCGTGATAACTATTGTTATACGCAAACTCTACTAAGGGAAGGTGATCCTCCCAACTACCCTTGAAGTCCATCACACAAGCTCAGAGCATGTCTTCAAGTGTTTGAATTGTTCTTTTGCTTTGCCCATTGGTCTGCGGATGATACGTGGTACTCATTCGTAGTTGTGTTCCCATTCTTTCGTGAAGACTCTTCCAAAAGTTTGACGTGAAACGCGACACTATATCCGATACAATAGATATCGGCACCCCATGCCTCGAGATAATTTCCTTAACATATAATTTGGCTAACATGTCCAAACTATACTTAATCCTAATCGGCAAAAAGTGAGCTGACTTAGTAAGACGATCTACAATCACCCATATGGCGTCGTGCCCTTTCTGCGTTGCCGGAAGTCCCACCACAAAGTCCATTGTGATGTCCTCCCATTTCCATTCTGGAATCTCTAATGGTTGTAATAACCCGCTTGGTCGTCAGTGCTCTGCCTTGACTCTCTAACAAGTTAGACATCTACTTACGCATTCCGTAACCTCTCTCTTCATTTTTGGCCACCAAAAGTGGTGACGCAAATCTTGTTACATCTTCGTGCTTCCTGGGTGTATCGAATATCTTGTACTGTGCGCTTCTTATAAAATCTCTTCTCTCAGTTCTGGTACTAACGGTACCCAAATTCTTCCTTTAAATCTTAGCAGTCCAGTGCTATCAACCTTAAATTTCAATTCATCACCTTCAGTCAATCGTTTCTTGGTGTTATTGCAATCTTCGTCTTTTTCTTGTGCCTCTTTAACCTTATTTAATAAAGTCGGGCTTGCTGTCACCGTAAATAATTTCTCATCGGTCTCCATTAGATACCTAATTTCTAAGTCTAGTCGTTCGAAATCTTTCACCAATTCCTCTTGAATGGTCAACTTTAATAACTTATCTCTGCCTTTCCTGCTCAAGGCATCTACCACTACATTTTCATTGCCTGGATGGTATATAATTTCACAATCATAATCTTTGATCAATTCTAACCATCGGCGCTGCCTCATGTTTAACTCTCTTTGCGTGAAGATATACTTCAGACTTTTGTTATCCGTATATATCTCACACTTCTCGCCATACAAATAACGCCTTCAGATCTTCAAGGCAAAAACTACTGCTGCTAACTCCAGGTCATGAGTCAGATATCTTTTCTCATAATCTTTCAGCTGACGTGATGCGTATACAATGACCCCGACGTGTTGCATCAGTACATAGCCAAGACCCTTGTGTGACACATCACTATATACTATAAACCCTACCGTGTTGTCCGGTAAAGCCAACACTAGTGCTTGACTAAGCCTCTTCTTTAATTCTAGGAAACTTTCTTCACACTTCTCCATTCAAACGAACTTAACTATTTTTCTGGTAAGATTGGTCAATGGTGATGCTAATTTCAAAAAATCCTGAATGAACCTTCTATAGTATCCCGCCAATCCTAAGAAACTCCGAATTTCTATCGATGTCTTCGGCTGCTCCCAATTGATAACCGCTTCTACCTTCGCTGGATCCACTGAAACACCATTTTTATTGATAATGTGCCCTAAAAACTGCAGTCTTTGCAACTAAAACTCACACTTGGAGAATTTTGCGTACAACTTCTCCATCCTTAATGTCTCCAACACTATCCGAAGATGCTCGGCGTGTTCTTCCTCCGTCTCTGAATACACAAGTGTGTCATCTATGAATACAACAACAAACTTATCCAAATACTGTTTGAATACTTTGTTCATCAAATCCATAAATGCTACTGGCGCATTGGTCAATCCAAATGACATTACCAGAAACTTAAAGTGTCCATACCGAGTTCTGAATGCCGTCTTTGGAATGTCTTCCGGCCTCACCTTCAGTTGGTGATATCCGGTTCTCAAGTCAATCTTTGAAAAGTAATTTGCCCCCCTTCAACTGATCAAAAAAATTGTCTATCCTGGGCAACGGGTACTTATTCTTAATGGTGACGTTGTTCAACTCTCGGTAGTCGATACAAAGTCTTAGCGACCCATCTTTCTTCTTTACGAATAAGACTGGTGCTCCCCACAGTGATACGCTCGATCGAATGTATCCCTTTTCTAACAACTCTTGTAATTGAGCGATTAGTTCTTTCATCTCTACCGGTGCCATACGATACGACGCTTTGTATACCGGTGCTGTCCCTGGTGCCAAATTAATGATAAACTGAATCTCTCTATCCAGTGGCAATCACAAAATCTCGTCTGGGAAGACATCAATGAAATCCCTTACAATAGGTATCTGACTCAGTTCACCATCGACTCGTCGAGTATCAATTATGTGAGCCAAATAACTTATACAACCCTTCATAAGAAATCTTTGCCCTTGTACCATCGACAGACAATGGGATTGACTCGGCGATTTACTTCCATAAACCTTTGACTTATTCGGAGTCTTAAGGTGTACACACTTCTTCTTATAATCTATAACTGCTCCGTGAACCAATAACCAATCCATTCTAAGGATTACATTGAACTCCCCCAAATGAATCGATATCAAATCCACTTTGAGCTTAAATCCTCGTAATTCGGCATAACAATTCCTATGAATGTATTCTATTGGAATACTTTCCTTGTTCGCTACTTCTACATTCATAGGTTGTTTTAATCTTTCACGGGGTAAGTCTAACTGTTTAGCAAATTCTTCAGAAACAAAAGAGCAAGTAGCACGCGAATCAAATAACACGTATGCATCTATATCATTGATCGGAATGATACCTGACACCACGTCCTTAGATTCCACCGCATCCTGTATGGTCATATTGAACGTTCATGCCGTTGGTCTGTTGGCTTGACTAACTGACCCACCAATGTTCAGTCCATTATTGTTGTTGTTGTTGCGGTTGCCGTTAGCTGCATCACCCTTTTTCTTCGGGCAATCTTTGATTTGATGGTCTGTGGCTCCACATGAGAAACATCCTCCCTTCTGCTTATTCGGACACTAAGTAGCCATGTACCCTGGTTGTCCACAATGATAACAAACACTCTTTCCCTTCATACACTCCCTCGAGTGATTCCTCCCATAGTTGTTGCACTTCATACTTTTCTTGCCCTCCCCTCCGGACTTATTACCTCCAGAGGATTGACTCTTCGTCCATTTACACTTGTTGGGGTTGCTGCCTCCACTGCTTCCCCTTTCTGTCCATCCTGACCGGTCTTCTTTTCTTATTTGAATCGAGCGATGGCCTCATTGCCTCCTTCGGCAATGATAGCCCTTTCCAAAAGATCAGAGTAAGTCTTGATCTTCAACATAGCCACTGTCTTCTGCACCCATGGTTTCAGTCCTAATTCGAACCTCCTTGCCTTCCTGGCCTCTGTGTCAACCTGATGTGAAGCGAATTGGGCTAACTCGTTAAATCTCGCCGCGTATTCAACGACAGTCATACTACCTTGTTTCAGTTCTAGAAACTTAACCTCCATATCCTGTTGCGTATTCTCCGAGAAGTAATTCTCAAGGAATAGCTCCTTAAATCTGTCCCAAGGAATAACTCCTTCGTTTCCTTGGCCCCTATTGGGTTTCCACCAATAGTTAGCTTCGCCCTTCATCATGAAAGTGGTAAAACACGTCTTCTGTGCTTCGGCCACTCGTGTGACCTCAAACAACTTCTCTATTTCTTCTATCCATGTCTGGGCTTCAGTTGGGTCCAAGGTTCCTCGGAACTCCGGTGGCCCTACCAATTTAAAGTTCTTAAAGCTAGCCAAGTGTTGTCCTGGCTGACCTACTGGTGGCGGGGGTCTATTTTGCATTGCCTCAGTTAACAGGTTAACGAAGTTCTGCATTGGATCAACATTTTCCCCTGCACCATTGTTAATGGATCCCTCCTCCCCCTGATTCCGCTGAAGTCTCTTAGGCGACATGATTTGAGGAAAGGAAGAAACAATTAGGTTTTATGTGATATGCTATTCATGCTAGCATTAAGAAGTTTAAGATGTCTATCAATCATTTTGATTTAAATAAACAACTTCAATATCACAATAAAACTCGATGGATTTCTTCATCCCATCACTTACATACTCTACTTGATTTTTCGACTATGGTTATAACCTAGGTTTCGTATTCCTAACGTTTATAACCTAGGCTCTGATACCAACCAGTGACAACCCCAAATCTAGGTCCTTTGACCCCAATTCGATTATCACAATAAAGTACAAACACCCACCTCTAAAAAATATATGACAACTAAAGTGCGGAAAATAATAATCGTACGTCGTTCATTCAAAAGGTGTTACTAGTCCCAAGATTCAATAACCTTAAAATATTCTTACAAACATACCCTAAAGTAAATATTAGGGTTCATATTACATAACAATAATTTAAACTAAGTACAAGGTAACATCTGCTTCTTGCCACTAGTCTACATCTTCCCTTTACCCTTGTCCTTCCCTGAGGTCTCGAGCTTAGCTGCAATATATTCATGATATAGCAAGGATGAGCCACAAGTTTGCTCAACAAGTTTAAATACAACAATAAGGATGTCAGGAATAAACATATGAATGATAATCCTATTTACATATGATTTGATTATTATATATATATGAATAAATAATATGCAAGCATGCTTGCATTAAGAAAAGCTGTAAAGTTCTTTGATAGATAATAGAAACATGTGTACAAGGACTTAGAATGAATTGATCAAGTATGTTAGGTTGATCCTACATAAGTAAAACAACTTTGTAAAGTCCTTAAAAAGAAATGATATACAAGGACTATAAATATAGAAAGATCAAACATGTTAGGTTGATCTTATGATGTAATAGATAGACTTGTCTGATCGTCGAGTACTGCACCAAAGACCGTAGTTTGCCAGGAGAGTCAAGGATAACTCGAGAACTATCGAGGAATAATCGTAGTCTGCTAGATAGTAGATCTCAGAGTTCTTAGACTGCCAGGAGAAACAATGAAGGATCGTGGTATATCAAGAAGAGCTTCCTCGGGATCGTAGTGTGCTGAGGAAGTCATGTTCAGAATCGTAGAGACAGCCTGCCTACGAGCCAACCGAACATCTGCCGAAGCCAAGTCAGAAACTTAGACTACACTAGAAGTCGTACAGTCTACTGATGCCGAAGCCATGTCAAGGATCGTAGACTACACTCAGAGTTCGTAGAGTCTATTGATTATATGTAGAGATTGTAGTCGATTAAGATTAGATGAAGACAACAAGCGCAAGGTAAAAATCATAGAGTGTCAAGATCTGATCTCAAGATCGTAGTGTCTGTACAGCCGAAGCTGAATCGTATAGTGCATAAGTACGACCTCAACATAAGTGCTCATAATGCATAGACAGAGTGGTAGAGCAAGTACGATTCTTAACTAATGAGCACTCCCAGAATATCTAAAGGAACAAAGCCTCTGGTTGGCACTACAAAGATACATCCTACCTGAAGGAAACCAAAGAGCACTCAACGAATGGCATACAAGCTAATAGAAGATCTAAGCACCAACCCAATCAGCATCAAGATTGAGTTATAAAGCCATTCGAGATGAAGTCTTCCACAAGATGATCATAAGAAGACTTCAGTAACTGACTAAGGAAAGTCAGCAAGTGAAGTAGCTGTCAAGTGAATAGAAGACAACGATCTTAGAAGCAATCGAGATCGTAGTATTTGCCAAACAAAGAAAGAACTGATGGAAAGTGAACCGAGATACTGGTTAGCCTCTGAAGAACAAGGCTAAAGTGATTAAGTGTAGGGTGTTGATCGATTTCGCAATCAATGAATACGTGCAAGTATACACGGTCAACAAGTAATAAAGTGATAAGAAAAGTATCGTTCCCACGAGGAATTATTTAATAAAAATCACCAAATACTAATTCTTCACCAAACTAATTTTATTTAAACAATCTCAAATCGTGATTTTTCTAATTAAGAAAACTAAATTAACTAATTAGAACTAAGATTTTAACGAATGAATTCAAATAAATAAAGATTAAGACTTCAATATCCCCAATTATGAATTATAAATCAATTATCCAATTATCCCAATTATTATGCCTACTGAATTGTTAACAGGAATTCTCAAATGCCAACAGTCATTTTCCAAGTGATCAATTGCCTTATATTTAATCCAGATTAATCTTGCTATATTCCTATGCAAAATAATTGAATTAAACTCCTTCAATTCCAATTCCTTATGTGTTACATGCGGTGAACAAATATTTCCATTCAATTCACAAACCTAATTATTCACTGTGCAAATAACTAAGTCACATGATATCATGCCCAGTTCTAACCCTAGAATTCCTCTTCCAATTCCTTCTAGAGTAACAAAGTAATTACTGATCAAATAATTAAACAATAAGCACAAGACAAGATAAACAACTCACTTTAACATAAATAATTGGAATATAATGAATAACTAATTCATAGCTATAAAAAGTTCAATTGAAATCTTAATAAAAAAAGTTAGTTCATAATTAATGAATGGAAACCAAGAATCCACAATTGAATAGACATTAAAAGATAAAAGTAAGATGAGAGAAGAGAATAGAATCTGTTGTCAGCAAATCTGATGCTCCCCTCTTGCTCTTGCTCTTGATCTTCAATGATCTCCAAGTTGCTTCAATCTCCAAAACTAATAAGAACTAGGGTTATGTTCTAATCTAATGGAGTGTTTAATCTAATCTAAGCTATGTAATCTCGAAGCTAAGCTATGTAATCTCTTCTTATTTTATGCCTTACATCATATATTTATAGGTTACAAGTCCAATTTTTAGTTTTGGAACAAACCCAATCCTATTTGGAGTCAAAAAGGTGTCAAAATTCACCCAAAACGCGTCCAGGCCCGCACCAGACCCTTCCCCAGCGCCCCGGCGCTGGGCACGGCGCTGGGATTCTGCCCCCCAGCGCCCCGGCGCTGGTATCAAGCTTAAAACGAGCGCCCCGGCGCTGCCACAAAGCCTAACATTTTATGCTCCGACGTCCTTTGGGAAAATGGCCATAACTTCTTCGTCTGAACTCCGATTTAGATGATTCAAGATGATCCGGAAAGAGGAGAAGTAGATCTACAACTTTCTTTCTTGAAGTTTTTCGAAATATTGTCCGTAGATATAGTCAAATTGGCTCTGAAGTGACTGCTTTGTAAATAAAAAGCCGAAAACGCGAATCTAGCCACCCCGAACGTCGATCCATGTAACTTTTGTCCCAAATCCTACAAAACAATATATAACATGCATGAATAGACACAAACACATAAAAACATCCTAAAAGACTTGAGAACAACAATAAATTAAGCCCGAATGTATCCAATTCATGTGTATAAAACTCACTCATCAAATACCCCCAAACTTAAACCTTTGCTTGTCCTCAAGCAAAAACACAAAAATGTTATGCAAAGCAATGTAATGAAACTAATCTATATGCCTACGAATTCAACAGTAATGATAGAAACAAGTCTATTCAACCGGCCTTAGAGAAATCAAGTAAACATGATAATACATCATATTATAACAAATCAGTAATTTCCCAATCAATCATCAAATCTTAGACTGTTATCACTGATATAGTGCGTGTGTGCTCCACAACAATGTTAACTGATATAAAATCAAATTTAAGACATAATAGATATCTTCGAAGGCATCATATAGTGAAAACTCATAAAATTCACGAACAAGCTAGATCCAACTAAAGTCAAACATCCACCAAGTTCAAGAGTCCAATCTGGGATACTTATGCTTTACTTTTCATTACGGGGGCTTTTTGCTCTTTTCCCGTTTTATTGTTTTTTTAAACCATGACTGTGCAATGTCTCATTCCATTAGGCTAACAGTGTCACCCCTTAGCGAGCTTTCGACCAACGACTCCCAGACCATATAAGACCTTAGGGCGCTAGGTTTTAAGATACCCCTTCGGGCGTACTTACTCAAGTAACAAAGGCCCCGAAACAAAACTAGCCACGGTAATTTTTTTTTCTTTTTTTTTTTCTTCTTTTTTGATAGATGGTTGGTGAGTGCGTTTTACGCTCCATCTCACGCTTGTGTTTATGGGGAGTGTTTCTCCTCAACCCACCACAAGACTCAACATGTTTTTTTTAAAGCTTATATACCCCAAAATTTCCCCCCAAACTTAAGTTTTTATCAACATTTAGCCATCTCCGCCTATTCATGTCTTTCATTCCTTCAAACTAGTATTATCCTTAAAAAATCCATTATGTATCAATTTAAACTTAATCAGTTAACATAGCTGTTATTAACGTGCTAACCTTAATTATACCAGTTTCAAACAGGAAAAGATTCAATTCATAACAAGAAATCACATCAAAGCCTGAATATTCAATACTATACTTATCTACTTAATTCCAGTCTCATCATTGGCCAAAATAGACTTTTACTATCTAACAGTTGGAATCATGCAAATATAAACTAACTGCAACAAACATAGTAAACTAACTACTATTTTTGCAATTTTTAAATTTTTTTTTTAAACAAAAAACTAAATGCAAAAACTAAATGTAAATAACCCGAAAACATAACAAACTTACAATGTAAATAACTAACTATATGCAATACGACACTAAAATGCCCCCAAACTTAAACTAGACATTGTCCTCAATGGCTACAATAGAAAAAATTAAAGCAGAGGACTTCCCTGAAAATATAGCAATCTTCTTCCTTGTCCGCTAAGTTTGGAGAATAGGCTAAGCACATGGAACAAATTGGGCACCACTCTTGTATTTGACTTGAATAACCTGTAAAACCATGATAGAAGCAATTTTATTAAATCCTAAATAAATGCAAATTCAAAACTACTAATATAAAACTTAATAAAAACTAAAAAAAAAAAAATTAAACTTGGGTTGCCTCCCAATAAGTGCTTGTTTTATAGTCTCAGCCTGACTTTGTCTGGTCAATGCTATCCAATTCCTCTTCGGAAGTTGAGGAACCCTCCATCCATCGGAAATAATATAGCTTTTGGTAGGTTCCCATTTACGATAGCCATTGTATTAAAGTCACCTAGCATGCTTTCTTTAGATAAGATCACATTCAAGAACGTCCAACATCTAGGTGGTTTCTCCATTGTGTCTGCGAATATATTCTGGTATTGAGGCTTTTCAGACACAACAATTTCTTCTTCTATCTTCTCCAGCTCATCGCACCATGGTTTCGAAGGTGTACTTGCTTTTACATCACAGAGAGTATTGCCGACGACTTGACTACCAATCGGACAAGGTTGTGCAAATCTAACCGGACTCTTGAACTGTGGAGGAGAAGGCACTTGAGGAATAAACAACATTGGCTCATCATCATTGGGTCTCACAATTAGTTCTTCACCGACCTTGTTGTCATTATCCCCACTTGTCCCCTCTTTTTCATCTCGTGGCTCATCCAGTTGTAGATTTGGCTCGGGCTCACCATCAGTCTCGGAATCCATGTCATAGGGCCAGGTGTATTGAGGATGGTTGTTCAACGCATGTGCTATCTGTTCCACTTGATTTTCCAGATTCTTGATCAACGCCCCTTGGCTTTGCAAATTCAGTTCTACTTGATTCATTTTCTTGTCTTGTTCCTCATTCCTTTTTTCAGAAGCTTTAATAAATTTTTCCAAGGCTTCCTCCCAATTTGAATGTTCTTCTTGTTGTAGTGGAGGTGGACACAAGAAATCATGTGGGTATGTTGGACTTGGAGCATAAAATTGATCTTGATTGTTACTCCATGAAAAATCCGGGTGATACCCCCAATCCTGATGATAGTTGTTAGGATAGACATAATTATTGGGGTAATCACCACTATACTGTACCGGCTCAAAACTGATGGCGCATTGATGACTCATATGATTTCCAGCACAATAATCACAAGTAACCGCCATACTTTGACGACGCTGAGCTTCAAAAGCTTCAAACATCCTCGAAAGTGTCTCAATCTGTGCTGACAATGCAGAAAGTTTCTCGAGTCTTTCAATCTCCGCTCCCCTTGGTTGAGTCATGTTCGTGTATGGCCATTGATACACAAAGTCATCCATGGTACCTGAAAAGAGGGAAATATAGAAAGAGAATTAAAAATAAAAATAAAAAAGTTTAAATTAAGACTAATTTGATTGAAATTAATATTGGACAATAATTATTAAATTAATTCCCCGGCAATAGCGCCAAAAACTTGTTGATCGATTTCGCAATCAATGGATACGTGCAAGTATACACGGTCAACAAGTAATAAAGTGATAAGGAAAGTATCGTTCCCACGAGGAATTATTTAATAAAAATCACCAAATACTAATTCTTAACCAAACTAATTTTATTTAAACAATCTCAAATCGTGATTTTTCTAATTAAGAAAACTAAATTAACTAATTAGAACTAAGATTTTAACGAATGAATTCAAATAAATAAAGATTAAGACTTCAATATCCCCAATTATGAATTATAAATCAATTATCCAATTATCCCAATTATTATGCCTACTGAATTGTTAACAGGAATTCTCAAATGCCAACAGTCCTTTTCCAAGTGATCAATTGCCTTCTATTTAATCCAGATTAATCTTGCTATATTCCTATGCAAAACAATTGAATTAAACTCCTTCAATTCCAATTCCTTATGTGTTACATGCGGTGAACAGATATTTCCATTCAATTCACAAACCTAATTATTCACTGTGCAAATAACTAAGTCACATGATATCATGCCCAGTTCTAACCCTAGAATTCCTCTTCCAATTCCTTCTAGAGTAACAAAGTAATTACTGATCAAATAATTAAACAATAAGCACAAGACAAGATAAACAACTCACTTTAACATAAATAATTGGAATATAATGAATAACTAATTCATAGCTATAAAAAGTTCAATTGAAATCTTAATAAAAAAAGTTAGTTCATAATTAATGAATGGAAACCAAGAATCCACAATTGAATAGACATTAAAAGATAAAAGTAAGATGAGAGAAGAGAATAGAATCTGTTGTCAGCAAATCTGATGCTCCCCTCTTGCTCTTGCTCTTGATCTTCAATGATCTCCAAGTTGCTTCAATCTCCAAAACTAATAAGAACTAGGGTTATGTTCTAATCTAATGGAGTGTTTAATCTAATTTAAGCTATGTAATCTCGAAGCTAAGCTATGTAATCTCTTCTTATTTTATGCCTTACATCATGTATTTATAGGTTACAAGTCCAATTTTTAGTTTTGGAACAAACCCAATCCTATTTGGAGTCAAAAAGGTGTCAAAATTCGCCCAAAACGCGTCCAGGCCTGCACCAGACCCTTCCCCAGCGCCCCGGCGCTGGGCACGGCGCTGGGATTCTGACCCCCAGCACCCTGGTTCTGGTATCAAGCTTAAAACGAGCGCCCCGACGCTGCCACAAAGCCTAACATTTTCTGCTCCGACGTCTTTTGGGAAAACGGCCATAACTACTTCGTCCGAACTCCGATTTAGATGATTCAAGATGATCCGAAAAGAGGAGACGTAGATATACAACTTTCATTCTTGAAGTTTTTCGAAATAATGTCCGGAGCTATAGTAAAATTGGCTTTGAAGTAACTGCTATGTAAATGACAAGCTGAAAACGCGAATCTAGCCACCCCGAACGTCGATCCATGTAACTTTTGTCCCAAATCCTACAAAACAATATAAAACATGCATGAATAGACACAAACACATAAAAACATCCTAAAAGACTTGAGAACAACAATAAATTAAGCCCGAATGTATCCAATTCATGTGTATAAAACTCACTCATCATAGGGTCAGTCTATTAATGATAAGTGAATGGGAGATCACAAGGAGAAAGCGAGCTGGACGTGCCACAAATCTGAATTGTCTTGCTATTCAGAGGGGATCATAGTGTTAACGCCACCAATCAACACTCTTTGGGATCATAGTGTTAACTCTACCAGTCAATGAGCAACACTCAACCAGACACTACGATCAGGTCCTCAAAGATATGCATCAGAATCATAGAGTTCGAACAACTGAAGATTAAAGCATTGGCAATGGTTCAATCTAAACGATGGTATTCGGACAAAAGCTTATTGAGAGTGTGATGCCCCCAAAATTAGGTATACATTACCCATCTTGAGTTGCCACATACATGGTACAGAATTCAAATACAACTTACTAATACCACTGTCGTGTACAATACGACAAAATATAAATGTGAGTTTGAATACAATTATTGTCTCATAGAGATCATACAAACTCAAAAGGAGTCCTCAATACAATTATTGTCACACTATTTAACAGAATAGTGAGGACTACTAATACTATTCTCTGGTCCATCACTCCATTCCCTGACTCGTCCCAGCTATATTCTCATTTCCTAAAGAGAACAGTGAAAGAAAGGGTGAGCTCAACTAGCCTAGTAAGAAATATTATGACTAAGATAAAGCAGAATAAATTATCATTAGCCTTCAACAGTGTTAAACTGATAAAATACAATAAACATCAAGTTTAACTGCAGCGGAACCAGCAATCCATTAAAAGAGTCAAGTAGAAAATAAAAACTACTATCTTTTATGATTTAAAAGGTTTTTCATCACTGTTATAGTCGAGACTCAGCTTAATAAATATTCCACATCATCGAATCACCCCTGCACTACGGCCAATGATATTCTTTAGTATCACGACCACAATTATTCATGCACTACGACCAAGAATATTTGTGTATTCATTAATGGTCATGATCATGCCAACAACTGTCCATCAATGCACTACGGGCCAATGAGGATTTTTAATTTTTACATCTCTTTTAATATTACGGTCATGATTACACCGAATAATCCTTGGTCATAATCATACCAAGTCCATCTATGCACTACAGGCCACAGATGACTTTCAACAAAATATAAACATGAGGATGATGACAATGATATAAAAATTCAATAAAACAAGTTCAAGAATTATTTTATCCAGAAGTTATTAACGTCCAAATTGTCAACATGATACTGTTTTGTAGAGTAAAATTCAAGAATGATCAGAAGAATATTTTCATTAAAGGATACTGGATGAAGCGCAAATATCAAGGATATTCCACTAATTTCATGGAGTATAGAAGTCAGAATTTTAATCAACTGAGTAATACCAAATATAATAACAAAAGATATCACCACGCATGCGATAGAGACTGCACAGATTGGTTATTCCAGCAGAATAATAATAACGGAACCAGGTCAGGTGAAATTCACACCGACAGGATGTTCCAACAGAATAATAAATGTGGTATAGTAAATGATGGAACCAGGTCCGGCGTATAGCACAGACAGGATATTCCGACAGAGATGTAAAGACGGAATAGTAAATGGAACCAAGTCCGGCGTATAGCACAGACAGGATATTCCGATAGAAATATAAAGACAGAATAGTAAATGGATGTCACCAAGTATAGGGTATTCCGCGTATACAGGTTATTCCAACAGAATATAATAATGAATGGAATAACATAAGGATTTCACCAAGTATAGGGTATACCGCGTATACAGGTCATGTATAAGGTATGCCACTTTTACAGGTTATTCTAACAGAATAACAAAGAATGGAATAACATAAGTTCTCTTCAAGAAGAAAGAATAACACCCCTTACTTTATTAGGAGATTGAATACTGCAGTAGTGTAGTAACCGAATACTCTTCTTCTTTCTTTCTTATTCTCTCTATACTTTCTCTCTCTATAGCTTGAACTAATTCGTGAAAAATAATGAAGCCCTAGGCCTCTATTTATAGAAGATTTATTACTATTTACGAAAGTATTTACTATTTACGAATGTAATTACTATTGACGAAGGTAATTACTATTTACGAAAGTAATTACTATTTACGAAGGTAATTACTATTTATGAAGGTAATTACTATTTACGAAGGTAATTACTATTTACAAAGGTAAATACTATTTACGAAGGTAATTACTATTTACAAAGGTAATTACTATTTACAAAGGTAATTACTATTTATGAAAGAGACTCTTAGATGATGACATAGGCCCCCCCATAAATAATTAAACTTACCACAAACGTCTAATAATAGACTCTTTATATACATCAAGGATTGAATAAAAATTACCAGAAATCATTTTATTTTTAATCAACACATATTTAATCTTTCAACAATTATTAATCATTTATAACTTGTCGTCTCAATTATTGTTTAAATAATATAACATATTATACAGATGATACTGTGACAATAACTGAATCAATAATATAAAAGATATGATGCAGCAATTACTGTAGCAATAATTGAGTATAGCTAAGTGACTTCTCACGTAAGCATCAATAATCAATACCGTATGCTACTATGCAACAACGCGTATTACTGTACTTTTACTACCGAGTAGTTCAACAGTTTTAACGGTAACACCTCCGCCGTTATTTTATAGAATGATAATTTTGTCGTTTTCTAACTACGATAATACTTCCGTTGTGGAGTCCACCAATGATTGTGCCGTCGTACGAATATTCCTCGACAAAAAGAATATTCCCCGACCAAACGAATATTTTATAACAACTTGCGTACTTTGCAAAATTTATAAATATTATCCACAACTATAACATTATATCAAATTTATTCGATAATATTCAAAAATAATAATTATAAAAATTCATCTTTATTTATAAAAATTGGGGTCTTACAACCTCCCATTCTTATGAAATTTCGCCCTCGAAATTAGGGTACGTACCTGGTACGTCAAAGAGGTAAGGATACCTTGATTTCATTTCAGATTCTAACTCCCAAGTCATTTCCTCAACATCGTGGTTTCTCCACAAAACTTTGACTTGAGGTATAACCTTGGAGCGTAGAATATGTTCCTTCTTATCCAAGATTTGAACAGGAATCTCTTCATACGTCAAATCTTCCGCTATTTCGTTCGGTTCTAACTCAATAATGTGGTTCGGGTCTTTCACATATTTACGTAACATGGATATGTGAAAAACGTTATGAACACGAGACATACTTGGCGGTAAAGCGAGTTTATAGGCCACAGTTCCTATTCGATCGAGGATTAAAAATGGACCGATGAATCGAGGATTGAGTTTTCCTCTCTTTCCAAATCTTGTAACTCCTATATTGAATTCCACGTCCTCTCGATGAAGATCAACATAACTCTTTTGTCGATTTTGTGAGGTTTTTATACGTTGCAGGATCGTTTGAATCTTTTCCGTAGTCATACGTACCAACTCCATTCCAAACAACGTTGCTTCACCCACCTCATCCCAGCATACTGGAGAACGACATTTTCTTCCATACAACGCTTCGAATGGAGCCATGCCAATACTTGCTTGATAACTGTTGTTGTAGGAAAACTCCACCAATGGTAAGAACTTGTCCCAACTTCCCTTGAAATCAAGGACACAGAGTCTTAATAGTTCTTCGAGAGTTTGAATAGTCCTCTCCGACTGTCCGTCCGTCTGAGGATGATATGCCGAGCTAAATCGTAAGTCTGTGCCCATAGCTTTTTGCAAACTAACCCAAAATCGTGAAGTAAATCTTGGGTCTCGATCAAAAACTATGGATACCGGCATACCATGCAGTCTTACAATCTCGTTTATGTACATACGAGCAAGACGTTCAAGTGTATAAGTTTCTCGTATCGGTAAGAAATGAGCAGACTTGGTCAATCTATCAACAATGACCCAAATCGTATCTATGCCTTGAGAAACCTTAGGAAGACCGGTTACGAAATCCATGGTAATGTGCTCCCACTTCCATTATGGAATTTCAAGTGGTTGCAATGGACCTTTTGGTACTTGATGTTCCGCTTTAACTCGTTGACAAGTTAGACACCTTGAGATAAACAACGCTATCTCTCTCTTCATATTGCTCCACCAAAATGTATGACGAATATCATGATACATTTTGGTACTCCCAGGATGGATTGCAAACAGTGTATTGTGCGCCTCCATCATGATTTTATACTTTAAATCAGGGTCGTTAGGAACACAAAGTCTGGAGTTGACTCGAAGTATTCCTTCTTCATCGATTCTTGCTTCCGGCATAGCACCTTCTTGCACTTTCTTCCTCATACGCATCACCTCCAGGCCTGTAGCTTGAGCAGCTTTAACTTTATCGATTAAAGTCGGTTCTACTCGTATATTCGCCATCATCACATGCGTCCCTGGAGTCTTTAACTCTATCTCCATCCTTTGCAAGCCACACAAAATGGGCCCTTGCGTTGACAATATCGCACTCGTACTTGCATGTGATCTTCTACTCAATGCATCTGCTACCACGTTTGCTTTTCTAGGATGGTATTGGAAGGTATGATCATAACCTTTCAACAGTTCAAGCCAACGCCATTGTCGCATGTTGAGTTCCTTTTGAGTGAAGAAATATTTGAGGCTTTTATGATCCGTAAAGATCTCCACTTTCTCCCCATACAAGTAATGCCTCCAAATTTTAAGTACAAAGACAACAGCTGCCAACTCTAGATCATGAGTAGGATAATTCTTCTCATATTCTTTGAGTTGTCGCGAGGCATAGGCTATGACTTTTCCATGTTGCATGAGAACACATCCCAGCCCTTTGCCTGAAGCATCACTGTAGATGACAACTCCCTCCGAGCCAGATGGTATTGTCAGAATAGGTGCTGAAATGAGTCTCCTCTTGGGTTCTTGAAAACTCTTCTCACATTCTTCGCTCCAACCGAACTTTGTTTCTTTCCGAGTCAGCTGAGTCAATGGAGTAGCGTTTCGAGAAAATCCTTCCACGAATCTCCGATAATAACCAGCTAAACTGAGAAATCTACGTACTTCGGTCACTGATTTAGGTTGCTCCCAGCTTTGAATAGCTTCAATCTTTGCTGGGTCAACAGATATTCCATGACTTGATACCACGTGCCCAAGGAATGCTACTTCCTCAAGCTAGAACTCGCATTTTTTCAACTTGGCATAAAGCTTATATTCACGAAGCTTTTGGAGTGTCAGACTCAAGTGTTGCTCATGATCTTCACGGTTTTTGGAATAAATAAGGATGTCATCAATAAAGACGACCACAAAGTGATCCAAATATTCCTTGAATACTCGGTTCATCATATCCATGAAGGCAGCAGGAGCATTAGTCAATCTAAACGACATGACTAGGAATTCATAATGCCCGTACCGTGTTCTGAAAGCCGTCTTTGGAATGTCATCGGTTCTAATCTTCAATTGGTGATACCCGGAATGAAGATCAATCTTTGAAAAGAATTTGGCTCCTTGCAACTGGTCAAACAAGTCATCAATACGTGGCAATGGATACCTATTTTTGATGGTGACATGATTCAACTCCCGATAATCAATACAAAGTCGCATACTCCCATCTTTCTTCTTCACGAATAGAACAGGAGCACCCCAAGGAGAAGTACTAGGACGAATAAAGCCAATATCTAACAATTCCTGTAGTTGGGTTTTTAACTCCTGAAGTTCAATAGGAGCCATTCGATATGGGGCTTTAGAAATGGGTTTTGTACCGGGTTCAAGATCGATACAAAATTCAATCTCACGCTTTAGGGGTAGGCCAGGAAGTTCTTCGGGGAATACGTCAGGAAATTTATTAACAACAGAAATATCATTCAAAGATGACGTATTTTTATTTAAATCTGTGACATGAGCTAAGAAAGCTTGACATCCGTTTTTCAATAAACGAATAGCTTTATGGCTTGAGATGACCGTGACTGATTTTAATGGTTTGGTCACTTGAATTCGCATAATAGGTTGATTAGGAATATGAAAGCTAACAACCTTATGGAAACAATCAATTTTTGCATGATGAGTAGTTAACCAATCAATCCCTAGAATCACGTCAAATGCAAGTATTTTCAATGAAATAAGATCTACAGGTAATGTGAGGGTACCGATTTGAACCAAACAAGACTTATAAACAGTGGATGTAATGAAGGTTTCTCCCAACGGAGTTTCCACAGATAAGTCAAAGTCTAACTTCTCTGGAGTCAAATTTAATCGATGAGCGCAAGTAGGAGAAATAAAAGAATGGGTAGAACCGGTATCAAATAAAGTATAGACTTCGTTAGAGTTTATGATAAGCTTACCCGTGATGACCTCATTCGGGTTCCTTGCTTTCTGGGAGGTCACAACAAACGCTCTCCATTTCACTACCGGCTTTGACCTTTCTGGGACGGCCTTTGGTGCCTCCATCCTAGCTGAATTTGTCTTTGGTAAACGACAAAATTGGGCTAAGTGACCTTCTCTTCCACAATTATAACATGCTTTGGACGACATCGCGCAATTTGGACTGATGTGTCCCTCCCCTCCGCATTTGAAGCATATGATAGGTGGTCTTTCTCCTTCCTTAACAACGGGTGCTGGTGCTGACGTCTTTCCATCATTGTTAAATCTCCTCTTTTTGAAATGTCCATTCTTATTATTTTGGCCCTGATTACCACCGAAGTGGTAACCATTTCTTGCATGCTGATTCCCTCCACGCTTGTTGTCACCGCTTTGATGACCACTCTCGCTGGTATTATAATTTTGCTGGCTGCTCTCTTTTAGTTGAGTTGACTCGTTATCGCGCTCCACTAACTGAGCCCTATTTACAACATCTGAATACAAACACAGTTTATGAGAAATAAGATGTTGACGTATCTCCGTCTTTAAACCTCTTAAAAACATTCGCACCATTCTCTCTTCATTATCCACCAAGTGGGACGTAAACCATGATAACTCTGTAAATTTTGCCTCGTATTGCGACACGGTCATATTATTTTGTTCCAACTTAATAAACTCCACCTCCTTCACGTGGCGAATACTTTCGGGAAAGTATTTATCATTGAACAGCTCCTGGAACTTCTCCCAAGATATCTTCAGTACAGCAGGTTGAGTACGTTTTACTGATTCCCACCAGTAATCTGCCTCTACGCGCAACATAAAGGCGGCAAAGGGAACCTTTTGCTCCTCGGAGCATCCCAAGACATCAAATATCTTGGTGATCTGATTTATCCATGTTTCCGCCATAAGTGGTTTTGCCTCTCCCTTAAACTCCGGTGGTCCTAGCTCCTTGAACTGTTTAGCGGTGACCGCCCGAGAGTTTCCCGTGTTTCCATCTACATTTTGGACAGGAGTCGCTCTCGCCTGCTGTTGCATGAATTGCATAAAACCTCTGAACATTTGATCATTCATCATTTGGTCAGTGTTGTTGTTTGTATGAGGATTGTCGCCTTCTTGATGCACATTATCCTGATTATTGATATGTGGTGAATCAACGATCGCCTGTGCTTCATTGCTATTCTCAACATTCTCAGATGTTATTTTCAGATACTGCCACAAAACAAAAGGTTAATTGACATGTAACATATTATCCCTATATTCTGACCGACCAATAAAATAGCACATAAACTTAGGTAGGTCATACTAGCGAAGGAATTCCCCGTCTCTCCCCTCCTAGTACTATTCTCACATCTTAGCCAGGGATCATATCCCTAAGCTCTGATACCAACTGTGACGGCCCCAAAATTAGGTATAAATCACCCATCTTGAGTCGCCAGATATATGGTACAGAATTCAAATACAACTTACTAATACCACTGTCGTGTACAATACGACAAAATATAACTGTGAGTTTGAATACAATTATTGTCTACTAGAGATCATACAAACTCAAAAGGAGTCCTCAATACAATTATTGTCGCACTATTTAACAGAATAGCGAGGACTACTAATACTATTCTCTGGTCCATCACTCCGTTCTCCGACTCGTCCCAGCTATATTCTCATTTCCTGAAGAGAACAGTGAAAGAAAGGGTGAGCTCAACTAGCCCAGTAAGAAATATTATGACTAAGATAAAGCAGAATAAATTATCATTAGCCTTCAACAGTGTTAAACTGATAAAATACAATAAACATCAAGTTTAACTACAGCGGAACCAGCAATCCATTAAAAGAGTCAAGTAGAAAATAAAAACTACTATCTTTTATGATTTAAAAGGTTTTTCATCACTGTTATAGCCGAGACTCAGCTTAATAAATATTCCACATCATCGAATCACCCCTGCACTACGACCAAGGATATTCTTTAGTATAACGACCACAATAATTCATGCACTACGGCCAAGAATATTTGTGTATTCATTAATGGTCATGATCATGCCAACAACAGTCCATCAATACACTACGGGCCAATGAGGATTTTTAATTTTTACATCACTTGTAATATTACGGTCATGATTACACCGAATAATCCCTGGTCATAATCATACGAAGTCCATCTATGCACTACAGGCCACAGATGACTTTCAACAAAATATAAACATGAGGATGATGACAATGATATAAAAATTCAATAAAACAAGTTCAAGAATTATTTTATCCAGAAGTTATTAACGTCCAAATTGTCAACATGATACTGTTTTGTAGAGTAAAATTCAAGAATGATCAGAAGAATATTTTTATTAAAGGATACTGGATGAAGCGCAAATATCAAGGATATTCCACTAATTTCATGGAGTATAGAAGTCAGAATTTTAATCAACTGAGTAATACCAAATATAATAACAAAAGATATCACCATGCATGCGATAGAGACCGCACAGATAGGTTATTCCAGCAGAATAATAATAACGGAACCAGGTCAGGTGAAATTCACACCGACAGGATGTTCCAACAGAATAATAAATGCGGAATAGTAAATGATGGAACCAGGTCCGGCGTATAGCACAGACAGGGTATTCCGACAGAAATGTAAAGACGGAATAGTAAATGGAACCAGGTCCGGCGTATAGCACAGACAGGATATTCCGACAGAAATATAAAGACAGAATAGTAAATGGATGTCACCAAGTATAGGGTATTCCGCGTATACAGGTTATTCTAACAGAATAATAATGAATTGAATAACATAAGGATTTCACCAAGTATAGGGTATACCGCGTATACAGGTCATGTATAGGGTATGCCACTTTTACAGGTTATTCTAACAGAATAACAAAGAATGGAATAGCATAAGTTCTCTTCAAGAAGAAAGAATAACACCCCTTACTTTATTAGGCGATTGAATACTGCAGCAGTGTAGTAACCGAATACTCTTCTTCTTTCTTTCTTATTCGCTCTATACTTTCTCTCTCTATAGCTTGAACTAATTCGTGAAAAATAATGAAGCCCTAGGCCTCTATTTATAGAAGATTTATTACTATTTACGAAAGTATTTACTATTTACGAATGTAATTACTATTGACGAAGGTAATTACTATTTACGAAAGTAATTACTATTTATGAAGGTAATTACTATTTACGAAGGTAATTACTATTTACAAAGGTAATTACTATTTACGAAGGTAATTACTATTTACAAAGGTAATTACTATTTATGAAAGAGACTCTTAGATGATGACATATGGCCCCCCATAAATTATTAAACTTACCACAAACATCTAATAATAGACTCTTTATATACATCAAGGATTAAATAAAAATTACCAGAAATCATTTTATTTTTAATCAACACATATTTAATCTTTCAACAATTATTAATCATTTATAACTTGTCGTCTTAATTATTGTTTAAATAATATAACATATTATACAGATGATACTGTGACAATAATTGAATCAATGATATAAAAGATATGATGCAGCAATTACTATAGCAATAATTGAGTATAGCTAAGTGACTTCTCACGTAAGCATCAATAATCAATACCGTATGCTACTATGCAACAACGCGTATTACTGTACTTTTACTACCGAGTAGTTCAACAATTTTAACGGTAACACCTCCGCCGTTATTTTAAAGAAAGATAATTTTGTCGTTTTCTAACTACGATAATACTTCCGTTGTGGAGTCCACCAATGATTGTGCCGTCGTATGAATATTCCCCGACAAAAAGAATATTCTCCGACCAAACGAATATTTTATAACAACTTGCGTACTTTGCAAAATTTATAAATATTACCCACAACTATAACATTATATCAAATTTATTTCATAATATTCAAAAATAATAATTATAAAAATTCATCTTTATTTATAAAAATTGGGGTCTTACAAAGAGCATCGATGCAAAAGGATAACCTCTGATCGAGAAATCAGAAGGAGGAAATAAAGTATTCGACCTGCCCAAGACATTAAAGTGCTAACTCTGATGGGTAGGTGAAACAGTAGACTGCAATGTCAGATAAAGTATGACATGTCACATCAGCAGTCTACCTCTGTCAACTTGAGATATACGAAGATATTTGAATAGCCTTTAATGGCTACTTTCCAACGGAAGGATTGGGAAGGAGTATAAATCAGGAAGAGCTTCAAAGATCGAGGGTTGCTGGAGTTGCCCAGTTTGGAGGGAAGGTGGACTGTACTTAACCATGTAAGATAGTGAGTCTGAAGACTCACTCTATGATCCACCTAGAATACTCAGATTCATGCAAAAGAAGAAATAGAAGTGAGAGTTCTACTATGTAGAAGTGAGAGTACTATTACAAGAAGAGTGTTCTGAACTGCCGAGAGAAAGAAGAACATCATGTCATCTTGGTGTCCATCATGGGAAGACTCTAAGTACAATATAGAAGAGCTCACAGTCATCTTAGCAAGTCCATCATGAGAAGACATCAAGTATAAAGAAGGGAGATCACAAACGTCATCATAGTGGCAAGCATGAGAAAGTTTTTAAGTACTAAATAGAAGAACTTACAGTCATCTTGGAAACCTATCATGTACAACCATCATGTATCAAGAAAAAGATCTTCAAGACAGTTCTTCAAGGGATCATTCGAAGAGGTTGAGTAACTGAAGAAGCTGAGCATCATGCAACACTCAACTACACTTCAAGGATAATCACGCCAAGATGCTAAGTATAGAAGATGTTCAGAGCATGAAGACATCTTAGCAGCTCAGCACCAACTCCAACAAACCAACAAACAAAAAAAGCCAGGACCTGAGGGGTCCTTGTTCGTAGGGACTAAATGAAGCCAGGGCTAGGAGGGTCCTTGTTCGAAGGGACTAAACAAAGTTCCAAGCCTGCTGGGCTTGAAGAGTTCCTAGGGAACTAGAGGAGTCCCAAGGCTGCTGGCCTTAAAGAGTTCTTAGTGAACTGAAGTCCGAAGGCTGCTGGCCTTGAAGGAATCTTAGTAATTCAGGGTGCTGCCCTTCCTTAGTGGAAATCCTGCTAGTTAAAAGCAGAAGAGTGGATTAGGAGCTTGAGTCTCTGAACCACTTAAAACCCCTTGTGTCTTTTACATTATGTCATTTACATTATGTACTATAACTGCTATGTATGTTTTAACTGCTTACAACTAAACTTACTCTACGAACAATGTATGTATGATTATAAATATATCAATGAAGGGGATTTTTTTACTTATTCCGCTATGCTTGAAAAGATTCTTATGTTTGTCATATGCTAATTTAATAGCTATACAAAATAATAGAGAAAAATATTTGAAATAAAAAGGATCTATTCAACCCCCCCTTTTAGATCTATTGTGCCTACTGGGAACTAACAATTGGTATCAGAGCAGGTTCTCATGCTATATTCAAAAGCTAATCGCTTTGAGTCTGATCCCAGGCACAAACATTGTTCTAAACTTAGTTTAGTAGTAAATAACTTGTTATATGTAGATGAGCTCACATTTTGGAAAGACTGTGTATAGGTAAATGTGTATATACACCTGAAGCTGCTCAGGTTGGTCCATGTTCTCAGTTGCTACATCAACAAGACCAATCCCAGCCTGCAGTCAATCTTGTAGTCTTAAGACCAGACGAGAGAGCTCAAGAGACATCAATGACAAAGAGTCAAACATCCACCAGTCTGAAAGATGAAGAGGCTATACATGCTAAGAAATGCCTATCAAGAGAAGAAAGATCTTCTCAAACTTATGTTTGGCCAACCAACAGCTGGGTACAAACTCTGTAAACTAAATGGTGTCAAAGATCTTAATGATGAGATTCTCTTGGCCTACATCTTCAAGACCATGACTAATTGATTAAAGGTCAACAAGAACAACAAGCTTTCAGGAGCAAATGTAAAGATACACACATCAATTCCTAAACTCAGTATATCTAAGATAAATGACTGGTAAGAGACTGACAGTAAAAAGGTACGGTTCCTCACTATTACATGTGTTCATCATTAAAGCACCTTCTTATGAACCATAATAGTATTATGTCAAGAAGTCATAATCCACCTAAAAAGGTGAAGAGAGAAAGTATCTTGAGGATGGAAACTCAAATATCTATAAACTTTCTCTCCATCCAAGTTTTAGGTTGAAGATGACATCTTGAAGGAAATCTGAAATGGGTCATAAGAGCTTCACATGTCAAATTAATTCTATGTGAAGTAATCTTTGCTGGTGGATTAGTATGTATATACAAATCCTTGGTCTAAGTGTTTGATATCACACAGAGTATGATCATTTCTACAAGAGTATCTTGATGATGTGTAGAAACTGATCACCTCCATGAATCAACTAGATACTCTTAAATCGTAGAGTTGATTCTCACTCTACGAACACTTAAACATTGTGAACATAACCCAACAAAATGATGAAACCATCATAGATAAAGAGTGTGTTATTAAATGTCAAATCTTACACACACTCACCTTCATGCATATCAAAATGTATTATCTAAAACTAGTCTTATGCATGAATATGATGATGTTGGTGATAAATGTGATGATTATCCAAATAAGAGGAACAAGGGTTTAGAAAACTAACCTAGTAAGACTCATTTAATTATGGGTACAAAAAATAGAAAACCTACAGGTACTTGGTCAGTCTGACCACACTAAGGAATGCTGAAGCAGAAGACTTCAGTCAAGAAGACTCAACCAGCAGAAGGCTAAGGACTGTTCAGAGATGATTCTGATAAAGTTCCTATATGTCTAAGCCTATCCTTGAAGACCCTCTGAGCTAACCATAATGTAGCTCACATGGCTGCTAATTTGTGTGTGGAAGTAGGCCAGTCACCTAAAGGATCTTATATGCTCAAATCAAGAAAGACATGCTATATGAGAAGAATCCTCAAGGGAGCTCACAATAGAGGATCATTGAGCTTAAGTCAAAAGGAGTTCATTACCAAAAGTAGAACCTCACAAACACAAGACTGTCAATAAAGACTACGATCGTAGTGCTGACAAAAGATTGTAGAGTGATCAGTCTTAAAAATATCCATGTCTATGATACAAGAATATTTATGTGATAATGATGATTCCAGTCAGAAGGAGATATGCAGGGCTACCTTCAAATGAGTCTAAAGCAAAGGTAATCACATCTATCAGGGAAGACATCTTCAACAATGGGGAGCAGTGATCTGTTGAGAAATAATAACACTGAGTAATACTATGAGGAAATGTACCAGCTATAAAGTCCCAAAAATTTGTGGCTGATGAACCAAATGAAGATCCATAGTCAGTAAGAATGTCTAAAAACGTACTACTGATAACCTCTCAGTCACCCAGCTCAAAATCGTGGAGTGCCTATGATCAAACATCTGATCGCAGTGTAGAAGAAGGAGGACACCACGATTAAAGCAAATGCAATTGTCCAAAGTTGGTAGAGGACCTCCCCATTAGAAAAGGTCGAATGAGATGTTGTTACAAATTACTTCTATAGCATTTCATCTGGAAAGTGCCTCAGGGACAAACCTGATCCTTAGCTCACCCTAAGAGGTTGGCCCTTCCTGAGCTACCTTGTCCCAGAAGAATTGCTTGATCATATTCATCTCAAAGACCAAGTCAGTCAACGATCATAGAGTCAAGGTTGAAGAGAACTCCACGATCGCAGTGCAACCTCAACGATCGTATAAGACAACTTGACGATTGTAGTTCTACCAAAGGGTACTCCAATTCATAAGGAGTTTGAAAAATGAGACAATTGCTTAACCATTCAAAAGGAGGAGATAAGTTCGAATACATCAGTGACTTATCTTTGCTGCATCAAGTTGAGGATAAACGAAAAAGCCATCCACTGCAGCATCTCTCAAAAGTTGATCGTTGAGTTAACAAAGGAAATCGTAAAGTCCATAGCTGCCTTACCATGCAACTCTACGAATCAAAAGGTCAACGGTCAAAGCCACGTCGTCTAAACGTCTACTCTTCTAAAACATAATATCTAACTGAAAAATTATGGTGAGTTACAGCTCATTACTGGGCATCATGCAACTAATGGTCAGTTAACACATCACTGGTTATGCAGAGTTAGAAAGAACTGCTATAAAGATAAATTCAAATCTGCAGACAGTTATCAAAAGCTATTGAACCTTTTTCCCTCCAATTTTCAAACCCTAAAATCCTCTCAAGAGCCAGAACAGATTAGTTCTCCAAAGCTTTATCAACTCACAATCAGTCATCACATATAAACCTCTCTAAATCGAATACCCACATTCTTCGAACTGCTCAAATGGAAAAATGGCGAGTAATCACCGGAATTTAGCTCAAAACCAAGTCATTTGAGAAATCCGAAAAGAAGTTCAGAGATATTCTTGAACTTGTGAAGAAAGTAGGATTCTCAGAATGCCTCGAGGCTAGCACTCGAGTATATGTTGATCTGGTTAATGAGTTTTACTCAAATGCCTCCGTAAACTCTGGAACCCTTTCTACCAAGGTTAAAGGTCAGTCTCTGAAGTTAAAGTCTTCTGACCTCAATCAATGCCTAGGTTTTACTAACCAAGGGCCGAAGAACCTTGATGATGTCAATACTAAACAAGAAAAGGAGTTTATGGGGTACCAAAGAAACCATAGTCTTAAAGACATGAAGAAGAAGGAGTTTCCAGAAGAGTACGAGTTCCTTACTGAAATAGTTAGAAAATGCATACTGTGCAAGGACACTGCACATGACAATGTGATTGACCAATATTTAAAGATAATGTCAGCAATATTATGAAGAAACAAATTAATTTTGGAGCTATCTTATTCGAACAAATCTCCAAGTGGGTAGAAAAAGCAGAGAAGAAGAAGTCCACTAAAAAACCCCTGACTAAGGTGTTTCATGGTAGACTGCTGAGTATTGTGCTGAAGAAGAAACTAGGAGGGAAAATCAAGGATGATGAGGGAGAGACTTTGAATGTCCACAAAGTGGTGTCTCCATAATTATTTGTGAATTGGAAGAAGAATCCCAAGGAGAACCGACGGCTGACCACTGCAAGCAGCAGTAGGGCCTCTGCAAAGAAGAGAAAAATAGTAGAGGTAGAGAGATCTGAGTCTGATGACTCTCTGCCAACATCAACCACACCAGCCAGAAAGAAATCTAGAGGTTTGAAGAAAGTTGATGTTGTGAAGAAAGCTCAGACTCCACCAAGGAGTATCTCCATCAAAGATAAAGTTGAAGAAAAAAGAGCCCTAACTGCTGAAACAACAAAGAGGTGAAGCAACAGGCTGCTTCAAGGGCCATTCAGCAAGAAAACTAAGGTGGAAAACAAATCAGCCTCAGCTTCCCAAATCAGTACATCTGCTGAAGAGAAGGACGTAGAGTCAGCAGAAGAAGGAGACTGATGTCAAAGTTGAGTCCTCTCAAACCAAATTTAGCAGTGAAGGTGATGGTTCAGCATCTGCTGATAAAGAAGAAGAATGCTCAAGCGCCATGGCTAATTCTCAGAGTAATCACTCTGCAAATGAAGAAGAGATTCAAGATGACCAAACTCAATCCCCAAATGCAACTGTCTCAATAAGCCCAGATAATGGGTCAGACAATGCTGTCTCAAAAGAAGAAGAATATGCCCCTGCCCTTGCTAAACCTAAAGGAAGTTCTTCTGATGAACCAGAGGCTTCCAAGTTTGAAGAAGAACAGGAGTCTGACTCTCCCATAGCTGAACCTCCAAGAAGAAGGAAGAGTTACAGACTGCAAGAAAAATTTGCCTCCAAAAGGAGAAGTAATCAATCAAATTCCCCCATTGAATTAAGTGATGATGAGTCTACATCACAGAAAGAAAGTGCTAAGGATAGGACCAGCAATGAAGAAAATGAATCATAGGAAGATCGTACTGAAGAAAGTTCTGAGAATGAAATGTAGAAAGAAGGATTCTCTGCTAAAAATGATCAAGATTGTTCAGGCTCCGAGAGAGAAGAGATTGAAAAAGATTCTGGTTCTGCACCACAGGAAGCAGACGAACAAGAAGATTATCCAGTTCTCTCTCCTGTAAGATTTAGCAGAAGGATAGTAGTGGAAGTCTCAAATGATCTACCAGATGCTCCACCAGAGAGATGGGTGAACTATGGAAATGAGTAGCTCAAGGTAGTAAGAATGACTACCTTTGACATAGCCAAAAACTGAAACAACATGGAGCTAGACTGCTCGACCATTCTCTACAATCCCGACGATTTGCTGATGAGATGGTTCTTCCAGTGGATGCCATGGCTAAAGGCTCATACTAAAGGAGATGGAAGCTATTTCAGCTGGTGCTTCTCTTACTTTCCCAACAAGGAGCTGTTGGCTCAGAACTTCCCAAGGGTGAAGAAGTTTGCAACCAAAACGATCAAAGACCAGCCACACTTCAAAGTCTATCTACAGTCTGGAAATCACTATATCCCCTACAATCCTAGAGTGGACTCTGAAGGAAGAAGGAACATGATCAAGGAGATGATCGTATAGTCTGGCCACTCTACTACTGAGACTGATCAAATTAAAATCAGAAGCTTCCAACAGCCCAGTCACTGCTCTCTAACATTCCCTCATCCTCAACCAGCAATTGGTACTCAACGATTGTTCAGATTTTCCATGCTTTCAAAAATATGTCCAAGAATGAAAATCGTAGAGTCCAATCCAATGCTCAACTTGAAGCTTCCCAGCAAGTGGATCAAACTATTTTGGAGCAGGAACTACTGAAGAGTTCTAATGAACTAAGTGAGAAAATGTCTCTACTCATTGAAGAGTCACAGAAGCTGATAGCAAAAGGAGATAATTCACTTCAGAACAAACTTCAAGCTACTATGGCTGATGTATCTCTCAAACTCCAAGAGAGAGATAACATCTATCAGAAGGCCATACAAGATTAAAAGGCAGAAGATCTACGAGTTCAGAAGGCCAATGAAGAGCAGATCAAAGCCCTCTCTGACAAGATTGATGACCTGTAGCAGTCTTTCTCAGTGAAACTTGAGCTAGGCCAACAAGAACTCAAGTTTAAAGTTGCCAACTCCTCCTACCTAATGGAGCAACTTAAGTCCAACATGGAGTAGCTCTCACAAATGATTAATGACAAAAAGGGGGAGAAAAAGAGGTATAGAAAGAGGAAGAGCAAGAGGAGCAAGAGGCACTCAAAGCAGAGTAGAGGGATAGGAGTGAAGAAGTCAAAGAAGAAGATAGCAGCTGCAGCAGAAAAAGAATCATCATCTGATGGGAGCCAGAAGATGATGATAACATATTCGCAGAGTCTGAGGGGGAGCATGTTTAGAAAGAAGCTAAAAGGAAGCAAAGCCAAGACAGAAGGTTATCATCCCAGGGGGAGCAAGAGCAAGAAGAACAATTAGATGAGTAACTGATCAACAGACATCCTGGAATCATACATGGAGCCAAAAGGGTACATCTTTAACTAGTTAGGTATGTTCTGGATCCAGGATGTAAAGTGTCTTAATGTATAATTTTCCATATCTTTATAAATGACATTCATGATTATCTATTTTAGAAATACATCTGCTCACTGTATATAAGATTCATTCATAACATGCATATGAACTTATTATTTTTGTCATAATCAAATAGGGGGAGATTGCCAGGAATAAACATATGAATGATATTCCTGTTTATATATGATTTTATTATGATATATATATGAATGAATAATATGCAAGTATGCTTGCATTAAGAAAAGTTATAAAGTTCTTTGATAGATAATAGAAACATGTGTACATGGACTTAGAATGAATTGATCAAGTATGTTAGGTTGATCCTACATAAGCAAAACAGCTTTGTAGAGTCCTTAAAAAGAAATGATGTACAAGGACTATAAATATAGAAAGATCAAGCATGCTAGGTTGATCTTATGATGTATTAGTTAGGCTTGTCTGATCGTCAAGTACTGCACTAAAGATCGTAGTCTGCTAGGAGAGTCAAGGATAACTCGAGAGCTATCGAGGAAGAATCGTAATCTGCAAGATAGTAGATCTCAGAGTTTGTAGACTGCTAGGAGAAACGATGAAGGATCGTGGTATATCGAGAAGAACTTCCTCAGGATCATAGTGTGCTGAGGAAGTCATGTTTAGAATCATAGAGACAGTCTGCCTACGAGCCGACCGAACATCTGCCGAAGCCAAGTCAGAAACGTAGACTACACTCGAAGTCGTAGAGTCTACTGATGCCGAAGCCATGTCAAGGATCGTAGACTACACTTTGAGTTCATAGAGTCTATTGATTACATGCAGAGATCGTAGTCGAGCAATATCAGATGAAGACAACATGCGCAAGGTAGATACCGTAAAGTGTTAAGATCTGATCTCAGGATCGTAGTGTCTGCACAGCCGAAGCTGAATCGTAGAGTGTAGAACTACGACCTCAATATAAGTTCTCATAATGCATAGGCAGAATCTTAGAGCAAGTATGATTCTCAACTAATGAGCACTCCCAAAATATCCAAAGGAACAAAGCCTCTGGTTGATGATGAGTGGGATTTAAACCTGCGAATCGGATATTTTCTGCCTTAATTACTTGCCTGGATTCATAGTTTTTATATAGTTTTATTGGGAATATAGTGTTTTTGTATTTAATCGTTGCATTGCAGAGCTTCGCAGTGTTTGTGCTACTTTGAAGGGGCAAAACTATCTTTCTGAGCTTTCCCGCGCCGCGGCGCCAATGCCAGAGTCATTGGCCGCGCCGCAGCGCCACTTTCTGCCCCACGCAGACAAAAAGCCGCGCCGCGGCGCCACTTATCATATGCTGGCTCGCGCTGCAGCGCGAGCTCCGTGTCCCAGTTCCTTATGCCGCGCCGCAGCGCGACTCAAGGCTTCGTGGCCCGCGCCGCGGCGCCACCTCCGGTTCCCAGGCAGACAGGAAGTGTTTGACCTAGCAAATTGGAAGGATAAAAAAGGGGGGAGGCGACTGTTAGAAAAAAGAGAGGAGAAAAAGATAAGAAAAAGCTAGAAAATATAGAAGAGGAGAAGAGAAAGCTTGTTGAAAAGAGATCCGTTGCTCTCCATTTTCTCAAGATTGTGCAAGTGAAGAGATTGTTTGACTGAAGAGTACTCCTTTCTTTAGGGGTTTTTCTTATTTCAAATCTTCTATTTATTGTATTTGTCTGAAATGGGTGGTGTATTAGAACTATGTGTTAGTCTCATAGTTATGAACTAACTCCATTGTTAGGATTGCAATGTAACTTTTTGAATAGCTTAATCGACTTTCTCTCTCGTTTTATATAATGAAGCATTTTGGAATGGGTTGTTGTATTTTGCTTATAATGTCTGATTTCTTGATAAAGAAATAGGTTTTGATAGTAGTGGAAATTGATAAATGGATATTACTGTCTTCCTTTAAATACAATGACACTTGTTTTGTCCTGACATTTAATTGTGGGCTTATTGTGCTTGTAGGATAGACATATCCTCACTTGCCTTGTGTGACATTGGAGTTGAGCATAATGACCTTGGTCAGATTAGATTAACCAATAGACATATTGTGTTCTAGCTTGTCAAGGATTAACATTTGACCTTCGACAGAAGCTTATGCTTACTTTAATCTCGGTTGGCCATTCCTTGATTTGTTTATATTACGGAGAGTTAGAAGATTAGGCGAAGCATTAGGGGAGTTGTAATCCTATCTTTATTTCTTAGAGCTGTTTTTTCTCGCAATTTGATTGTCCTATAGAATTTGTTTAACCAACCATCTATTTCTTTTGTTTAGATAAGATTAGTAACGACTTTACCTTAGTAGTTGTTTCCTGTTAAGTCTTTGTCCTCGTGGGTTCGACACTCTCTTATCACTGTATTACTTGTTAGACCGCGTATACTTGCGCGAGTTTTTCAGTTGCGAAATTGACCAACAAGTTTTTGGCGCCGTTGCCGGGGACTTAAGAATTAATTATTTTACATTATTAAATCTAAGTCATTAGAATCTTACTTTAAACCGATTTGTTTAACTCTCTCTTCAGGTAGTCTTCATTATTTATGCCACCTCGGAAGGGGCTGAATACAATACCTCTTGATCCCGAGGTTGAAAGGACCTTCAGACGACTGTTGAGAAAGAAATTTGTGGACACACCCGAGGACATACCTGTGCCCGTCATAATGGCTGAGGAGCTTCAGAAGTCTCTGAGGGATTATGCTATGCCTCGTGTTGATGATCTCCAGGCGAGCATTTTAAGGCCCGCCATTCAGGCTAATAATTTCGAGATAAAGCCGGGCACTATTCAAATGTGCACAAACATTCAGTTTGGGGGAATGCCTAATGACGACCCCAATGATCACTTGATTAATTTTGTGGAAATCTGTGACACCTTCAAATGCAACGGAGTGTCTGACGAAGCCATCAGGCTCCGGCTGTTCCCGTTTACATTAAGGGACAAAGCCAAGAGCTGGCTACATTCACTGTCGACTGGCTCCATTACAACATGGGCTGACTTGGCACAGAAATTCATGGCGAAGTTCTTTCCGCCTGCCAAAACAGCTAGGCTCAGGCACGAAATCACGTCCTTTGTGCAATTTGAATCCGAATCCTTATACGACTCATGGGAGCGATTTAAGGATCTCCTGAGAAAATGCCCGCACCATGGTTTGCCGGAATGGCTTCCCATCCAGACCTTTTACAATGGATTATCCAGATCTACTCGTTCGAGTATTGATGCCGCATCTGGAGGGGCATTCATGTCCAAACATCACACAGCGGGGTATGTGCTGGTGGAGACAATGGCGGCCAACAATTACCAGTGGCCTAATGATAGGCAAGCTCTGAGAAGAGCAGCGGGGGTTTATGAAGTGGACTCGTTCACATCGCTAGCAGCTCAGGTAGCGACGCTAACAAAAAGGCTTGACACCTTGGGACCTTCTGCAGTTCAAAATGTGCAGAGTGTCATGGTCCAGTGTGAATTATGTCAAGGAAGCCACCCGACTGATCTGTGTGCTATAAGCCCTGAATCGGTGCAATTTGTTTCTAACTACGGGCGGCAACAAAACTCAAACCTTCCCACTCATTACCATCCGGGGTTGCGAAATCATCCAAATTTTTCATGGAGTAATAACAACAACAACAACAACAATAACCCCAACCAACCACAACCTCCTTCTACCAGGCAGAGTTATGCTAACCCTCCTGGATTCCAACCTACAACTCAGTTCAACCAACAACCTCAGAGCATTCAGAATCAGTTTCACCATCCTCCCCCTCAACAGGAGAGAAAACCAAGTTTAGAAGATCTGCTTTCTAGGTACATAGCCCAGAACGAAACCAGAAGTAACAATCAAGAGGCCTCCATTAGGAATCTTGAAGTACAAATGGGTCAGTTGGCTACTGCATTAAACAGTCGGCCACAAGGCGCATTGCCTAGTGACACTGATGTAAACCCTAAACGGTAAGGCAAGGAACAGTGTAAAGCAGTAACCCTCAGAAGTGGGAGAACCACTCAAGTACAAAGTGGCGAGGAAATTCCTGTGGACGACAATGGGGCGACTGAAGAGGCAACTCCTGAAACGAAGATTTCTGAGAAAGACGGGGGTGACGCAAGTGGTCAAGACAGACCCCCAACACCATCTCCTCCAATCACTGCAATACATCGGCCTCTCCCTCAATTACCCTTCCCCCAGCGGATGCAAAAGCAGAAACTAGATAAGCAATTTTCCAAATTCTTAGAGGTGTTCAAAAGATTGCACATAAACATTCCATTTGCAGAGGCGTTGGAAGGAATGCCCAGTTACGTAAAGTTCATGAAGGACATTTTGTCCAAGAAGCGAAAATTGGGAGACTATGAGACGGTGGCTTTAACTGAAGAAAGTAGTGCAATCCTCCAAAACAAACTTCCGCCTAAGCTCAAAGATCCGGGAAGTTTTACAATCCCGTGCACAATTGGGGACCAATTCATTGGAAAGGCTCTGTGTGACCTAGGGGCCAGCATAAACTTGATGCCCCTTTCCATTTACAAAAAATTGGGTCTTAATGAAGCCAAGCCGACTAGCATCACCCTGCAATTGGCTGACAGATCTTTAACTTATCCGAAGGGAATTGTGGAGGATGTGCTAGTGAAGGTGGACAAGTTCATATTTCCGGCAGATTTCATAGTTCTTGATTCTGAGGAAGATAGAGAAATCCCGATAATATTGGGAAGGCCATTTTTGGCAACTGGAAGGACCCTGATTGACGTCCAAAAAGGGGAGCTAACAATGAGAGTTCAAGACCAAGAGGTGACCTTCAATGTTTTCCGTGCTCTGAAATATCCTAACACCCCTGAGGATTGCTTCCAGGTCACTACGATTGCTGAAGCAGTGAATGGGGTATTCTCAGAGACGTGCATTAAAGATTCTCTAGAAGCTACACTAACAGGGGTGAGTACTACGGAAGAGCCATCGTATATTGAATGTGCCATGTGGCTTGATGATCCGCTAAGATCAAGGCATTCGCACCGCAAATTCGGGTCTCTTAAAGATGATGAGGCATCAACTTCCAAGGGTTTGCCGTCAATCATTGAGCCTCCAGCTCTTGAGCTAAAATCGTTGCCTAACCATCTAAGGTATGCATATTTGGGAAATTCTCTTTCATTACCTGTGATAATTTCTGCTTCTCTAACCAAGTGTCAGGAAGAGAAGTTGCTCATTGTGCTAAAAAAGTACAAAACGGCGTTGGGATGGTCGATTACAGACATAAAAGGGGTCAGTCCAACTCTTTGCATGCACAAGATCCTATTGGAGGAAGGCTCAAAACCTTCTATAGAGCACCAGAGGCGGCTAAATCCGATAATGAAAGAGGTCGTCAGGAAAGAAATCATTAAATTGCTTGATGCGGGCATTATCTACCCCATCTCCGATAGTCCGTGGGTTAGTCCGATCCAGTGTGTGCCCAAGAAAGGAGGCATGACAGTTGTGCCCAATGAGAATAATGAGCTTATTCCCACCAGGACGGTGACTGGGTGGAGAGTGTGCATGGATTACAGGAAACAGAACAAAGCAACCTGTAAGGATCACTTTCCTCTCCCTTTCATTGATCAAATGCTCGATCGGTTGGCGGGACATGAATACTACTGTTTACTGGATGGATACTCGGGGTACAATCAGATTTCTATTGCCCCGGAAGATCAGGAGAAGACGACATTCACATGTCCATATGGGACTTTTGCCTTTCGGAAGATGTCTTTCGGGTTGTGCAATGCCCCCGCTACGTTTCAGCGGTGTATGATGTCAGTCTTCTCTGACATGGTTGAAAAGACCCTGGAGGTCTTCATGGACGACTTCTCTGTGTTTGAGAGCTCGTTTGATAACTGCCTAACAAATCTGACTGCAGTTCTCCATCACTGCGCCGAAACAAACCTTGTGCTAAATTGGGAGAAGTGTCACTTCATGGTTGAAGAGGGCATTATTTTGGGTCATCGAATTTCTGCTGGAGGTATTGAGGTTGATAAGGCCAAGATAGATGTTATCAACAACCTTCCCCCGCCCACCTCAGTAAAAGGGGTAAGGAGTTTTCTCGGGCACGCCAGATTTTACAGAAGGTTCATCCAGGACTTTTCGCGCATTACCAAACCATTGTGCACCCTGCTGGAAAAAGATCAGCCCTTCCACTTTGATGCCGCCTGCTTGGGCGCTTTTGAATCCTTAAAGACAAGACTTGTCACAGCATCTATTGTGGTAGCTCCTGACTGGACCTACCCTTTTGAGCTTATGTGCGATGCTAGTGATTTTGCTATAGGGGCAGTTTTAGGCCAGCGAAGGGAGAAGGTCTTCCACACTATCTACTATGCCAGCAAGACACTGACGGACGCGCAGTTAAACTATACTACCACTGAGAAGGAGCTGTTGGCAGTAGTGTATGCTTTTGATAAGTTCCGTTCATACCTCATCGGGACGAAGGTGATCGTATACACCGATCACTCGGCAATCAAGTATTTGATTGAAAAGAAGGATGCTAAGCCGAAATTGATACGGTGGGTTTTGCTCCTACAAGAATTTGACTTAGAAATCAGAGACAAGAAGGGAACGGAGAATCAAGTTGCCGACCATTTAAGTAGATTGGAAAATACTACTTCGTCTACTGAAGCCGACAAGGCTATAAATGAATTCTTCCCAGACGAGCAGCTCTTATTGGTACATGGCAAAGCCCCGTGGTATGCGGACTTCGCAAATTACGTCGCTTGCCAAGTTATCCCTCAAGGCCTGAGTTTCCAACAAAGGAAGTGTAACATACCCGAATCCGGGCCCCGAATCGCCTCGGATCCGGTACGCTAAATTCTTTCACTATTTGCGGAAGATATAAACATAAGTTGTTTATACATTACATTACACACTATTTCCCCAAGGTCGAGTAACCTTAACTTAATACACATTTCTTAAATTATCTATTACACAACAATATTTATTACAATACGTTATTACAAACTAGCTGCACAATTTAAATCCCAAGCTGTACTTAGCTTTAATCGTTTCCTGTATCCGAATGCAATCGCTTTATCTGCAATATTTTATCATGATATATCAAGGGTGAGCATGAAAGTTGCCCAGCAAGTTTATATACAATAACATAACGATATATCATGATTGAAGAGTATGAATAATTGGCTGGCTATAATTCAACAATATAATTGTGAACTAGCAGGAACAAAATTTTGACTGAACAAGTATTTTACATGAACAAACATTTCTGAACCAACTGGTAATGAAGGTGATCAGCCTTTCATACCTGACTTATACATGCAAGATGTACAGAGTACAAATTTCATGGCAATCAGTAATGATTAACCATAAGCTTGAAGAAACTACTCTTATTAGTGTTAAGTATGAGAAAAACTTGCCTGAACCGTTGATTACCGCACGCAATTAATAACGCTTTATCCGAAGACCTAATATTAATAATATAGATCTCCAATAATTAGAATAATATCATCACAGTAATATACTGTTATATTATACACAGAATAACCTAAACACATTACCACATAAGCCTATTAGTCTATACCGCACATAAGACTTGGTATCAAGTCAAACTATTTAAGTCTGAGTTGAAACCGACACAATCCTAACATCCCGCCGGTCTAGTCGGACTTTTATCGAGTTTAAGTTCAATTAAACTCTGACTTAACACTTAACCCTTGACACAGATAATTCCTTATCAGACAAAACATTTTTCCTAAGCTCGTAATAATTTTCGGTTAATTATTACCATTTATCACCATTTTTAAATCCTTAAAACCTTTTTTAAATAAATTAAATACAACATAATACCTTAATCATTAATATTTATTTAATATAAAATATTAATGAAAATCATAACATAATATTATAATATAATTATAATATATCAAAGTATTTTTAATACTTTAAAATCATAATTATATGATTTTAAACACTTAAATCCATTATTCGATAATTACTATTAATATTAAAATATTAATATTTTATTGACTAAATATCAAAAGTTATATTTTATAACTTAAAATATTTTTATAACACTTAAATCATTTTAATATGATTTATAAAGCATTAATTCTATTTTTCCTTAATTTATTTAATATATTTATTAAATAACTAATTATCATTAATATTGATTAATTAATGAATTTCATCACAAAATATCAAAAGTTATGGAAAATAACTTAAAATATTTTCTTTTATCATAATATTATTTTTCATGATTTTTCATGAATTAAAAACTATTTTTAAATAATTTATTTAATATTGTAATTAAATAAATAAATATCATTTATATTCCAAAAATATTAAATATTTTCAAAATATACTCAAAATAGTTAAAAACTATTTTTCAGACTTTAAAATAATTTTTCATAATTTATTTTGTATTTTTAATAATTAAAAACCATTTTTTTCTAATTTTTAATCAATTTCCGGAAATTAATATAAATAAACCGTCGCTAAAGGCTTTTAGCGACACTTGTCTGTCGCCTTAGGTGTTCTTGAGTGTTCTTGAGTGTTCTTGACAGATTTCGAGTTGCTTGGTTTGACCGGAATTTAAACTATGTTCGGATCGATTTCTGGACTTGTAATTACTTTCATGTTGTAGTATTTATGTAATACTACAACTACATATCATGTTCCATGGCAATACAACAACTTAAAATCAAGATCTGGGCAGCCAAACTTTCTGACAAACGTGTTCTTCATTTTCTGGGTTACCCAGAAAATGAAGAACAGTCAAGGTGTCTACTTTGATTCCTTATAAATTAGTGATCGAGCAACTTTTGTGCGATCTATCACTTCCAGTATGTAGAAACCATGCAGGTCTATAACTATAACACTTAAACGCAGCATAACAACATCAGATCTAACAGTAAATGGTCGGTCAAAGTATGATACAAAACTCGCATATGAAGATTTTTGGGTTTTCCAGAAATCCTCAAGAACAGCCGGTCAACGGTGGTTTGACCTCGATTTCCTGCCATTTCAGTTATGATATAAGTGATATAAAGGTCTTAATGTGTAGTCTACATACCAGACTACAACTAAACAACAACAACTTGGCCTAACTGCTAACACACAGCAAGATAAAATGCATGAACAAACTTGTCAGACGTCTGGAAATTCTGGGTTTTTTCCAGAAACCAGTTTTTCGTGAACGGTCAACTACCTTTGACCGCTTATATCTTTCGATCTGGACATGATCTGGACTTGATTCAAGTCTCAGATTCAAGAGCTAACAACACAGAACAGATCTATAACATTAAACACAAGATATCATTAACACACATAGATCTATGGACCCTGACATTTGACTGTCAGACCATATTTTTCAACTTTTCCAGATTTCTAAAATCATCAAATCCAAGCCTCTAGGTGTTATGGATTCATGATCCAACAACCCAGATCTCTAATTGACACCTTAATACACTATATTAACCAATCAATTACAACATTTAACATAAAAATCAAAGATTTCGAAATTTGAAGGTTTTATACCTTTATGCTTTAAATTTTGATTTCTGACTTTCTGATCTGTTATTGGCTTTCTGATTCATGATCATGGATCATCTTTTCACTCTCCCTCACTCAAATTTTCGGATTTTAGAGAGAGGATGACTTTGGAGAAAAAGAAATAATGTGACCCCCCAATCTCTCTCTTAATCTTTTATATTAAATTGATTCAATGAATGTTGCTACTGATTTGGCTGATTTGCTGGACAATTTATCAAAGGCTATTGCTAGGCTAGGCTAGGGTTGCTCAACCACTTTGGATTTGGCCAAGATTGCAAGTTACCTTATTTAAAGAATATGAATTAAGGGCACTTTGGACATTTCCCAATTATTCTAGATTTTGCATGAGTTGTACACCCTTAGGGTTAGGGTTTGGATCATTGAGAGTTTAGGGTTTGACCCTAAAAATTAAGCAACTTAGTTTCTAACATTTTTCCGAATTTTCGGTTATAGAAAATTAGAAAATTAACATTTTAAACTTATAATTAGTATTTACTAATTATATAATAAATTTCTTAATCATACTTTCATTCTTGCTAATTAGGATTAGCATTCCCTAATTATAATCGCCAAATACGCAATTAACGTCAAAATGGTCATTAGGGTTTATAAACCGCTAATTAGGGTTTTTAATAGAAAAATTAATTTCTAATTTAGAAATTTAATCTCGTAATTATATTAGGGTTTCTAATTACACAAAATATTGAAATAATTTGGATTAGGGTTTCCTAATTAACATTGCTAATTTTAGCAATTAATTTCTCAATTGAAGATTAGGGTTTCTGACGGAACAATTAGGGTTCCACAATTGAAAATTAGGGTTTATTAATTAATCAACTTTTACCCTAATTAATACTTATTAAATACCTCATAAGCATTATAATTCTCCGTTATATACCCAGATTAGGGTTTAACTTTAATAGAATCTGAAACTAGGGTTTTCAGATCTGGCATTAGGGTTTTAAATTTGGAATTAGGGTTTTGTAATCAATTTGTTAAGATTAACCCTAATTAATCTTTTAACTATTTACACATATGCCATTAAGTTCCTGATTTAGGGTTTCATGCACCGAATTAGGGTTTCGGATTTCCGGAACTGAAACTAGGGTTTCCAGAACCGTTCTCTAGGATTTCTTATTAACCGTTAGGATTTTCTAACCGAACATTGTCGTTCTTAATATATTCTTAGGGTTTAGTATAGATATAAGTTATCTGGTCCACCTTTGACCCTTAACCACATTCTGAACACATCATTAACCATAAACACAGAACTTAATCACATAAACAATTAATCCTGAATAATTCACCTATTTCCTTCACCGAATTTTGAAATCCTCAAAATTCAATCCCAATAACCTCAAACGCATTCACTTATTTTCTATCTAGGTCTAATATTTGACCTTAAATCAATCATTTAAGATTTTACTAAATTGCCCAAATTTTCGGGTTGTCACATTCACCCCTCCTTATAAGAATTTCGTCCCCGAAATTCGCCTTACACCTTACACCTGTGCACCTTATACCATTCACACATGAACCTTATACCTTACATCATTCACACATAAACCATTCACACACATTATTACATGTTATCCCATACACCTCTCACCAGAGTAAAAGTTTTGAAATTGTACTGAGGAATCATTTAGACTATTTGTCTGTCATTTTCGCATAGGTTTTATGGAAATTTATCCGCAAACCGTCATTACTTACGGACACAAAGGGTGATCAGCCCGATATGCCCTGTACTGATCAGGTACTGTTGGTCGGAACAATTTGTTCCTCTTTTCCGCCTTGGGCGCATAAATTTTTACCTCAGTCTTATTGGATTCCGCACCAAAACAATTTGGTTCGGGAAATTCTTTCATTGAACACTTGGAGTTTTTATAACTTTAGTCTAGCTGAATCAAATAGCATAGACTCATATCAATAATTCAATTCAATCGAATTATTTAGGTGTAGCCAAACCCCGTTGGCTAATTTAAAATTTTTGAAAACAATTTCGAGAATGACGTCATGATGTCGTACTGTATTAACAGTCCGTTTGAGGATGCCGTCATTGTATGACTTTGTCATAACACATCATACAATAGTGGAACAGCGACTTCTGGTCAAGCTCACACTAAGTATTCCTGTATTTACAACTCCATCACATTTTTATCATCTCTGCACCAGGTTACATGGTACATGAGTGATAATTAAAAACAATTTTTGATATTTTAAATCATTTGCGTCTAGCCGAAATAAGTAGCATAGACTGTACTTTAAACCGTTTCAAAAATGGTTACGAGTCTACATTTTTTTTTTTTTTAAAAGGCACATAGTGCGTATTTAGCTTGACGTCAAAAATTTCGAAGTTTAGCATAGCTGGGAGTTTAGACAAAACCTAAGTCTCCACTAATGATCATATGCTTAACAATCTATCTGTTCCTATAATCCTTAACACTCCATTCACACACAACTATACCCAATTCATAAAACCACACTTATGAGTTCATAACCTGACCACAATTATATGAGTTTACGAACTTACCCTGACCTTTAGCGACTGTTCGCTGAGGGGCTCATAAACATTTCATATAACTATGCTTCAAGAATGTCACATAAGTATGAGTTCTAAGAACTCGTACTTAATCCTATATTCTCTACCTATGACCTATTTATCTATATAATAACTAGCGTGACACAACATTTCAACTATTACCAATGCCACCAACTAAGTAGTTTTTACACCAAGTACAATTCCCCTCCCATACGAGGAATCATACAACTCTGTTGCTGGCACGAGTCCTTATTGAAATCCCCACCCATCCTTAACCCCCTTTTTCAATACGAATTTAATTCGTATTCATTATCCATAACTCATTTAAGAGTTTTCATTTTTATAGTACCATTTCATAGTACAACTTTCACACAGCATCTTGCTGTAAACTTCTCAATCATTAGATTGATTCATTTCCCATATCATAACCGTATATCAGATCACGGGGTGATCTTATCGTATATATTACGATTCAATTCCATGCACTATGATCGTTTTGTTTTACGATCTCCTATCCCTGCACTTTCAGTCTTTTAGACTCGATCTATTCACCATTACCGTTCAACTTTATTATCAGAGTTAGGGAACTCTGTGTCTTAACAACTTACCGAGATTCATCTTTGAATCTTACCGACCAATTAACTCTATTTGAGTTAGCACTTATCCTAATCACTGCGGTTATTGGTCTCAGGTATTCCTACCTAAGCTTCATAACCAACAGCTCTGATACCAACTGTAACATACCCGAATCCGGGCCCCGAATCGCCTCGGATCCGGTACGCTAAATTCTTTCACTATTTGTGGAAGATATAAACATAAGTTGTTTATACATTACATTACACACTATTTCCCCAAGGTCGAGTAACCTTAACTTAATACACATTTCTTAAATTATCTATTACACAACAATATTTATTACAATACGTTATTACAAACTAGCTGCACAATTTAAATCCCGGTACGCTATAATTTCACTATTTGCGGAAGATATAAACATAAATTGTTTATACATTACATTACACACTATTCCCCAAGGTCGAGTAACCTTAACTTATACACAACATTTTATACTATTTACAATACAACACATTTATCACAATAAGCTAATACAACTAGCCGCACTTTAAATCCCAAGCTGTACTTAGCTTTAATCGTTTCCTGTATACGACGCATTTGCTTTACCTGCAATGTTTTATCATGATATAGCAAGGGTGAGCATAAAAATTGCCCAGCAAGTTTATATACAACAATTTAACGATATATCATGATTGAAGAGTATGAATAATTGGCTGGCTATAATTCAACAATATAATTGTGAACTAGCAGGAACAAAATTTTGACTGAACAAGTATTTTACATGAACAAACATTTCTGAACCAACTGGTAATGAAGGTGATCAGCCTTTCATACCTGACTTATACATGCAAGATGTACAGAGTACAAATTTCATGGCAATCAGTAATGATTAACCATAAGCTTGAAGAAACTACTCTTATTAGAGTTAAGTATGAGAAAAACTTGCCTGAACCGTTGATTACCGCACGCAATTAATAACGCTTTATCCGAAGACCTAATATTAATAATATAGATCTCCAATAATTAGAATAATATCATCACAGTAATATACTGTTATATTATACACAGAATAACCTAAACACATTACCACATAAGCCTATTAGTCTATACCGCACATAAGACTTGGTATCAAGTCAAACTATTTAAGTCTGAGTTGAAACCGACACAATCCTAACATCCCGCCGGTCTAGTCGGACTTTTATCGAGTTTAAGTTCAATTAAACTCTGACTTAACACTTAACCCTTGACACAGATAATTCCTTATCAGACAAAACATTTTTCCTAAGCTCGTAATAATTTTCGGTTAATTATTACCATTTATCACCATTTTTAAATCCTTAAAACCATATTTAAATAAATTAAATACAACATAATACCTTAATCATTAATATTTATTTAATATAAAATATTAATGAAAATCATAACATAATATTATAATATAATTATAATATATCAAAGTATTTTTAATACTTTAAAATCATAATTATATGATTTTAAACACTTAAATCCATTATTCGATAATTACTATTAATATTAAAATATTAATATTTTATTGACTAAATATCAAAAGTTACATTTTATAACTTAAAATATTTTTATAACACTTAAATCATTTTAATATGATTTATAAAGCATTAATTCTATTTTTCCTTAATTTATTTAATATATTTATTAAATAACTAATTATCATTAATATTGATTAATTAATGAATTTCATCACAAAATATCAAAAGTTATGGAAAATAACTTAAAATATTTTCTTTTATCATAATATTATTTTTCATGATTTTTCATGAATTAAAAACTATTTTTAAATAATTTATTTAATATTGTAATTAAATAAATAAATACCATTTATATTCCAAAAATATTAAATATTTTCAAAATATACTCAAAATAGTTAAAAACTATTTTTCAGACTTTAAAATAATTTTTCATAATTTATTTTGTATTTTTAATAATTAAAAACCATTTTTTTCTAATTTTTAATCAATTTCCGGAAATTAATATAAATAAACCGTCGCTAAAGGCTTTTAGCGACACTTGTCTGTCGCCTTAGGTGTTCTTGAGTGTTCTTGAGTGTTCTTGACAGATTTCGAGTTGCTTGGTTTGACCGGAATTTAAACTATGTTCGGATCGATTTCTGGACTTGTAATTACTTTCATGTTGTAGTATTTATGTAATACTACAACTAAATATCATGTTCCATGGCAATACAACAACTTAAAATCAAGATCTGGGCAGCCAAACTTTCTGACAAACGTGTTCTTCATTTTCTGGGTTACCCAGAAAATGAAGAACAGTCAAGGTGTCTACTTTGATTCCTTATAAATTAGTGATCGAGCAACTTTTGTGCGATCTATCACTTCCAGTATGTAGAAACCATACAGGTATATAACTATAACACTTAAACGCAGCATAACAACATCATATCTAACAGTAAATGGTCGGTCAAAGTATGATACAAAACTCGCATATGAAGATTTCTGGGTTTTCCAGAAATCCTCAAGAACAGCCGGTCAACGGTGGTTTGACCTCAATTTTCTTCCGTTTCAGTTATGATATAAGTGATATAAAGGTCTTAATGTGTAGTCTACATACCATACTACAACTAAACAACAACAACTTGGCCTAACTGCTAACACACAGCAAGATAAAATGCATGAACAAACTTGTCAGACGTCTGGAAATTCTGGGTTTTTTCCAGAAACCAGTTTTTCGTGAACGGTCAAATACCTTTGACCGCTTATATCTTTCGATCTGGACATGATCTGGACTTGATTCAAGTCTCAGATTCAAGAGCTAACAACACAGAACAGATCTATAACATTAAACACAAGATATCATTAACACACATAGATCTATGGACCCTGACATTTGACTGTCAGGCCATATTTTTCAACTTTTCCAGATTTCTAAAATCATCAAATCCGAGCCTCTAGGTGTTATAGATTCATGATCCAACAACCCAGATCTCTAATTGACACCTTAATACACTATATTAACCAATCAATTACAACATTTAACATAAAAATCAAAGATTTCGAAATTTGAAGGTTTTATACCTTTATGCTTTAAATTTTGATTACTGACTTTCTGATCTGTTATTGGCTTTCTGATTCATGATCATGGATCATCTTTTCACTCTCCCTCACTCAAATTTTCGGATTTTAGAGAGAGGATGGCTTTGGAGAAAAAGAAATAATGTGACCCCCCAATCTCTCTCTTAATCTTTTATATTAAATTGATTCAATGAATGTTGCTACTGATTTGGCTGATTTGCTGGACAATTTATCAAAGGCTATTGCTAGGCTAGGCTAGGGTTGCTCAACCACTTTGGATTTGGCCAAGATTGCAAGTTACCTTATTTAAAGAATATGAATTAAGGGCACTTTGGACATTTCCCAATTATTCTAGATTTTGCATGAGTTGTACACCCTTAGGGTTAGGGTTTGGATCATTGAGAGTTTAGGGTTTGACCCTAAAAATTAAGCAACTTAGTTTCTAACATTTTTCCGAATTTTCGGTTATAGAAAATTAGAAAATTAACATTTTAAACTTATAATTAGTATTTACTAATTATATAATAAATTTCTTAATCATACTTTCATTCTTGCTAATTAGGATTAGCATTCCCTAATTATAATCGCCAAATACGCAATTAACGTCAAAATGGTCATTAGGGTTTATAAACCGCTAATTAGGGTTTTTAATAGAAAAATTAATTTCTAATTTAGAAATTTAATCTCGTAATTATATTAGGGTTTCTAATTACACAAAATATTGAAATAATTTGGATTAGGGTTTCCTAATTAACATTGCTAATTTTAGCAATTAAATTCTCAATTGAAGATTAGGGTTTCTGACGGAACAATTAGGGTTCCACAATTGAAAATTAGGGTTTATTAATTAATCAACTTTTACCCTAATTAATACTTATTAAATACCTCATAAGCATTATAATTCTCCGTTATATACCCAGATTAGGGTTTAACTTTAACAGAATCTGAAACTAGGGTTTTCAGATCTGGCATTAGGGTTTTAAATTTGGAATTAGGGTTTTGTAATCAATTTGTTAAGATTAACCCTAATTAATCTTTTAACTATTTACACATATGCCATTAAGTTCCTGATTTAGGGTTTCATGCACCGAATTAGGGTTTCGGATTTCCGGAATTGAAACTAGGGTTTCCAGAACTGTTCTCTAGGATTTCTTATTAACCGTTAGGATTTTCTAACCGAACATTGTCGTTCTTAATATATTCTTAGGGTTTGGTACAGATATAAGTTATCTGGTCCACCTTTGACCCTTAACCACATTCTGAACACATCATTAACCATAAACACAGAACTTAATCACATAAACAATTAATCCTGAATAATTCACCTATTTCCTTCACCGAATTTTGAAATCCTCAAAATTCAATCCCAATAACCTCAAACGCATTCACTTATTTTCTATCTAGGTCTAATATTTGACCTTAAATCAATCATTTAAGATTTTACTAAATTGCCCAAATTTTCGGGTTGTCACATTCACCCCTCCTTATAAGAATTTCGTCCCCGAAATTCGCCTTACACCTTACACCTGTGCACCTTATACCATTCACACATGAACCTTATACCTTACATCATTCACACATAAACCATTCACACACATTATTACATGTTATCCCATACACCTCTCACCAGAGTAAAAGTTTTGAAATTGTACTGAGGAATCATTTAGACTATTTGTCTGTCATTTTCGCATAGGTTTTATGGAAATTTATCCGCAAACCGTCATTACTTACGGACACAAAGGGTGATCAGCCCGATATGCCCTGTACTGATCAGGTACTGTTGGTCTGAACAATTTGTTCCTCTTTTCCGCCTTGGGCGCATAAATTTTTACCTCAGTCTTATTGGATTCCGCACCAAAACAATTTGGTTCGGGAAATTCTTTCATTGAACACTTGGAGTTTTTATAACTTTAGTCTAGCTGAATCAAATAGCATAGACTCATATCAATAATTCAATTCAATCGAATTATTTAGGTGTAGCCAAACCCCGTTGGCTAATTTAAAATTTTTGAAAACAATTTCGAGAATGACGTCATGATGTCGTACTGTATTAACAGTCCGTTTGAGGATGCCGTCATTGTATGACTTTGTCATAACACATCATACAATAGTGGAACAGCGACTTCTGGTCAAGCTCACACTAAGTATTCCTGTATTTACAACTCCATCACATTTTTATCATCTCTGCACCAGGTTACATGGTACATGAGTGATAATTAAAAACAATTTTTGATATTTTAAATCATTTGCGTCTAGCCGAAATAAGTAGCATAGACTGTACTTTAAACCGTTTCAAAAATGGTTACGAGTCTACATTTTTTTTTTTTTTAAAAGGCACATAGTGCGTATTTAGCTTGACGTCAAAAATTTCGAAGTTTAGCATAGCTGGGAGTTTAGACAAAACCTAAGTCTCCACTAATGATCATATGCTTAACAATCTATCTGTTCCTATAATCCTTAACACTCCATTCACACACAACTATACCCAATTCATAAAACCACACTTATGAGTTCATAACCTGACCACAATTATATGAGTTTACGAACTTACCCTGACCTTTAGCGACTGTTCGCTGAGGGGCTCATAAACATTTCATATAACTATGCTTCAAGAATGTCACATAAGTATGAGTTCTAAGAACTCGTACTTAATCCTATATTCTCTACCTATGACCTATTTATCTATATAATAACTAGCGTGACACAACATTTCAACTATTACCAATGCCACCAACTAAGTAGTTTTTACACCAAGTACAATTCCCCTCCCATACGAGGAATCATACAACTCTGTTGCTGGCACGAGTCCTTATTGAAATCCCCACCTATCCTTAACCCCCTTTTTCAATACGAATTTAATTCGTATTCATTATCCATAACTCATTTAAGAGTTTTCATTTTTATAGTACCATTTCATAGTACAACTTTCACACAGCATCTTGCTGTAAACTTCTCAATCATTAGATTGATTCATTTCCCATATCATAACCGTATATCAGATCACGGGGTGATCTTATCGTATATATTACGATTCAATTCCATGCACTATGATCGTTTTGTTTTACGATCTCCTATCCCTGCACTTTCAGTCTTTTAGACTCGATCTATTCACCATTACCGTTCAACTTTATTATCAGAGTTAGGGAACTCTGTGTCTTAACAACTTACCGAGATTCATCTTTGAATCTTACCGACCAACTAACTCTATTTGAGTTAGCACTTATCCTAATCACTGCGGTTATTGGTCTCAGGTATTACTACCTAAGCTTCATAACCAACAGCTCTGATACCAACTGTAACATACCCGAATCCGGGCCCCGAATCGCCTCGGATCCGGTACGCTAAATTCTTTCACTATTTGCGGAAGATATAAACATAAGTTGTTTATACATTACATTACACACTATTTCCCCAAGGTCGAGTAACCTTAACTTAATACACATTTCTTAAATTATCTATTACACAACAATATTTATTACAATACGTTATTACAAACTAGCTGCACAATTTAAATCCCGGTACGCTATAATTTCACTATTTGCGGAAGATATAAACATAAATTGTTTATACATTACATTACACACTATTCCCCAAGGTCGAGTAACTTTAACTTATACACAACATTTTATACTATTTACAATACAACACATTTATCACAATAAGCTAATACAACTAGCCGCACTTTAAATCCCAAGCTGTACTTAGCTTTAATCATTTCCTGTATACGACGCATTTGCTTTACCTGCAATGTTTTATCATGATATAGCAAGGGTGAGCATAAAAATTGCCCAGCAAGTTTATATACAACAATTTAACGATATATCATGATTGAAGAGTATGAATAATTGGCTGGCTATAATTCAACAATATAATTGTGAACTAGCAGGAACAAAATTTTGACTGAACAAGTATTTTACATGAACAAACATTTCTGAACCAACTGGTAATGAAGGTGATCAGCCTTTCATACCTGACTTATACATGCAAGATGTACAGAGTACAAATTTCATGGCAATCAGTAATGATTAACCATAAGCTTGAAGAAACTACTCTTATTAGAGTTAAGTATGAGAAAAACTTGCCTGAACCGTTGATTACCGCACGCAATTAATAACGCTTTATCCGAAGACCTAATATTAATAATATAGATCTCCAATAATTAGAATAATATCATCACAGTAATATACTGTTATATTATACACAGAATAACCTAAACACATTACCACATAAGCCTATTAGTCTATACCGCACATAAGACTTGGTATCAAGTCAAACTATTTAAGTCTGAGTTGAAACCGACACAATCCTAACATCCCGCCGGTCTAGTCGGACTTTTATCGAGTTTAAGTTCAATTAAACTCTGACTTAACACTTAACCCTTGACACAGATAATTCCTTATCAGACAAAACATTTTTCCTAAGCTCGTAATAATTTTCGGTTAATTATTACCATTTATCACCATTTTTAAATCCTTAAAACCATATTTAAATAAATTAAATACAACATAATACCTTAATCATTAATATTTATTTAATATAAAATATTAATGAAAATCATAACATAATATTATAATATAATTATAATATATCAAAGTATTTTTAATACTTTAAAATCATAATTATATGATTTTAAACACTTAAATCCATTATTCGATAATTACTATTAATATTAAAATATTAATATTTTATTGACTAAATATCAAAAGTTACATTTTATAACTTAAAATATTTTTATAACACTTAAATCATTTTAATATGATTTATAAAGCATTAATTCTATTTTTCCTTAATTTATTTAATATATTTATTAAATAACTAATTATCATTAATATTGATTAATTAATGAATTTCATCACAAAATATCAAAAGTTATGGAAAATAACTTAAAATATTTTCTTTTATCATAATATTATTTTTCATGATTTTTCATGAATTAAAAACTATTTTTAAATAATTTATTTAATATTGTAATTAAATAAATAAATACCATTTATATTCCAAAAATATTAAATATTTTCAAAATATACTCAAAATAGTTAAAAACTATTTTTCAGACTTTAAAATAATTTTTCATAATTTATTTTGTATTTTTAATAATTAAAAACCATTTTTTTCTAATTTTTAATCAATTTCCGGAAATTAATATAAATAAACCGTCGCTAAAGGCTTTTAGCGACACTTGTCTGTCGCCTTAGGTGTTCTTGAGTGTTCTTGAGTGTTCTTGACAGATTTCGAGTTGCTTGGTTTGACCGGAATTTAAACTATGTTCGGATCGATTTCTGGACTTGTAATTACTTTCATGTTGTAGTATTTATGTAATACTACAACTAAATATCATGTTCCATGGCAATACAACAACTTAAAATCAAGATCTGGGCAGCCAAACTTTCTGACAAACGTGTTCTTCATTTTCTGGGTTACCCAGAAAATGAAGAACAGTCAAGGTGTCTACTTTGATTCCTTATAAATTAGTGATCGAGCAACTTTTGTGCGATCTATCACTTCCAGTATGTAGAAACCATACAGGTATATAACTATAACACTTAAACGCAGCATAACAACATCAGATCTAACAGTAAATGGTCGGTCAAAGTATGATACAAAACTCGCATATGAAGATTTCTGGGTTTTCCAGAAATCCTCAAGAACAGCCGGTCAACGGTGGTTTGACCTCAATTTTCTTCCGTTTCAGTTATGATATAAGTGATATAAAGGTCTTAATGTGTAGTCTACATACCATACTACAACTAAACAACAACAACTTGGCCTAACTGCTAACACACAGCAAGATAAAATGCATGAACAAACTTGTCAGACGTCTGGAAATTCTGGGTTTTTTCCAGAAACCAGTTTTTCGTGAACGGTCAACTACCTTTGACCGCTTATATCTTTCGATCTGGACATGATCTGGACTTGATTCAAGTCTCAGATTCAAGAGCTAACAACACAGAACAGATCTATAACATTAAACACAAGATATCATTAACACACATAGATCTATGGACCCTGACATTTGACTGTCAGGCCATATTTTTCAACTTTTCCAGATTTCTAAAATCATCAAATCCGAGCCTCTAGGTGTTATGGATTCATGATCCAACAACCCAGATCTCTAATTGACACCTTAATACACTATATTAACCAATCAATTACAACATTTAACATAAAAATCAAAGATTTCGAAATTTGAAGGTTTTATACCTTTATGCTTTAAATTTTGATTTCTGACTTTCTGATCTGTTATTGGCTTTCTGATTCATGATCATGGATCATCTTTTCACTCTCCCTCACTCAAATTTTCGGATTTTAGAGAGAGGATGGCTTTGGAGAAAAAGAAATAATGTGACCCCCCAATCTCTCTCTTAATCTTTTATATTAAATTGATTCAATGAATGTTGCTACTGATTTGGCTGATTTGCTGGACAATTTATCAAAGGCTATTGCTAGGCTAGGCTAGGGTTGCTCAACCACTTTGGATTTGGCCAAGATTGCAAGTTACCTTATTTAAAGAATATGAATTAAGGGCACTTTGGATATTTCCCAATTATTCTAGATTTTGCATGAGTTGTACACCCTTAGGGTTAGGGTTTGGATCATTGAGAGTTTAGGGTTTGACCCTAAAAATTAAGCAACTTAGTTTCTAACATTTTTCCGAATTTTCGGTTATAGAAAATTAGAAAATTAACATTTTAAACTTATAATTAGTATTTACTAATTATATAATAAATTTCTTAATCATACTTTCATTCTTGCTAATTAGGATTAGCATTCCCTAATTATAATCGCCAAATACGCAATTAACGTCAAAATGGTCATTAGGGTTTATAAACCGCTAATTAGGGTTTTTAATAGAAAAATTAATTTCTAATTTAGAAATTTAATCTCGTAATTATATTAGGGTTTCTAATTACACAAAATATTGAAATAATTTGGATTAGGGTTTCCTAATTAACATTGCTAATTTTAGCAATTAAATTCTCAATTGAAGATTAGGGTTTCTGACGGAACAATTAGGGTTCCACAATTGAAAATTAGGGTTTATTAATTAATCAACTTTTACCCTAATTAATACTTATTAAATACCTCATAAGCATTATAATTCTCCGTTATATACCCAGATTAGGGTTTAACTTTAACAGAATCTGAAACTAGGGTTTTCAGATCTGGCATTAGGGTTTTAAATTTGGAATTAGGGTTTTGTAATCAATTTGTTAAGATTAACCCTAATTAATCTTTTAACTATTTACACATATGCCATTAAGTTCCTGATTTAGGGTTTCATGCACCGAATTAGGGTTTCGGATTTCCGGAACTGAAACTAGGGTTTCCAGAACTGTTCTCTAGGATTTCTTATTAACCGTTAGGATTTTCTAACCGAACATTGTCGTTCTTAATATATTCTTAGGGTTTGGTACAGATATAAGTTATCTGGTCCACCTTTGACCCTTAACCACATTCTGAACACATCATTAACCATAAACACAGAACTTAATCACATAAACAATTAATCCTGAATAATTCACCTATTTCCTTCACCGAATTTTGAAATCCTCAAAATTCAATCCCAATAACCTCAAACGCATTCACTTATTTTCTATCTAGGTCTAATATTTGACCTTAAATCAATCATTTAAGATTTTACTAAATTGCCCAAATTTTCGGGTTGTCACAGGAAGAAATTCCTTAAAGATACCAAGCAATATTTTTGGAACGAGCCTTTCCTATTCAAACAGTGTTCGGATCAAATCTTGCGTAGATGTTTGCCTGAAGAAGAAATTGAAGACTTGTTGCATCATTGCCATTCATCTAATTATGGAGGTCATTTCGGAGGCCAGCGAACTGCCGCTAAAGTGCTACAGTCAGGATTCTATTGGCCCACCCTTTTTAAAGATGCTCACGCATATGTGATGCATTGTGATAGATGCCAACGGGTGGGCACTATTTCGAAGCGGCATGAACTACCGGTGCAAAATATTCTGGAAGTAGAGTTGTTTGATGTCTGGGGCATTGATTTTATGGGACCTTTCCCTTCCTCGTTCAACAATCTCTACATCCTGGTGGCAGTTGACTATGTCTCAAAGTGGGTGGAAGCAGTTGCCTTGCCGACAAATGATGAGAAGGTGGTGCTTCAGTTCCTCAAAAAGAATATTTTCACCCGTTTTGGCACACCTCGGGCCATAATAAGAGATGAAGGGTCGCACTTCTGCAACAAGTATTTTGAAGCACTTCTAGCCAAGTATGGGGTAACTCATAAAATAGCCACTGCTTACCACCCTCAGACCAGCGGCCAAGTTGAAATTTCGAACCGAGAGGTGAAACGAATCCTGAAAAAGATCGTTAACCCAAACCGTAAGGATTGGTCGAAGAAGCTTGATGATGCATTAAGGGCCTACCGCACAGCTTATAAAACGCCCATCGGAATGTCCATTACCGACTAGTTTATGGAAAAGCTTGTCATCTCCCGGTCGAATTGGAGCACAACGCTTATTGGGCGATTCAAAAGCTTAACTTTGATCTTGAGGCAGCCGACAAAAAACAGCTGTTACAACTGAATGAAGCAGATGAAATTCGTCTGCAGGCATATGAAAACGCCAAGTTGTACAAGGAAAAGACCAAGAAGTGGCACGACAAGAAGATCCTTGAGAGACATTTTGAACCGGGTCAGCAAGTTCTTCTGTTTAACTCCCGGCTAAAATTGTTTCCCGGGAAGCTAAAGTCCCGATGGTCGGGCCCCTTCACTATAGCTAAGGTTTATCCCCATGGAGCAATTGAGCTTATGGATCCAAATTCCGATTCCACATTCAAGGTGAATGGGCAGCGTTTAAAGCACTACTGGGGCGGCGAGGTTGACCGTCAAAATACCTCCATTACACTTGGAGACCCGACCTAAGTCGGGATGAATAGTCAAGCTGACGACTATAAAACACGCACTTGGTGGGGAGGCACCCCCATCTCGGTATAAATATTATTTGTTTCTTCACTGATTTCCAGTTTTCAGTGATTGTTAAGTTTATCATTTAGCTTAGCTGATAGCTTTTATGTTTTGTATTGAACATGTTGCCAATAGTGTTGGTTGTGTTTTTAACAATGTATGTTTGCTTGTGTAGTGTAGTTGTTGTGCTTGTTTTGGTCTGTGCAGATAGCAGATAAAAAAAAGGGGGGCTCAAAGTTCAGGAACTCGCGCCGCGGCGCCATCCAACAAAGGATATCTCGCGCCGCGGCGCCAATAAATGTGACCAGCTACTGCTAACTCGCGCCGCGGCGCCATCCAACAAAGAGGATCTCGCGCCGCGGCGCCACAAGAAGTGCCCAGCTACTGCTAACTCGCCCCGCGGCGCCATCCAATAAAGGATATCTCGCGCCGCGGCGCCACAAGAAGTGCCCAGCTACTGCTAACTCGCGCCGCGGCGCCATCCAACAAAGGAAATCTCGCGCCGCGGCGCCACAAGAAGTGCCCAGTTACTGCAAACTCGTGCCGCGGCGCCAATCAATGTGCAATATCTCGCGCCGCGGCGCCATCAGCGAGATTTTGTTTTCCCAGTTGCGTTATAAAGCAAGCTGATCGACTAAGTCTCCTGCTCTTCTCAACCATCTCTGCAGTCTCCCTCTTGGCATCCTGCGCGCCTGCGATCCATCAGCCATATAACTGTATTCATCGGTCGTGTCTCTACTCAGCCTCTAAAATCTGATTTGAGCATCAATTCATCAAAGGCTCCCCCACTCAAGTGCTAGGGTTTCCTTCCAAAGGTAATTTTGAGAGTTTTCTTTGGATCCGAGATTTTGTTTAAGTTCTTTTCCGTGCTCTTCTTCTAGTGTGATTTGGGGTGATTTCCACTGACGGAAATCAGGTTAGAGCTAGTTCAATTAAGGGCGGTCCAGGTTTTGTTTGGGCATCGCACGCAAGGTGTTTGACAAATTGCCTGAACCAAAAGTGTAGGCCAATTGGGGCTGTCTTGGTTTATTTTTCGCTGGGTTTGCTTTGGGGTTGAGGTTGGCAGTGCTTCTAGGGTCGTTCCGCTAAAGTTTGATTCAAGCTTACTGTTATCATGACACCAAAAAGGCAGCGTCTTAGTGTCGGTGGATCTTCGTCTTCTGCCGCGGCACCGCTACAGGCTTGGGACCCTGCCAAGTTTGTCAGTGAGGCAACGTGAAAGCGGTACAGAGACTCCTTTGGCAAGCGCAATTTTCTTCCTGAGCGGGGGTTGCGGCCCGATAGAAAGGACGGGGAGCTCATGAATATGATTATCGAGCGGAAGTGGGTAAACTTCACCAAGCCGCCCGTTTCTGCTGTTGTGCCTGTGGTTCGAGAATTCTATTCCAACGCCAGTCCTGATGGTCCTGCTGTGGTTATAGTCAGGGGTAGACCGGTGTCATTTGATAATATAACAATCAATGCACTGTTCGAGGCACCCAACTACGTGGGTAATGATTATATGCAGCTGGGGCTCCGCAGTTATGACCAGGAGGATGTTATCCGAAGGCTCTGCAAGCCTGGCAAGACGTGGAAGAAAAATGATTATACCGGTGAGAAGACCAGCTTCCCGGCTGCTGCGCTCAGTCGCTACGGGAAGGCTTGGTACAGCTTCATTTGCGCCTCCATGCTACCGACCCGTCACCTAAGCGATGTGACTAAAGACAGGGCGATTCTACTTTTCGCCATTGTCACGGGCTTGAACGTGGATATAGGAGTTCTCATCCACGACTCGATCATTAAGGCAATCAAGAGTACAGTCGTTTCGGGACTTTCCCATCCATCTGTGATCACGACATTGTGCAAGCATGCATGGGTACAGTGGGGGCTTGATGAGACAGTTTCACCGCCCATGACTATAATTGACCATCTGACGATCAAACGCTTCGCTGTTTGGGACGGGGCAGAATCTCATGTAAGGGGCGAAGGGTATGGACCGCCTATAGCACCGCCTCCTTCCGCCGAACCAGAGCCTCCTCAAGCACCTGAGTCAGGACCGGCTAGTCAGGGTCTTTTGACAGACATCATGGCATCCCTTACCCTACTGCATCAGAAGCAGGACGCCGAGGCACAGAGGCAGCGGAGGCATATCGCTGCTGTGGCTCAAAGGCAGGAGATAGCGATGCAGTACCAGGCTGAGCTGGTGAATATTATGCAAGGGATCTACACTGATTATTGTGGCGAGGGCATTGACTTCACGCCATACCAGTTTCCCGATCCTCCCATCTTTCCACCTTACCCTCCTCCATCACCGCCCGCCGAAGCTGACGGCGCTGATGAAGATGAAGCTGAAACTGCTGCGGAGTGAGCGATCTCCAGGGAAGCCCTCTTGTGTATTCAACTGCTTTACGTTTTAGCAATGGGGGCATTGCTCTCCTTAAGTTTGGGGGTGTTGCTTTTAATTTTTATCTGTTTATCTTAGTGCTACCATGTTAGGACTACTGTCTGACTTTATTTCCTTATTATGTTTTGGTGCAGTCTTTTGAACTGCGGGATTTGGTTGATTATCTTTATCATTATGGATGCCTGAGCTGTTTTTGGTTTTATGTTGATTTTATTTAGCATGATTGTGGTTTGTAGCCATCTTTTTGGGGCTTTTACAGATTTGGATGTTTGTGCCATGTTAATGGCCTTTTCACCCTATTTTGAGCTGCTATTTAGCAAGGGTGTTATATTTATCATTGCTAATTTTTGTTGGATTGTGGCTATGTCTAGCGCCAAATGAGTATATATCTCGTAGAATTGTGTCAAGCTTGCCTTGTGCTAGGGGTTTATGAATTGACAAGTTTAGACTGTTATTGATCCGTCCTTCTAGCAAGCTCTGGCCAGCTGTGTTAACTAGTTATTCTTCGAATTTAGTTTGTGTGTTGATTGTTTTGACTAGTTGTTCACTCTTATAAACTTTCATATGTGCAAGGTAATAAAAGACTTGGGTGTCTATGCAGTTTTGGATCTTGGTTTCTAGCTAAGGGTGTTTATATCGAAAGTTGTGCGGTGGGTCGAGATGGAGCGTAAAACGCACTCGCCCATAAACGCAGAGCCGATATCGAGATGGAGCATAAAATGCACTCGTTTTAAAAAAAAAAATAATTTGTTTATATCGAAAGTTGTGCGGTGGGTCGAGATGGAGCGTAAAACGCACTCGCCTATAAACGCAGAGCCGATATCGAGATGGAGCATAAAATGCACTCGCTGTTAAATTTTTGTTCTCGTTGTGAAGTCTCAGTTGGCTTATATTGATTACGTGGCCATTACTGCTCGAGTTATTAGATTCTTCGGGGTGTTCTACACCTAGTGCCCTAAAGTCGTCTGGCTTGGGAGTCGCTGATCAAAAGCTCATTCATGGGTAGTTCTGATTAGCCTAAGGTAATTAAGTACTGTCCGAGTCTGATTTTACTATCGACTTGCTAAAACCTTTTGATCTTTCCCTGCATTTGCGTCTTGTTCTTAATGCTTGTTGAATGTTTAAGTTGCGGAATGTGCTTGGTTTTAACAATCAACTATGCGAGCTTATTTGGGCTATGATTAGTCAGGACGGTTGATCTTCACACGCGTGCACAGTTTGGATCGATTACAGTCTTATGCTTGAAATAGATTGACCCCTTGTTCATCCCCGTGTTTGACTCTTTCCTTTGGGGGTAGTTTCTATAGATAAACGTAGCTGCGATGCTAGTATATATTTTTATGTTCCTTTCGCTTTCTTAGTGTCTACTGTTATTATTGTGTTAGATAGTTTGCTCGAGGACAAGCAAAGACTTAAGTTTGGGGGTATTTGATGAGTGGGATTTAAACCTGCGAATCGGATATTTTCTGCCTTAATTACTTTCCTAGATTCATAGTTTTTATATAGTTTTATTGGGAATATAGTGTTTTTGTATTTAATCGTTGCATTGCAGAGCTTCGCAGTGTTTGTGCTGCTTTGAAGGGGCAAAACTGTCTTTCTGAGCTTTCCCGCGCCGCGGTGCCAATGCCAGAGTCATTGGCCGCGCCGCAGCGCCACTTTCTGCCCCACACTGACAAAAAGCCGCGCCGCGGCGTCACTTATCATATGCTGGCTCGCGCTGCAGCGCGAGCTCCGTGTCCCAGTTCCTTATGCCGCGCCGCAGCGCGACTCAAGGCTTCGTGGCCCGCGCCGCGGCGCCACCTCCGGTTCCCAGGCAGACAGGAAGTGTTTGACCTAGCAAATTGGAAGGATAAAAAAGGGGGGAGGCGGCTGTTAGAAAAAAGAGAGGAGAAAAAGATAAGAAAAAGCTAGAAAATATAGAAGAGGAGAAGAGAAAGCTTGTTGAAAAGAGATCCGTTGCTCTCCATTTTCTCAGATCGTGCAAGTGAAGAGATTGTTTGACTGAAGAGTACTCCTTTCTTTAGGGGTTTTTCTTATTTCAAATCTTCTATTTATTGTATTTGTCTGAAATGGGTGGTGTATTAGAACTATGTGTTAGTCTCATAGTTATGAACTAACTCCATTGTTAGGATTGCAATGTAACTTTTTGAATAGCTTAATCGACTTTCTCTCTCGTTTTATATAATGAAGAATTTTGGAATGGGTTGTTGTATTTTGCTTATAATGTCTGATTTCTTGATAAAGAAATAGGTTTTGATAGTAGTGGAAATTGATAAATGGATATTACTGTCTTCCTTTAAATACAATGACACTTGTTTTGTCCTGACATTTAATTGTGGGCTTATTGTGCTTGTAGGATAGACATATCCTCACTTGCCTTGTGTGACATTGGAGTTGAGCATAATGACCTTGGTCAGATTAGATTCACCAATAGACATATTGTGTTCTAGCTTGTCAAGGATTAACATTTGACCTTCGACAGAAGCTTATGCTTACTTTAATCTCGGTTGGCCATTCCTTGATTTGTTTATATTACGGAGAGTTAGAAGATTAGGCGAAGCATTAGGGGAGTTGTAATCCTATCTTTATTTCTTAGAGCTGTTTCTTCTCGCAATTTGATTGTCCTATAGAATTTGTTTAACCAACCATCTATTTCTTTTGTTTAGATAAGATTAGTAACGACTTTACCTTAGTAGTTGTTTCCTGTTAAGTCTTTGTCCTCGTGGGTTCGACACTCTCTTATCATTGTATTACTTGTTAGACAGCGTATACTTGCGCGAGTTTTTCGGTTGCGAAATCGACCAACAGTTGACACTACAAAGATACATCCTACCTGAAGGGAACCATAGATCACTCAACGAATGGCATGCAAGCTAACAGAAGATCTAAGCACCAACCCAATCAGCATCTAGATTGAGTTATAAAGCCATTCGAGATGAAGTCTTCCACAAGATGATCATAAGAAGACTTCAGTAACTGACTAATGAAAGTCAGCAACTGCAGTAGCTGTCAAGTGAACAGAAGACAATGATCTTAGAAGCAACCGAGATCGTAGTGTTTGCCAAACAAAGAAAGAACTGATGGAAAGTGAACCGAGATACTGGTTAGCCTCTGAAGAACAAGGCTAAAGTGATTCAGCGTAGGGTCAATCCATTAATGATAAGTGATCGGGAGATTACAAGGAGAAAGCGAGCTGGACGCGCCACAAATCTGAAGTGTCTTGCTATTCAGAGGGGACCAGAGCAAGGAGTTAGGCCATCAGTCTCTGAGAACAGTCGAAGAAAATAGAAGTGTTGAAGCACTGCACAATAGAAGGAAGAGGTGTACTACAATAGAGATCCAATCAACACTCTTCGGGATCATAGTGTTAACTATACCAGTCAATGAGCAACACTCAACCAGACACTACGATCAGGTCCTCAAAGACATGCATCAGAATTGTAGAGTTCGAACAACTGAAGATTGAAGCATTGACAATGGTTCAATCTAAACGATGGTATTCAGACAAAAACTTATTGAGAGCATCGATGCAAAATGACAACCTCTGATCGAGAAATTAGAAGGAGGAAATAAAGTCTTCGACCTGCCAAAGACATTAAAGTGACAACTCTGATGGGTAGGTGAAGCAGTAGACTGCAATGTTAGATAAAGTATGACATATCACATCAGCAGTCTACCTCTATCAACTTGAGATCTGTGAAGATATTTGAATAGCCTTTAATGGCTACTTTCCAACGAAAGGATTGGGAAGGAGTATAAATTAGGAAGAGCTTCAAAGATCGAGGGTTGCTGGAGTTGTCGAGTTTGGAGAGAAGGTGGACTGTACTAAACCATATAAGATAGTGAGTCTGAAGACTCACTCTACGATCCACCTAGAATACTCAGATTCATGCAAAGGAAGAAATAGAAGTGAGAGTTCTACTATGTAGAAGTGAGAGTTCTATTACAAGAAGAGTGTTCTGAATTGCCGAGAGAAAGAAGAACATCATGTCATCTTGGTGTCCATCACGAGAAGACTCTAAGTACAATATAGAAGATCTCACAGTCATCTTAGCAAGTCCATCATCAGAAGACATCAAGTATCAAGAAGGGAGATCGCAAACGTCATCATGGTGGCAAGCATGAGAAATTTTTGAAGTGTAGAGCCCCCAAATCTGGGTACTTGAAACCCGAACTCGGTGCTTCACGATACCATTTATATGAGCGAAATAATACTAATAATAATAACAATAATATAAAGATCTACTTAATTTTCATATCATCAGAGTCTAATCCCCATGTTCGAGACCTTTAAACATTCATTACAATACATGATAGATAATATATGTCATACTTTTCTTTATAAAGTTAACTATTACATAACATAGCATTTTGTTCATTCAGCAACCTTTCCCTTTCCCTTTCCCTTTCACTTTCCCTTGTTCTTAGCAGAGCTTTCTGGTTGTTCACACTTAGCTGAAAACATTTAAATTAAGCAAAGATGAGCATTTGAGTGCCCAACAAGTAATAGCAATTATATATAAAAGATGAAAGAATTTTAATATTTTCTTTGTACTACCATTCTACAACAATTCAATAGTTGTGAAGTAATCTGAACCGATAATAATAACATAACAACTCTTTTTCACATTTTTGAAACTACATATTGACTATAACTAGGGTTATGGTGACATGCTATGAACATTATTTTCATTTTCGAAAAGGTTAAACAGAAATTCATCTGCAAACCGTCATAACTTACGGGCACGGGGGGTGATCCGCCAGTTATTCCCTGCATTGATCAATACTACATGCAAGAACGATAGGATCGTTCACTCTGTCCACCTTGGGTGCATAAAAAGTTTTCCCGTGTAAGGAATGTTCATACTTGTCTGGGTTCCAAATCAAAGGTTTTATCTTGTTCAACAATAATCTATAATTCAACATATATTTATACGGGTAATTGACGAAGGTATATCAACATGTGATTAAATACAATGATTATCCAAGTGGGGACACTTGTATAACCATTTATAGAAATTATCGAACAGGATATATATCTGAATTACCATATACTAACATGTTGATAATCAATGAACGTATATAATATAAGGTTAATAATCTGTACAGTAGTAATATAATTCATAAGTATTCTTACTCATGTCCATTGCATAAAGAAAATGTGTGATAACCCAGGATTTCGAATAATCCAAACTTTGCGAATAAATTATTATTTTTAATTAATATTAATATTAATTATCATTTTTGTGACAAGTATCTGTGATACGAGTCTCGAGAAAGTCAATTTGTGTATTGACTAATAAATTTAGAGTAGAGTCGTGCTTAACAACATTAGAAAACCCTAACCCTAATTTTCGGATAGGGATTCGATAGAAAATACAATTAAAATAATTGTATTGTTGATTATGTGTTTGTACTGTTTAGAAATATTGACCAATGGTTGACTGGATAAGGTTTAATATTAATAAACCTTAATAAGGGATTTAAAACCCTAATCTTAAATTTAAAAAATAAATTGTACAATTAAAAACCTTAATTGTACGCCGGGAAACCCTAATTTAAAATCTGGGATTTCCTAAACCCTAATTAGGCAACCCTAATTTTTATTAGCATGCCTAAAGTGTTTGTTAAACTTAAATATGATTAAATTACTCTAATTATATTTTTGTATGTTAAATTTCTATTTTAGAAAACCTAATTTTATTTTAGAAAATTTATTTTTCTAATGAAACCCTAAATTTGAAAATTGTGGGAACTAAAATTATTAATACCTAAAGGGTTCAAATCTTAAACCCTAATCCAAGCCCCAAACCCTAAGGGTTTGTACAAATTCCATATTTACCATTTAAATTAATTTGCTAATGTCAAAAATGCCCTTTATGGGATTTTTATAAGTTAACTTGCAAAATTGTCCAACAACTTTAGTAGGTTACCTAATATGTTGACTTGTGTGACTGAAATCTCAGCCAAATCAACTCTAATTGACAGCCAACATCAGCTATACAATGAATCAAAACTTTATATATTAGTTTAGAGAGAGAAAAAGTCCATAACTTAATTATTTTGCAAACTTTGCTCTCACCAACTCTCATTTTCTCCCAACCTCCGAAAATTGCAAGCATTTCAGTCCCAAATAACTTCCCTTGATCAACCATAAACATATTGGAGAATCAAGATCAAAATTTGAGCAAGAAAGGTATAACCGATTTTTTTTTATTTTGATTCATGTTGCTTGAAAATTTTTGTGTTTATGTGTTTAAGATCTTTCTATTGGATGTTTTATGAAGATCTATGATGATCTATCATGAATCCATAGCATCAAAATGGATAAAATTGCATGTTTTCAAAATATGTTCTTGAGTCAAAAATTCGCCTGACAAGCTAATGTCAGACGCTCTAAATCTTTTTCTGTTCATGATCTGGAAGATGTTATATGTTAGATCTATAGTTTGCTATGTTTTCTTTAATCTGGAAGTGGTAGAATTACCATCAGATGTCTAGATCATGAGATATAAGCGGTCAAGACCGTTGACCGGCCATGACCGAGCCGGATCTGGGAAAGCCCAGAAAGTCATATCAGCGTCTGACAAGATTTCTAAGTCACTTGATCTGTCATGATATTGGTGTTATGATATATTTGTTGTAATGAATATGTGGCCCGAAAGATGAAGTCTAGATCCATGCTTTTAAAACATTAAAATAATTCATAGATCGATTAGAGCAGTTGGTCAAAATGACCCATTTGGTCACGATTTGCAATTTCTGGGAATTTCCAGAAAAGTTTGAACAAGTTGTCTGACAGAGTTTGACCGTGTGTTTTATATTGATTCTGTTGATGATAATCTAAGTTTTTGTTTTAGTAATGTACCTTGACACTAGAAATACAAATTTGAGCCATCAAAACACATAAACCATGCCTAGAAAATAGATTAAATTAAGCTTGAAAGTAACCACCCGAATCTGTCTGGGCCCAGAAAACTCAGATGTTGTCCTGACAGAAACTTTGGAGATTTAGATCTCCTTTCTGTGATGTTGTTTAACCAAAGTGTTGGTTGGATATTGTAGTGTGACATTAATACTACAACAACAAAGTTTTAGTTAACTTAGAAGCTTTTTAATCAAAGAGATATTCATGGTCAAAGTGGCACCCTTGCACTACCGGCTGTCAGTGTTCTTGAGGCCAAGAACACCTATAGCGACATAAAGTGTCGTTATAGGCCATTAGCGACGGATTAATTAATTTATTTTCTGATTTTTCTGGAAAATGATTAAAAAATAGAAATAAATTCTAAAAATTAACAAAAATGGTTTTAAAAATTATTTTAAATTATGAAAAATAATTTTTGACTAATTGGAATATTTTTCTTTAATATTTATAATTATTTAAATATTAATAGTATTTAATTTACTTAATTAGTGTATTAAATAAATTAGAAAAAAATGATTTAATATTATGAAAAAATCATTTTAAATAAGAATAATGTATTTAAAAATATTTTGAGTTATAAAATGTAACTTTTAATATTTTTGAAGAATATTCATTAATAATTTAATATTAATGATATTAGATTTATTTGATTATTAAATTAAATAAATAAGATAAAAATAATTTTAATGATTTAAAAATCATTTTAATTGAGAATAAAGTGTTAGAAAATATTTTAAATTATAACATATAATTTTCAATATTTTTGGAGAATTTTCATTAATAAATTAATATTAATGATGTTTGATTTATTTAATTATTATATTAAATAAATGAATTAAAAATGATTTTATTGATTTAAAAATCATTTAAAAATGAGAAAAATGATTTAAAAATATTTTAAGTTATAATTAATGACTTTTAATATTTAGATAATAATTTCATTAATATTTATATATTAATGGTGATGATTTAAAAATGATTTTAATTATTTTAAAAATCATTTAAGTAGAATATTGATGGTTTAAAAATATTTTAAGTTATTGATAATAACTTTAATATTTTGAAAAATATGTTATTAATATTTTGATATTATTAAATATTAATAATGATACGATTATTTGATAATTAAATCATTTAAAAATGATTCTAATATTTGAAAAATTATTATAAATTATAATAATTGCTTGATAATTATTAAATGCTTCTGAAAAATATTATTATTGATAATTGACTTATCTAAATTAATATTGAAGCTTAGAGACTAAGTGTAATTGACAGATAACTGTGTTAATTGTCGGATAGGGTGACCAGAACACCGAGAATGGATTGAAGTCCAACCAGACTGAATTAGTTTGACTTGTTAAGTGTTTATATAGGTTATAAACACTGTTGTGGCTATGTGGTAATGTGTTTAGGAGAAGTTTGACTGTGAACTACAGTGTTGCGTGTTATGTGGATTATTGTGCTAATTGTTAGACTGATATTATTGGTTATAGGTCTTTCGAAAGCAGATAAGTATATTGTGTAGCTGTAATCAGCAGAAGAGGCAAGTTCCTTAACTCAACCTTGAGTTATTTCATTCAATTATTATTGGTGGATAATTATTGCTAAGTATACCACGTCCAGGGATTTATTGTTGAAATTAAATTATTGAATTAGAAAATATATATTCGTAGAATTACTGTTGTTGGATATTCATATCTGTAGAAGTTAGAATTGACAGTATAGATAATTCCTGTTTATTGTCAAATTATGTTGAGAAATGTCTTAGCCAATTATTCTGGTTAGAAAAACATTTGTAAAAACTTGTTAGGTTTGAGAAGAGAAGCAAATAGAATTTGAAATCCTAGTATTTCGTTGTAAAATCAAACTTTTGATTCTAGGACTGAGAAGAACAACCTTTTATATAAAGGGAACATTATGTTGGTCGTGAATTCGACCTTTGCGCGCGTTTTGAGTATTATGCATAATATAGGGTATAATAAGCTGATCACTTGTTATACTTGTTATACTTGTTATACTTGTTATGAGTATTTATCAAAGTAAATCTTTGATATCTACCCGAGAAAATAAGTTCAAGATCTTGTGTGATCGCACAGTATTAAATCTGGAAAACATTCCACTTTGATATTTCGTTGTACTCTTTCATTATTGAATTATTGTTTTGTATAGAATACGAGAAAACTTGTTATTGAATAACGATTTATTCAGCTATTTCAAAGTTCCCCGAACTTTGATTTCATTCTATCAAAATAGATAGACTGTTGTTTTGAATTCTTATACATTTATTGTATGTCTTAACTTGCGGGGCAAATTAGTTGCTCAACCTTGCTAAATAAAATTTTTCAGCTAGGGATGAAGTTGCAGGAGGTGCTGCAATGGACAAAGACAAAGGCGTTGTAATAAATTAGTTATGATTAGCATATTTATTATGTTGTATTGTAAACCCTTTTTGTATATCTAAAGGGTATGTTTGTAAAGTTAAGGTTAGAAAACCTGGGGGATGTATTATTAAACTCTGATAAAAAACTTATGAAAGTTACTGTCTATATATATTATGGGTAGTTAAATGTTATTTATATTGTCGATCGTGAACACCAAACTCGGGGGTTAGGTAACCCGGATTTGGGGGTGTCACAAAATGCAAAGGTAAGATCCTCGCCTGATGCGCTGCTTACAGTTCATAACTTAGTTTTATCGTTTATATCACGATCTATCATTAATCAGATCATTCGTTTGATAAGAACAATATACTATTACACATAGTACTGTATTCCGCAGTCAGCACATAACCTAATCACATTATTACCCATGTTTAACAACCATTGAATCACAAATAATCACATATCTAATTAAATTATCTAAATCCAGATTAATTTCTGAAATATGTCGGTGTACCGACAGCTTTATCGGGTAATTATCGAGTGTAAGACTGTATTCTGTAACTCAACGTCTGTAAGTATCAGTCATATTATTTTTAAATGACTTAATATAATTTTAAAACATTTATTATAATTTATCATGAATTTTCAAACACCGGAATCATTATTAAATGATTTAAATGTTAAACAATTTTATTATCATTAATATTAAACTATTAATGAAATCATTTCTAAAATGTTAAACTTATTTATAATAACTTGAAATACTTTTAAAGTATTAATATTACCCTTAAATGATTTTTAAAATATTTAAAATCATTTTTAAATAATTACCATTAATATTAAAGTTTTAATGTATTATTTACAAAAATATTAAAAGTTATTATTTATAACTTAAAATATTTTTAATTTATTTATATCCTTTTTAAATAATTTTTAAATTAAGAAAACCATTTATTTAATATAATTATTAAATAAATTTATTTTAATTAATAATAAATTAATATTAAATTATTAATGAAATTATCCTTTAAATATTAAAAGTTATATTTTATAACTTAAAATATCTTTAAACACTTTATTTTTATTTAAAAAGATTTTTATATTAATAAAATCATTTTTAAATTAATTAATTTAATATAATTATTTCATAACCTTAATATCACTAATAATAATTAATTAATGAAATTTACCTTTAAATATTGAAAGTTATATTTTATAACTTAAAATATTTATAAATACCTTATTATCATTTAAAATGATTTTTAATATAATAAAATCATTTTTAGTTAATTTATTTAGTAAATAACTTAATGATCATTAATATTAAATAATTAATGGAATATTACTTTAAAATATTAAAGGTTATATTTTATAACTTAAAATATTTTTAAATAACTTATTATCATTTAAAATTATTTTTAATATAATAAAATCATTTTTAATTAATTTATATAATGTATTTAATAAAAAAATTAATTATCAATAATATTTAAATAAATACTAATATTTATGAAAAATATTTCAAATTATTAAAAGTTAATTTTATAATTTAAAAATAAATTTTGAAATTATTTTTTGTAATTTTTGGAAATTAAATATTATTTTTAAATAATTTTCAGAATTTAAATAATTAATTTTAATAAAAGTGTCGCTAAAGACTGCTTATAGCGACAGAACCGTCGCTATAGGTGTTCTTCGTATTCTTGGCTAAACCCAGAACATTCATGCCAGTTTTCGAGTGGCTTAGTTTGACCAACCATAATTTAGTGTGTGATGTGTTTCTGGAAATTCTTTTGATCACATTGTGTAGTGCTAATGCAAGACTACAGGATACAACAATAAACATAATCATCTCATGCATAACCAAAGAGATCTTAGCCTCCAAACAAGCTATCAGAGCTGTTCTTCATTTTCTGGGTTACCCAGAAATGAAGAACAATTCAACTGGCTAGGTTTGCGCTTCCACAACTTGTTGTACATGTAATGGTTTAGTGATATATAAGCTTCAGTATGTAGCCAACATGTAGGAAAACATTTATATTACATAAAATCTACAAAACAACAACACAATAGAAAGATATTGTCCGGTCAAACCATGTCAGAAACCATGCTCAAGAACTTTCTGGGTTACCCAAAAATGTTCATTCGTGGACTTTCTGCCTAGTTTGACCATCCCCTAATCCCAGCATGTTTGTGATATAAGCTATATAAAAGCATAAAGATGTAGTATAACTACTATACTATAACCTGAATACAATATGAAACACAAATCAACAATAATTTATAAGATCAGTGGCGGCCAAGGTCTTGTCAGTCCATTTCTGGGCAAGATCTGGGTTACCCAGATTTTGTCCAGTCATGGTTGGTCAACGACTTTTGGCTAACAATATCTTGCAATCTAGACTAGATCTAAGTCTGATTCTTGTTCCAGATCAAAGACTACATGCCAGACTACATATTTAAACCTTTAAACAACAAAAAGCATACATGAACAATGATCTGTGGCCACTGACATTGGTTGTCAGACCACAGTTTGAACATTTTCCAGATTTGGCAAATTTTCAAATTCGAGCCTCTAGATGTTATGGATTTAACATCTAGCAACCCAGATCATCATTAGACACCTTATACAACATGTTTAACAAAAAAAATTTAACATCTAACAACAGATCGAAGGTCAGATTCTTTGGTAGGGTTTATAGCTTCTATGATCACTTTCTTGATTCTATGCTTCTGATATGTTATGGTTGATCGTGGGGCTGTTCTTAGGGACTGATATGCTTATAAAATTCTTTGGTTTTAGAGAGAGAAGCTCAAGGATGAGAGTTAGACAAAAATAAGTGAGCAAATGATTTTCTCTCTCTTTCAATCTATTTATATATAGTAGTGATAAATACATGTAATGACTGCTATAGAGACTTGTTGCTGTCATTTGTAAGCACATGGGGTGGTTGAAGGCAATTTTGTAATCTTGCAAACCTTTAGGGTTTAACCCTAAGGTTTAGTACATAGTATTTGTAGGATTTAGCAATTAGGGTTTGCACAAAATAAAAAAAATAAAAAAAATTAGTTTCTAAAATTTTGAAATTAGGGTTTTCTAATTATGATTAATTTTCTAATTACATTATACATGAACATTAGTGTTTTAGTATCCACTAATTAGCAGTAAGCTTACAATTAACAAATTAGGGTTATCAAATTAGCAAATTAGGGTTACTATTTTATAATTAGGGTTTCTAGTTAATTAGGGTTTCCAAAATTTATTAGGGTTTTTCCTAATTAACATTAATATTTATAATAAACATCATAATTCATATATCACTATTACAAAACAATCTTGTACTCTAATTTGGCTTTCAAATTAGAGTTTAGCATCTAAAATTAGGGTTTTTAATAACTTAGGGTTTTCTAAAATTTATTTAAAGTTTCAAAATTTTTAATTATGGTTTACCTAATTAATCATTTAATACACAACATAAAACACATAACATAGTTATATAACAGTCTTAAACTCACAATTGATTTTCAAATTAGAGTTTCTTCCAGTAAAACTAGGGTTTAACCAATTAATAATAGGGTTTTGAAATTAAACACCATAATTGAACAACTATCCTCAATACGTACATACAGTACATATTTATAGCACTAAAAAATTAAAATATAATTAATATTATATTATTATTCTCATTCCTTGATAAAAATCCAAAATTAGGGTTTGGATTCCATATCTGATTTATTCTTCATATTTAACCTTAATAATTAAGGTAAAGTAATTAACTAAATAATCTGTACAAAAATTCATATAATAAAATAATTATTTTAAAAATCATTTCATATATTATTTGAATAATATATGCTTATATTTTCATGGAAAATAATTAATAAAACATTTTTACTTTAAATTAATTATTATAAGAATATGTTTTATAAAAATCAATAATTCTAAAATAAAATTTATTTGTTAATATTTATGTAATAAATATGTGTTTATTTACCACATAAATACATATACATATTATCGTGTACAAATCCTCATCCTTAAAATAAAAAAATTTATACGCAAAATTTCTGATTTATTTATATAAAAAATATCGGGTTGTTACATTCACCATCCCTTATAAAGATTCCGTCCCCGGAATCACCGTTTTAAAAACCTACACATATACGGTTACATAGCATACACAACCTTTGCAAGTAGATCTTGATCAACTTTGATCGAACTAATCTTTAACTATTCTCACAAAGCTTGTCTTTCTGATTAAACGGAAATCTGATTTTTAAAAGAGCTCAAATTCCTCTTTCAAAATTTCTTTATAAAATAGTTTACTATATATAGGAAAATCATGTATAATAAAATAAAATTTATACGAATAATACCTGGAATTCCATTGCCAGCTGCTGTCGTATCCTGGATTGTCATATTGTAGACCCTTGCGGTAGATTTTGTTGGCTAGCTCGATGACGTAGGTCCCGTGATTGCTAAAGTCCCGCTGCCAGTGCCAGTATTCACACTTCCTAGCTCCTCCCTCCTCTTCGGATAATAATTCACCTTGTGCTCAGTCGACCCGCATAGAATACATCCACTATTCATCCTAGGATTAGGGCAGTTGGGAGAGATATGGCCCTCTTGCGCGCACTTATAGCATACAAACTTCCCTTTCAGACACTCCCCTGAGTGGTTCTTTCCACAATTCGTACACGGTACAGTCTGTTTCTTCATACCTTCTTGCTTCACATGCACACTTCCAAAACTGCTCCCCTTCCTCTTGCTACTACTACCCCTATTCCCATTATTAATTTCCACTTTCCCAGCTCCTTCGGTCTTACCCTTATTATTTCTCTCCTTGTTGTAGAGGCTCATAGCCTCACTCCCCTCCTCAGCAATAATCGCCTTCTCCATGAATGCTGCAAATGTTGGAATCTGTAACACCGTCACCTTGTTGTAGAGCCAGGGTTTTAATCCCAGCTCAAACCATCTATCTTTCCTAGCCTCCGTATCAACTTTATGCGGGGAAAACCAAGCTAACTCATTGAATTTCGCGGCGTATTCTGACACCGTTATGTTTTCCTGCTTCAACTCTAAAAATTTTACCTCCATCCTAGCCTGCATACTAGGTGAAAAATAATTTTTGAAAAACAAAGTTTTGAACATATCCCATATAACTACACCTTCTCCTGACCTCGCTTGATTCCCTTCCCACCAAAAGTTTGCGTCCCCCTTCATCATGTAAGTGGCAAAAGTAGTCTTCTGCACTTCATCTACCCTAGCTACCACGAATGCTTTTTCAATCTCTTTGACCCAAGTTTGGGCTTCAATAGGGTCAGTTGTACCTTTGAATTCTGGCGGTCCTACAACCTTAAAGTCTTTGAAATTTTCTAAGCGGTTGTCCGGCTGGTTTCCAGCGACTGGTATCCCTTTCTGCATAGCTTGTGCTACCATGTTTGCAAAGTGCTGCATCGGGTCTACTTGTTGTTGTCCCTCAACGTTGTTGACAGATTCTTCTTCCCTTTGGTTTCGAGTTCGACGTCTTGGCGACATTATCTGATTAAATGAAATTATAAATTTAACTTACATTCTAAACCCTATCGCATAAGTTTAATATATTAAACTTGTTTCATTACTCAAATATAGATTCATATTCATTTAACGAATATTTTACATAACATAGCACATAATGCTTTAAACATCAGTTATCCCTTTATGACCACAAAAGTCGGGATTTACAGTCTTGACTAACACAAAAGTTTTAGAATATTACGTTACACAGACATACTTATCATATATATTACATTAAACACACCTACATCACAGAACCTATACTACTTATTTATTACACCTCTTCCTTGGACAACTTTTCGCCTGATGACCTTCTATCCCATAGATAAAACATGCTCTTGGTTTGTAGTCAGGACAATACAGAGTAGTATATCCTTCATAACCGCAAAGATAACATATTCTTTTCCCTTTCTTATTATTAAATTTTCCTAAGTCCTGGTCTTCTATCTTTCTATTCCCCTTCTTGCCAGGAGCTGCACACGATGTTTTGCTTGTGGCTCCAATCTGATCAATTTGGATTTTAAGCTTATCTTGTTCTTCCATTCTTTCTATTAACGCTTGACGCAATTGACTATTTAACAGCTTTTCTTTCTCCCACAGCCTTTCCAGAGAAGAAACCTTGTTCCTCAGATCCTGCACCTCCGTTGACACTTGATCAACTTCAACTTTAGTGTCCGAATCGCTAAATGTCAGCTCCACCATCTCCGGATCTGGTACTACGTTTTCTACAATAACCACATCGTCTGAGTTGTTTGCATCGTGAGCCTCTATTTCAGCTATTGACTTCGATATTAGCTCGGGTGTATGGATTTGATCCTTCTTCACGCTATATGCATATAACAAGCCTTTTCCACCAGACATCTACACACATAAATTATCCTGATTATCATATTATATATACACATGATGAGTAGGTTTTATACCTATGAATCTAGTATTATTAAACTTAATTATTGTTATATTTAATTGTTTTTAGGATCTTTTTATGTGTTTTGTGTTTATTTGTTGTAGGTTGGAGTTGGAGGGACAAATTGGTCATTTCGGAGAAGAAAAAGGTCAAAAATCATGAAAATTAAAGCTGAGTGGCATTTCTGTAAATATGAGGACATGGCCAAGCGCCTAGGAGCTTGGAATTGCACTATGATGAGCGCCTAGGCGCTCTAATGCGTAGATTGGTGCGTTTTGCAGCTGTCAAGTGGGTTTTTGAAGCCAAAGAGGAGTCTGAATGAGGGCTGAGACCAATACAAGTAGGAGAGGACTCTACAAAGGCAAAGAAGAAGGAATTTTGCAAGGGATGAACTAAGTTTTCAAGAGATTTGCAGAGAGAACAAAGGAAGAAAAACACGAAGGAAAATTGCAAAGGCTGAAGATCTAAGAGAGAGTATTGGAGCAAATTCAGAGTTTCTTCTTCTCTTCTCTAGTTTTATCTTTTGTAACTATCTGGGATGTTTGGATTATTTATCTGGATTATGTTTTTCTTTATTATTATCATGAACTAAATTTTAATTAAGATTGCAACGGAACTTGGTATGTAGTTTAAATTGCAAGCTTCCCATTGAATGAAAGTTAGTTTTTATTGAATTGTTTATTATATCTTATGCTTATTGATTAATTGTTTGGCCAACAATTACTGTGATAATCTATATGAAATTGGAAGATGGAGTATAGATTGAGATCTGGATATGATAACATCTGTTCATATAATCTGAATAGGGTTAATATGATTAGCATGTAGGATAGGAATATACCTATGTGTCTTTTGTATCCATTGAAAGAATTTGTGCATAAATCCTAATTAACTTGATTCACATAGGAATATAGTGAGTTGATTAATTGGGGTGTTCCTTATAATTCTACATCTTAGTGATTGGATTTAGAAGGATTTGTTCACGTGTCTTTGGAAGAAGAGCGTGAATATTTATAAAGCATTCTTGGATAACAATTCGTATTAATTGATTTATTTTAAATGGGAAGTAAGTAGTTTGAATGAAATACTAAGGGAAGTTGTAATCTTAATCTGTTAAATCTGCATTTATTCTTGTGATATTTTGGTTTTTAATTATTAGTTTGTTAGGTTTAATTTTCAAATCATAAACAAAATTTTCTTAGTTTAAAATAGGATTAATTGCATTAGAATTAGTATTTGATAAATATTAGTCTATTTCCTCGTGGGAACGATACTCTTGCTTGCTGAATATTACAATTGAACGCGTATACTTGCGTGGAAAAGTGCTATTAAAAAATAGGCAACAAGTTTTTGGCGCCGTTGCCGGGGAAATTAGTTTAATATTTTGTCATTATTGATTTTTATAGCGTTAATCTTAATTTAAACTTTTTCTGTTCTGTTCTGTTCTATTCAGGTGCTTTTGACTAGTTTATGCAAACGCGATCGAAGAAGCCAGATTTATTGCCTCACGAGGACGACATCGAGAAAAGATTTCAGCGGTTGCGTAAGTGGGTTAAAGAAACCAAAGAAGCACTTGATAAGGAAGATACTATGGCTGAAGAAGAGCAAAAAGCACTACGGGATTATGCTACGCCGCGGGTTACTGAAATTCAGTCAAGTATTACGAGACCTGCCATTACTGCTACAAGTTTTGAGATAAAACCGGGGACAATACAGATGATTCAAAATTCATGTCAGTTCGGAGGGTTACCAAACGATGATCCGAACGATCACATAGTCAGCTTTATAGAAATCTGCGATACTTTCAAGTATAATAATGTGTCAGAGGATGCAATAAGGCTAAGGCTATTTCCATTTACCCTCAGAGATAAGGCTAAGAGTTGGCTCCATTCACTACCACCAGGCTCGATCACTACATGGAATGATTTAGCCCAGAAATTTCTTGCAAAGTTTTTCCCACCTGCAAAAACAGCAAAGTTGCGGAACGATATATTCTCTTTCGTTCAGCACGATTCAGAATCACTATATGAAGCCTGGGAGAGATTCAAGGATTCATTGCGAAAATGTCCACACCATGGAATTCCTAAATGGCTTCAGGTGAAAACGTTTTATAATGGTTTATTCGGCACAGTGAGATCGAGTATAGATGCTGCAGCAGGAGGAGCTATTATGGCCAAGAATTGTGATGAGGGATATGAGTTGCTTGAAACCATGGCAGCTAATAATTATCAATGGCCAACAGCAAGAACAACTCCGACAAGGACAGTAGGAGTGTATGAAGTGGATGCTATGACAGCATTGTCAGCTCAAATGACAGCTCAGATGTCTGCTCTTACAAAGAAGATAGATTCACTTGGGGTACAACCAGTTCAGAAAATGGAAACGATATGTGAAATATGTGCGGGTAACCACTCAAGTGATCAATGTGCAATAAATCCTGAATCAGTCCATTTTGTTTCCAATTATAATAGGCAGCAGGGTAGTTATGCAAACAACTACAATTCAGGAGTGAGAAACCACCCGAATTTTTCTTGGAGTAATAATCAGTCACAAGCTCAAGCTCCAAGGCAAACATATCCACCTGGATTTCAACCACAGCAACAAACTCTAGAACTTCAAAAGTTTTCACAAATGGAAGAAATGATGGCAAGATTTGCAACTCAGTTGGAAACCATAACGAAAACCCAAGCAGCTGCAATAAAGAATCTGGAGAATCAAGTAGGGCAAATGGCTAATGCTATGAATACTAGAAATCCAGGTTCTTTACCTAGTGATACGGAGAAAAATCCAAGGAATGATGGAAATGAGCACTGTAAGGCAGTTACACTCAGAAGCGGGAAGGAGTTAACTACAGATTTGGACGGACACAAGAAAGTAATTTCTGCTGAGGATGGTGAACAAGAGAGCGGAGATTCAGAAAGTAAATCTGAGGAAAAAGTTGTGACAAAACAACAAGAAGAAAAGCAAACAACAGTTGTACCACCTGTGCCGTTTCCTCAAAGACTTCAAAAGCAGAAATTAAACAGACAATTTTCAAAATTTTTAGAAGTGTTCAAAAAGCTGCAAATCAACATTCCATTCGCAGATGCCTTAGAACAAATGCCTAGTTATGCAAAATTTATGAAAGATATTTTATCAAGAAAGAGGAAGCTAGGGGAGTTCGAAACAGTAGCATTGACAGAAGAATGTAGCGCAATTCTGCAAAGAAAGTTACCACCGAAGTTGAAGGATCCGGGTAGCTTTACAATACCGTGCACGATTGGGCCCCAGTTCTTTAACAGATGTTTGTGTGATTTGGGGGCAAGTATTAACTTGATGCCACTTTCGATCTACACTCAGTTGGGATTACCAACCCCAAAGCCCACAAATATATCTCTACAGCTCGCCGATAGATCAGTGACATACCCTAGGGGCATTGTGGAAGACATATTAGTGAAGGTGGACAAATTCATATTCCCAGCAGACTTCATTGTGTTGGACTACGAAGAAGATAAAGACATACCCATTATCCTTGGAAGACCATTTTTAGCCACTGGAAGGACATTAATTGATGTACAAAAGGGAGAGTTAACAATGAGAGTTCAAGATGAAGAAGTAACTTTTAATGTTTTCAAGGCTATGAAATTTCCGACGGAAGAGGAAGAGTGTTTAAGAGTTGATCTTATTGAAGAAGCAACTGAAGAGGTATTTGGTGAATCTGTGATTGAAAACCCTCTTGAAACCGCATTGGTTAGTGAAAAATTATTTGATGATTCAATGGTGATAGAATGGGTCCAAATGCTAGATTCAGCTCCAAAGTTCACACGATGTCCACAAAAATTTGAACCTCTGGATTATTGGGGAAAGCTAGATGAAAAGGTGACATCATCCATAGAAGAACCTCCTACCTTGGAACTTAAGCCATTGCCTAACCACCTCCGGTACACTTACCTTGGTTCTTCTTCCTTGCCAGTCATTATTTCTGCATCACTTGATAAGGTTCAAGAAGAAAAGCTACTAAGGGTACTTCGACAATATAAGACTGCTCTTGGATGGACTATTGCAGATATCAAGGGGATAAGCCCATCAATTTGTATGCATAAGATTTTGTTGGAAGACGAAACGAAACCAACGATTGAACAACAACGAAGACTTAATCCAATCATGAAGGAAGTCGTTAAAAAGGAGATCATTAAATGGTTGGATGCTGGAATTATCTACCCTATCTCAGATAGCTCATGGGTAAGTCCGGTTCAATGCGTGCCAAAGAAAGGGGGAATGACAGTAGTTGCGAATGAGCAGAATGAATTGATCCCAACGCGAACAGTTACTGGTTGGCGAGTGTGTATGGATTACAGGAAGTTGAATAAGGCCACTCGTAAAGACCATTTTCCTCTACCATTCATAGATCAAATGTTGGACAGGCTTGCAGGGCACGAGTATTATTGCCTCCTGGATGGATATTCGGGCTATAACCAAATTGCCATTGCACCCGAGGATCAGGAGAAAACAACATTCACATGCCCATATGGCACATTTGCTTTTCGCAGAATGTCTTTTGGGTTATGTAATGCGCCAGCGACGTTTCAACGGTGTATGATGGCTATTTTTTCAGATATGGTTGAACAAAATCTTGAGGTATTTATGGATGATTTTTCAGTTTTTGGGGATTCGTTTGATTATTGTTTGGAAAATCTCACACTTGTGCTAAAACGCTGCATGGAAACGAATTTGGTTTTGAATTGGGAGAAATGCCATTTTATGGTGCAAGAAGGGATAATCTTGGGTCACCGAGTATCATCAAAAGGAATTGAGGTTGATAGAGCAAAAATCGAAACCATTGAGAACCTGCCACCACCAATTTCTGTAAAGGGTATTCGAAGTTTCTTGGGACATGCTGGTTTCTATAGACGATTTATAAAAGACTTCTCCAAAATCACAAAACCACTGTGCAATCTGTTGGAGAAGGATGTCTCATTCAACTTTGATCAAGCATGCCTAGAAGCGTTTGATGTGTTAAAGAAGAAACTTGTTACCGCACCTGTAATCATAGCACCAGATTGGACTATACCGTTCGAATTAATGTGTGATGCTAGCGACTATGCGATTGGTGCAGTTCTTGGCCAACGAAAGGATAAAATTTTTTATGCTATATACTATGCTAGTAAAACATTGACAGATGCTCAACTGAATTATACTACTACCGAGAAGGAGCTATTAGCAGTTGTTTATGCATTTGATAAATTTCGCTCATATTTGATTGGGACAAAGGTGATTGTGTTTACGGATCATTCGGCAATTAAGTACTTAATAGCAAAGAAAGACGCGAAGCCAAGATTAATTAGATGGGTATTATTGCTACAAGAGTTTGACTTGGAGATCCGGGACCGAAAAGGAACAGAAAATCAGGTTGCTGATCATTTATCACGGTTAGAGAATTCAGAACTAAAGAAAAATGACACAACAGTGATCAACGAATTTTTTCCGGATGAACAGCTATTTGCGGTAAGGATGGATACACCATGGTATGCAGATTATGTAAATTTCATTGTCAGTAAGGTGTTTCCGCCTGATTTGACAAGCCAACAGAAGAAGAAATTTCTCCATGACGTGAAACAGTATTTATGGGATGAGCCATTCTTATTTAAACAATGTGGCGATCAAGTAATAAGAAGGTGCATCCCAGAAGTTGAAATGGAGAGTATTCTACACCAATGTCATGCATCTGACTATGGTGGACATTTTGGGGGAGAAAGAACGGCAGCTAAAGTGCTTCCATGTGGATTTTTCTGGCCAACACTCTTCAAAGATGCCCGTGTATTTTCATTAAAATGTGACAGATGCCAAAGAGTTGGTAATATATCAAAGCGACACGAGATGCCACTTAATATGATCCTGGAAGTCGAATTGTTTGATGTTTGGGGAATTGACTTCATGGGACCATTTCCACCATCTTTCTGTAACTCCTATATACTTCTAGCGGTGGACTACGTGTCGAAGTGGGTAGAAGCTATAGCATCACCTACCAATGACGCGAAGGTTGTGATTAAGTTCATTCGGAAGAACATTTTCTCTAAATTCGGCACTCCTCGCGCAATCATTAGTGATGAAGGGACACATTTCTGTAATAAGCAGTTTTCAGCTATCCTTGCTAAATATGGAGTCACTCATAAGATAGCCACTGCTTACCATCCACAGACAAGTGGTCAAGCCGAGGTATCTAACCGAGAAGTGAAACGAATCCTCGAGAAGATAGTGAATCCTAGTCGGAAAGATTGGTCTAGCAAGTTGGACGATGCTCTATGGGCATACCGTACAGCTTACAAAACTCCGATAGGGATGTCTCCATATAGGTTAGTTTATGGGAAGGCATGCCATCTTCCAATTGAACTCGAACACAGTGCTTATTGGGCAATTCGGAAGTTGAACCTTGATATATCTGCTGCGGGAGAGAAGCGCCTCTTACAATTGAATCAAATGGATGAGTTCAGACTCCAATCGTACGATAATGCGAAGTTATATAAAGAAAAAGTTAAGAGGTGGCATGATGAGAAAATTCTGGAAAGAAAGTTTGAAGCAGGTCAAACAGTGTTATTATACAATTCGAGGCTTAAACTGTTTCCTGGAAAGTTGAAATCTCGATGGTCTGGGCCATTTATAATCTCAAAAGTCTATCCTCATGGAGCTGTAGAAGTGGAAGACCCGTATTCAAAACGTAATTTTAAAGTCAACGGTCAAAGATTGAAGCACTACTATGGGGGTTGCTTTGATCGTGAAAAGACATCGGTCAACCTTGCCGATTAGAACAGAGGAGATAGTCGGGCTGAAGACTATAAACCAAGCGCTAACTGGGAGGCAACCCAGGAAGTTTTATTATTATTAGCTATTTTTACTCTTATTAATTTATTTTACCATTACTATAATTAGTGGTTAAACTTTGCTAGTTAAGGAATTGTGCATACCTTGTTCTCTAACAGAGATTCAATTGATTGCAGGAAAGGAAAACACGTACAAGTTTAAGATTGGGGATATTTGACGAGGTTTGGGACAAAAGTTACATGGATCGACTTTGGAGTGGCTAGATTCGCGTTTTCGGGTTGCCATTTACAAAGAAGTCACTTCAGAGCCAATTTGACCACAGCTCCGGATATTATTTCGTGAAACTTCAAGAATGAAAGTGGTAGATCTACTTCTCCTCTTTCCAGAACATCTTGAATCATCTAAATCGGAGTTCGGACGAAGAAGTTATGGCTATTTTCCCAAAGGACGTCAGAGCAGAGAACTTGGAAAAGCCCCAAGCGCCTAGGCGCTCCACTTCAAGTCATTCCAACCGCCTAGGCGCTTCAAGTCAGTAGCTACAAACCATGCCAAGCCCCTAGGCGCTCCCTCTCTAGTCATTTCAAGCGCCTAGGCGCTCAAAGTCAGAATGTGTTGTCCAGACCAAGCGCCTAGGCGCCCAAATAGTGCACACTTCAACCGCCTAGGCGCTCCACTCGCCCAAAAGTTTCTGCAAGCAAGCGCCTAGGCGCCCAAATAGTGCACACACCAAGCGCCTAGGCGCTCCAATGTAAAAATTTTTTTTTTTCTTAAGTCCCAATTCGGGCAACTCCTCTCCCATTCCAACTCAAAGCCTCTCTTACTCTCCTACTCCATCTCTAACCCTCCACAACTCAAAACCCTCATCTAATCTAGCCTAAACAACTAATCTTTCTCTTCCAAATCCAAATCAAACACTAAATCCCTACCCAAACCAAAGCAACTAAGTTCCATATTATCATCATTCTTCACCAATTCGGGATTGCACTTGCATTCAAGCCACATCTACTTGAAGTAAGGGTTCAAGGCTCAAATTGATCATCCAACTTTGATTGAACATCAAGATTTGGCTATACCCAAGTAAGTACACAAGATTGTATTGCAAATTCTTTGGATTCACTTGGATAATAGTTAGGTTAGTACTTTGAAGTTAGTTTCTATCATTGTGTTGGCTCAATTGGGTGTGGGTACTCTTAATTGTTGCTTGAATTACCTTGGATGTAGAGTGTGATTAGTAATTGCAAAAATTGGTGAAATTTAAGTTTGGGGGAGTGCATACTAAAAGTGTTCCAAATTTGTGCACACAAAGTGTTTGATAAATTATCACAACAAAGATTTTGGCTCTCCTAAGTTTTTGAGTATCATTTGGGTTAGCAAGAAGTTAGAACATAAGACTATGGCTAGTAAAAGACAAAGAGGAGAGACTTCGGGCACTTCCCAAAAGTATGACAAAAAGAGATTCACCAGTGCTAAAGCATCCGACAGATACTACAATGTACTTTCTAACAAAGCACTAATTCCCGAGCGTGGACTATTGCCCGATATAGAAGATGGGGAATTATTACAGATGATTGGGAGTAGAAGATGGGTGAACTTCACAGCTCAACCGGATGCATCTGTTGTGAAGATTGTTAAGGAATTCTACGCAAATGCAATAGATCATATTGGTAACGTAATTTGGGTTCGAGGTAAATCTGTGGAGGTCAGTTTTGGGTCCATAAATGCGTATTATGGTTTAAACACGATACCCAACAATGGATACATGCAATATCTACAACACGAGCTAGACTACAGTGAGATTATTCAAGCCTTGTGTGTGCCTGGAACGACATGGAAATTAACAGATCAACATGAAGCTGTGTTGTTCCCCGCATCCAAATTAAGCAATTATGGGAAGGCATGGCATGCATTTATTTGTGCCAAGATGATGCCATGTAGGCATATGAGTGATGTTGTGAATCAAAGGGCAGCCCTGCTTTTCTGCATTGCATCAGGAAAAATTATAGATGTGGGCCAAGTTATTCATGATTCCATTGACAAAGCAATTCGAGGAGGGACCTCAGGTGGACTACCGCACCCATCTTTGATCACAGGACTATGCCAACAAGCTGGGGTGAAATGGGATGCCGAGGAAGCTATACAGCCTCCTTTAGCTGCAATTGACCACTCGCTTATAAAGAAGTACAAGGTATGGGGTGGGGGAACACCACACCCGAGAGGATTAGGATTCATTATTGCTCCTCCCGAGCCTGCAGCTGAGCCTAGTCATCAGGTCCACGAGAATCCTCCTGCAGCTGGAAGTTCAGAGCAACCTCCTAATTTTTATGAAGATATCCGTCGCGATTTGAGAAATCAAACTAGAAGAATCGACATGGTTGCCACTCAAGTTCAGGAAGGTTTTGACAGAATGGAAAGAAATCAGGATAGTTTAGCTCAGCGGCAAACGGAGGTGTATCAGAATTTTAGCACAGCATTCCTTGAAATGTTTGCTCGCATGAATCCAGGTGCCGCTCCTTACCAATTTCCACCATTGTCCGCATACCCCCCAGATGAAGAAGATGAAGAAGATTCTGACGAGGAGTAAAGCTTCTATCTTTCAGGGAAGTCCTCAGTGCTTAATTTCTTAAATTTTATTTGTTATATACAATGAGGGCATTGCATAATTTAAGTTTGGGGGTGTAGGTTTCCAGCTTCAGTTCATGCATATAGTTTTGCATTTAGTTGCATTCATGTAGTTTTTATAGTTTTTATTGAAAAAAAAAAATAAAAATAAAAATAAAAAAATATAATTTTTTTTTTTTAAGCATTTGCATGTTCCAGCTGTTAAATAGTTTAAATCTGTCTTGGTCAGTGATGAGATTGGAATTGAGTAGACAAGTATAGTATTGTCTGTTAAAACTTTGACGTGATTTATTGTCAAGATTTGAATCTTTACCTGTTTGAAATTGATATAATAAGGATAGCACAGTATAAACAACTATGTTGACTGATTGAGTTTAAATTGACACATAATGGACTTCTAGAGGATAATGCTAGTTTAAATGAATGAAAGACATGAATAGGCAAAGATGACTGAATTTAGATAAAAACTTAAGTTTGGGGGAAAAATTTGGGATATATAAGCATGAAAAAAAAAATATATATATACTCTGGCTAGTTTTGTTTCGGGGCCTTTGTTACTTGAGCAAGTACGCCCGAAGGGGTATCTTAAAACCTAGCGCCCTAAGGTCTTATATGGTCTGGGAGTCGTTAGTCGAAAGCTCGCTAAGGGGTAGCACTGTTAGCCTGATGGAATGAGACATTGCACAGTCATGGTTAAAAAAAAAAAAAAAATTATATATATATGTATATATATGAAAAAAAAACAGTAAAACGGGAAAAGAGCAAAAAGCCCCCGTAAAGAAAAAAAAAAGAGAAAAGAGCATAAGTATCCCGGATTGGACTCTTAAATTTTGGTGGTTATTTGTTTTTAGTTGGTTTTAGCTTGTTCGTGAATTTTGTGAATTTACACTGTATGATTTCTTTAAAGAGATTTATTATGTGTTGTATTTAGCATCATATCAGTTAGCACGGATGTTAAGCACACACACACTATATCAATAATAACAGGTTAAGATTTGATGATTGACGATGAAATTACAAATCTGTTTTGATATGATGTACTATCATGTTTATTGTGATTTCTCTGAGGCTTGATGAATAGATTTTGTTCTGTTTGACTGCTGGAATGTAGACATTTAAATAGTTGCATTTGCATTGCATATTTAGCTGTTGCATTGTGTTGTGTTGCTTGGGGACAAGCAATTGGTTAAGTTTGGGGGTATTTGATGAGTAGGTTTTATACCTATAAATCTAGTATTATTAAACTTAATTATTGTTATATTTAATTGTTTTTAGGATCTTTTTATGTGTTTTGTGTTTATTTGTTGTAGGTTGGAGTTGGAGGGACAAATTGGTCATTTCGGAGAAGAAAAAGGTCAAAAATCATGAAAATTAAAGCTGAGTGGCATTTCTGTAAATATGAGGACATGGCCAAGCGCCTAGGCGCTTGGAATTGCACTATGATGAGCGCCTAGGCGCTCTAATGCGTAGATTGGTGCGTTTTGCAGCTGTCAAGTGGGTTTTTGAAGCCAAAGAGGAGTCTGAATGAGGGCTGAGACCAATACAAGTAGGAGAGGACTCTACAAAGGCAAAGAAGAAGGAATTTTGCAAGGGATGAACTAAGTTTTCAAGAGATTTGCAGAGAGAACAAAAGAAGAAAAACACGAAGGAAAATTGCAAAGGCTGAAGATCTAAGAGAGAGTATTGGAGCAAATTCAGAGTTTCTTCTTCTCTTCTCTAGTTTTATCTTTTGTAACTATCTGGGATGTTTGGATTATTTATCTGGATTATGTTTTTCTTTATTATTATCATGAACTAAATTTTAATTAAGATTGCAACGGAACTTGGTATGTAGTTTAAATTGCAAGCTTCCCATTGAATGAAAGTTAGTTTTTATTGAATTGTTTATTATATCTTATGCTTATTGATTAATTGTTTGGCCAACAATTACTGTGATAATCTATATGAAATTGGAAGATGGAGTATAGATTGAGATCTGGATATGATAACATCTGTTCATATAATCTGAATAGGGTTAATATGATTAGCATGTAGGATAGGAATATACCTATGTGTCTTTTGTATCCATTGAAAGAATTTGTGCATAAATCCTAATTAACTTGATTCACATAGGAATATAGTGAGTTGATTAATTGGGGTGTTCCTTATAATTCTACATCTTAGTGATTGGATTTAGAAGGATTTGTTCACGTGTCTTTGGAAGAAGAGCGTGAATATTTATAAAGCATTCTTGGATAACAATTCGTATTAATTGATTTATTTTAAATGGGAAGTAAGTAGTTTGAATGAAATACTAAGGGAAGTTGTAATCTTAATCTGTTAAATCTGCATTTATTCTTGTGATATTTTGGTTTTTAATTATTAGTTTGTTAGGTTTAATTTTCAAATCATAAACAAAATTTTCTTAGTTTAAAATAGGATTAATTGCATTAGAATTAGTATTTGATAAATATTAGTCTATTTCCTCGTGGGAACGATACTCTTGCTTGCTGAATATTACAATTGAACGCGTATACTTGCGTGGAAAAGTGCTATTAAAAAATAGGCAACAACACACAACAAATAAGAGTTTTATATAAGTTATCTTTTATTTTATTTGACGATGAATTTATCCAATTCATCTCTTTTTAAACTCTATATGAGTTATTTATATTTTTAACGTTTCCTTCTGTTCTAAGGTTATAGCCTAAGATCTAGCCCACCTAAGGTTTTTAACCCTAAGCTCTGATACCAACCTATAGAGCCCCCAAATTCGGGTACTTGAAACCCGAACTCGATGCTTCACGATACCATTTCTATGAGCGAAATTATACTAATAATAATAACAATAATATAAAGATCAACTTAATTTACATATCATCAGAGTCTAATCCCCAGGTACGAGGCCTTTAAACATTCATTACAATACATGGTAGATAATATATGTCATACTTGTCTTAATAAAGTTTACTATTACATAACATAGCATTTTGTTCATTCAGCAACCTTTCCCTTTCCCTTGTTCTTAGCAGAGCTTTCCGGTTGTTCACACTTAGCGGAAAATATTTAAATTAAGCAATGATGAACATTTGAGTGGCCAACAAGTAATAGCAATTATATATATAAGCTGTAAGAATTTAAATATTTTCTTTGTACTACCCTTCTACAATAAGTCAATAGTTGTGAAGTAATCTTAACCGATAATAATAACATAACAACTCTCTTTCAAATTTTTGAAACTACATATTGACTATAACTAGAGTTATGGTGACATGCTATGAACATTTTTTTCATTTTCGAAAAGGTTAAACAGAAATTCATCTGCAAACTGTCATAACTTACGGGCACGGGGGGTGATCAGCCCGTTATTCCCTACATTGATCAATACTACATGCAAGAACGATAAGATCGTTCACTCTGTCCACCTTGGGTGCATAAAAAGTTTTCCTGTGTAAGTAATATTCATACTTGTCTGGGTTCCAAATCAAAGGTTTTATCTTGTTCAACAATAATCTATAATTCAACATATATTTATACGGGTAATTGACAAAGGTATATCAATATACGATTAAATACAATGATTATCCAAGTGGGGACACTTGTATAACCATTTATAGAAATTATCGAACAGGATATATATCTGAATTACCATATACTAACATGTTGATAATCAATGAACGTATATAATATAAGGTTAATAATCTGTACAGTAGTAATATAATTCATAAGTATTCTTACTCATGTCCATTGCATAAAGAAAATGCAAAGGTAAGATACTTGCCTGATGCACTACTTACAGTTCATAACTTAGTTTTATCGTTTATATCACGACCTATCATTAATCAGATCATTCGTTCGATTAGAACAATATACTATTACACATAGTACTGCATTCCGCAGTCAGCGCATAACCTAATCACATTATTACCAATGTTTAACAACCATTGAATCACAAATAATCACATATCTAATTAAATTATCTAAGTTCAGATCAATTTCTGAAATATGTCGGAGTACCGACAGCTTTATTGGGTAATTATCGAGTTTAAAACTCTATTCTGTAACTCAACGTCCGTAAGCATCAGTCATATTATTTTTAAATGACTTAATATAATTTAAAACATTTATTATAATTTATCATAAATTTTCAAACACCGGAATCATTATTAAATGATTTAAATATTAAACAATTTTATTATCATTAATATTTAATTAATATTAAACTATTAATGAAATCATTTCTAAAATATTAAAGTTATTTATAATAACTTGAAATACTTTTAAAGTATTAATATTACCCTTAAATGATTTTTAAAACATTTAAAATCAATTTTAAATAATTACCATTAATATTAAAGTTTTAATGTATTATTTATCAAAATATTAAAAGTTATTATTTATAACTTAAAAAATATTTTTAATTCATTTATATCCTTTGAAATGATTTTTAAATTAAGAAAACCATTTTTAAACTATTTATTTAATATAATTATTAAATAAATTTAATATCATTAATAATAAATTAATATTAAATTATTAATGAAATTATCCTTTAAATATTAAAAGTTATATTTTATAACTTAAAATATCTTTAAACACTTCATTTTCATTTAAAATGATTTTATATTAATAAAATCATTTTTAAATTAATTAATTTGATATAATTATTTCATAACCTTAATATCATTAATAATAATTAATTAATGAAATTTACCTTTAAATATTGAAAGTTATATTTTATAACTTACAATATTTTTAAATACATTATTATCATTTAAAATGATTTTTAATATAATAAAATCATTTTTGATTAATTTATTTAATTTATTTAGTAATTAACTTAATGATCATTAATATTAAATAATTAATGAAATATTGCTTGAAAATATTAAAAGTTATATTTTATAACTTAAAATATTTTTAAATAACTTATTATCATTTAAAATTATTTTTAATATAATAAAATCATTTTTAATTAATTTATATAATGTATTTAATAAAAAAATTAATTATCAATAATATTTAAATAAATACTAATATTTATGAAAAATATTTCAAATTATTAAAAGTTAATTTTATAATTTAAAAATAATTTTTGAAATTATTTTTTGTAATTTTTGGAAATTAAATATTATTTTTAAATAATTTTCAGAATTTAAATAATTAATTTTAATAAAAGTGTCGCTAAAGACTGCTTATAGCGACAGAACCGTCGCTATAGGTGTTCTTCGTATTCTTGGCTAAACCCAGAACATTCATGCCTGTTTTCGAGTGGCTTAGTTTGACCAACCATAATTTAGTGTGTGATGTGTTTCTGGAAATTCTTTTGATCACATTGTGTAGTGCTAATGCAAGACTACAGGATACAACAATAAACATAATCATCTCATGCATAACCAAAGAGATCTCAGCCTCCAAACAAGCTGTCAGAGCTGTTCTTCATTTTCTAGGTTACCCAGAAATGAAGAACAGTTCAACTGGCTAGGTTTGCGCTTCCACAACTTGTTGTACATGTAATGGTTTAGTGATATATAAGCTTCAGTATGTAGCCAACATGTAGGAAAACATTTATATTACATAAAATCTACAAAACAACAGCACAATAGAAAGATATTGTCCGGTCAAACCATGTCAGAAACCATGCTCGAGAACTTTCTGGGTTACCCAAAAATGTTCATTCGTGGACTTTCTGCCTAGTTTGACCATCCCCCAATCCCATCATGTTTGTGATATAAGCTATATAAAAGCATCAAGATGTAGTATAACTACTATACTATAACCTGAATTTAATATGAAACATAAATCAACAACAACTTGCAAGATCAGAGGCGACCAAGGTCTTGTCAGACCATTTCTGGGCAAGATCTGGGTTACCCAGATCTTGTCTAGTCATGGTCGTTCAACGACTTTTGACTAACAATATCTTGCAATCTAGACCAGATCTAAGTCTGATTCTTGTTCCTGATCAAAGACTACATGTCAGACTACATGTCAGACTACATATTTAAACCTTTAAACAACAAAAAGCATACATGAACAATGATCTGTGGCCACTGACATTGGTTGTCAGACAACAGTTTGAACATTTTCCAAATTTGGCAAATTTTCAAATTTGAGCCTCTAGATGTTATGGATCTAACATCTAGCGACCCAGATCATCATTAGACACCTTATACAACATATTTAACAAAAAAAATCTATCATCTAACAATAGATCGATTGTCAGATTCTTTGGTAGGGTTTATACCTTCTATGATCACTTTCTTGATTCTATGCTTCTGCTATGTTATTGTTGATCGTGGGGCTGTTCTTAGGGACTGATATGCTTATGAAATTCGTGGGTTTTAGAGAGAGAAGCTCAAGGATGAGAGTTAGACAAAAATAAGTGAACAAATGATTTTCTCTCTCTTTCAATCTATATATAGTAGTGCTAGATACATGTAATGGCTGATATTGAGATTTGTTGCTGTCATTTTTAAGCACATGGGGTGGTTGAAGTGGTTCACCAACTAAACCTAATGCCAAAACTTATATATTAGCCTCAATAATGAAAGGGGTATAGTGGTCATTTGGCTTGGAAATTTAATGGCCATTTATAATCTTGCAAACCCTTAGGGGTAAGGTTTAGTTCATAGCATTTGTAGGATTTAGAAATTAGGGTTTGCACAAAATAAAAAAAATAAAAATAAAAATTTTAGTTTCTAAAATTTTGAAAATTGGGTTTCCTAATTATGATTAATTTTTTAATTACACTATACATGAACATTAGTGTTTTAGTATCCACTAATTAGCATTTAGCTTACAATCAACAAATTAAGGTTATCAAATTAAGAAATTAGGGTTACTAATTTTAGATTTAGGGTTTCTAGTTAATTAGGGTTTCCAAAATTTATTAGGGTTTTTCCTAATTAACATTAATATTTATAATAAACGTCATAATTCATATATCACTATTACAAAACAATCTTGTACTCTAATTTGGGTTTCAAATTAGAGTTTAGCATCTAAAATTAGGGTTTTTAATAATTTAGGATTTTCTAAAATTTATTTAGAGTTTCAAAATTTTTAATTAGGGCTTACCTAATTAGTCATTTAATACACAACATATAACACAATTATATAACAGTCTTAAACTCACAATTGATTTTCAAATTAGGGTTTCCCCTAGTAAAACTAGAGTTTAACCAATTAATAATAGGGTTTTGAAATTAAACATCATAATTGACCAACCATCCTCAATATGTACATATAGTACATATTTATAGTACTGAAAAATTAAAATATAATTAATATTATATTATTATTCTCATTCCTTGATAAAAATCTAAAATTAGGGTTTGGATTCCATATCTTATTTATTCTTCATATTTAACCTTAATAATTAACGTAAAATAATTAACTTAATAATCTGTTCAAAAATTCATATAATAAAATAATTATTTTAATTATTCTAAAAGTCATTTAATATATTATTTAAATAATACATGCTTATATTTTCTTGGAAAATAATTAATAAAACATTTCTACTATAAATTAATTATTATAAGAATATACTTTATAAAAATCAATAATTCTAAAATAAAATTTATTTGTAAATATTTATGTAATAAATATATGTTTATTTACCACATAAATACATATACACATTATCTTGTACAAATCCTCATCCTTAAAATAAAAAAAAATTTATACGCAAAATTTTTGATTTATTTATATAGAAAATATCGGGTTGTTACACTAAGTACCAAATAGAAGAACTTAAAGTCATCTTGGAAACCTATCATGTACAACCATCATGTATCAAGAGAAAGATCTTCAAGGCAGTTTTTCAAGGGATCATCCGTAGAGGTTGAGTAACTGAAGAAGTTGAGCATCATGCAACACTCAACTACACTTCAAGGATGATCACGCCAAGCTGCTAAGTATAGAAGATGTTGAGATCATGAAGATATCTTAGCAGCTCAGCACTAACTCCAACAAACAAACAAACAACGAAAGCCAGGGCCTGAGGGGTCCTTGTCTGTAGGGACTAAATGAAGCCAGGGCCAGGTGGGTCCTTGTCCGAAAGGACTAAACGAAGTTCCAAGCCTGCTGGGCTTGAAAAGTTCCTAGGGAACTAGAGGAGTCCCAAGGCTGCTGGCCTTGAAGAGTTCTTAGTGAACTGAAGTCCTAAGGGTTTTGGCCTTGAAGAAATCTTAGTGATTCAGGGTGCTACCCTTCCTTAGTGGAAATCCTGCTAGTTAAAAGCAGAAGAGTGAATTAGGAGCTTGAGTCTCTGAACCACTTAAAACCCCTTGTATCTTTTACATTATGTCATTTACATTATGTTCTATAACTGCTATAACTGCTATGTATGTTTTAACTGCTTACAACTAAACTTACTCTACGAACAATATATGTATGATTATGAATATATCAATGAAGAGAATCTTTTATGTGACAACCCGATATTTTCTATATAAATAAATCATAAATTTTGCGTATAATTTTTTTTTATTATTATTTATTAAAAATAAATATGAATGATATGTGCCAAGGTAATGTGTAATTATAATTATATGTTTGATAAATAAAATTTATTTATTACATTATTAATTGTAAATAAATTTATTTTAGAAATATTGGTTATTATAAATGATATTCTTATAGTAATTAATTCTATATTAGAAATGGTTTATTAATTATTTTTCCATGAAATTATATGTTTATATTATTCAAATAATACATGAAATGATTTTGAATAATTATAATAATTATTTTATTATAAGAATTTTGTTCAAGTTATTAAGTAAATTATTTTTACTTAATTATAAGATTAATTATGGCGGATAAAATCAGATATGGAATCCAAACCCTAATTTTGGGTTTTGATCAAGGAATGATAATAATATTATAATATTATGATATTTTGAATTTTCAGTGCTATTAATATGTACTGTAAAAATTATACTGTTAATGGATGGTCAATTATGGTATATTGACCAAACCCTAGCATTAATTGATTTAACCCTATTTATCAATTTAAATCAGAAATTTAAGATTATTAAATATCTGTGTTATATGATATATGGTTACGTATTACTTCATGGAGCGCTAATTAGGAGAAACCCTAATTTTGTCGTGAAACCCTAATTTTATCGTGAAACCCTAATTTTGTCGCAAAACCCTAATTGTGAAATTGAAACCCTAATCGATATTTCTTTGAACTCTAATTGTTAATTTTAAGCACTAATTATTCAAGTAGTAAAGTTAATTACGATATAATACTCTAATGTCCATGTATAAATAAAGAATTTAAATTTATATCAAGAACCCTAATTTTATTAATAGAAAATCTAATTATATATTTTAGTAGCCCTAATTATTAAAAATTGTAATCACTAATTGCCAAATTGGCAAGGGTAATTATGATTAGGGGTACTAAACCCTAATGTTCATGTATAATATAAGTATTAACCTAATCTAGTTAACAAATCTTAATTTTTAAATTTCAGAAACTAAAATAATTTTATTTATTTATTTTATTTTTTTGGCACAAACCCTAATTGCTAAATTCTACAAATACTATATAATAAACCTTAGGGTTAAACCCTAAGGGTCAAACCCTAAGGGTTTGTCAAATGCCAAGAATACCATTAAATTAGAAATTAAATGACTATTATGCCCTTTTTAGCATTAAAGAAGCTACATGTAGGGTTTGACATTAGGAAGAGTTGTTCACCAAACTCATACCAACTCCACATGCTCTAGATTGACAGCAACAAGTCTCATTACCAGCCATTCATGTATTAAGTTGCCTATAAATAGATTTGTGAACTAATTTTGTTCAACTCTCATCCTAGACCTTCTCTCTCTAAAGCCAACGAAAATCTATAGCATTTCAGTCCCCAATCCAATCCCCACCATCAACCATAACCAAAACAGCAACACAAAATCAGATTTTGGACATCAAAGGTATAAAACCCTAGCTTTAATTTCTGCCCAAAATTCTGTTGTTAGATGTTAGATTTTTTTTGTTAAACATGTTTGTTATAGTGTCTAATGATGATCTGGGTTGCTAGATGTTAGATCCATAACATCTAGAGTCTCGGATTTGAAGATTTGTAAAATCTGGAAAAGTGAGAAATATGGTCTGACAACCAAATGTCTGGTCCCATAGATCTCGTCCTGTTATGTGTTTTGGTGGTTTTAAGCTTTGATCTGGTAGTATGCTGTAAGATCTTGGATCTGAAATTGGAATCAAAGTCAAACCTTAAGCCAGTAGAAAGTTATTAGTGGTCAAACCACGTTGACCGACATTGACCAGAACTTTCTGGGCAGTCAAGAACTTGCCCAGATTCGTCTGACAGAAAGTTCAACGGCTCAGATCTTGCTTGTTGTTAATTGTTTTGTTGATTTGTTGGATCTATGTGGTAGTCTTGTATATGGACTACATTTTTATGCCTTAAAATCTCCTTTTAATCAAGCATGAAATTAGTAATCTATGGTCAAACCAGGCCGGACGAACATGAAAAGCTATTTTCTGGGTAACCCAGAAAAAACTTAAACATGTCGTCTGACATGGTTTGACCGTGTCGGATCTGGCAGTTCTATGGTTGTTTTAGTGATGTTTTGTGATGGATCTGTAGTGTTACATGTGTTTTATATACTGCAGCTTTTAAATCACTAAAACATACCATATCTCGCAAGTTGTGGAAGCCCAAAAGAGGATGGACGAACTGTTCTTCATTTCTGGGTAACCCAGAAAATGAAGAACAGGTCTGACAGCCACTTTAAGGGCTCAGATCTCGTTGGTTATGCATGTTATAAATCTATTTGTTGCTGGATCTTGTAGTCTTGCATTTGCTCTACATGATCTGACCAAAACCGAGCCCAGAAACACATCACACACGAAATCACAGTCGGTCAAACTAGCAAGCCTGGCCACTGTCACGTTTTCTGGGTTGGCATGAAGAACACCAAGAACACCTATAGCGACGGTTCTGTCGCTATAGTCGCTATAGGTGGTCTTTAGCGACAGATATTATTTAAATTTTCGGAAATTATTAAATAAATAGAAAAAAAATAGTTTTTAATTATTAAAAATACAAAATAAATTATTAAAAATTATTTTAAATTCTAAAAATTAGTTTTTAATTATTTTAAATATATTTCATAAATATTTAATATTTTTGGAATAATAAAAGTATTTAATTTATTTAATTATAATATTAAATAAATTATTTAAAAATGATTTTAATATTTGAAAAATCATTTAAAATTATATTATGGTAAACGAAAATAATTAAAGTTATTTTTGATAACTTTTAATATTATGTGATAAATTTTCATTAATAAATTAATATTAATGATAATTAAGTTATTTATTAAATGAATTAAATAAATGAATTAAAAATGATTTTATTAAATTAAAAATCATTTTAAATAAGAATAAGGTATTTAAAAATATTTTAAGTTATAAAATATAACTTTTAATATTTAAAGGTAAATTTCATTAATTAATTATTATTAATGATATTAAAGTTATTTAATAATTATATTAAATAATTTAGTTTAAAAATGATTTTAATATTATAATAATCATTTTAAATGAAAATAAAGTATTTAAAGATATTTTAAGTTATAAACTATAACTTTTTATATTTAAAGGATAATTTCATTAATAATTTAATATTAATGATATTTATTTAATGATTAATGATATTAAATTTATTTAATAATTATATTAAATAAATAGTTTAAAAATGGTTTTATTTATTTAAAAATCATTTAAAAAATGAATTAAAAATATTTTAAGTTGTAATTAATAACTTTTAATATTTGGATAATGATAAATTAAAATTTAAATATTAATGGTAATTATTTAATGATGATTTTAAATGTTTTAAAAATCATTTAAGGGTAATATAAATGTTTTAAAATTATTTTAAGTTATTATTAATGACTTTAATATTTTGGCAATGATTTCATTAATAGTTTAATATTAATTAAATATTAATGATAATAGAATTGTTTGATATTTAAATCATTTAACAATGATTCTGATATTTCAAAAATTATGGTAAATGGTAATAATTATTTTATAATTATTATAAGGTCATGAAAAATGTTGTAACGGTTGTTTAAGATATCTAAGCGGATATTGTATTACTGTATAGAGTCATAGACTCGATAATTACCCGATAAAGTTGTCGGTAGACCAACATATTTCAGAAATTGATCTGGACTTAGCTAGATTAACTGTATAACTGTTTATTTTTGATTCAATGGTGTTAAAGTTATGTGACAATGTGATTAGGAATGTGCTGACTGCAATAAGCAGTATTATATGATATGATATATTATTCTAATCAGACAATGATCTATTTAATGATAGGACTTGATAGAAAAGATATATCTAAGTTGTGTAAGCAGCAGACAAGGCAAGTATCTAACCCTTTGCATTTACTTTATGCTAAAGACATGCGTAAGATAACATCTGAACTATTCAAATATTTCAACCTTTGTATATACTTATGCAATGATTCTGTATAAGCAAGCTATTAAGCAATAATTGTTGTACAATTTCCTTTATCCTGTTAATATTGATCAAGTTATTTATTCTGTTCGTTAATTTGTATAACATGGTTATACAAGTGTCCCCACTTGGATAATCATTATATTTTATCACATGTTGATACATACTTATAGTTGCTTAGTATGTATACCTTGAAATAAAAGTCGTCTAAGCTATTTGATCCAGCTAGACATATATTTAAAGTTGTTGTTGAATAAGATAAAACTTATCCAACCGAATTGTTTTGGTATGGATTCAAGACTGTTATGAACATCCCAATCATGGGAAATTTTTATGCGCTACGGCGGACAGAGGATGAACGATAATATCGTTCTAGCAATGTAGTATTAATCAATACAGGGCATAACGGGCTGGTCACCCCCGTGCCCGTAAGTAATGACGGTTTACAGTTGAAGTTCTATTTAAACCTTTTTAAAAATATAAAACAATGTTCATAGTTTGTCAACTGATTCTCATTTATAGTCAATACGTAATTTCAAAAATTTAAAATCAAAATGACATGTTTTTGTTTATTGGTTCAGCTTACTTCACAGCTGTTGATACGTTGTAGAAGTATCTTTCAAAGAAAACATTTAATCCTTTCAGTTAACTATCATTGTTGCTATTACTTGCTGGGCACTCGAATGCTCATTCTTGCTTAATTTTAAATGTTTTCAGCTAAGTGTGAACAACCCGAAGGATTTGCCAAGAACAAGGGGAAAGGGAAAGTTGCTGATTAAATGTTTAAGCTATTTTATGTAATAGTCTGACTTTATGATAAGGATAATAAATATTATTATTACCATGTAACGAATGTTTAAAGGTTTCGTACTTGGGAACTAAACTCTGATAATATGTAAATTAAGTTTGAAAATCTATATTATTGTTATTATTATTAGTATTATTCCGCTCATAGAAATGGTATCGTGAAGCACCGAGTTCGGGTTTCAAGTATCCGGATTCGGGGGCGTCACATTTTACTTATTCTGTTGTGCTTGAAAAGATTCTTATGTTTGTCATATGCTAATTTAATAGCTATAAAAAATAATAGAGAAAAGTATTTGAAATAAAAAGGATCTATTCAACCCCCCCTTCTAGATCTATTGTGCCTACTGGGAACTAACAAAGGATATATCATGATGAAAGGAAAATATCTGACAAGGAATTCAACAATATGAATATATGAAGGATTCAACAATATAAATATTAGAAGCAAAGACAATGATTTACTTTTAGAATAACTACTAGTCAAGTAGACTTTGAACTATAACACTCAAATGGAATCAATAATTAATTGACCCTTTGGTTACTGGCTACAGAATAAGTATTTGAGGGGATCAGCCTCGCGTACACCATGTATATGCATAATATTTAAATCTGTTCTTTTGTATCTTATATTAGATACCTGGGGTACTCCCCTATCATAAGAGGGGTGTTCATTCAGGCTAAGAATCATTACTGTCAATTGGTTTGGATAACTTTTATAAAATTTCATAGGCTTGTCTGACCGGTCAAAGGTTCAGACTCTATTTACCGTAGTTAAAACATTATTGAACTTTAAATGATGTACAAGTGCAAGATTTGTAAGAAACTCAAGTGCACTAAGCGAGAATATCAAAAATGATCTGGAATAATTATAAGGTAATTAAACCACTTAATAGCATGCTTGGAAATAAGATTCAAGCTTAAATGAATAACTTTCAATTCAATGATAACCTATTCAATAATAATTGGGGTAAGTTTAGGGAAACTTGCTTAACAAAAGTAGGGTTCAAGGAACTTGTATAAACATATACCTATTTGCAAAAAATAAAGGTAGTGCATAAGGTTTAGTTACTTGCTTGAATAAAAGAGTAAGAAGTAAGAAACTTGCTTACAATATGCGTCAATTAAAGTAATGCAAGGGTTTATGATACTTGTTTGTGTGCTCAGCTACATTATAATACTAGCTTTAACTAATTGCGTTGAAACGACCTAACATTAACAAGTCGGTCTTTCAATTAGTACGTGTAAACTAAGATGAGTCCATACTTAAAGAATTAAGTCATCACATAGCATGTTTCTTAACACATTACATGTCATACTAGTCACATATTACAAGATAAAGTAACCATATAAGCATGCCTTAAAACTTCAAACCAAAACAGAATCTTGGCAAGACTGTAGGATGGCGCAGCTGCGCCTGGTCTAGGCCTAAGGTCGACGTAGCTGTGCTGGCCCCTGGCCAGACCAGGTTTAGCTTCTATTTTCCTGACTTCGGTCCAACTCTAAAATGCTAATTAAACACCTATTTTTAACATACATACATGCTAGAGTTTCACATATTGCTCATAACCATACTTGAATTCATTACTTCAAGTTGAACTTACAATCTATATGTCATTAAAACGTAAAAGGTCATGTAATCATCATGCTTTACAATCTTGGCAATACAATACTTAGTAGTCATGCAAGTATATAGACAACACATGTATACATTACTCACATAGTTCATGTTCTAGAAATTTTCTTTTCTTTATGACTATGCGTGCATAAGTGAAAACCATACATTAACCAAATGATGTTCATAACAATATGTCTATATGCATAATGAATCCTAATACACATGCTTGAATGGTCATAACATACTATGCTTATTACTTGATGATATTAGCTTTCTCATTCTAACTTTATTTGAATTTAACACTAAGTCAACTTAGCATATATAAGGCATATTAGTATACAACTTTCATGTATTTACAAGATATATTGAAGTCACATATACATGCTCAAAAGTTTGAACTCACTAGGTAAAAATCTTCGTCACGTTCTCTTTGAAAAGTCTTAAGTTTCTTATCTTTGAAATAGTCAAATCTTTCAATCATGTATGTTAGTGTGTTCAATCACTTAGTCTTGCATTTCATGTCAATATAAACCATATTAACATACTCATAAAGTCAGAATGCTCACACGATGTGTTCGTGGCAAAGTTCACTTTTGAAATCCCAAATCTCATTTTAAGACCACAAGTATTGTGTCAATCATGGTTATACTTGTTCATCCTATATGCATGTGCTTACATATGCATGTCAAAATAGTTTACAAGCTTGTTTTAACTATGCACCAACAAGTTAGCATGAACCAGAAACAAAACAGAAAACACCAGAGTTGGTGCAGGACTGGCGCAGCTGCGCTGCACCCTAGTACAATTAGGGCGCAGCTGCGCCATGCCTGAGACAAAACTGAATTTGGGTTACGGCACAGCTGCGTTGTACCCTAGTACAAATAGGGCGCAGTTGCGCCATATCTGCATCAGAGATAGTAAGCATACTTCGTTTGCAGAACCTTAACCAATTTGGTTTCACTTTTGTCAAACATGTTCCAAACCATCATTTGAGAGTTCAAACATGTAAGTAAACTTCCTAAACACATTATATCATGCTAATTTACTTTAAGTAACAAATAATTTCAAGCAATTCTCAAGAATTTGACAAACCCAACTAAGAACAAAAGCTTAGGATTTATACCTTTTGAAGCTTAATAAACTTTCTACACTTTGAATATGCTTCTATGATATGCTCAACAACTTAAGACACTCAAACTAAGACTTGAAAAACAAAAAAAACTGAATTTGAAGCTTGCATTTATAGAAGAAACTATGAACTAGACATTGTCATTACACAAGATTGGAGCTCATGGTTCAAAGGAAAAACACATTAGTTGTTAAGAAATGGTTCAACAACTCCCCATAGGCCATTTCCCTTGAAATCATTTTCTAAGTTTTAGCCATTTGAAAAATACGTAAGTTATATGATAGGTTACTATTCATTGTACCTTTGTGACACTTATTTTGGGACAAGAGAGAAATCTCAGCATTTTGCACAAAATGAAATGAAACATTTGGTTTATACCATATATTCACATAATATAACTTTGGTTATAATTTATGTTTACAAAATTCATTTCCTATAATATAGGTTATAATGATTTAAAGAGCATACAAAGTGTTTCCAAATTACAAGGTATCAAGTAGTGCACCCACATATAATTCATGTACATTTTCTATTACTTCAATACAATTGTGTATTGCTTGCACAAGTAATCAAGTAAATAAAATTATATTATATTTATTAATCTATTACACATTAATTATTATTTATTTATAATAATTAATTAACACATTATAAATTAATTGCTCATAATTGCAAATTAATCAATGTGTTCAACTCATTGCTACTATATCCAAATAAATTGAATATTTAATTAATACTCTTATCAAGTCTTTGATATTAGAATCTTAGGGTTAGTCCACTAATTTCAATCAACTATTAATGACTCCCTTTAATCATTTCATAAATTCACATAACCACATAAGGTTTAAATAAACTCACGAAACTAACTCATTAGAATTAAATCACATTTTTAATTAATAAGGAGTTTAAAATTCGTGGTCGTTACAATGTATGTAAATTGTTGTTGAGACGACGTGATGTGGATAACAGTCCTTCCCTTCACCGGGGTTATCTCCAGTTTGAGCTGTTTAACGGTCGTTGCTCAGGGTTATCTATGAGATTAGACTGCTGAAAGTGTTGATCGTCCTCAGTGTTGTTTCTGAGATGTGTCTGACTTCCTGGGGTTATCTCCGGACTTGGTAGATGAGTGCCTCGGGGCTTTGCCGAGTGTTTGAAGCTGTTTGGATAGGTTTGAAACAAGCATTTCCGGGGTTATCTCCGGAACTGCAACTGCATGCCTCAAGGTTATCTCCGAGGTTGATACTATCTTTCCCGATGTTGTTTCCGGGGATGAGATTGACTATCTCGGGGTTATCTCCGAGATGACATGGTCTTCTCCGGTGTGATTTCTGGTATTTGAACTGCATTCCTCGGGGTTATCTCCAAGGTTGAAATTGAAATTCTCGGTGCTATCTCCGGGACTGAGGTTGAAACTTCCGGTGGTATTTTCGGGTCTGAGCTGGATATTTCGGGGTTATATCTGAGATGGTAATACTGAATATCCCAGGGTTATCCCCAGGATTGAACTGAGCTGTCTTCCAGGGTTATCTTTGAAAGACGATTATGCCCTCCTGCAATGTTCGTAATAGGGATACAGAAAATTTTAAGTTTTTACAAACTAGCTTACAAGTAGGTTGAGAGTCATCCACACAAGTTCTAAGACATCATATGACATACTTCCAAACTCCCAAGTACCACCATAGTCAAATATCAGATCTTTAAGGAGGCAAGTAGGTGGAAAAATAACCAAAAAGCCAAGTTAGAAAATTCTATAAAAGGAAACCCTAGCTCAGAGAAAACCCACAAATATTATAAGCCTATACACTCATATAACATGCCTATATAAGCCATGGTGATATCAATAACAGATTCAATAGCCATAAATTGAAAATCAAGCTATAAAGGTGTAAACCCTAATTTATAGCTAGATTTTTGATGTTTTATTCAAATTGTTGTTTTGATGTGTAGATATATGTTATAACATGTTAGAAAGTATGCTAAGTTGATAGAACACATTTTCATAACATTTAGAAGCCTCAAATTAATGTTTTAAGCAATCTGGAAATTTTGGAAAAACATGTCTGACAGTCGAATGTCAGAGCCTGTAGATCCATGTATGTTAATAGTTAGCTCTGTTAATTATGTGTTATTTGTAGTATGACATGAGGTCTTTAATCTGGAAAAGAGAACATGTTCATTAGAACCATATATTGCAAGATATAGGTGGTCAAAGGTTGTTGACCAATCATGAAGTTCTGTTTTCTAGGTTACCCGAGCATGACCAATTTTCTGGGTTACCCAAAAAACTAATGAACATGAAGAACAGCCTTTGGCTATACTTTGACAAACATAGATCGAGGCCTTAGAATCATACTTTGTCCAACTCAATGTTCCATATATGTACTTTGACATATATACTACCTATTACAACAAACAAAACACAAATCTATTACACGGATTAAAAGATATAGAAGCTACAAAACCGTTGACCGACCATCACTACTGTTCTGGGTTACCCGAGCATGACCAAGTTTTATGGGTTACCCATAAAACTGATGAACATGAAGAACAGCCTTTGGCTATACTTTGACCAACATAGACTATAACATACGTGCTTGTCCAAACCAATAATCATCAACAGTAACAAATTAGATCAAGGTCAAAATGGTCCCTAGGCCACGACCAACTGAAACCCAAAAACTCAAGAACACCTATAGCGACACTTCCTGCCACTATAGGGCTTTAGCGACAAACAACAATTGTTTTCTAAGAAATTAATTAATAAAAATTAGAAATAATTAATAAATAAATATAAAAATAGTTTTAAAAATTATTTTAAGTTATTATAACTAACTTTTAATAATTTACATAAATTCAATAAATATTTTATTTTATTTGGATATTATTAATAAATAATTTAAGAATAAAGTAATTAGAATAATTACTTATAACTAATAAATAATTATTGTAAAATAATATTAATGATGGAAAAATCATAATAAATGATTATAAATTATTTAAAAATAGTAAACAAAGTTTTTATAAAATTCTAAATAAATATTAATTATTTAGAAATAGAAATAAATGATTTAAAAATTATTTAAGGGATAAATAAATACTTAAAAATTATTATAGGCTTCTAGAAATTATTATAATGGATTTCTAAATTATCTAAAAATATAATAAAGCTTATAAATGAAATTTAGTCGATTTATTAATACTCGATAAAGTCTTTGGATCCCGAACCATATCAAACTTAACCCGAACATATGTAAAGTTTGTATTTATGTATTGTTATCAATACTAATGTGTTAGATATATATGAATGAACATCTTAGGTGTTTATTAACGAATCAGGTAGCATTACTTGAGTTATTTTCGCTCAGGCAAGTTCCCTAACCCTAATTACTTAAGCAAGTCTTCTAACATATCTTGTTATTTATACAAGTTCTCAAACCCTGTGTATTCGTTAAACAAGATTCCTATCTTGATTCGCTTTTGATATTATATACCAAACCTAAACTTGAATTACCACTTATTGTAATGTTATTGCTATAGCTTCAATTCAACTAAGAAATGAAATGTTTATTCACATGATACTGTTTATTGAGCATAAACTGTTGTGTCAAACCAAATTGCTTTGGTAAGACATCATATACTGAAGTTGTGTATCCCGTAAAGGGATTGATGTTTGGTTAATAATATATTGACGTTGGATGCATGTGAGCACTAGTAGGATGAGATGCATACTCCTAGGATATTGAATAGGCTGATCCCCTATCTTATATCTAAACAAAGTGTCTAAGTCTGTGTGACCGAAATAAATAAAAAGTCCAGAAATAGTTGAAAAAGAAATTACAAAAATGGTAACAACTATCAGTTAAATTTTTAATTGTTATACTTCTTCAAATCATATATTGTTATAAATATAGAACCTGCTGAGCATGTCATAGCTCACCCTTGCAAATTTTTCCCTTTGCAGTATTAGATGGTAACCCTAACACTTTTGGAGTTAATAAAGGGAAACGTCCCTGTTTAGATTAGTTTCTTTTACTGTCTAGTTGAATGTATTACTTTGTAATAATAAATTATGTATGAAGAATTATGTAATCGAACCATAATGATATATATAACATCTTTTATTTTTGCAACCGTATTTTCTTTACATATATAGATGTAAATAGAATTTCCAATTTAGTTAGAGATTCTTGGGAACTATTTATCTGAGTGAGGGTATTGACAACATGAACTGTTCATGTTATTGTTGATACTCTAGATTTTGGATAGATAGGTACTATCGATACGATAGTGTAAATTCGCATAATATAGACTATACATCTGAGTGAGGGTATTGGTAATATGGATTGCTTATGTTATTACTGGTACTCTGAATTTTGGATAGATATATACTATTCACAGATACAGTTCATACATCCAAGTGAGGGTATCCAAACACAGTAATAGTTTTCATAAGAATTGTTATCTGTTATGGGATACTGTGAATCTTGGATCTATGGGAATTGCATCTGGTTATAATCGTATAGTCACTCAATTAGATATAAGCATATAATCAGATACCATGGGCGTATAGATTTGAATGCATTATATACATTGACTAGTAGTAAGCACCATATCGGATACCGTGGGAGAATAGATATGGGGGCGTTACATAAGCCACATTTTAAACTTTTTAAATCCCCTTCTTATCTACTTGTGTGATAATGTTGTCTTTACATTGAATGGATGTGAATGGATGCTTTATTTACTGCACTTTAGTGCCTCACACAATATCTGCATTTCGTATTAGTGCCTTGCATAATTTCATCATTGCACACGGTGAGACACGATGTATGTGAATGCATGTTGTGTGATTCCTCCACCAGAAGGAAAACCCGTCGGTGTTTGATTACTGGACTCAACGGAGAATAATCTTGCGAGGATCATGAAAGGCACCACTCAGATCCGCTCCAATTAAAAGATCGAATTAACTTCCCATGTAGTAAATTGCGATGATCTGGGGACCTTCATGTCAAAAAGACACGAGAGTAGCCTAAAATAGGTCAGCCTCTGATAAACCAAACGCAAAGGGGAGTCTCTTCATGCCTTTTCCTTTCAATTCCATGTAAATTTTGATTCAATGTAAATTACGATTCCATGTAAATGTAAATATAAAAAAAAGAAAAAGAAAAATTTAAATATACATTTCATTCCCTATCAAAACATGTCATGCTATCCTGTCATCAAAACAACTGACATCTGTTTTGCAGGAAAACATTAAAAAAACTCTTAAAACAGACATATTGCATAGCATGCAAACTATTAGTGTTTATAAAGACTAAACTACATAATATTTTTGTAGGGAAACAATTGGTTCCGTTACCTGTTCAAAGTCCAAAAAATCACTTAGCCCACCTTTAGACATAGCTGCAAGTGCCCAACCTGAATCTACTCATGTTTCTCCAGAGGAGTTTGAGGGACTAAGAAACCAGATAGTAGAAATAGCTGTCTTTTTGAAAGAACAAAAAAAAAGGAGGAGGCCAGGGTACTGACAATAAAGAACATAATCCTCTATATAGGGAGGATGCCAGGGTACTGACAAGAAAGAAAAGGTAGTACAGATACATGAACCTCAAACCAAAAAATCCAACAAAACTCCTAAAATCACCAATCTTAAAGAAGATCAAGAAACTGGTGATATTCGAAAGAAAGTCCATCAAATGGAAGAAACCATCTGGTCAATCAAAGGGACTGGAGCATATAAAAGCGTGACTTATTCACACCTTTGCATCTTTCCTGGGGTTCATTATCCAGACAAGTTCAAAACTCCTAATTTTTGAAAAATATGACAGGTTGGGAGATCCTTACACTCATTTAAAAGTCTTCATTGGAGAACTCAGATCGTATGCCGAGGATGAAAAATTGAGAATGCAGTTATTTCAGAGGAGTTAAACTGGAGAGGCCAGAGCATGGTATGCCAGATTTTATAATTCCAAAATCCATAGCTGGGAAGAACTAGCACATGCTTTTCTAAACCAATATAGTTTCCAATCACAAATGATTTCAGATATATATCAAATTACCAAAGTTAAAAAGCAGAATACTTAGTCATGCAGAGAATATTCCCAAAGATGGAGGCGTTTGGCTGCTCAAGTAATCCCATCAATGACAAAAATTGAGCTGGTAATGAACTTCATTGACATACTAGAAGCTCCATTTTACGAGAGGGTCCTTACATGCATAGGGAAATCATTCTTAGAAATAATTATACACGGAAAAATAACTGAGATGGGGTTAAAGTCTGGGAAGATTAAAGATATTATGGGAATAACCCTAAGAGGGTTCATAAAAAGAATGAAGAGGATGTATCCTTGGTAATATAAGGACAAATTTAGAGATGCAATCAAAACTTGCCCATTTAAAGGAAAAAGTATTCCCCTTTTCAAGTATCTGCACAATCCTCTATTGCAAAAAGTTGGATAGGTCAAACGTCAAAGAGTTTTCACACCCTTAGGGGACTCATTAGAAAATATACTCAAGCTTCTGATAGCGCAGAAGAAAATTTTCCAACTCCTTCCTCCAGCCAATCCAAGTGGAAGGAATTTTGATACTAGCAAAAAATGTGCTTATCATTCTGGAGCTCTGGGGCATGATACCCAAGATTTCTGGTCTCTCAAACACAAAATCCAGGATCTAATAGACAGTGGTGAGATCGTGGAATCAAAACCAAAGCATCCCTATATGAAATATAACCCTCTACCTCAATACACGAAAAAGAATGTCAAAATGAACAGAAGAGGGAGTGGAGAAAGTTCTAATTACCTCAAATATGTATGTGATTCTCACCAAACTAGTAAAGATAATTTTGATAAGTGGGATTATTTAGAATTCTGATTTATGATAGAGAAAGAAATGAAGTCTATTAAAGAACGGGTTGAACAACTGGCAGAACTGGTGATACATCAGCACCAAGTAACTCTGCAGTTTATTAGTCAGAGGCGTACAAGTCTCCCCTCCCTTATCACAATGAATCAACAAGTCCAAGAGAATGAAACTTTGGAAGAAAAACTTGCAAGGAAAGTAAGATCCAAGGCTTGATTGGACTATACAGACCAAAGGAAGTTCACTCTTTTGGGTCAACCAATGGATTTGATTTAACAGATGTTGATCAATGAAGTGAAGATCATAACACTGTTACCCCCAATCAATCCACGTTCTAAGAGATTTGATTCTACCAAGGTCTGTAAATACCACTCCAATACTCGGGGTCATAGCAATGACAGTTACTGGGCACTTCGTCATCTAATCCAGAATATGATTGACAATGGTGACCTACAAGTGGGAAATAACGGTACTATATTTCCTGAAGAAGAGAAGATATTTCCTCTAGGAACATAGAGATGGAGGGAAGTGAACAACTGGCAGAACTGGTGATACATCAGCACCAAGTAACTCTGCAGTTTATTAGTCAGAGGCGTACAAGTCTCCCCTCCCTTATCACAATGAATCAACAAGTCCAAGAGAATGAAACTTTGGAAGAAAAACTTGCAAGGAAAGTAAGATCCAAGGCTTGATGGGACTATACAGACCAAAGGAAGTTCACTCTTTTGGGTCAACCAATGGATTTGATTTAACAGATGTTGATCAATGAAGTGAAGATCATAACACTGTTACCCCCAATCAATCCACGTTCTAAGAGATTTGATGCTACCAAGGTCTGTAAATACCACTCCAATACTCGGGGTCATAGCAATGACAGTTACTGGGTACTTCGTCATCTAATCCAGAATATGATTGACAATGGTGACCTACAAGTGGGAAATAACGGTACTATATTTCCTGAAGAAGAGAAGATATTTCCTCTAGGAACATAGAGATGGAGGGAAGTTATAGCAGTCATATCCTCTGAATGAGACTTGTCTACAACTCCTCTTGCAATCCAAGGAATGAAGGTCAAAGGAGTAAAGATCCCTTTGAAGGTGGTTGCACCAGAACCATTGGTGTTGCCATTCAGGCCGCTGTATCCCATTACCAGCACATAAAGAGTCCCATGGAACTATGGGGAGGATGAGGGAACAACTTCAAATCAAACTGATGCTATATTAAAGGAAAGCCCGTTGTATCTACCTCAACGAGTAATAAAGCTAGTCATCAAATCCTAGGAGAAAGTTGAAGAATTCCTTTATAAAATAGGGCATAATTAAGCTAAAGTGCTGAAAAGATTGAAAGAAGCACCCCGACAAATATCCATTATGGACTTGGTATTGTCCTCTGAAGATCATCGCAAGGTCCTAGTGAAAGTACTGAAAGAAGCTCACCTGGCAAAGATGGTGGACATTATGACACCCCAAAATCCGGGTTACCTGACCCAGAGTTTGGTGCTCATGATCCACAATGTAAATAACATCTAACTACCCATTTAATTATGAATAGAAATTTACACCACATTAACTGATATAGTTAATACATTCGTCCCTGGTTATCTAACCTTCATATTACAAACATACCCTTTAGATATACAAAAAGAGTTTACAAATACAACATATTAATAATGTTCATTATAACTAATCCATCATTTTGCCTTTGCCTTTGTTCTTCTTTGACCCGCTGACCTCTTCGTTCCTAGCTGAAATATTTTATTTAACAAGGGTGAAAAACAAATTTACCCCTCAAGTTAAGACATACAATAGCTGTATAAGAATTAAGAATAACATACTATCTATTTTGATAGAATAACACCAAAGTTTGGGGAACTTTGAAATAGCTGAAAAATTTGTTCTTCTCTAACCAATCTTATCGCAACCTATGTAACATAATAATAAAAGAATACAATGCTTTCAAAGTTTATACGACATTCTATTGAATAACAATTTAGAAATATTCTCCACAGTTTATACTGAATGATCTTAAATGATCTTGAAATTCTATTCTCGAGTAACTATCAAAGATTTACCTTGATATACCCAACTAACAAGAAGGAAATATTTTCTAGAATTTATGCTGAGTGATTATAAAGGATCTAGAACTTCTTATCTCGAGTAACTATCAAAGATTTACTTTGATATACCCAGATCTATCAGATGACCATAAATATTAAATCATACCCCTCTGCAAGTACTTAGAGCGGCCAACTCCTTGTACCCTATATTATGCATAATACTCAAAACGTGTGCAATAGCCGAATATATGACCAAAAGGTTTCCTTTTATATAAAAAGGTTGTTCTTCTCAGTCTTACAAACAGAAGTTGTATTATAACCACGAAATACGATGATTTTAATTTCTAATCGCTTCTCTTCTCTTCTTGAACCTATCAGGTTTGCTCTATCGATTTAGCCAAAAAAATTGGCATCGATCTATCAATAATAATTGAATTCTCTTTTCTTCTCTTCTCGAACCTATCAAGTTTTAAGAAATATTCGTCTAGCCAGAACAATTAGCTAAGATATTTCTCAACACGATTCAACAATAGACATGAATTATCTGTACTATTAATAATAGCTTCTATGGATGTAAGTATCCAACAATTATTATTCTCCAATATATTCTCAGAATCACTAATTCAATTTGAATTAATAAACATGCACTTACTGCGAATAATCAACAATAAATTCTTGGACGTGGTCTAATCAACAATAATTAACCACCATAGTATTTAAACATATATAACTCAAGGTTGAGTTAGAAAACTTACCTTTCGCATTGATTACTGCTACACAATATACTTATCTGCGTTCACAAGACCTATAATAATAATATCGGTCTCACAATTAGAACAATAAATCATAACACGTATCACTGTAATTTACAGTTAGTCATTCTCCTAGGCACATTACCACATAGTCCCATCAATGTTTATAACCTATATAAACACTTAACAAGTCTAACTAGTTCGGTTTGGTTGTACTTCGGTCTCATATCAGAGTCTTAATCATCATATCTGATAATTAACACTTTTATTGTAACTTAAACTCGGTCTCAAAGCTTTAATATTATATTAGATAATTCAAATATCGTTCATAATATTTTTCAGAAGCTTTTAAACATTTTCGAATAATTATTATAATTTATAACAATTTTTCGAACACCGAAATCATTTTTAAATGATTTAAATACTAATTAATCCCATCATAATTAATATTTAATAATATTAAAATATTAATGACATACTTGTCAAAATATTAAAGTTATTTATAATAACTTAAAATATTTATAAATCATCAATATTCTATTTAAATAATTTTTAAAGTAATTAAAATCATTTTTAAACAATCACCATTAATATTTAAATATTAATGAAATTATTATCAAAATATTAAAAGTCATTAATTATAACTTAAAATATTTTTATATCACTTTTCTCATTTTGAAATCAATAAAACCATTTTTATTTCATTTATTTAATATAATAATTAAATAAACCTAATATCATTAATATTAAATTATTAATGAAAATTCTCTAAATATTAAAAGTTATATTTTATAAGTCAAAATATATTTAAACACTTTATTCTTATTTAAAATGATTTTTATAATATTAAAATCATTTTTCTCTAATTTATTTAATATACTAATTAAATAAATTAAATATCATTAATATCCAAATAATTATATATATTAATGAAAAATATCTGAAATTATTAAAAGTTATTTTTCATAATTTAAACTAATTTTTAAAACCATTTTTATAATTTTTTAGAATTTATTTCTATTTTTAATTAATTTCCGGAAAATCAGAAATTAAAAAAATTAAATAAACCATCGCTATTGGCTATAGCGACACTTTCTGTCGCTGTAGATGTTCTTGAGGCTCAAGAACACTGATAGTTAGTGTTCAAGGGTCAACGTTTGACCACACTTGATTCCATGTTCTTGCATGTTCTGTCCAATCTAAAGCTCAGACCTTGTAGTGTTTATGTAGCACTACAATTAATAACAACAATTTATGTCATACAACAACATATCTGCAAGATCCAAGTCCCTAAATTCACTGTCAGAACGTTTCTGGGTTTTCTGGGTAACCCAGAAACCCAAGCAGTTCGTGGTGTCACTTTCCAGCCCAATCAATTCTATGTTCCGGTCATTGTTCATGTGGTCTCATGGTTCAAATCTGTAGTCCTTATGTCAAGGAACAATAACCTATCCTCATCTCAGTCCAACAATAATAGAATCACAATTTATGATGCGGTCAAACTGTGATAGAAACTTAGTTCATCCGATTTCTGGGGTTTTCCAAAAAACGTTATCTCAGTGCGAGTGGTCTACTTTGACCACCTATTACATTCAATCTATTGATTATTAAAACGATCTAAAGCCATAAATATAAAGTACACATGTCAGGCTACAAACTGGTTATACAAAAACAACATCAAATCTCTTAATCAACTGACATATCAAGGCATTACAAAAGCTTGTCAGATGCTGGTTTATGATTTCTGGGTTACCCAAAAATCACCCGGTCAATCTCGGTCAACGGGTTTTGACTATTAATAACTTACGATATAGACATGTAATAGATGTAACTCCACTTTCAGATCAAATACCACATGACAAGCTACATATTACAACTTTAAAACAACAAAAATCAAAAACACAGAAAGATCTAGAGCGACTGACATTAGCCTGTCAGACGACTTTAGGGTTCAAGAACATTTTTTCAAAAACTCCATTTTAAATTCTTTTGATGCTATAGATCTATGATGTATCATCAAAAATCATCATATAACATCCTCTAGCATGAATCTAAACACATAAACTTAAATATTTTCTTAGCATACAAGATCAAATGGTGAGTTAGGGTTTATACCTCTCTTGTCTAATCCTTGATCTTTTTATATGATCTAGATGTTCTAGGAGGTTATTTAGTGACTGATTTACTTTAGAATTTTGGAGGTTAAGGAGAGAGAGAGAGAGAGAGAGAGAGTTGTTGAGAGCTTGGGTGAAAAATGAGCAAATATATGAACTTTCTCTCTCTTTAATCTATATAATATGATACAATGTATCTATAAATGGCTAGGTTGCAAGTTGGATTAGATATGGCTGAGATATAAGTCACAATGTCAACAACAGTTGGTGAACAACTCCCAATTTGGCAAGATTTACAAGTTACCTAACAAAAATCCAAAAAGGGTATTTTGGTCATTTGCATTCTAAATTTAATGGCATACTTGATAATTGTTCAAATCCTTAGGGTTTAACCCTCAGGTTTTAACCCTTAGGGTTTAACCCTAATGTTCTAACCCTTAGGTTTTAAAATATTAGTTTCTAGGATTTTCTAATTAGGGTTTTAAAATAGAAAATTAAAATAACTAAAATATAATTAGGGTTTCTTAATCATATTAAAGTTTACTAATCACACTAAGGTTTACTAATCACATTAGGCTTTCCAATTAGGATTAGGGTTTCCTAATTAGGGTTTAGGATTCCCAAATTTAAAATTAGGGTTTCATGGCTTTCGACTAAGATTTCTAACTACGCGTTAGGATTTTAAATCCTGAGATTAGGGTTTCTAATCCCTTAGTAGGGTTTACTAATTTTGTACCCATCTCGATCAATCCTTGATCAATAATTCTATATAGTACAAACACATACTCATCAATACAATTGTTTTAATTGTATTTTCTATCGAATACCTATCTGGACTTAGGGTTAGGGTTTATATTCTCTGTTAAACACAACTCTACTCTTATTTTCTCAGTCAATACGCAAATTGACCATTTCTCGAGACTCGTATCATAGATACACCGCACAATATTAATAATCAATGTCAATATTAAATAAAAAAAAATTATTCGTAAAATTTGGATTATTCAAAATCCCGGGGTATCACATTCTCTCCTCCTTATAACGATTCCGTCCTCAGAATCACCGCTTTCTTATACTCTACAATCTTTTAAAGTTGTATCATCAATTCATTCTTATCAACACAATTTTAATTTGTGTCTTATATTCTAACTTGTGTCTTGGATCTATAAAAGAAAACAATTCACAGTAATATCTAACTCATATTTCTCGCGTAATAAAATTTCTAAACGAAATCGTTACCTATTGCCACCTCCTAGGCAACTAATGCATCTTGCACCGTCATGTTGAATGCACGGGCCGATGGTTTTCCTGGCTGAGAAACTACTTGAATCACCAAGGTTCCGCTACCGGGTCCCTTATTGATACTTTCTTTTTCAATATTTCTCTTCGGACAGTTCCGAACCAGATGATCAGTCGATCCACACGCAAAATAATATTGTATCTTTTTTGGGTTGGGACAATTGGGCGACATGTGCCCCTCTTGAACGTAGTTGTAACAAACTCCTTTCTTCTTTAGACAAGTTCCTGAATGGTTCTTTCCGCAAGTCACACATGGCTCCCTCCCTTTCCTATTCTCTTCTGTCTTGTTACCTGACTGGGTATTCTCGCTTCATTTTTTTGTTCGAATTACTACCACCACTACATCTTCCTTCATTTCTCTTCTTCTTCTTCTTCTCTTGATGAAAACGAGATGCCGCTTCGCTCCCTCCTTCAGCAATTAACGCTTTTTCCATTAAAGCCGCAAATGTATTGATCTGTAATACCGCTACCTTATTGAATATCCTTGGCTTCAGTCCATTCTCAAATCTTCTCACTTTTCTCACCTCTGTGTCCACCTGATGAGGTGAAAATCTCGCCAACTCGTTGAATTTGGCAGCATATTCAGAAACCGACATGTTCTCCTACTTTAGTTCTAGAAGCTTAACCTCCATCCTGGATTGCATACTCGGTGAAAAGTAGTTCCCAAAGAACAACTCCTTGAATCTTGTCCAAGTCACCACAGCAGTACCAGCTCTCGCTTGATTAGTCTCCCATCAATAATTGGCTTCTTCCTTCATCAAATATATTGCAAAAGCTATCTTTTGCTCTTCCTCCACACGCGTAATAAGAATGCTTTCTCTATCTCCTTCACCCATGTTTGGGCTTCAATCGGATTTGTAGTCCCCTTAAATTTTGGCGATCCTATCGCTTTAAAGTCCTTGAAATTAGCCAATCTATCAGCTAGCTGTACTCTCGCTCTTCCTCCTGCTGCTGGAGCTCTATTCCCCATAGCTTCGGCTATCATATTTGCAAAGTTTTACATTGGGTCAGCTTGACCTCCCTCATTATTCATTGATTGTTCTTCTCTTTTATTTTGATTCTTTCGTCTAGGTGGTATGATCTAGTTTAAATCAAAATCTTAAATTAATTCTCTTTCTCTACCCAAATTCTTATTAATCACATAATAAGAATTTAACACAAATTTCTCATATAATCGCATATTTATTCAAATAGCACATAGTACATTTAGTACTTAACACATATTATTATCCCTTTTAAATAAATTTTAGGATTAACAATACAACTTTACACAAAAAGTTGCAATTTTCCAACTTTACACAAAAAGTTACACTTTTCCAACTTTACACAAAAAGTTGCACTTCTCCATTCACACACAGCTATTCCCAGTTTGTCAAACTTACCACACTTATGAGTTCAGAAACTTTCCATAATTATATGAGTGTATGAACTTATCCTAGTCAGACCTTTGGCGTCCATTCGTTGAGGGGTTCAAAACATTTCATATAATTATGAGTCATGAACTTACCATAAGTATGAGTATTAAGAACACACAAATTAATCTTAATCTTATATTCATATATAGAAAATAAAGATTTCATTCATACAAATATATATATATTTATATATGATTACACATCATTTTCGATATTACAATCGTTAATATCATAACCTACTACCAAAAGATACCACCGATTATATCTAAGTTGTCTACCGCCCACCCCCTTCACCAGTCTTCTTCTTGCTGGGACACTTGTTGAATTTGTGACCCGTTCACCCACAAGAAAAATACTTTCTCATATTCAGCTTAGGACAATGTAGGGAAATATGTACTTCCTATTTACAGTTGAAGCATACGTTCTTCCACATCATGCATTTTTTCGAGTGAGTCTTTCCACACTTGCTACATACTTGCTTCTTCTTCGGGTTTGAATTTTTAGAATTATCATTGTCGTTGTCCTTCTTTCTTTTATTCTTGCACTTCAGCTTGATTGTTCCTTCAGACGATCCACCACCTTTAGTCTTCATCCTTTCCACCTGCGCCTTTAGCTCGTTTCGTTCTTGAGTCATCTCGTGTAACGCTCGCTCCGTCTTCCATAACTCCTCCAAAAGAAACACTTTACTCGGGAGTTCTTGGACTTCTGCAGATTCTTGATCTTTTTCCCCAACTTTGGTCTTATTCCCTTTCTCCACCTTAGCTTCTTCGGACTCTGCCTCCTCATCACCACTCAGATACATCTCAGAATAATCATCATGATCACTCCCCAGATTGATCATAGGTTCATCTTTTCCCACCTTCTTAACTGATTTTCTTTGCGCTGGCACCTCGGCTACTGGCACTGGTGCAACAATCGCTAGCATCTCCGCACTCATTTCATCTTCTCCTGACATCCTACAATCAGTTTAACTAACTTGATTAGTACTTCATTAGTACAAACTTCTCACACTATGTGTCTACATATCTCACTATTGATGCACTTCGGCAATCCCTCACTTAGAACTCTAAATGAGTTTTCTCTATTTCGCTTATGATTATAATCCTAAGGTTTTCCCCACCCCACTTAAGGTTTAAAACCTACAGCTTTGATACCAACCTGTGACACCCCCAAAATTGGGTTACCTCACGATCCACAATATAAATAACATCTAACAACCCATTTAATTATGAATAGAAATTTACACCACATTAACTGATATAGTTAATACATTCGTCCCAGGTTATCTAACCTTCATATTACAAACATACCCTTTAGATATACAAAAAGTGTTTACAAATATAACATATTAATAATGTTCATTATAACTACTCCAGCATTTTACCTTTGCCTTTGTTCTTCTTTGACCCGCTGGCCTCTTCGTTCCTAGCTGAAATATTTTATTTAGCAAGGGTGAGCAATAAATTTTCCCCACAAGTTAAGATATACAATAGATGTATAAGAATTAAGAATAACAGACTATCTATTTTGATAGAATAACACCAAAGTTTGGGGAACTTTGAAATAGCTGAACAATTTGTTCTTGTCTAACCAATCTTATCGCAACCTATGCAACACAATAATGAAAGAATACAATGTTTTCAAAGTTTCTACGACATTCTATTGAATAAAAATTTAGAAATATTCTCTAGAGTTTATATTGAATGATCTTAAATGATCTTGAAATTCTATTCTCGAGTAACTATCAAAGATTTACTTTGATATACCCAATTAACAAGATGGAAATATTTTCCAGAATTTATGCTGAGTGATCACGAAGGATCTAGAACTTCTCTTCTCGAGTAACTATCATAGATTTACTTTGATATACCCAGGTGTATCAGATGACCATAAATATTAAATCATACCCCTCTGCAAGTACTTAGAGTTGCCAACTCCTTGTACCCTATATTATGCATAATACTCAAAACGCGGGCAATAGCCGAATATACGACCAAAAGGTTCCCTTTTATATAAAAAGGTTGTTCTTCTCAGTCTTACAAACAGAAGTTGTATTATAACCACGAAATTTGATGACTTCAATTTCTAATCGCTTCTCTTCTCTTATCGAACCTATCAGGTTTGCTTTATCGAGCTAGCCAAAACAATTTGCATCGATCTATCAATAATAATTGAATTCTCTTTTCTTCTCTTCTCGAAACTATCAAGTTTTAACAAATGTTCGTCTAGCCAGAACAATTAGCTAAGACATTTCTCAACACTATTCAACAATAGACATGAATTATCTATACTATTAATAATAGCTTCTATGGATGTAAGTATCCAACAATAATTATTCTCCAACAATATTCTCAGAATCACTAATTCAATTTGAATTAATAAACATGCACTAACTGTGAATAATCAATAATAAATTCTTGAACGTGGTCTAATCAACAATAATTAACCACCATAGTATTTAAACAGATATAACTCAAGCCTGAGTTAGGAAACTTGCCTTTCACGTTGCTTACTGCTACACAATATACTTATCTGCGTTCACAAGACCTATAATCACAATATCGGTCTCACAATTAGAACAATAAATCACAACACGTATCACTATAATTTATAGTTAGTCATTCTCTTACGCACATTACCACATAGTCACATCAGTGTTTATAACCTATATAAACACTTAACAAGTCTAACTAGTTTGGTCTGGTTGAACTTCAGTCTCATCTCGGTGTCTTAGTCACCTTATCCGACAATTAACACATTTATTGTCACTTAAACTCCATCTCAAAGCTTTAATATTATTTTAGATAATTCAAATAGCATTCATAATATTTTTCGGAAGCTTTTAATAATTTTCTAATAATTATTATAATTTATAATAATTTTCTAATAATTATTATAATTTATAATAATTTTTTAAACATTGGATTCAATTTTAAATGATTTAAATACTAATTAATTCTATCATCATTAATATTTAATAATATTAAAATATTAATGACATACTTGTCAAAATATTAAAATTATTTATAATAACTTAAAATATTTTTAAATCATCAAAATTCTATTTAAATGATTTTAAAGTAATTAAAATCATTTTTAAACCATCACCATTAATATTTAAATATCAATGAATTATTATCAAAATATTAAAAGTAATTAATTATAACTTAAAATTTTTTTATATCACTTTTCTCATTTTAAAATTATTTTTAAATCAATAAAACCATTTTTATTTCATTTATTTAATATAATAATTAAATAAACCTAATATCATTAATATTAAATTATTAATGAAAATTCTCAAAAAATATTAAAAGTTACATTCTATAACTCAAAATATTTTTAAATACTTTATTCTTATTTTAAATAATTTTTATAATATTAATATTATTTTTTTTCTAATTCATTTAATAGACTAATTAAATAAATTAATTATCATTAATATCCAAATAATTATAAATATTAATTAAAAATATATGAAGTTATTAAAAATTATTTTTCATAATTTAAAATAATTTTTAAACCATTTTAGCAATTTTTTAGAATTTATTTCAATTTTTAATTAATTTCTGGAAAATTAGAAATTAAAAAAATTAAATAAACCGTCGCTATTGGCTATAGCGACACTTTCTGTCGCTGTAGGTGTTCTTGAGGGTCAAGAACACTGACAATCAGTGTTCAAGGGTCAATGTTTGACCACGTTTGATTCTCTGTTCTTGCATGTTCTGTCCAATCTAAAACTCAGACCTTGTAGTGTTTATGTAGCACTATAATTAATAACAACAATTTATGTCATACAACAACATAACTGCAAGATCCAAGTCCCTAAAGTCACTATCAGAACATTTCTGGGTTTTCTGGGTAACCCAGAAACCCAAGCAGTTCGTGGTGTCACTTTCCAGCCCAATTAATTCTATGTTCCAGTCATTGTTCATGTGGTCTCATGGTTCAAATCTGTAGTCCTTATGTCAAGGAACAATAACCTATCCTCATATTAGTCCAACAATAACAGAATCACAATTTATGATGCGGTCAAACTCTGACAGAAACTTAGTTCATCCGGTTTCTTGGTTTTTCGAGAAACGCTATCTCAGTGCGAGTGGCCTACTTTGACCACCTATTACGTTCAATCTATTGATTATTAAAATGATCTAAACCCATAAATATAAAGTACATATGTCAGGCTAAAAACTGGTTACAAAAACAACATCAAATCTCTTAATCAGCAAATCAAGGCATTACAAAAGCTTGTCAGACGCTGGTTTAGGATTTCTGGGTTATCCAGAAATCACCTGGTCAATCTCGGTCAACAGGTTTTGACTGTTAAAAACTTACGATCTAGACATGTAATAGATGTAATTCCACTTCCAGATCAAATACCACATGACAAGCTACAGATTAAAACTTTAAAAAAACAAAAATCAAAAAACACAGAAAGATCTAGAGTGACTTACATTAGCATGTTAGACGACTTTAGGGTTCAAGAATAGTTTTTCAAAAACTCCATTTTAAAGCCTTTTGATGCTATAGATCTGTGATGTATCATCATAGATCATCATATAACTTCCTCTATCATGAATCTAAACACATAAACACAAAAAATATTTTAGCATACAAGATCAAATGGTGAGTTAGGGTTTATACCTCTCTTGTCCAATCCTTGATCTTTGATCTCCTTAACTGATCTAGGTGTTCTAGGAGGTTACTTAGTGACTGATTTACTTTAGAATTTCGGAGGTTTGGGAGAGAGAGAGTTGTTGAGAGCTTGGGTGCAAAATGAGCAAATACATGAACTTACTCTCTCTTGAATCTATATAATATGATACAATGTATCTATAAATGGCTAGGTGGCAAGTTGGATCAGATATGGCTGAGATATAAGTGACAATGTCAACAATAGGTGTGAAGGCCACAAATTCAGGTCTCTTCCAACCCGACAGATGGTGCTCCACGGTGCTACAGTTCACACAAACATTCAATTGAAATGCCTCAAAAGAACGAATATGTCTTATATATATATTCCAAAACAATACTACTATTCCCAGGTTCTTTATAACCATTACATTTGTTCTTATCATAATATCAAATATTATCATTACAAACCTATACTATTACACAGGTAATCTACACATTCGCTTTAGCCTTCACTTTAACCTTGACGAATCCTTCGGTCCATTCAGGCTAAGCTGCATTCATATGGTTCAAGCAAGAGTGAGCATAACAGGCTCAACAAGTATAACAATTTTATTTTAAAAGCATGCTTGAAACATAGGAATCGTATATCTTCAATAACTGGATGATAGTTACGAAGTACTATCAATAACTTAAAATAGCATTTCTTTTCCTTCAAAACATTTTACAATAACAATATTCATCAATTCTGGTTCAAGACGTGAATGTCTTATAGTTTCTTTGAAAAGGACAACCCGGCACAAAGTCCGTAAGTCCGACATATCTTACGAGCACTTCTAGGTGATCAGCCTATAGTACTCTTTGTTGATCAACACTACATCCATTAAACGTGTGTACGTTTAAGTTGTGGCAACCTCACGTGCCCATTGAATACTCGATGAAAATACATTTGTTTATTCATATTCAGACTTACATTGAATCCGTACCAAATAGTTGGCGTATGATAGCGTTAGCAATTCTATATTGAAAGACTTGTAAACAGTTCAATCAATCTATCACGATTAGTCTAGCTGAGCTAAAACAGGCATCGACTCTTTTTTCAAAACCATACATGCATTTCATAATGTGAATCATTTGAAAACCTAGCTAACACGGAGGTTAGACAAGCGTTTAAGAAAAATTTGCCTTCAGCGTCTGCTACAGTATAATTACGTTTCCTTTGATTCCTTACGGTCTCTACAACACATAACCACATAACATACCATATTAGGTCATGATTGAACATACATAGTTCTTAAAGAATCTTACCCTACTTCTCAATCTAATCCCATATTAGATTTGTTATTTATTGGTTCTGGCTTTCCGTCATTCTTTACATCATTCTTACCAACTTCGTTCTCTTAACAGGAATTATTTCATTAATACAACTCGATTCAAGTTAATTATCCTTCCTCACGGCTTACTAACATCCTTACGTTATTTAATCGAAACTCGATCGTTATTGATTAAGTACGTTTATTGCATACCATTTGCGTTCATCTTCAATGGACTTACTTTAACTCTAAGTGATCACACTTGAGGTTTAGTTATGATATAACAATATTTTATTAAGTCATTTAGTTCAATGCAAAACAATTTCCTTCATCTTCTACTTGCAACCATTCTTGTCTGCCTATGTTTTAAGGCTGGCGCTGCAGCGCCAGTGTTCCTTTGTTAAGCCGCGCTGCGGCGTTGCCCATTAGGGCTTGGAGACCGGACTCGGCGCTGCGGCGCGAGTCCCTTTGTTATTAGTCGCGCTGCAGCGCAACTCTCCAGGGGCTGATGCTCACTTTGGTGCTGCGGCGCCGATCATTTAATCTTGGAGTCGCGCCGCGGCGCGGACTCTGAGCCACATAAAATTTTGACAGTTTTTTAACTTTGCTAGATTCCCGGATGCGTAACTTCTTCGTTATAAGTCCGAATTGGCTCGTTCAAGAGCCTACGGTTCAAATATTTCATACTCTACGTGGTCATGCAAGAATTTTTTCTATTCAACATCGTTTACTAAAATTTCACCGATTAATCCATTTTTAACAAAAATAATAAACGTTCGTGAACGTTCAATGCTCGTTTCTTCGTTCTAAGTCGGAATCCGGCCATTTTCGAGTGCACAACTCTATAATGCCAAATAAGACTTGTCTCCATTGGAAACCAACATTTCCAAGATCAATATCAAAATTCAACTTCCATTCCGAGAATTTCATGAATTCGACGATTATCGTTTAATAGTGTTAATTCTGGCAAAACTTCGTTACTTGAGATTTTTAAAATGTTTCAATTGGATTCACTCCATTATACTAACATCTTGACATACATACTTCATTAACTTATATTCATGATAAGTTATTACCTATTCTTGATGATTTTGTAACTTAATTAAAGTATAAAATACTTATATTTCCATTTCATGACTTATGTCTTATTTTCATATGACTTATTAATGAGTTAAGTCCTTTAATCATTATTCTTACATCTTTTTAACCATACTAATTTTATTAATGTAAACATGTTCCAAATTTTAACAAATTCTTATACTTTCATTATAAGTTCATAACTTATTTGCGAATGAATTTCTTATTCATTACTTATCCAACTTATTAAGAATTAAGCCCTTTGATTCATTATTCCAACCTCTTCTTATCATGCTTGTTCTACCAATACCCCTTCTCTAACAAAAGTAGAGAAAGAGAAACATGGTTTAAGAACACTTACTCTTTGATGATCTCTTTTTAAGTCTTAATCTTCTTCTTGCTTCTTGAAAATCTAACAAAGCAATTATAATTTATATGTGCTTATTTTCTCTACCAAATAAGCTCTCAACTTAAGTTGGATGAAAAACTAACCAACAAATGAAAACCAAGTTTACTATTTATAGAAAATCCTAGATTAGGGTATAATGGTCATTAAGCCACCTCCACCTCCTTAATCCACGTCCTTACTATTCATTACTTTGTGATTAAGTTAACTTGCTCTCCACTTTTATTACTTGGTCATCACAACAATTGCTTAGCCATTAAGTTTTCTTGCTCCCCATAACTTCTATCCTTTGCTTGCCCACCACAACACTTGCTCACCACTCTTATTTCTTGGTCACCAAGATCACCCATGTGATCATGGGTTGCTCATGGATCCTCCTAATCCATTGGACCTTAGCTTGGGCTTTTAGCTTAATTAACTTAGCTTATTTATTTAGGCTTTCATTAATTTACTTTGGGTTTGTAATTAAACAAACATTGGGCTTGCATTAATTCTAATGGACTTAACCATTTCCTACACAATCCTACAAATTCATTACATCTGGCTTAAAGCCTCTTAACATATACTTTATGTACAATCCTCGTATTCTAACTCGTATGCTTATTCAATACATACAACATACAATCATTCATACGTACTCGTATAATACCCCGTATCATACTCGTATTCATTACTTCGTATAATACCTACGTATTATACGATTATTATTTAATTCATTACTCGCATTACATTTCCTTCTCGTAAATTATTTTCCTTAAACGTTAGGTTTTAAGTCCACAGGCGAAATATTACATTTTCCATAACTGAAATATTATTGAATATTCCATCTCACATCGATATTCTATTGTTACGTATTTCTCGGAAGTTCAAAAATAATTCCCGAGCAGAGCGTGAATAATGTTTTTTGAAATTTTTTTCGGATGCTTTTATTTTCGTCTTGGAAATTCAAACACTTTAATTCTACCACGTAGCCAAAATACTATGAAGTTCTGATATGTTTAAGTCATAGAACGACCTTAAATTAGCTTGCTCAATAAATAATCCATTAAATTCATTTAATCCTTATAATTAAATAAAATTTTAATTCTTCTAAAAATTCGATTTTTCTCGAGCGTTACATTCTTCCCTCCTTATAAGGATTCTGTCCCCAGAATCTTGCTACTATTACTTACCCCAATGAGGAAAAAATTTCTTCATTTTAATCTCGAGTTCCCACAATGCTTCCTCGACATTGTGATTCTTTCATTTCATATTTACCAAAGGTATTATCTTATCTCACATGACTTATCACTTCTTATTAACAATTTGAGTTTGAAGTTAAACACTTACTAACACATTACGCTACCTCTTTATCATATTAGTTATTCCTTTAACTTTAAAAATTATTTGGAACTCAAATTCCTCCCTCAAAACAAGACTATACTTAGTCTTCTATTTATCCTGTGTCATCTTCTCCATTCGCTTGCATCCCTCGTTAACTAGTCGTACCTACTTAACTCGTTTCGTTATCGTGGATTGAGTCTACGTTTTGAATAACATTTCTATTATTTCATTCTGTAATTTAAATTCTAACTCCACTCTCGCCATCTCAGTTATTAACTCATTCTGAGTCTTTAATATCGATAGTTTTCCTTACCCTTCCTACTTAATGCATCGAATTCTATGTTTAACTTTCCTGAATGATATAAAATCACCGTCATTCTCTACTGCATATTCCACTCCTTCTATGTGGAGATATATTTCAGACTCCCATAGTCCGTGTATATCTCACAGTACTTCTTCCCTGTATAAATACTATCTTAAAATTTTTAATTCAAAAACTACAGCAGCCAATTATAGATCATAAGTAGGATAGACCTTATTATAATCCCTTAACTGGCATGATGCATACGCAATGACCTTGCCACGCTACATGAGGACGCAATCTCGTCATCTATGCGAAGCATCGAGATACACTACAAAATTCCTTGTATCATCTGATAAAGATAAGACAGGTGCCTCACTTAACCATCTTCATAAATCCTGTGATGCTAATGGTACCTTTAACCATAGCATCCCACAAGAGAACCTATCTGTTTACCACCGACTTGCTTGGCGGTCCTTACGGAAAGTCTAACTTACGCATATTATTCAACCCAAATGACATAACCAGAAACTCGTCATAACTATAACAAATTTTGAACGTCATCTTAGGTCTCTCCTCTTTCTTTAATTTCATCCGATTATACCCCGTACGCAAATCTATTTTAGAAAAATTCTTTTCCCTTCTCAATTGATCAAATAAATCATCGATCGTGGGCCATGGGTATTTATCCTTAATCAGCAACTTACTCCTATTACGATATTCGATACCTAACCACAACGACTCATCCTCTTCTTTAACATCCTACTAACTTACGTCCTGGTTAGACGACAAGAGCGTCACAATGTTTTATTAACGTTAATTACTACCTTAGGTTTTCTGAGAAAACTAAAGGTTAACACTTTTCTTATAACTATTTATTATAGCTCTTTGGTTAATCAACCCATTTATACCGAGAATTACTACAAATTTTTCTCTCAACATTAATAGTTCTTATCTACTGATACCTGTTTACCTGTATTATTCATGAAACAAATTTTCCACGGATAAATTAACGAAAGTTATTTCCTCCTCCTCTACCTTAATGTTTAATGGTATTTTTAATCCCTTTTTGGACAGACTCCTAGATGAGTCTTTCCACCTGTCTTATACACTTCGATCCTATGCTTAGGATCCCCTTGTTCCAGTCTAGTATTCCCGGAGTTAAAATTCACTCTTCATGGCATACTGCCATTAGCATTCTCTACCTTGGTTCCTCTCTCTCCCTTGCTCTCATTCTTTCTCTCTTTGTGGTATTGAGTCAACACCTCAATACCATCCTTTGTTATAATTACTTTATATAGAATGGTCCCTTAGGAAACACTATGGAACACCGACATCCCACTTTATAGACAGGGTTGCAGGCCCTGCTCAGATCTACGAGTCTTCACCTCCTTAGTGTCCACTTGACGCGGAGCAAACCTTGCCAATTTATTAAATTTGGCCACATATTGGGGAAATGTCATGTCCCCTTATTTATTCTAAGAACACGGTCTGTATCCTCCCTTACATGTTTGTAGGGAAATAATTCTCAAAGAAAACCTTCTTGAATTGTTCCCACGTTACCTTCTCTGCTCTAGCCCCACCCTGGTGAGCCTTTCACCAAAAGTTGGCTTCTCTATTCATCGTGTAAGTGGCAAAAGAAATCTTTTGCGCCTCACCTATGTTTGTAATAACAAACGTCTTCTCTATTTCTTTTACCCAGGTCTAGGTCTATCTTGGGTTCATCGTTCCTCTGAACTCCGGCGGACCTATCCCTTTAAACTCCCTTAGAGGTAGTCATTCTGACTACTCTAGGTTTCGGCGGTTACTCAACCTCTGGTTTCGTTAAATACTGTCGCTAATAAATTAACGAACTCTTGCATAGGGTTGTTTTAATACCCTTGGTTTCATTATGCGATTCTGCTTCCTAATTATGTTGTCTTCTCCATGGCGGCACTTTCTGATAAAATTTCATTATTATCTATTTACTTTCTTCGTTATTATTCGCCACCTATCAACTCATACCATAACAAATCATCTAAATGAAAACTTCTTTATATTCATATACTTCTTCAAAGATTGAAACTATTTACAACTTATTTTCATAGCCCAAAGCTATTACATTTCTATTCCGCAATGCTACTTCACAAAAGTTGAGATTTACAAAAGACTACCTTGTTATACAAAAGAGGGTTTTACGTCACTACAGACATACTTATAACTATGGACTTCTAATAATGCATAACAACATCCTTATATTTCTCATTCGCAATCATCGCTACAGTATCCCGACTAATCGTATGACGGGTTTGTCCTGACTCATTGGAATAACAAGCAACCTTCAGCTTGAAAACATCCGTGCTATCTTCCGGTCCTTCTCCCCCAGTTCTTTACGAAGCTCATCGATCTCCTTTTTAAAATCCCTAGCCTTATTTATCATGAGCACCTTCTCATCATGCTCTGACTCAAAATCTGCTTTTGTAGACTCATTCGCTACATAAAGAGCACTAATCTCATCATTCTGATTCTGCACAACTGCACTCAGTTGCACATTCTTGTGAAGCTCTGCCAGATACAATGATCTCATTGCATCTGGAGGTGATGACTCTAGTGCATGTACCACCGTTTCAACCGATGTTACCTCCATTCCTTCCTTGACGTCGTTCATCGTACTAAGGTATGATGCTATATCCATCTCTCCCTCAGAGTAGTCTTCCTCAGAAAAGTACTCCTCTGTCTTCGACTCCTCTAGAATCACTATTGGTACCTCCGCCACTGGCATAGGTACAGGCTCTACTTGGTTCACAAGCTCTTCGCTCACCGCATGTACATCTCTATACATCAAGCTATCAATTGACATCCTACAATACACATAACATGTTGATTAGTACATAACACAAAATAGTATATGCACAAATCACATTTAATTTATTTAGGGTTACTTTCCATCTTTTAAATCTTTTGCTACTGAGTTTCCTCAAAACCTTATTGACTCATTAAACTTGAGTAAAGATCGAGTTTACTTCCTTCGGACTTATCTTCCTTAACGAGGTTATTAGCCTAAGGTTCTTCCCCCCTTAAGTTTTATAACCTAATGCTTTGATACCAACCTGTGACGCCCCCAAATCCGGGTCTCTTCCAACCCGACAGATGGTGCTCCACGGTGCTACAGTTCACACAAACATTCAATTGAAATGCCTCAAAAGAACGGATATGTCTTATATATATTCCAAAACAATACTACCATTCCCAGGTTCTTTATAACCGTTACATTTGTTCGTATCATAATATCAAATATTATCATTACAAACCTATACTATTACATAGGTAATCTACACGTTCGTTTTAGCCTTCACTTTAACCTTGACGAATCCTTCGGTCCATTCGGTCTAAGCTGCATTCATATGGTTCAAGCAAGAGTGAGCATAACAAGCTCAGCAAGTACAACAATTTTATTTTAAAAGCATGCTTGAAACATAGGAATCGCATATCTTCAATAACTGGATGATAGTTACGAAGTACTATCAATAACTTAAAATAACATTTCTTGTCCTTCAAAACATTTTACAATAACAATATTCATCAATTTTGGTTCAAGACGTGAACGTCTTATAGTTTCTTTGAAAAGGACAACCCGACACGAAGTCCGTAAGTCCGGCATATCTTACGAGCACTTCTAGGTGATCAGCCTATAGTATTCTATGTTGATCAACACTACATCTATTAAACATGTGTACGTTTAAGTTGAGGCAACCTCACGTGCCCATCGAATACTCGATGAAAATACATTTGTTTATTCATATTCAGACTAACCTTGAATCCATACCAAATAGTTGGCGTAGGATAGCGTTAGTAATTCTATATTGAAAGACTTGTAAACAGTTCAATCAATCTATCACGATTAGTCTAGCTGAGCTAAAACTGGCATCGACTCTTTCTTCAAAACCATACATGCATTTCATAATGTGAATCATTTGAAAACCTGGCTAACACGAAGGTTAGACATACATTTAAGAAAAACTTGCCTTCAGCATCTGCTACAGTATAATTACGTTTCCTTTGAGTCCTTACGGTCTCTACAACACATAACCACATAACATACCATACTAGGTCAGGATTGAACATACATAGTTCTTAAAGAATCTTACCCTACTTCTCAATCTAATCTTGTATTAGATTTGTTATTTATTGGTTCTGACTTTTCGTCATTCCTTACATCATTCTTACCAACTTCGTTCTCTAAACTGGAATTATTTCATTAATACAACTCGGTTCAAGTTAATTATCCTTCCTCACGGCTTACTAACGTCCTTACGTTATTTAATCGAAACTCGATCGTCATTGATTAAGTACGTTTATTGCATACTGTTTGCGTTCATCTTCAATGGACTTACTTTAACTCTAAGTGATCACACTTGAGGTTTAGTTATGACTTAAAAATTTTTTATTAAGTCCCTTAGTTCATTGCTAAACAATTTCCCTTCATCTTCTACTTGTAACCATTCTTGTCTGCCTATGTTTTAACGTTGGCGCTGCAGCGCTAGTGTTCCTTTGTTAAGCCGCGCTGCGGCGTCACCCATTAGGGCTTGGAGACCGAACTCGGCGCTGCGGCGCGAGTCCCTTTGTTATGAGTCATGCTACAGAACTACTCTCCAGGGACTGATCCTCACTTTGGCACTGCGGCTCCAGTCATTTAAGCTTGGAGTAGCGCCGCAGTGCGGACTCTGAGCCACAGAAAACTTTGATAGTTTTTCAACTTTACGAGATTCCCGGACGGGTAACTTCTTCGTTATAAGTCTGAATTGGCTCGTTTAGGAGCCTACGGTTCACAAATTTCATACTCTACGTGGTCATGCAAAAATTTTATCTATTCGATTTTGTTTGCTAAAATTTCACCTATTAGTCCATTTTTAACCCGTGAACGTTCAATGCTCGTTTCTTCGTTCTAAGTAGGAATCCGTCCATTTTTGAGTCCGTAACTTTATAATGCCAAATAAGACTTGTCTCCATTGGAAATCAACGTTTCCAAGCTCAATATAAAAATTCGACTTCCATTCCGAGAATTTCATCAATTCGACGATTATTGTTCAATCATGTTAATTCCGGCAAAACTTCGTTACTTGATATTTTTAAAATGCTTCAATTGGATTAACTCCATAATACTAATATCTTAACATACATACTTTATTAACTTATATTCATGATAAGTTATTACCTATTCTTGTTGATTTTGCAACTTATTAAAGTATAAAATACTTATATTTCCATTTCATGTCTTATGTCTTATTTTCATATGACTTGTTAATGAGTTAAGTCCTTTAATCATTATTCTTACATCTTATTAATCATACTAATTTTATTAATTTAAAATGTTACAAATTCTAACAAATTCTTATACTTTCATTATAAGTTCATAACTTATTTACGAATGAATTTCTTATTCATGACTTATCCGGCTTATTAAGACTTAAGCCATTTGATTCATTATTCCAACCTCTTCTTAGCATGCTTGTTCTACCAATACCCCATTCTCTAACAAAAGAAGAGAAAGAGAAATATGGTTTAAGAACACTTACTCTTTGATGATCTCTTGCTAAGTCTTAATCTTCTTCTTACTTCTTGAAAATCTAACAACGAAAGTATAACTTATATGTGCTTATTTTCTCTACCAAATAAGTTGTCAACTTAAGTTGGATGAAAAACTAACAACCAACAAATGAAAACCAAGCTTACTATTTATAGAAAATCTTAGATTAGGGTATAATGGTCATTAAGCCACCTCCACCTCCTTAATCCACCTCCTTACTATTCATTACTTTGTGATTAAGTTAACTTGCACTCCACTTTTATTACTTGGTCATCACAACAATTGATTTGCCATTAAGTTGGCTTGCTCCCCATAACTTCTATCCTTTGCTTTCCCACCACAACACTTGCTCACCACTCTTATTTCTTGGTCACCAAGATCACCCATGTGATCATGGGTTGCTCCATGGATCCTCCTAATCCATTGGACCTTAGCTTGGGCTTTTAGCTTAATTAACTTAGCTTATTTATTTAGGCTTTCATTAATTTACTTTGGGCTTGTAATTAACAAAAAACATTGGGCTTGCATTAATTCTAATGGACTTAACCATTTCCTACACAATCCTACAAATTCATTACATTTGGCTTAAAGCCTCTTAACGTATACTTTACGTACAATCCTCGTATTCTAACTCGTATGCTTATTCAATACATACAACATACCATCATTCAAACGTACTCGTATAATACCCCGTATCATACTCATATTCATTACTTCGTATAATACCTACGTATTATACTATTATTGTTTAATTCATTACCCACATTACATTTCCTTCTCGTAAATTATTTTCCTTAAACGTTAGGTTTTAAGTCCATAGGCGAAATATTACATTTTTCATAACTGAAATATTATTGAATATTCCATCTCACATCCATATTCTATCGTTACGTATTTCTCGGAAGTTCAAAAATAATTCTCGAGCAGAAATGCGTGAATAGTGTTTTTCAAAAAATTTCTCGGAAAGCTTTTATTTTCGTCTTGAAAATTCAAACACTTTAATTCCACAACGTAGCCAAAATACTACGACGTTCTGATATGTTTAGGTCATAGAATGACCTTCAATTAGCTTTCTCCATAAATAATCCATTAAATTCATTTAATCCTTATAATTAAATAAAATTTTAATTCTTCTAAAAATTCTATTTTTCTCGGGCGTTACAATATTTGGTGAACAACTCCCAATTTGGCAAGATTTACAAGTTACCTAATAAAAATCAAAAAAAGGCATTTTGGTCATTTGCATTCCAAATTTAATGACATACTTGACAATTGTCCAAACCCTTTGGGTTTAATCCTTAGGTTTTAACCTTAAGGTTCTAACCCTTAGGTTTTAAAACATTAGTTTTTAGGATTTTCTAATTAGGGTTTTAAAATAGAAAATAAAAATAACTAAAATATAATTAGAGTTTCCTAATCATATTAAAGTTTTTAAATCTCATTAAGGTTTACTAATCACATTAGGCTTTCTAATTAGGATTAGTGTTTTTTAATTAAGGTTTAGGATTCCCGAATTTAAAATTAGGGTTTCCTGGCTTTCGACTAGGGTTCCTAATTACGCGTTAGGGTTTTAAATCTTAAGATTTGGGTTTCTAATCCCTTATTACGGTTTACTAATTTTGTACCCTACTCGATAAATCATTGATCAATAATTCTATACAGTACAAACACGTACTCATCAATATAATTATTTTAATAGTATTTTCTATCGAATCCCTATTCGGACTTAGGTTTAGGGTTTATATTCTCTATTAAGTACAACTCTATTCTTATTTTCTCAGTCAATACACAAATTGACCATTTCTCGAGACTCATATCACAGATACACCGCATAATATTAATAATCAATGTCAATATTAAATAAAAAAAATTATACATAAAATTTGGATTATTCAAAATCCTAGGTTATCACAGACACTAAAAAGTTTCATCATTTGGTAGATCACATTTTCAACAACAATGTGATATCTTTCACTGATGATGACATACCACCCGAAAGGACGGGTCATTGTAAGTCATTGCACATAGTAGTGATGTCTTCAGGATATATGGTAGGAGGTGTGTTGATAGATGGAGGATCTTCCTTGAACATCTATCCCTGTGCCACATTGGAAAGAATTAAGATCAATCTCAATCGAATCTGAAGAAGCCATATAGTCATAAGAGCCTTTGATGGATCTCGATGAAATATTGTAGGAGAAATTGAATTGCCAGTGGAGATCGGTTCACAAAGCTTTTACATATCCTTTGAAGTGCTTAACATCACCACATGATATAATTTGTTGTTGGGAAGGCCATGGATCTATATAGCAGGAGCAGTTCCATCTACCCTTCATCAACATGTCAAATACATCATCAAAGGTAATCTGGTAACTGTCAATGTCAAACCAGAATATCCTATTCATATACAAAGTGATATACCTTTAATGAGTCTCAATGAGGAAATTGAGCCTGTCAGTTTTCAAGCCCTTGAGGTGATCAACACTCAATATCATCCTATCGGGGCCCCAACTTTCAAGCCTAGAGTTTTCACTTAAGTAATGTCGGCTAGTCAGGAAATGATATCCTTAGGTTTCCAGCCTGCACAAGGGTTAGGGAAAGGTCAGCAAGGAATCAGAAGTCCAGTTCAAATTCTTAGCTAGACAGAGAAGTCTAGATTAGGTTATTCCTCTGGATCAGATCATCGGAACTCACATAAACATCCATCAGTTCCTTCCTCTACCATTATGCTACCTAATCTTACAAATGCAAGATTTGTAAAGCCTATGAGGAAAATTCCCGTTTCTATGGCGGGTATGTTGATTCCTAGGGCCAAGCCGACTAGTGGAAAAGAAGTCCTAATTCTGGATCAAAAACCGAGGTAAGGAATTACAGACTCAAACAAGAAGTGCAAAGTTGGTTATCAAATATGTACTTTCTGGTACATACTGAGGGTGTGATAACCCAGGATTTCAAATAATCCAAAATTTACGAATATTTTTTTTATTAATATTAATATTAATTACCAATTTTCTGACAAGTATCTGTGATACGAGTCTCGAGAAAGTCAATTTGTGTATTGACAAATAAAATTAGAGTAGAGTTGTGCTTAACGGAGAATAGAAACCCTACCCCTAATTTTTGGAACGGGATTCGATAGAAAATATAATTAAAATAATTATATTAATATGTACGTGTTTGAACGGTATAGAATTTATGATCGATGATTGATCGGATAAAGTTTTATATTAATAAAACCCTAATAAGAGATTAGAAACCCTAATCTCAGGATTAGAAACCCTAACGTACCGTTAGAAACCCTAATTGTACGTCGAAAAACCCTAATTTCAAAACCGGGACTTGTAAACCCTAAATTAGAAAACCCTAATCCTAATTGACGAGCCTATGGGTTCATTAACCTTAAATATGATTAGAAAAATCTAATTATATTTTTGAATGTTAAATTTCTATTTTTGAAACCCTAATTTTATTTTAGAAAATTTATTTTTCTAATTAAAACCCTAAATTTGAAAATTGTGGGAACTAGAAATTTTGATACTTAAAAGGGTTCAAACCCTAAACCTTATTGTCCAAACCCTAAACTCTAAGGGTTTCATTAAATCCAAAATTGTAGAAAAAAATTGGAAAAGACCATAATGCCCTTTTTGGAGATTTTATTAAATTACTTGTGAATCTTGCCAAATCAAGAGTTGGTGAACAACTCTCTTGACTTTTTGTAGCCTACTAACCTGCACATTAGCCCTACATGATAGGAAGATCAGATCATGCATGAATCAAAGCTATATATAAAGATTTAAGAGATAGAAAATCACAAAAATTAGCCATTTTGTACACAAGGTCTCACCAACTCTCATTCTCTCTCAACCTTCGAGAATCCATTGTAAATCAGTCTCAAATTACCCTCTTAAACACACAGATCAGATTCAGAGAGCATAAATCAAGAATTAAAATCTAGAAAGGTATAACCCTATTTTTATTTTTGATCTTTGATGCTTGGGAAATAATTGTGTTTATATGTTTAGATTCATGTTAGGATATGTTTTTAGTTGATCTATGATGATCTATCATGGATCCATAGCATCAAAGTGTGAAAAAAATTGAGTTTTCAAAATCTGTTCTTGAACAAAATCTGTGGTCTGACAAGCTAATGTCAGGGGCCACAGATTATAGTTCGTTTGTTGTTTTTGTTGTTTAATCGTTGTAACATGTAGCCTTGTATGTGATCTGTACTCTGTAAGTTGAATCAGTGTCATTAGATGTCTGGATCGGGAGATATAAACGGTCAAAGACTGTTGACCGGCCATGACCGGGTCGAATTCTGGGTAACCCAGAAATAGGAACACAGAGTCTGACAATGAGTTTAGGCCTCTTGATCTGTCAGTATGTTTAGTTTTTGATGTTGTTAATTGGCACTTCTTGTAGCTCGTTATGTGTATTATAAAGTGAATCCTTTATATCACTTATAAACGCAACAGATCGATCGTGACGAGTGGTCAAAGTAGACCACTCGGTCTGTTTTGATGTTTCTGGAAAACCCAGAAAACGGTATGAACTCCGTTTCTGTCAGAGTTTGACCGGGACTAATCTAGCAGGTGTGATGTTGGTTAAATGATCTGTTGATTTGTAAATGTTCCTTGACATGAGTACTATACATTTGAGTCATCAAACGACTTAAACCAATACCAGAACATAGATTCGATTAAGCTTGAAAGTGATCACTTGAAACTGTTTAAGCCCAGAAAAATCCCAGAAACGGTTTGACAGTAGGTTTAGCTGCTCAGATCTTCATATTATGTGATGTTATGACTGAAGTAATGACTGATTATTGTAGTATTACAGTTTGTCTACATGATCAGTGTCTAAGTTAGCTAAGAACATGAATGTACAGAAAGTTACAAGCGGTCAAACGTGGACCCTTAATCTGCCGCCTGTCAGTGTTCTTGAGCTCAAGAACACCAACAGCGACGCTTTGTGTCGCTAAAGGGCTTTAGCGACGGTTTTATTTATTAATTTTCTGAAAATTTCGAAAATTAATAAAAAATAGAAATAAATTATAAAAAATACTAAAAATAGTTTTAAAAATTATTTTAAATTATAAAAAATAATTTTTGACCAATTGGAATATTTTTCTTTAATATTTATAATTATTTATAATATTAAAGGTATTTAATTTATTTAATTAGTTTATTAAATAAATTAGAGAAAAATGATTTAATATTATGAAAAATCATTTTAAATAATAATAATGTATTTAAAAATATTTTGAGTTATAAAATGTAACTTTTAATATTTTTGGAGAATTTTTCATTAATAATTTAATATTAATGATATTAAATTAAATAAATAAGATAAAAATGATTTAAATGATTTAAAAATCATTTTAATTAAGAATAAAATGTTAGAAAATATTTTAAATTATAAAATATAATTTTCAATATTTTTGGAGAATTTTTATTAATAAAGTAATATTAATGATATTTAATTTATTTAATTATTATATTAAATAAATGAATTAAAAATGGTTTTATTGATTTAAAAATCATTTAAAAATGAGAAAAATGGTTTAAAAATATTTTAAGTTATAAATTGTGACTTTTAATATTTAGATAATAATTTCATTAATATTTATTTATTAATGGTGATGATTTAAAAATGATTTTAATTATTTTAAAAAAAATCATTTAAGTAGAATATTGATGATTTAAAAATATTTTAAGTTATTTATAATAACTTTAATATTTTGACAAGTATGTTATTAATATTTTGATATTATTAAATATTAATAATGATAAGATTATTTGATAATTAAATCATTTTAAAATGATTTAAGTGTTTGAAAAAAATTATTATAAATTATAATACGTGTTTATAAATTATTAAAAGCTTCCGGTAAATATTATAAACGATATTTGACTTATCTAAAATAATATTGAAGCTTAGAGACCGAGTTTAATTGACAATCAATGTGTTAATTGTAGGATAGTGTGACTAGAACACCGAGAATGGACCGAAGTCCAACCAGACTGATATAGTTAGATGTGATAAGTGTTTATATATGTTATAAACACTAATGTGGCTATGTGGTAATGTGCCTAGGAGAAGTTTGACTGTAAAATACAGTGTTATGTGTTATAAATGTTTGTACTAATTGTGAGACCGACATTGTTGAATATAGGTCTTACGAACGCAGTTAATTATATTGTGTAGCTGTAATCAACGCAGAAGGCAAGTTTCCTAACTCAACCTTGAGTTATATTTCCTTCAATTATTATAGTGGTTAATTATTGCTAATTATACCACATCCAGGGAAGTTATTGTTGATTATTCGCAGTTAGTGCATGCTTAATAATTCAAATTGAATTACTGATTCAGAAATATACATTCGTAGAATTACTGTTGTTGAATATTCAAATTTGTAGAAGTTAGAATTGACAGTATAGATAATTCCTGTTCATTGTCAAATTGTGTTGAGAAATGTCTTAGCTAATTATTCTGGCTAGACAAACATTTGTTAGAACCTGATAAATTCAAGAAAATAATTCAATTGTTATTGATAGAATCGATGCCAATTATTTCGGCAAGATCGATAAGTAAGTAGAATTTGAAATCATAGTATTTCGTTGTAAAATCAAAATATTGATTCTAAAACTGAGAAGAACAACCTTTTATAGAAAGGGAACATTTTGGGTCGTGAATTCGACCTTTGCGCGCGTTTTGAGTATTATGCATAATATAGGGTACAAGGAGTTGGCCGGCTCTAAGTACTTGCAGAGGGGTACGCTTTAATCTTTATGGTTATCTGATACTCCTGGTATATATCAAAGTAAATATTTGATAGATGCCCGAGAAAATAAGTTCAAAGATCTTGTGTGATCACTCAGTATAAATCTGGAAATTATTCCACTTTATTATTGTGTAGAATTGATTCTTGTAGAATTTTGAAAGCGTTGTACTCTTTCATTATCAAATTAAGGTGTTGCATAGAAAAGGAGAAGCTTGAATTCTCTATAATTGGTAGGTGATAGCATGCCATTGTGTTAATTAAGTGTGTATGCATGTATAATAGTAGTTTATGATGTAGCAGAAGATGTTGGCAAGGCTGGTGATTGAGATTCTGCAAAAGCAGATCCGTATTTTTTTGCCTCAGGATGAAATGGTGCAGCCTGCGCCACTTCATTAGTCCTTCACCACACGGGTTGCCTATCACAGTTACTGCTGTTGATTCCTTAAAATGTCATGATCATGCAACTTAAGTTAGATTATGCATATAAATGAATCCAACATATGGTTAGATATGGTTTTGAACATAGAAAGTTATCTTAGCTTGATTTAAGTTGAGTTTTCAAGAAAACCTCAAGATTTGAAAAACTAGAAATTGTGAACTTGAAGTAATGCATATTCTGACCTTGCAAGCATGTTAGTATGGTTTTGAAATGCATGTCGAACATAATTACTTCAGTACATGGATTTCATATTGAAGCATGAACATGTTAGATTTATTAGTAAGTTCTACTAAATGAAAATATGAACTTTGAACGTAAATGTTTATATACTACTTGGAGAGTTAGAATCTGATAATTGTGAACATGTGGGATGATACTCTTAGACTCACTCATGTATCATAAATATATATATATATCATTATAACTTAGGTATCGTAATTAAAAGAAAGCATAAATGAAGCATATTTCAAAGCAAAGCGATGTTAACGACACGTATGTGATATGAATACTCACAAGCATGTCTAATATGAGTTATATAACTACTTTGTATGTTTAAGAACCAAGCATGTTGAACTTTGTGGCTTTATAACCTTAAATGGTCTTAATTTATTGAGATGTCGAACTTAGGACCCTATTATGCAAGACGAGACCTAGATTAAAACTAGAAAGATGTGATAGGACCCCTAACATGTTAATATATGTTATGTATGTAAGGATGTGCAAGCTAGGCCAAGAAAATAATTGCTCAGTCTTGGTTAGAACTGGGAGCCGCGCGTCTCCTTAGTACAAATCAGGCGAGGCCGCGCCATTCTGCAGACTTGGAAAGTGACTTCTTTGATTCTGAAGTAGGTAGCATGCTAGTATAACTTCATTATGCCTATTTCAGACCATGATATACTGACAAAGGTAGCTTTGCATGTTAACACCTATCTTAGCTTGAATTAACAAGGTGTTTTAAAATGATGATGTCTAACGATAAATTCGAGCTAAGTAATAACATACGTATAAGGTTTCTTGATTTAGTTGTGTGTGTACACTTGATCTATATATATCAAGATTGTTTACCAAAAATGTTTAACTAATGAATATCTTATATATGTATTAAATTATGTTAAGATTTGAAAGAGTATTGTTAAGCGATATTTTGGTAAACTGCGCTTGAGACAAGTTCCCTAAACTTACTCCAATTATTATTGAGCAAGTTTCCAACCGTACTCAAATTATATTGTGCAAGTATTCTAACTCTTGTGTTACTTTATTCAATGAATAGCGTAAGCTTATCTTATTGAATCCAAGATTATCCTATTTATTCGTTCAACTGAGCTAGTATGTCTAAAACTATTGGGAAGACTATTATTCATGTCGAACTTGGTATCATTCTTGAATATTGTGAAAGTGTCAATGCCATTTGATTTGGCTAGACTATATGGAAGTTTATAAAACTATCCAAACCAATTGATTGGTGCGAAAATCTGAAAACTGAGATGAACAACCCTTATGGTAAGGGGAATGTATGTTGTTGGAAACCCCAACACATGAGTATATTATTATTGTGGTGTTATGCATAACTTGGAGTATTGTAGACTGATCCTCTATAGTACTTATTTCTTTTAGGTTATTAATTTAATATTGGTAATTCTAGTAGATGTTCAATAGTCCGTAGTGACTGCTCAGTATAAATTGTTATCTAGTCGGATACCTTGATAGCCTTTAAATTCATATATTTCTGGTGATTTATATTTAATTATTGTTCTTCTACCTAGAATTATTGATATTCATTATTCACGATGTTATTCTTAAAGTCTGAACTATCTTAGAGATGATACCTCAATATTTCAAACTTTTGATATAAAACTCCTTACCCTTGTTCTATATTACTTGCTGGGCAATTTGTGCTCATTCTTGCTTATTTAAAACCTTTCAGTTAAGGTGGAACAGGGAGGTGTCTCTGGGAAAGACAAGCGCAAGAGCAAGGCTACCGACTAGCTTGTCCCTTTTATGTTTAAATTTATTATGTTGTATTAAGACTATTCTCAGACTATATTTAAGCTTAAGTAGGATTATGTAATAAGTCTTTATTTGATATTATTATGTAATCTATTAAGTACTGTAGGTTGCGAGACTTGGGGAAATAATTATAATAAATCGTTGTATATTATTCTAAATTAGATCTGTCATTGTGAATATGTGATTTTAGTTATTATGGTAATACTTTGAGCGCGTGATGAACCGAATTCGAGTGACCAAGTGGCGGTCAGAATCCGGGGGGCGTCACAGGTTGGTATCAGAGCCATAGTTATAAACCTTAGGAACGAGAGTCATTAGATTATAACTTAAGAAAACTTAGAAGTTAAGGAGGGGATAAAACTCATGTAGAGGTTTCCTTGAGAGACTTAGTGTGTTATGAAATGTAACTCCATTCTATATAATGAACTTATAGTTTTTAACATTCTAATGGAGTTGTTGTTTGTCTTGTCGTATGTTTGTGATTATAGGATAACTAACATGGGAGGACCTAACCGAGTAGTAGAGGAGGAGCCGCGTGATATCCACGTAGTCTATGAGCCACCTTTGATAGCGGAACCTATATTGGTAGTTGCCCCTATTGATGATGATGATGAGGAGGAGGAGGAAGAGGAGGAGGAGGAGGAGATGGAGCCTCTACCTGAGGAGTCTGATCCGGAGGAGGAGCCTATGGAGGAGGAGCCCGTGGAGGAGGAACCTGAGCCCATGGAGGACTGCAACGAGTCTACTTTCGATGATCGGATGTTGGGAGAGTATGAAGAATAGATTTTGGAATTAGGATGTAGAGTCGAGGAGTTAGAAACGAAGACTCTTAAGAGGCAACTAGTGATGCAGGAGATGGAGGTAGAGATTACTCACCGTAAGGAGGCAGGGATCCAGATGGGGGCCTTGTTTCACCGATTGGTGGCAAGGAATGTTGAGTTGGCAGGAAAGTTAGAAGAGATGGAACAGAGGGTGTTGAGTGAGAAGACGGAGAAAGAGGCTCTCTGAACTCAGTTAGAGATGGAGGTGATGGATAAGATTCACTTCGAGGAGAAGTGGGAGGATTTTGATGACAGGGTAGATGATCTAGAGGATGAGGTGCGATGCAAGAGGAGGAAGATGAGGAAGATGGGCTATGCTCTACACATGGCCATGGAGAGGTTGATCGATAGGGTAAATCACTACCCAGCTGAGCAAGGACAGACCCGACATACCATAAGTCAGAATATGGTAGCACACATTACACAGAAGGAGTATCAGAGCACCGTGGAGCGTGGGATGTTAGCTTGAGTCTAGAAGGGAAGATCAGTAGTATAGTAGTTTTATTTATGTGTTGTTAATCTGTTGTTGTAATCTCGATCTTTTGTGTAAGATGTGAGATAGTGGTAAAACCCCAAACTTTTGAAAAATGTTGGAGGGGTAGTAAGCTTGTGTTGTCCCCGTCTTTTGTGATATTAGGGGATATGTGTTTTCATTTATAGCAGTATGCTAGAAAAAAATGTGTATTGAAACCATTTGGCATATGAATATAAATGACCTTATTTCAGAAATGTGTTATAAACTTTAGTTCCTTTCATTTGAGAAATGTCTAAATATGATAGTTAGATAATAAGATAAAAAATTTTGTGATGCTGAAAATCCCGCCCTGACGTAGAATAACTGTCCCAGAAGAGTCAGTTAATGATGAGAGAGGACCAGTAGACCCGATACAGTGACTGGTAGATTTATTGGGAGAAGCTCTGAGGGGAACAAAGAAACTCGTACCACCCATTCCCCAAGCTATCCCAGTAACAACCTTCAAAGACTTTAAGAGTGTAGGACCCCCAGAGTTCACGGAAACTACTGACCCGATAGTTACGCAAACCTGGATCAAGGAGATCGAGAAGGCCTTCACTATATCTCACGTGGGTGAAGACCAGAAGACAGTATTTGCAACATACATGATGAGGGGCGAAGCCAAATATTAGTGGGAGACTAATCAGCAAAGAGCGGGGGAAGGAACGATAACATGGGAGAGGTTTACGATGCTGTTTTTCAAGAATTATTTTTCGAAGAGTATGAAGAGTAGGATGGAAGTGAAGTGCCTAGATTTAAAATAAGGAGATATGACGGTGGCGCAATACGCTGATAAGTTTAATGAATTAGTGCGATTTACAGAGCACCAAGTTGGGGATGAGGAAAAGAATGTGAGACGCTTCGAGCAAGGATTGAAGTTGTGGTCGTATAATAAGGTATCAGTGTGACGCCCCCAAAATAGGTATACATCACCTATTCTGAGTCTCCAAATACATGGTTCATAATACAAATAAAATCTTTAATATACAACAAGGGATCTGTGAGTTTTAATACAAATACTGTCTTCTAGACAATATCCACCTTCAGAATAAGTCCTCCTTACATTTATTGTCACACTATTTAACAGAATAGTGAGGACTACTAATACTATCATCTGGTCCATCACTCCGTTCCCCGACTCATCCCAGCTATATTCTCATTTCCTGAAGAGAACAGTGAAAGAAAGGATTAGCTCAACTAGCCCAGTAAGAAATATTATGACTAAGATAATGCAGAATATATTATCATTAGCCTTCAACAATGTTAAACTGATAAAATATAACAAACATCAAGTTTAACTGTAGCGGAATAAGCAATCCATTAGAAGAGTCAAGTAGAGAATAAAATCTATTATCTTCTATGATTTAAAAGGTTTTTCATTACTTTTATCGCTGGGACTCAGCTTAATAAATAATCCACATCATCGAATCACCCCTGTACTACGGCCAAGGATATTTTTTAGTATCACGACCACAAATTATCCATGCACTACGGACCAAGGATATTTGTGTATTCGTTAATGGTAATGATCATGCCAACAACTGTTCATTAATGCACTACAGGCCAATGAGGACTTTTACCACATTATTTGTAACATTACGGTCATGATTACACCGAATAATCCATGGTCGTAATCATACCAAGTCCATCTATACACTACAGGCCACAGATGCCTTTCAACAAAATATAAACATGAGGACGATGACAATGATATAAGAATTCAATAAAATAAGTTCAAGAATTAATTTATCCAGTAACTAATAACGTCCAAATTGTCAACATGATACTGCTTTGTGGAGTAAAAATTCAAGAATGCTCAGAATAATATTTCCATGAAAAGATACTGGATGAAGCACAAATATCAAAGATATTCCACTAATTTCATGGAGTATACAAGTCAAAACCTTAACCAACTGAGTATAATAACGAAAGGAATAACAAAAGAAATCACCATGCATGCGGTACTTCGCATAGACAGGTTATTCCAACATATTAATAAGTAACGAAACCAGGTCAGGTGAAATTTGCATCGATAGAATGTTCTAACAGAATAATAAAGACGGAACCAGGTCCGGCGTAAACGCACAGACAGGAAATTCCAACAGAATAATAATAAAGATGGAACCAGGTCCGGCGTAAACGCACAAACAGGATATTCCAATAGAATAATAATAAAGACGGAACCAGGTCCGGTGTAAACGCTCAGACCGGATATTCTAACAGAATAATAATAAATACATAATATTAGAAGAATGTCACCAAGTATAGGGTAGTCCGTGTATACTGGTTATTCCAGCAGAATAATAAAGAATGTAATAACAGAAGTTCTCTTTATGAATACAAAAGAAATAATACCCCTTACGAGTACAACAAATAATATCCCTTACCGTAAAATAAACTGAATATAAGATTATGGAAGAAGCAGAATACTTTTCTATAGCTTCTCTATAATTTCTCTCTCTAGAGTTTCAGTGAATTCGTAAGAAATAATGAAGGAATGAGCTTCTATTTATAGAAAAATGGACTGCATAGTAACTAACTCACGAACGGTCGAGATTGATTTACTTTAATCTGACGGTCCATATTTAAAGCAAAATCTTTTAAATAAAATATAATATATTCTATTTATAATCTAATAAAACGAATAACTTTATAAAAGATTTTACTATGCAAATACTATGCAGGCACTATACAAATACTATGCATAATAAAATATAATATATTCTAATTATTGTCTAATAAAACAAATAACTTTATAAAAGTATTTTATTTTATATAAAAAGATTTTACTATTAGCCTAATAAAACGAATAACTTTATAAAAGTATTATGTTTTATAAAAAATGCCTTTCTATTTTATTACATTAATAATACAAATAAAACAAAACTGAGTGACTTAACACATAAGCATCAATAATCAATACCGTGTGTTACTGTACAACTACGCGTATTATTGTACTTTTAACACCGGGTGTTTCAACAGTTAACGGTAAAACTTCCGCCGTTATTTTCATAAAGTATTTTTGTTGTTTTCTCAATCCTACAATAATTCTGTTGTGGAGTCCACCAATGATTGTGCCGTTGTACAAATATTCCCTGTTAAAACGAATATTCCCCGACCAATCGAATATTATATAACAAATTGCGTACTTTGCAAATTTTATAAATATTACCCACAACTATAACATTATATCAAATTTATTCCATAATATTCAAAAAAGATATTTATAGAAAATTCATCTTTATTCACAAAAGTTGGGGTCTTACAACCTCCCCTTCTTATAAAATTTTGCTCTCGAAATTAGGATACGTACCTGGTATGTCGAAGAGGTAAGGATACCTTGATTTCATTTCAGATTCTAACTCCCAAGTCATTTCCTCAACATCGTGGTTTCTCCACAAAACTTTGGCTTGAGGTATAACCTTGGAGCGTAGAATATGTTTCTTTTTATCCAAGATTTGAACAGGAACCTCTTCACACATCAAATATTCCGCTATTTCGTCTGGTTCTAACTCAATAATGTGGTTCGGGACATGGATATGTGAAAAACGTTATGAACACGAGACATACTTGGCGGTAAAGTGAGTCTATGGGCGAATGTTCCTACTAAATCGAGGATTAAAAATGGGCCAATGAATCGAGGATTGAGCTTTCCTCTCTTTCCAAATCTTGTAACTCCTTTCCTTGGAGCAACACGTAACAACACATGATCTCCTATATCGAATTTCACGTCCTTTCGATGAAGATCACCATAACTCTGTTGTCGATCTTTTGAGGTTTTTATACGTTGTCGGATCGTTTGAATCTTTTCTGTAGTCATACGCACTAACTCCGGTCCCAACAATGTTGCTTCTCCTACCTCATCCCAGTATACTAGAGAACGACACTTTCTTCCATACAACGCCTCAAATGGAGCCAATACTTGCTTGATAACTATTGTTGTAGGAAAACTCCACCAATGGTAAGAACTTATCCCAGCTTCCCTTGAAGTCAAGGGCACAGAGTCTTAATAAATCTTCAAGAGTTTGAATAGTCCTCTCCGACTGCATGTCCTTATGAGGATGATGTGCCGAGCTAAATTGTAAATATGTGCCCATAGAATTCTAAAAACTAAACCAAAATCGTGAAGTGAATCTTTGGTCTCGATTAGAAACTATGGATACTGGCATACCATGCATTCTTATAGTCTCGTTTATGTTCATACGAGCAAGACGTTCAGTGTATAACTTTCTCGTATCGGTAAGAAATGAGCAGACTTGGTTAATCTATCAACAAGACCTAAATCGCATCTATACCTTGAGAAACCTTAGGAAGACCGGTAACGAAATCCATGGTAATGTGCTCCCACTTCCACTCTAGAATTTCAACTGGTTGCAATGGACCTTTTGGTACTTGATGCTCCGCTTTAACTCATTGACAAGTTAGACACCTTAACATAAACAACGATATCTCTCTCTTCATATTGCTCCACCAAAATGTATGATGAATATCATGATACATTTTGGTACTCCCAGGATGGATTGCAAACGGTGTTTTATGCTCCTCCATCATGATTTTATACTTTAAATCAGGGTCGTTAGGAACACAAAGTCTGGAGTTGACTCAAAGTATCCCTTCTTCGTCGATTCTTTCTTCCGGCATAGCACCATCTTGTACTTTCTTCCTCATACGTATCAGCTCCAGGTCTGTAGCTTGAGTAGCTTTAACTTTATCAATTAAAGTTGGTTCTACTCATAAATTCGCCATCATCACATTTTCCCCTGGAGTCTTTAACTATATCTCCATCCTTTGCAAGTCACACAAAATGGGCATTTGTGTTGACAATATTGCACTCGTACTTGTATATGATCTTCTACTCAATTTGTCAGCTACCACGTTCGCTTTTCCAGGATGGTATTGGATGGTATGATCATAATCTTTCAACAGTTCAAGCCAACGTCGTTGTCGCATGTTGAGTTCCCTTTGAGTGAAGAAATATTTGAGGCTTTTATGATCCGTAAAGATCTCCACCTTCTCCCCATACAAGTAATGCCTCCAAATTTTAAGTTCGAAGACAACAACTGCTAACTCTAGGTCATGAGTAGTATAATTCCTCTCATATTCTTTGAGTTGTCTTGAAGCATAGGCTATGACTTTCCCAGGTTCCATGAGAACATATCCCAACCCTTTACCCAAAGCATCACTATAGACGACAAATCTCTCTGAGCCCGATTGTATTGTCAGAACATGTGCTGAAATGAGTCTCCTCTTGAGTCGTTGAAAACTCTTCTCACATTCTTCACTCCAACCAAACTTTGTATCTTTCCGAGTCAGCTGAGTTAATGGAGTAGCTATTCTAAAAAATCCTTCCACGAATCTCCGATAATAACCAGCTAAGCCAAGAAAGCTACGTACTTCGGTCACTGATTTAGGTTGCTCCCAGATTTGATTTGCTTTAATCTTTGTCTGGTCAACTGATATTCCATGACTTGATACTACGTGCCCAAGGAATGCTACTTCCTCAAGCCAAAACTCACATTTCTTCAACTTGGCATAAATTTTGTATTCACGACGCTTTTGGAGTGTCAGCCTCAAGTGGTTCTCATGATCTTCACGGCATTTGGAATAAATAAGGATGTCATCAATAAAGACGACCACAAAGTGATCCAAATATTCCTTGAATACTCGGTTCATCATATCCATGAAGGTAGCAGGAGCATTAGTCAATCCAAATGACATGACTAGGAATTTATAATGCCCGTACCGAGTTCTGAAAGTCGTCTTTGGAATGTCATCGATTCTAATCTTCAATTGTCATCTACAGTGATACTTTGGGAAAAGGGTTGGGATGTGTCCTCATGCAACATTGGAAAGTCATAGCATATTCCTCAAGACAACTCAAAGAATATGAGAGGAATTATCCTACTCATGACCTAGAGTTAGCAGCTGTTGTCTTTGCACTTAAAATTTGGAGGCATTACTTGTATAGGGAGAAGGTGGAGATCTTTATGGATCATAAAAGCCTCAGATATTTCTTCACTCAAAAGGAACTCAACATGTGACAATGATGTTGGCTTAAACTGTTGAAAGATTATGATCATACCATCCAATACCATCCTGGAAAGTTGAACGTGGTAGCTGACGCTTTGAGTAGAAGATCATATACAAGTACGAGTGCGATATTGTCAATACAAAGGCCCATTTTGTGTGACTTGAAAAGGATGTAGATAGAGTTAAAGACTCCAGGGATCCATGTGATGATAGTGAATATACGAGTAGAACCGACTTTAATTAATAAAGTTAAAGCTGCTCATGCTACAGACCTGGTGCTGATGCGTATGAGGACGAAAGTGCAAGAAGGTGCTATGCCGGAAGCAAGAATCGATGAAGAAGGAATACTTCGAGTCAACTCTAGACTTTGTGTTCCTAACAACCCTGATTTAAAGTATAAAATCATGATGGATGCGCATAACACACCATTTGTAATCCATACTGGGAGTACCAAAATGTATCTGATATTCATCATATATTTTGGTGGAGCAATATGAAGAGAGAGATAGCGGTGTTTATCTCAAGGTGTCTAACTTGTCAACGAGTTAAAGCGGAGCATTAAGTACCAAAAGTTCCATTGCAATCACTTAAAATTCGAGAATGGAAGTGGGAGCACATTACCATGGATTTCGTTACCGGTCTTCCTAAGGTTTCTCAAGGTATAGATGCGATTTAGGTCTTGTTGATAGATTAACCAAGTCTGCTCATTTCTTACCGATACGAGAAAGTTATACACTTGAACGTCTTGCTCGTATGAACATAAACGAGACTATAAGAATGCATCGTATGCCAGTATCCATAGTTTCTAATCGAGACCAAAGATTCACTTCACGATTTTGGGTTAGTTTTCAGAATGCTATGGACACAGATTTATAATTTAGCTCGGCATATCATCCTCATAAGGACGGGCAGTCGGAGAGGACTATTCAAACTCTTGAAGATTTATTAAGACTCTGTGCCCTTAACTTCAAGCGAAGCTGGGATAAGTTCTTACCATTGGTGGAGTTTTACTACAATAATAGTTATCAAGCAAGTATTGGCATGGCTCCATTTGAGGCGTTGTATGGAAGAAAGTGTTATTCTCTAGTATGCTGGGATGAGGTGGGTGAAGAAACGTTGTTGGGACCGGAGTTGGTACGTATGACTACGTAAAAGATTTAAACGATCCGAAAACGTATAAAAACCTCACAAGATTGACAAAAGAGTTATGCTGATCTTCATCGAAATGACGTGGAATTCGATATAGGAGATCATGTGTTATTACGTGTTGCTCCATGGAAAGGAGTTACGAGATTTGGAAAGAGAGAAAAGCTCAATTCTCGTTTCATCGGCCCATTTTTAATCCTCAATCGAGTTAGAATTGTGGCCTATAAACTCACTTTACCACCAAGTATGTCTCGTGTTCATAACATTTTTCACATATCCATGTTACGTAAATATGTGGAAGACCCGAACCACATTATTGAGTTAGAACTAGATGAAATAGCGGAAGATTTGACGTATGAAGAGGTTCCTGTTCAAATCTTGGATAAGAAGGAACATATTCTACGTTCCATGGTTATACCTCAAGTCAAAGTTTTGTGGAGGAACCACGATGTTGAGGAAATGACTCGGGAGTTAGAATCTAATATGAAATCAAGGTATCCTTACCTCCTCGACATACCAGGTACGTACCCTAATTTTGAGAGCGAAATTTCATAAGAAGGGGAGGTTGTAAGACCACAACTTTTATGAATAAAAATGAATTTTCTATAAATATCATTTTTGAAAATTATGGAATGAATTTGATATAATGTTATAGTTGTGGGTAATATTTATAAATTTTGAAAAGTACGCAAGTTGTTATATAATATTCGATTGGTCGGGGAATATTCGTTTTAACAGAAAATATTCGTACAACGACACAATCATTGGTGGCCCTTATAACGGAATTATTGTCGGATTGAGAAATCGACAAAAATACTTTATGAAAGTAACGACGAAAGTTTTACCGTTAATTGTTGAAACACCCGGTGTTAAAAGTACAGTAATACGGGTAGTTGCACAGTAGCACACGGTATTGATTATTGATGCTTACGTGAGAAGTCACTCAGTTTTGTTCAATTATTGTTATAGTAATTGCTGCATAGTATCTCACATTATTTGATTCAATTATTGTCAATATTTTATAATCAACAATTGAGACCACAAAGTTATTAATATTATTATTTGCAATATTAACGATGTCTAGAAGTTCTGTCAAAGAGAGGTTTGGTCACCTAATTGCGCGCCAATGGGGAGAAATCCTTATTGGAAAGCCCCCTCTTTCCTGGGAACGACCTGGTCGATTAATATTGTGAATAATAATAATAATAATGAGTTTTGTTTTATTAGTATTATTAATATAATAAAACAAAAAAGCTTTTTATATAAAACATAATACTTTTATAAAGTTATTCGTTTTATTAGACTAATAGTAAAATCTTTTTATATAAAACAGAATAGTTTTATAAAGTTATCTGTTTTATTTGACAATAATTAGAATATATTATATTTTATTATGCATAGTGTTTGCATAGTGCCTACATAGTGTTTGCATAGTAAAATCTTTTTATATAAAACAAAATACTTTTATAAAGTTATTTGTTTTATTAGATTATAAATAGAATATATTATATTTTATTATAAACCAATTTGGATCGTCCATTTAAAGTAAATCAATCTGGACCGTTCATGAATTAGTTCATATGCAGTCCATTCTTCTATAAATAGAAGCTCATTCCTTCATTATTTCTTACGAATTCACTGAAACTCTAGAGAGAGAAACTATAGAGAGATTTCTTCTTCTATAATCTTGAGCGTATTTCTTTAGAGTTTAAGAAAGCTTTGAGCGTAGTGCAAGTTTTATTTGAGTATATCCTCGCCCTACCATTCAAAATACTCTTTTTTTACGGTAAGGGATATTATTTGTTGTACTCGTTAGGGGTATTCCTTCTTTCTTATTGGTGAAATTCTTTTGTTACTCCATTCTTTATTATTCTGTTGAAATAACCTGTATACGCGGGATACCCTATACTTGGTGAAATTCTTCTATTATTCCATTATTTATTATTCAGTTGGAACATCTTGTCTGTGCGTTTATGCACGACCTGGTTCCATTATTTATTATTCAGTTGGAATATTCTGTTGGTGCGTTTACGTATGACCTGGTTCCATTATTTATTATTCTGTTGGAATATACTGTCGTTGCGTTTACGCATGACCTGGTTTCATTATTTATTATTTTGTTGGAATAACCTATCTGTGCGGTCTATCGCATGCCTGGTGATTTATTTTGTTATTCCATTCTTTATTATACTTAGTTGGTTAAAGTTTTGACTTCAACACTCGAAGAAATTAGTGAAATATCCTTGATATTTGCGCTTCATCCAGTATCTTTTCATGAAAATATTCTTCTGAGCATTCTTGAGTGTTACTCTACAAAGAAGTATCATGTTGACAATTTGGACATTATTAGTTCCTGGACAAATTAATTCTTGAACTTGTTTTATTGAATTCTTATATCATTGTCATCATCCTCATGTTTATATTATGTTAAAAGTCATCTGTGGCCTGTAGTGCATAGATGGACTTGGTATGATTATGACCATGGATTATTCGGTGTAATCATGACCGTAATGTTACAAATGATGTAGAAAAAGTCCTCATTGACCCATAGTGCATTGATGGACATTTGTTGGCATGATCATGACCATTGATGAATATACGAATATCATTGGCCGTGGTGCATGGATAATTTGTGGTTGTGATACTAATGAATATCCTTGGCCGTAGCGCAGGGATAATGTGGATTATTTATTAAGCTAAGTCTCAGCGATAAAAGTCTTGAAAAGCCTTTTAAATCATAGAAGATAATAGATTTTATTCTCTACTTGACTCTTCTAATGGATTGCTTGTTCCGCTGCAGTTAAACTTGATATTTGTTATATTTTATCAGTTTAACACTGTTGAAGGCTAATGATAATTTATTCTGCATTATCTTAGTCATAATATTTCTTACTGGGCTAGTTGAGCTCACCCTTTTGCTTTCATTGTTCTCTTTAGGAAATGAGAATGTAGCAAGGACTAGTCGGAGAACAGAGTGATGGTCCAGATAATAGCATTAGTAGTCATCACTATTCTATGAAATAGTGTGATAATAAAAGTAATGAGGACACCATTAAGTTTGTATATTTTCTAGATGACAATATTTGTATTAAAACTCACAGCATATGTTTAGTCGAATTTTACACGACTGTTTTATAATTAAGTTATATTTGAATTTTGTACCATGTATTTGGCGACTCAGAATAGGTGATGTATACCGATTTTGGGGGCGTCACAGAGAGCCAATAATGTCATGTTCTTAGGATTTTCTTAACAAGTAGGGGGCCACTCATGTGTGGGCCACATACTCCACCATGGATTTCATCCATAAGCCTCTGAGCTTGGTCCTTGTCTAAACATCTGAGAAGACCTAGTCCTGCATCTCTTTTGTATAGTGCATCTCCGCTCAGGTACAATTTCATAGTTATTCGATGGATCCGCTTTCTTTCAGCTGGACTCGCCTCAGCGGGTGTAGAACCATCTCGTAGATACTCTTTGATATGCTAATACCAAGGGTGTTAAATGGGAGGTAGCTCATCCGATACTTCTCCAATGTAGTTCCCATAGGCTGGTGCCTTTTGTCGAGAAAATGTGATGTTTGGCATGTTTTCCTTGTCAAGTATGTTGATCAAGGAGGCCAAGGTTTCTAGTGCATCTGGAAAGTCATTCCTATTCCGAGGAATCTGGAGGAAGGATATTTCTTCAAACTCTGAAGCCATTTGTAAAACCTGTCGATGGTAAGGCAGTAAATGTAGCCCTTTGGAGATAGATCCCAGTGGTTTGTCTGATTACCAATTAGGAATCCCCAAAGACAGTTAACTGTCTGATGCCCATTGATTGGACTAGTTTTAACCCCATGATGCAGCCTTCATACTCGGGTGTGTTGTTGGTGATGCCCATTGATTGGACTAGTTTTAACCCCATGATGCAGCCTTCATACTCAGCTGTGTTGTTGGTGTTGGCAAACTGTTGGGTAAAATCTAATTACGCAAAACACGCAAGTATACGTGTTTAACAAGTAATAAAGTAGAAGTAGAGTGTAAGACCCCGAATTTTATGAAATAAAAGTATTCAATTTTTCTATTCAATAAATGGTTAAATTGATAAAAGTTAAAGTTAATGGTGGTATATGAAATATTTTTCAAAATACGCAAGTGGTTATAAAATATACATTGTTGTCGGGGAATATTCGTTTAGTCGTGGAATATTCTTTCTGTCGGGGAATATTCGTACGACGGCGTAGCCATGTGTGGGCCCCATAACGGAAAGCGATTGGAGGAAGAAAACGACAAATATAAGCTGTTTAAAAATAACGGCGTAATCGTTATCGTTAACACTGTTAGAATACCCGGTTGGTAAGATAAAGTAATACGCGTTGTTGCACAGTAGCACACGGTATTACACAGTATTTTTGAATTATTGATTCTTACGTAAGAAGGCACTACTCAATAATTGTTACAGTAATTACTGTTCAATATTTTATTTTATTGATTCAATAATTGCTGCGTTGATATTTTTTATTATTGTTGTTTCAATAATTATCACTGCACAATATTTTCCATTATCAGATCAATAATTCATATTATTTGAATAATATTATCAGATAACATTATTGGCAATGTCTAGAAAGTTCTGTTAAGGAGAGGTTTGGTCATCTAATTGCGCGCCAGTAAGGAGAAATCCTTATTGGAAAGCCCCCTCTATCCTGGGAACGGCCTGGTTGTCAGTACTGTGATTCTGTAATATTATTTTTGAATAATTAATTATTGATTATTATGATAAAGAAAATATTTATTTTATGTGGATATAGATGGAGGAAAATTTTAATGTGACAATTGTTGAAAATTAATATTTTATCTTTTTCTGATAAAATAATTCATTTAAATATATTATTTTAATAATATATTAACGGTGATATTATTATAATGAATGTGGGATATATGAGTATATGAGGAGGAAGAGTATTTTTGTGGCATTAAATGTTTAACACATGTTTTGTGTGTCGGTGGACACAATTCTTGACCGAAAATTTATTATAGACTGTAAAATCGACCATTTGTGGATTTCGGTCAATTCCTGTTTGGAATTTGGAAAGATTTCCTTCTGCAAAGTTGTAGATAATTGAATTTCCTATAAAAATTCGCGAGATTCGAATTTTCTGATAAAAGGGCTATTTATCATGAATTATTGAAGTTTCGGAGTTCCGAAATAATTGATTTTTGGAAGTTTTAATTATTTTATATAAGAAAAACGTGTTTGTGGTTGTTGGCACATGGGTGGCTGATGTTTTTGACCAAAGATGACTTTCAAAATTGGTTGGTGAAGGTTGGTGTGGAATAAGAAAAAGAAAATGATATTTTATTATTTTAGTCTCCTTTGGCGTTCTAGCATTTTCCTATAAATAGAGGGCTAAGTTAGAGTTGAAAATCACACAAGAAACATAAGCTTTCTCTCTACTTCTCTCTCTATATATCAAGTGTATTTTTGTATCTTGAGTGTTGCTATACGGTGCAAGTTCGTTCAACGTTATTCCAGTCAGAAGTACTGCTCTTTTGAGGTAGGGGATTTTAAGGGTTATTATGCTTTTCAGTTACGAAATTTTTCTGGACCTTCAAAAATTCTAGAAAAATTTGAAATGATAATTTGATTAGTTTTATTGATTGTGTCCAAAGATGACGATTTTTGGATGTATAGATTAAGGGTTATGAATTCTACGGGAAAAGACTATTTTAAAAGAAAACCCTCATAACTCCTTGTGGTTAACTCCAAAGTTGATGAAATTTTTATTGGGAGTACATCTATATAACATGAGTATACTCTGTGAATTTCAGAATTTTTGGGCAAATGTACAATTTATGATAAATGTCTAAATATTCGACAGTTTTGGCCATATGAAAAATAGTAAATAAATTTTAAAAATTCTGAGAAAAATATATGTTCAATATGGGACTACATTCTGCTAAATCCCAGAAAAGAAATATTTTTGGAATTGATTTGGTATTTTTCATGAAAATAGTTTAGTTATGAGTAAATAAATTAAATATGTTATGTGAAGTAAGAAAATTGGAAAATAGGATTTTATGGCTTGAGAATCCTATATGAGGTATATGCATATTTTTGATGAGGTTTTTGGTTATTTGGTGATTAAATCTTATGAGTTTGGCATTTTAAGATGATTAAATGCATTATTTAGTAAAGTGTAAACAATTAAAATAAATTGTTTATAAGCTTAAGAAATATTATTCTTTCAATATCATTATACCGAAATATTGGTATGGATTTTATTGTGAAATTTCTACCTTTTTCATGTCTGGGTTACTATTCACGAGTTACTATTCACGGGTACTATTCACTACAAAATTGATTTCTTTTTCTAACCAAATTATAGTTGATTTATAAATATTACTCTGGAGATTAAAACTATATATTGATTATAGTGATTTTATTATCATATATAATATTTTATAACCCTGATGTTGAAATTCTCTTTCACTGGAGTGTAAAGATGAGTAGATTATTGGTATGATCATGACTAGGGTTATCTTTGGCCAGTAGTGAAAAGTTGAATTGTGACTGGTATGATCATGACCATTGAATTTATAAGTGAATATCTTTAGCTTATGTGCAAAGGTGAATTGATCAACATGGTTATAATTATTGTTTATATAAATTTTGAAATGATTATATATTTCTTTGAGGTAATAATATCTTTGGCCTGTAGTGCAAAGATGACTTGTTGATGAATATCTTGGCCTGTAGTGCAAAGATGGTTGATTTTATTATGAATATCTTTGGCCCGTAGTGCAAAGATGAACAGGTGTTTAGATGAACATGACCAATTGATGAATATCTTTGGCCTGTAGTGCAAGGATGACTTGTTGATGAATATCTTTGGCCTGTAGTGCAAAGATGACTTGTTGATGAATATCTTTGGCATATAGTGCAAAGATGAATTGTTGATGAATATCTTTGGCCGTGGTGCAAAGTTGAATTTATTAGTATGATTGTGAACAGGAATTGTGATTTGGTATAACCAGGATCTTTGATGTTTCAGGTAAAGACAGGTGATAAAAATTATCTTCGTCCTGGATGAGAAGAGTAATTAGAATCACAATTATTATTATGAGTTATTCATATGATTGTGGAAAGGAACTGTTGATTGATGTTACAGGGATAAAACATTGTTGGTGGATTTTTAACATGGAGAAGATAATAGACTTTATGGTCTATTTGACTCTTCTAATGGATTGCTCGTTCCGCTGCAACTATGGTTGAAATTTTTATCATCTACCATATGTTCTAAATCTCTGATTTATTATTGATGAAGGCTATTGATAATTTAATTATCTTTAGTCATGATATTCTTTACTGAGCTAGTTGTGCTCACCCTTTTGCTTCACAATTCCTTTCAGGTAATAAAAGTGTAGCTGAGTCGAGCGGGGAATAACAAGGGAATAGAACGGTGGTCTATAGATGTTGAGGGTGAGGTGAATTCAACTTTGGAAGGGTGTTTTGTCATACAAGATGTCTAATGACATACATCCTCGAGTCATCATAATACAGGGATGTGCTCATCCACTTGCTGAGTATATTTACAAGCACTACCTATATAATCTTGGTGTTTGTTTGGAGTATAATACCCAATTAGAGACAGTGGAGATAATGATATGTCAAGAGAAAACTCGCCATTGGGAAGAATATGATAGTAATCTTCTCATTTTTCTTTGGGGTCTATTGGGTCAACCAAGGATAATTCTGTGGGCATATGATATCTATCATAACCTAGAAGCATGGTCTCCCATGTACGAAGGTTTCCTTGAGCACTTCCCAAAGATTTTAGTTTCTAAAACAGTTTTTGACTATACCTTTATGTAAGGTGTCACTGTGAGGTGCTGTCCACGGTTGGAACATGAGGGTCACATTTGATATATATTTGTATACAAACTCACAGTATATGTGTTGTTGCATTTTGCACGGCAATTGTTGTAATAAAGTTGTAGTTGTTTTCTGTACCTTTTATTTAGCAACTCAGAATGGGTTGGATTGAATGGACCTATTTTGGGGTTGTTACATTTGGTATCAGAGCTTAGGGATATGATCTCTGGCGGAGATCGGGGAATAGAACTAGGAGGGGAGAGATGAGTAAATCCTTCGCTAGTGTGTCCTACCTAAGCTTATTTGTTGGTCAGTCATAATATCGGGATATTATGTGATATGTTAATTTGTTAAATTAACCTTTGTTTTGAAGTTATATTCTAGAATGATATCTAAAATACAGGAGATGAGCAATCATGAGGACAGGGAAGATGGAATCTGAAATGAAGTAAGGTATTCTCAACTCTTTGAAATACAAGGTACGTAAATTTCGGGGACGAAATTTCATAAGGAGGGGAGATTGTAAGACCCCGAATTTTATGAAATAAAAGTATTCAATTTTTCTATTCAATAAATGGTTAAATTGATAAAAGTTAAAGTTAAGGGTGGTATATGAAATATTTTTCAAAATACGCAAGTGGTTATAAAATATTCATTGTTGTCGGGGAATATTCGTTTGGTCGTGGAATATTCTTTCTGTCAGGGAATATTTGTACGACGGTGCAGCCATGTGTGGGCCCCATAACGGAAAGCGATTGGAGGAAGAAAATGACAAATATAAGCTGTTTAAAAATAACGGCGTAATCGTTACCGTTAACACTGTTGGAATACCCGGTTGGTAAGATAAAGTAATACGCGTTGTTGCACAGTAGCACACGGTATTACACAGTATTTTTGAATTATTGATTCTTACGTAAGAAGGCACTACTCAATAATTGTTACAGTAATTACTGTTCAATATTTTATTTTATTGATTCAATAATTGCTGCGTTGATATTTTATATTATTGTTGTTTCAATAATTATCACTGCACAATATTTTCCATTATCAGATCAGTAATTCATATTATTTGAATAATATTATCAGATAACATTATTGGCAATGTCTAGAAAGTTCTGTCAAGGAGAGGTTTGGTCATCTAATTGCGCGCCAGTAAGGAGAAATCCTTATTGGAAAGCCCCCTCTATCCTGGGAACGGCCTGGTTATCAGTACTGTGATTCTGTAATATTATTTTTGAATAATTAATTATTGATTATTATGATAAAGAAAATATTTATTTTATGTGGATATAGATGGAGGAAAATTTTAATGTGACAATTGTTGAAAATTAATATTTTATCTTTTTCTGATAAAATAATTCATTTAACTATATTATTTTAATAATATATTAACGGTGATATTATTATAATGAATGTGGGATATATGAGTATATGAGGAAGAAAAGTATTTTTGTGGCATTAAATGTTTAACACATATTTTGTGTGTCGGTGGACACAATTCTTGACCAAAAATTTATTATAGACTTTAAAATCGACCATTTGTGGATTTCGGTCAATTTCTGTTTGGAATTTGGAAACATTTCCTTCTGCAAAGTTGTAGATAATTGAATTTCCCATAAAAAAAACTCGCGAGATTCGAATTTTCTGATAAAAGGGCTATTTATCATGAATTATTGAAGTTTCGGAGTTCCGAAATAATTGATTTTTGGAAGTTTTAATTATTTTATATAAGAAAAACGTTTTTGTGGTTGTTGGCACATGGGTGGCTGATGTTTTTGACCAAAGATGGCTTTCAAAATTGGTTGGTGAAGGTTGGTGTGGAATAAGAAAAAGAAAATGATATTTTATTATTTTAGTCTCCTTTGGCGTTCTAGCATTTTCCTATAAATAGAGGGCTAAGTTAGAGTTGAAAATCACACAAGAAACATAAGCTTTCTCTCTACTTCTCTCTCTATATATCAAGTGTATTTTTGTATCTTGAGTGTTGCTATACGGTGCAAGTTCGTTCAGCGTTATTCCAGTCAGAAGTACTGCTCTTTTGAGGTAAGGGATTTTAAGGGTTATTATGCTTTTCAGTTACGAAATTTTTCTGGACCTTCAAAAATTCTAGAAAAATTTGAAATGATAATTTGATGAGTTTTATTGATTGTGTCCAAAGATGGCGATTTTTGGATGTATAGATTAAGAGTTATGAATTCTACGGGAAAAGACTATTTTAAAAGAAAACCCTCATAACTCCTTGTGGTTAACTCCAAAGTTGATAAAAATTTTATTGGGAGTACATCTATATAACATGAGTATACTCTGTGAATTTCAGAATTTTTGGGCAAATGTACAATTTATGATAAATGTCTAAATATTCAGCGGTTTTGGCCATATGAAAAATAGTAAATAAATTTTAAAAATTCTGAGAAAAATATATGTTCAATATGGGACTACATTCTGCTAAATCCCAGAAAAGAAATATTTTTGGAATTGATTTGGTATTTTTCATGAAAATGGTTTAGTTATGAGTAAATAAATTAAATATGTTATGTGAAGTAAGAAAATTGGAAAATAGGATTTTATGGCTTGAGAATCCTATATGAGGTATTTGCATATTTTTGATGAGGGTTTTGGTTATTTGGTGATTAAATCTTATGAGTTTGGCATTTTAAGATGATTAAATGCATTATTTAGTAAAGTGTAAACAACTAAAATAAATTGTTTATAAGCTTAAGAAATATTATTCTTTCAATATCATTATACCGAAATATTGGTATGGATTTTATTGTGGAATTTCTACCTTTTTCATGTTGAGGTTACTATTCACGAGTTACTATTCATGAGTTACTATTCACGAGTTACTATTCACGGGTACTATTCACTACAAAATTGGTTTCTTTTTCTAACCAAATTATAGTTGATTTATGAATATTACTCTGGAGATTAAAACTATATATTGATTATAGAGATTTTATTATCATATATAATATTTTATAACCCTGATGTTGAAATTCTCTTTCACTGAATTGTAAAGATGACTAGATTATTGCTATGATCATGACTAGGGTTCTCTTTGGCCAGTAGTGAAAAGTTGAATTGTGACTGGTATGATCATGACCATTGAATTTATAAGTGAATATCTTTAGCTTATGTGCAAAGGTGAATTGTTCAACATGGTTATAATTATTGTTTATAAAAATTTTGAAATGATTATATATTTCATTGAGATAATAATATCTTTGGCCTGTAGTGCAAAGATGACTTGTTGATGAATATCTTGGCCTGTAGTGCAAAGATGGTTGATTTTATTATGAATATCTTTGGCCCGTAATGCAAAGATGACTTGTTGATGAATATCTTGGCCTGTAATGCAAAGATGGTTGATTTTATTACGAATATCTTTGGCCCGTAATGCAAAGATGAACAGGTGTTTAGATGAACTTGACCAACTGATGAATATCTGTGGCCTGTAGTGCAAGGATGACTTGTTGATGAATATCTTTGGCCTGTAGTGCAAAGATGACTTGTTGATGAATATCTTTGGCATATAGTGCAAAGATGAACTGTTGATGAATATCTTTGGCCATGGTGCAAAGATGAATTTATTAGTATGATTGTGAACAGGAATTGTGATTTGGTATAACCAGGATCTTTGATGTTTCAGGTAAAGACAGGTTATAAAAATTATCTTCGTCCTGGATGAGAAGAGTAATTAGAATCACAATTATTATTATGAGTTATTCATATGATTGTGGAAAGGAACTGTTGATTGATGTTACAGGGATAAAACATTGTTGGTGGATTTTTAACATGGAGAAGATAATAGACTTTATGGTCTATTTGACTCTTCTAATGGATTGCTCGTTCTGCTGCAACTATGGTTGAAATTTTTATCATCTACCATATGTTCTAAATCTCTGATTTATTATTGATGAAGGCTATTGATAATTTAATTATCTTTAGTCATGATATTCTTTACTGAGCTAGTTGTGCTCACCCTTTTGCTTCACACTTCCTTTCAGGTAATAAAAGTGTAGCTGAGTCGAGCGGGGAATAACAAGGGAATAGAACGGTGGTCTATAGATGTTGAAGGTGAGGTGAATTCAACTTTGGAAGGGTGTTTTGTCATACAAGATGTCTAATGACATACAACCTCGAGTCATCATAAGACAGGGATGTGCTCATCCACTTGCTGAGTATATTTAAAAGCACTACCTATATAATCTTGGTGTTTGTTTGGAGTATAATACCCAATTAGAGACGGTGAAGATAATGATATCTCAAGAGAGGACTCGCCATTGGGAAGAATATGATAGTAATCTTCTCATTTTTCTTTGGGGTCTATTGGGTCAACCAAGGATTATTCTGTGGCCATATGATATCTATCATAACCTAGAAGCATGGTCTCCCATGTACGAAGGTTTCCTTGAGCACTTCCCAAAGATTTTAGTTTCTAAAACAGTTTTTGACTATACCTTTATGTAAGGTGTCACTGTGAGGTGCTGTCCACGGTTGGAACATGAGGGTCACATTTGATATATATTTGTATACAAACTCACAGTATATGTGTTGTTGCATTTTGCACGACAATTGTTGTAATAAAGTTGTAGTTATTTTCTGTACCATGTATTTAGCAACTCAGAATGGGTTGGATTGAATGGACCTATTTTGGGGTTGTTACATTGATTATCGTTCCCACGAGGAATTGTTAATACAAATTACCAAATATTAACTCTTAACCAATTTAATTTTATGTAAACAATCAATTTAAGATTATGAAATAAATTATTTAATTACACTAATTCTAAGTACTACTAATTTAAAATTAGATTCCGGATATTTAAGATAACAACTTCACGTATTACTTCATTTAAGTTAACACACTCCTCATCAATTATTCTCTATCCTGAATTGTTAATCAAGAACACTAAAGTAGATAAAACCACCTCTCGATGCATAATACCCATACTCACTTAAATCCACAGATTATAGAATTATGCAAGACACCCTAATTAACTAATCCACTATATCTCTATGTGAATTACAATTAAAAAGGATTTAAAGCACAAGTTCTCCATAAATCATATATGGCGTAAAGACATATCTCTATCCCAAACACGAATCATGAATTTCATCTATGCAGAAATCACAAACACATGATATCATGATCAGATCTAAATCTAAATTCCTCTTCCGATTTTATATAGATTATCATGGTAATTGATGGCCAATCAATCAAAAAATTAAGTCCAAATCATAATACACAATCCTCACGATAGAACATAATAATTTATAGCTAAGAATCTTAAAATAAACTACACAATAAGATCCATTGTAATCTCAAACAAAGAATTAGTTCATTGAATTAAAACTACGAATCCACACTTGAATACACATTAAAAGATAAGAATAAGATTAAGGAAAAGAATTGAATCTGTTGTCAGCAAATCTTGTGGCAGCCCCGAATCCGGGCCCCAAATCGTCGCGGATTCGGTACACTAATTCTTTCACTAATTGCGGAAGATATAAACATAAATTGTTTATACATTAAACTTACACACTTTCCCCCAAAATCGAGTAACCTTAACTGATTACATAATTCATAAAATATCTATTACACAACAATATTTATCAAAATAAACTATTACAAACTAGCCGCACATTTTATCTCAAGCTGAACTTGGCATTAACCTTTTTCTTGTAATCCGAACGCATTCGTTTTATCTGCAATGTTTTATCATGATATAGCAAGGGTGATCATGAAAGTTTTCCAGCAAGTTTAAATACAATAATATAACGATATATCATGATTGAAGAGTATGAATAATGGCTGGCTATAATTCAACAATATAATTGTGAACTAGCAGGAACAAAATTTTGACTGAACAAGTATTTTAAACATGAACAAACATTTCTGAACCAACTGGTAATGAAAGTGATCAGACTTTCATACCTGACTTATACATGCAAGATGTACAGAGTACAAATTTCATGGCAATCAGCAATGATTAACCATAAGCTTGATGAAACTACTCTTATTAGAGTTAAGTACAAAGAAACTTGCCTGAACCGTTAATTACCGCAACGCAATTTTTAACGCTTTATCCGAAGACCTAATATTAGTAATATAGATCTCAAATATTAGAATAATATCATCACAGTATAATACTGTTATATATATACAGGATAACCTAAACACATAACACATAATCTTATAAGTCTATACAGCACATAAAACTTCGTATCGGGTTAGACTATTATGTTTGAGTTGAAACCGACATAATTTTAACATCCCGACGGTCTAGTCGAACAAATATCGAGTTTAAGTTCAATTAAACTCTGCCTAAGCACTTAACAATTACTTAGAATCACATTTATATGATTTAACATTAGCCTTTTTTATTTCATAAGTTATTCGCTAACACTTAGTAAGTTAAATACTAATCCAGCAACCTAGATTCTAAATCTAGCAACCAAATTTCTAATTCAGCAATCTTGATTCACCAATCCATAAATTCAGTCAACTTCTTTTCAATCCATCAAGCTGTATTCATCAGATTTTCTAATCCAGCAAACTGGATTCATAAATTACACAATCCATCAAGCTGAATTCTATATCCGTTTTACAAAAATATCAAATCAGTTTATTATTTTCCTATCCTTTGGCCAAACATATATACATGTACTTCATCCTCAAAAATTATTTTTCCATAATTTTTCCAACTTCCTTTGATATTTTTCAAAAATTAATTCTAGTGCGTAGCTTAAGAAATTAGCTACCTCGTGCTTAACTCCAAACATTCCCATCTCTTGGGAAAACCTTATATATGTTAACGTGATGCTCCATTTTAAATTTTGTGGCAATCGGAGTTGTAGAACTCCGTTTATAGCGATTTACGTCGGAAAATCACAAATATTGTAATGGTCATAACTTGGTCATTTTAACTCGAAATCAGCTCATTTTTGAACACGAGCTACATAATACCATATATTTTCATTTCCCAAAATCCTAGAATTTTTCTCATTAAATAAATGTCCGAAACAGCCCCCGGAAAATTTTGGGCAGAAACTTTTTGACATTTGGCAGTTTTGGAGTTCTTTACCAAAACTTAAATAGAATGAAATCTATAACTCCGATTAATGATCCGTCAATTTTGTTGGATTCGTATCTTTCCGAAATACAGTTTTCATCTATCACAATCCATATTTGGATATATTAAGCTCCCGGAAATTAGCCCGGAAGTGGCTGGTAAAAACTGTCCTTCTAACAGTTTTCTTATCTTTGTGTAGTTTGGGAGAAATCCCATAACTTGTTCAATATTCAACCTATTTGAGTAATTCCAAAGGGATTTTACTCTTAACACATATATTTAGTATCTTAAGAACATAAATCACAAATATCCATCATAGATTTCAAAGATCCAAAAGCTTGATCACACTTTTTAAAAGTTTAACTTTCCGGAATATTCCATTTTTCTATTCCTTTTAATTCTAATCAAATCAACACCCAATACGGGTAATACCAAACACAAAACACTCATTAACATGTATATACATGGTTTTTGAGTTTAGAAACAAAGTTCCTTATTTCCTCAAACAAGCATCAAACAAAATCAAAGCTAAGAGAAAAATCATGTTTTCTATCTTTCGAAAAACCTAGCTTCCATTCCACACTTTAGATCTAACTTTTGATCTACAAAAGAGTTTGATCTACATATTAAACAATTATATACACATAGATCTAAGGTTTTAAGTCTCAAGATCACAACTTCAAGTTGTCAAAAATCAAATCAAAACACAAAGGAAATTATATTACATAAGTAGACATTTTTTCTATACCTTAGCTTGATTTCCTTTCTCCCTTCAAAGATGTAGATAGATCTTGATTGTATGAAAACCAAAATCTCCCTCTCTTCTCACCCTAGGGCTGCCGAACTCCTCCCTCTCTCTCCCTCTCTCTCTTTCTTGTGTTCTAGCAAGAATAATAAAAGAGATGAAAGAGAAAAATATGATCCAAGTGTTGGAAAAATCTATAGATATATTTTGTATATCTATTTGTTATCTCCCAATCTCCTTTGCTCTCTACCACATCCGGCAAAGCCTTACTCTCTCTATCTCTTGTACATGCTAGTGGTTGCTTGCAAGAATAACCAAACATGTTGGCTAAATCAAAATTGGACAGATAGGGGGAATTAGTAGGGAAGTTGGTCACCAACTAAAGTTAGCAATTAATACACATTCATTCCCCCTCTTTTCTCTCTTATATGGCCGGTCACTTGGCCATTGAATGCTCCAAGTCTTGCTTCACTTTTTAATGTAATATCTAGTGCACCAAAAGTCTAAAGTGGTCCTCCACAATTGGGCTAAAAATTGGGCTACCAAATTAATCTATTGGACATAAAAATTTTAATTCTTTGAGCCATAAAATATACATAGTCCAATATCTTAAATTCTTATCCAACCCAATTCATTTACTTAGGGTTTTCACTTCCTCAATTATAACACAAATCCTTCCTCATGGACACTTATTTTCTTAACCCAATTAGACTTGCTATAATTAGGTTATAAAATTAATCATTTGAGATATATAAAATAAATCTCCTAGAATTAGAATGTATTCTAAATACCACAATTCTCTTTTCCCATAACCCTTAAGTTATTAAATCTTTCATTCCTAATATATAATTAGGGTTACACTAGTTTCTTTTGTTTGTTTATATAATAAACAAATATAAACTATCACATAATGTTCATATTCCTTACACACAACTTTTTAACCCTTAGGGTTTAATACTTCGCATTAGGATTCCCAAATTAGGGTTTAAATTCTCGATACTGAAATTAGAGTTTCTGAGCATATCGTTAAGGTTTTTAAAAGTTCGTTAGATTTTTCTAACTTAATAAACATATGATTAACATAACTTTAGGGTTTGCTAAAGTTATAACTTATCTGATCAATCCTTGATCTTAAATCATTACGGTTCACATATGTAACCAAATATACCGACTAGTATTCACTTCGATACTTATCCCTGATAATTCTTCAAAAGAATTATAAATCTACCATAATCTTATAACTCATTACTAGACTATCACTTACAGTCTATCATATAATTCAAGTCTTGTCCAAAACTTTTGAAATTCTTGGAATTTCATTACATAACTGCCAATTCCATACACTTATTTCCTGTCTAGGTCCTAATATTGAACCTTAAATCAATCAATTATGATTTTAATAAATTGTCTAAATTCTCGAGTTGTCACAAATCTTCATCTTCCTCAAGCTACTGCTCTTGATCTTCAATGGTCTCCAAGTTGCTTCAATCTCCAAATCTCATAATAACTAGAGTTTTGTCCCAATCTACTTTAATCTAATCTAATGGAATCCTCTTACTCTCCTTAATCCTAGTGATTCTCCTCTTTTTATATGTCTCTTTATATGTTTTTAAGTGTAACAATCTAGAATTTTATTTTAAATTGTAATTTAAAATATTTATTGGGTTATAAAAATATTTTAATTGATGTATTTATTGTTGAATAAATATTTATTTAAGGTAAGTTGTTTTGATTATTTATTTGTTAAATAAATAATTTATGAGTTAAGAAAATTGATCATCATGAGATAATATTTTAATTTAGATTAATAAATTAAGTTAGAGAGTTTATAATGATTAAATGAATTATTATAATGATATTTTAATTTGATTTTGTAATTAAAATGATGTGTTAATTTATTAAATAAAATTATAATTATAAAGAAAATTATAATTTTGTTGTATTGATTTATCTGGTAATTTTTTTAATAAATTGTTATTAGAATTAATTAAGTTAAGTATTAAAACATAATTAAATTAAGTGTGACCATAAACTATATTATAAAGGAGTTATTAAAATAAGTTAAGGGTGGTTAATTCAGTTTTGCCAAATAGGACTTAATGAATGTTAAGTCTTTAATTTAAATATGTTTTACCAAACAAGGCGTAAGGATTTTAGGGGTTAATTTTTAAAGTAGTTAGCCAAACAAACCATAAGACTTTTGATTTTCAAAAATAAAATAACTGTTGTTAGTTATAGATATATTTATATTATATAATTAATACCTATATTATTTACGTTATAATTTTAGTACGTAAGATTAGAATAATGAGGAAGAACACAGAAGAAGAAATAGAAGAACACGTTGAGAGAGAATTAGGAGAATTCTAGAGAGATTTTGAGAGGGAAATTGTGGGAAGCAAGCTTGACAATCAAATGGTAGCTATCATCTTGTAGAAAACAAAAGTATCATCTTACTCTTTTATTTTTCAAAAGTTGTAGTTTTATCCTATTCAAAAATTCTCTGTAAAACATTGTGAGGGTTGAAATATTTGTTATATATAGTTTTTATATGATAATTGGTTGTTATAAAGTTGTTTTCATAAGTTTATAGATGAGTTATAGGAAATTGATCATGTTATGTATTTATTTATGAAGGAAATCATATTATTGTGAATTAGTATGAATTTAAATGAAAATGGCTTAGTTTAAAGTAAAATTAAGGTTTAATTCTTTGTATAACATATAAATTGACTATTGATTTTGAAAGTAGATGAAGAAACTAAAACAAAGTATTTTGAATTAACTATTTTGGTTGAAAAACAAAATCACAATGATGATTTTCACTGAAAATGTCAAAAAGTGAAGTTTTAGCAAAACATAGTGAAATTAGAGGTTTTAAATTCGATGTTTATATTGTTATATGGGTAAAATCATATTAAGAGACCTTAAATTATGTTTATGTGAAGTCTATATATGTATAACGTGTTAATTTAGTTGTTAGAAAGTAGTTTATAGGCTAAAATTGGCTTTGTTTATGTTGTTGCCAAAGTTAGTCGCCGGGAACTGTAATTCGATGCCACAGCGCGGCCTCGCAGTACAAGTCGCGCGCAGCAGCGCCAGCACCACGCCGCAGCACCATCGCCACGCCGCAGCGCCAAGAATTGGCACGTGTCTCGCACAACAGTGCCAGCGCAACGCCGTCCCACAATGTAAACTGTGGTGCCGCAGCGCCGATTAACAGAATGCTCAGACAGTGTGTTTTAGTTACACAAAGTTTGAAAAAGTTGTTAATGTGAAATAGTATGACTGTTAGGATGTAATTTTGGTATTACTATACTAAGAATGGGCATATTATTAATAATTAACGAGTTTTATTACTAATGTAACTTGACTATGTGGCTAAAAATCAAACCATACATGAAATAGATACTTAGTTATAGAGTATTTGTAATGACTAATTATGTCATGATGATATGTGTATAGGATATTGTGAATCGAGTTGTTACGATTTAGCTTACACGCAAGGTAAGTTTTCTATCTCTAAACTTTCGTTGAGCAAGTTTATTAACTCTAATTATATTGTGCAAGCTCTTGAACCTTACTTCTTGATATTGATAAAGTTTCTCTAACCTTTATCTTGTTATTTTAGCATACAAGTTTCTACATTCTGATATACTAATGTTGAACAAGTTTTATCATTCAATTTACTATTTGGTATGCATGCTCAGTACTCAATTCTAAATAACCTTAGCTTAATATTGTTCAAGCAAGGTATGTTATGTTATTCAATGCTTATGCTCTTAGATTATTCTTAAAGCTTGAACTTAGTGTACAATGTTGATTCACTTATGATTTATTCCGTAGTATAATGTTATTACCTTTTTATTCAACTAATCCTTAGTTGATGTTCGTTAAACCTAAATTACCTTGAACTTGTCCAAACCAAACTTACTTTGGTGCGTACTCGTATTCTAAATGCTAAGATGAACATCCCTATTATATGGGATAATTTATGTATAGGGTTTAAATGTTTGTGCACAATACATTGTGTGACGTCTCCAAATTCGTGTAATCATCGATTACAGAACTTGGTGCTCACGATACAACATACACCATCATCTAACTAAGTAAACCTTAACAATAAGGAATAATAATACTAACTACTACATAATTATTCAAAATAAAATCCCAAGTCTTTGAAAACTTAAAACATACTGGAACCTTAAAACATACTGGAACTCAGTCTTAACGTTTATCGTTACAATACACATATGCGAAAATAATTATTTTATTACATAACCATTAGCATCACTTCATCTTGGACTTTCCCTTGTCCTTGCCCGAACCCTCAGCCTTCTTATCCTTAACTAAAAAGTGTAAACAAGAATGAGCACAAATTGCCCAGCAAGTATACGGAATAAATGGGAAATATACATCAGGATAAAGCCATTTGAATTACTAGATCTCAACAGTTGAAATATTATCAAGTGTTAAAGAAGAACATCAAGAATAAGAATTTTCAATATCATACTAAGGGGTGTGAAATACCCTGAACATATTTTCTTTCATCAAAAATCATTAGACGGTTTAACAATCCAATAAACTATAAACGGTCTCTACAAGTACGCCAGGTGATCAGCCCATTGTACCCTACATTGTGCACATGTATTAAGTTTAAAATGCATAAGCATAAATTGGACTATTTGCCCGACATCTGTTTTTCCCGTTCATTCGGGTTTTTCATCTTAGTAATCATGCGAGACCTTACCAAGGCAACTTGGATTGGTAAACATTCAATAGCTTCGAAAGATGTGTTTTAAATCATTTTTCATCAATAATAACGAGTCGGAACTAAAGGCTAGGAACATACATAGAAACAGTTCTATGATGACATGAAACTTAAAAGCATAGCCGTTAAAATAATAACTGAATAACCATTGAAAAGCTTATAAGATAATTGGAGTTTGTATAACTTTTCAACGAAGAAACTTGCACGAATAAATAACTAACACAAGTCCAATACTTACCTTTACTATGATAATATTAGTAAGGATTTAATAAATACCCAAAAGAAATTAGGGTTAGGAAACTTGCCTAATAAGCCTGCTACAATAAACGCTAGCGATTAACATTCACATAACCTAATCACACGTGTCTCGTTAATCACCATTCATACACAATCTAGTTTGAAGTAAAAGGGTCTCCTATTGGATATGCTATAAACATCATAATAGAATATATTTAGAAAATATATATGCCACCCATTTTAGATATCATAGGCAGCCCAAAACAGAACTTAAAAATGCCCAAACATAACAGTTTTTACATTTTTTTTCTCAGCTTTACCATACCTCGCTAAAACAGTCATAACTAATTCGTTTTAAAACATTTTTGAGCGATTCTTACACCCACGCGAAGCTAACTTCTGGGGCTTCAACTTTCGTTCATGGACCATCTTCAAATTCAAAGCACAAATTTCCAGAAAATCCGTGTAAGGAGACTGCTCCGAATTTGTTGGACAGATTTGACGCAACTACTTTGAAAAGTCATAACTCCTTGCTCCGAAGTCGGAATTAGTCCGTTCTGGAGTCTATGGAAAGCTTATTCAGTGTACTATAATAATCCAAAACCCCAAAAATTTTTGGAAAATGTAACTAGCCCCAGATTTGTCCTTAGGGTCAGCAGTTCACATTTTTTCGGTTTCTAACATATTTATTTTGCGACCTTACGATTTTCATATCTCACTCAATAAAGCTTTGATCCGAATGAAATTTGGACATGTTATACCTCATGCTACATAATATTTTACAAAATTATTACATGCAACAAATGGATTATCTAAGACATGATTTCGAGTGACCAAAAATCCTGAAAAATCATGCAAACTAGTTTAACCCAACTTTTGAGAAAATCATGATTTTTATTCTAGCATGCATGAGTTTGATTCCTATTATCCAGACCACTTCTAATAACATATATATACATGTTACAACAACTCATTTCTCTAACTTTTCATGTTTTGATCAAATTAGCAACTAAGAGGCATTTTATCAAATAGTTAGCATGCAAACATGAATTCTATGATTCTTTATGTAATAGTAACATGTTATAAACCAAAACTTTCATTCTTATCATCCACATAGTACTAATACACGAAATCATGGAATCACCAAGCCAAAAAAAAACATTTATCATAGCTATACATGTATTTTTCACTATTTTCCTCACGAACATACAAGTTGGTTTCATGGCTTACCTTAGATGCGAATTCTTCTTGATTTAATATGTTATAGACTCACTCCTTGCTTGCTTAGATGCTCCAAAATCTCCAGAAATCACCACAACATTTATTACTCTCAATTTCTCTTTCTTTTTGTATCTTGGTGGGATTTTTGCAAAGTGAAACATTTTTTTGTTGGGTGTATATATATATATAACTTGATAGAGCTGCTCTCTCCAGCCCCTTCATCACTCCCATCATCAGTTACATGCATAATTATCCCACTTGAATATAGTTATGGGGTGAGGAGTTAGGAACATGAAAAGGTTTGCTTATTATGTTTAAAGAGTTATTACCTTTCTTCCTCCTTATTGTTATATACGTATATACTCTCCCTTCTTGTTCCATATTATGTGACACAAGACCCCCTTCCAGCTGATGTCCAATTAAACAAATGCATTATAATGTTATTTTAATCATTTAAATACCGATTTTGACCGTTTTGACCTCCGTAGCCACACGTGTTGATACTTATATCGATATCTACTAAAGTCGACGTCCCGGACGTCATGGAACTCACCGTTTCGTCAAACTCAACTTCAAAATTCATTGTTGACAATTCGACGCTCCAAAGTGTGTTTGGGCTAAATTTAAGATAATATTATATCTAATAAAGTTCCAAGAGAAGAGATTTGACCGTATGTGATATTTTACGTCATGAAACTTCCAAGTCCATATATCTATAAATAAGAGCATTGTAAAAGAGAATGGTGGATATATAAAAATATTATGAGGCATGTCTCATTTTCGTGACACATTTTCGTGGTTACAGTCTATCCTGCCTAATTTCAACGTTTCGGACTCAAATATGCAGACCGCGTCCCTAAATTTCGCTCCAAACTCAAACTCATATTTGTAAGTCATTCCACAAAATTAATTATAATTAATTCCATCCTTAACCAATTTAAATAATTGGCCTAACCGTAACAACCATTAATATACATCTTATCACATAACATATAATAAAAATAAATACTTCATCTAAAAATAATTGTCACATAAGAATTTCACATAAGTTTGTTTATTGAAATTGTTTAATTACATGGAAAAATCTGGGATATTCCACATTGTACGAAGGGCTGATCCCCTTAAGTATGAGAAGTCCCTATAGTCTTATGACTATTAAAGTTTAAGTTGAAAGATTACTTATAACTATGGACATAATTTGTGGTCTTATGACCCTCAAATATATATTTCAGATTTTTATTATCATTGATAGAGAATATTGTTCAGTGCTATTGAGACTATTATTGGGTAGTTATTATAAAGTTTTATTCATTGTCATTTCAAGTGAGTGGTGTTTGCTCACACTTGCTTATATAACTATTACAGCTAAAGTTGAGAAGGTCGATGTACCTAGCACCAGTAAAGGGAAAGGAAAGATGGACAAGTATTGAAGACTTGTAACATGTTGACTTTTAATATTGTCAGACTTTGTTTTTAGTTATTATGATGAAGTTATTTAATTTTTCGCACTTGATATTTGTATTTAAAGGTTAAGATGACCTGGGGGATTTTATTGAAAATTACTAATGTAATCCTTTAATGGGAAGGTTTATTGTTCAATTTTATTATATTTGGGTAGTTAGAAATGAATGTTTTTATTAAATGAACACCAAATCTTGTGAGAATGAAGTACCCTGATTTGGGGGTGTCACAAGTTATTATCAAAGCCCTAGGTTATGAACCTTAGGTGCGGGAAAAGCCTTAGGAAGTAACCTTTGAAAAGATAGTAGTGATAAACTCTTATTGAGTTTCAAGGAAGAAGTAATAAAACACTTATGTGTTTATGTGATTACAACTTATGTGCTCGTGAGTGTCGAGTAGCAATGATAAGTAATTAAAACTTAAAAATTTTGTTATTAGGATGGCTAATGTAGGAGAATCAAGTCAGGCTAGGGAGGAAAAACCCAAGTGTCTAGAGAGTAGGAGCCTCGTGACATTCAGGTGGTTTAGGAACAACTATTGCCACGGGAATCATCTCCTTTGGTCACAGTGGTTGAGCATGAGGGTTTACCTGATGATGAGATAGAGACGGACGAGGAGGACCCCGTTGAGCTGCCATAGTTGAATGAGGATGAGGAGGACGAGGAGGAAGAGATTCCACTAAACTCGATCGCTGCTCGTACATACGATGAAGTATACGACCGCAATGTGGAACTTCAGGATACTGTCGAGGAGTTGGAAGACATAGTAGCTGAGCAACAGACCTCGATAGCACATAAGGACGATGAGATCCGAGATCGAGATGAACGTCTGAATAATGTTGAAGGGAAGCTGATCCACACTAAAGGAGAGAATGAAAAAATGACAGAGGAGATTGCAGAGCTGAAGAACAAGTTGAAAGAAGAATCTACTAAGAGGGCAAGAGCCAAAGACATGTATGAGGAAGCTTATCAACGAGCCGAGATAGAAGAGAGAGAAGCACACACAAAGAAGATCAAGATGGAACAGATGATTAACGTATTCAATATCGTGATTAATCGAGCACAAGATCGAGTTATGTATTATTCGATTCAGTTTGAGACACTGCCATCTTACATATTAGATCGCAGAACAATGTTCCAGATTATGGTGGAAAAGCGTCGTAAAGCTGTTCAACATCTTAGTAGGACATCGTAGGGAATGGACGAGATATGCGATTATTAATATGATAAATAATATGTAAATGCCTTGTGATATGTAATCAATGGGATATGATGTTGATGTTATCCTAAAACCTTAGTAGTTTAGGAAAGTAATGTAAATTGTGACAACCTGAAAATTTCTAAAATCTTGAATGATTAGAATAAAGGTTAAAGAATAAAACCTAGATAAGAATTTGAGGATTTGTTTAAAATTTTCAAGTAAAACCTATATGGTTTGATATTCGACTGTGAATAGAGAAAATATGGGTTACAAAATTTCTAAACCCTAGAAATGAATTAATATGTACTTGAAGGAATATTAAGTATAAGGTATTGCGATACCTGTAAATTCGATATGAACTGAATAGTCTAAGAAATATTTTATAAGTACATATGGAAATTTTATTATTGGAGATAAGATTTCACATGAAGAGGTGCTATGAGGTTAAACGAAGATGAGTATATATATAGAAATATATATACTTAGTAAGGTGCTATATATTTTAGCAAGAGGAATGATGAATTAAGTTAATGATTTAATGATCAAGATAAAACTATGTTAGTAATTAACATAGCTTGAGTGTTGGCCTTGACTGGCAAATAAGAATTTGAATAAGTATAAAGTCGTTAGTTAATACGATTAGCAATAAGATGTGATTAATTTAAAACTCAAAATTTGAGTTAGAGATAGAATTTTAAAGCATGGACTGCTCGGTTGCGTCCGGAACGTCAAGTTTAGTCGGAATGGACAATAAACACAATATGTGTAAAGGTTGACTTTTGGTCAAAGTCAACAGTTGACTTTTTATGGAGAAAAGTCAAAATTAGTGTCAGAAGTTAAATATGTTATGATTATGTGAACTATGGATATGATTAAATAAATATACATTATATAATGTGAATACATTTATTTTGTATATAGGAGTGAATTACTAATTAAGTTATGTAACCTAATATATATATTAGGTGTGGTGATTAAATAACCTAAGAGGTTATAATATGGGAGAATATTAGTATATAAATATATATACTGATATTAAGAGATTTATTTTATATATCTCAAATAATTAATTTTATAACCAAGTCTAGTTGTGTTCTGAAATTTAATAAGGGATAAGTAAGGAATTTATTTTCTAGTGTAAGAGGAAATGAAAACCCTAATTTAATGATAAGTGTAGAAAGGAATAAAATTAAAAGCAATGAGCTATAATAATATCGTAGCCCAATAATTTATTTAGAGTCCAAAAGAATTTGACTTAATGGACTAAGGAGGTTATATTATTTAAACAAGTCCAATTAATTTATTTAAGCATGTGACTTGTAGATAATATGGTTTAAGGGCGATTAAATTAATAATCTAGCCTAGTATATTATGTGTGGGACAAAAATTATAATGGCCCAATTTAATTTGTAGAGGAAGGCTAATGTTATTTTGTTAGTAAGCAAAATAAAATAATAAGTCTAATGAAATTAATTAAAAGCCCAAAGCTTAGCTCATTTGTGATGGACATGTAATAAAGTAATTAATTAAGTGTCCAAAGGGATTTTATATTGTGGCCCAAGAGTTGGCCCAAACAATGATTTAAAAAGGTCAAAATTTGATCCAAGTATAAGGAACATTTATGGGACATGTCTCAAATTTGTTTTTAACCCATTTAGTGATGATGGGCTTGATGGTTATTTAAATTAACAATTAAATTAGCTAACTTATGGCCAATTAAAGAAAAATTAATTAAGCTAGCATGTGGCAAGAAAAGGCCAAGTGGCCGAATTTTTTTGTAAAAGAAAAGAAGAGATAAGAATAAAAGAGAAGATAAAGAAAAGAGAAGAAAGAGAAAGAGAAAGAGAAAGAGAAAGAGGAAAAATAAAAAGAGAAGAGAAAGAGAGAGGTCGGGAGAAAGAGAGAAGGAGAGAAGGAGAGAAGGAGAGAAGGAAGAAGAGGCCGAAGCCCTTGAAGCTAGAAGAAGAAGGAGAAGAAGATCTCCATGGATGGAAGAGAAGGAAGAAGAAGAGGAAAAAGCAAAAGGTATAAATCCTAAAGCTTGATTTCTTTTATTTCTTTTGTAAATTGATTTAGGGGTTTTTGGTTTGGATGTGTAACCCCCTATAATCTATGTGTTTTTCTTTGATTCAAGTATGGATCCACCCATGATGGGTGTTGATTTGGTGAAAACAAAAAGGAAAAGAAAATAAAATTTCTAGTTTTGAAAATCGAAATTTCTATATACTTTGAAATTTCACCGTTTTAAATCTATAGCTCCTTTTTGCGATCCGTCAAAAAGTAGTGCTAGATATATGTGTTGGTTAGTAAACCCAAGTGAAAGGACTCAAAAATGTTGAGTTTTCATGGGGTGATGACTGATTATGTCAAAACAGTCCGGTTTTTCTAAAAAAAAATGGGCAGATTCGTGGCAGTCTGAAACGAGGGCAATTTCGTCCAGTTTTTGTACTTTAAAAATTCTGGCCTTTTGTTATGTTGTAGTACTCTGATTTATCTTTCCATAGACTCCAGAACGGACTGATTCCGACTCTGGATGAGGTAGTTATGGCGTTCGGAAGGTGTGTATCAAAACTGTCCACCAAATTCCGAACAGCCTCCTTTTTGTAAATTTTTGGACTGATTTGTTCTGATTTTGGAAAACTGTCGTGAGACAAAAGTTGTAGCCCTGGCAGTTATCTTCGCGTGGGCTCAAGAATCGCTCAAAAATGTTTTAAAACGCGAGAGTTATGGCCGTTTTAGCGAGGCTGGGTAAAATTTTCGAAAATCAAAAGTGTCCAAAAATAGGAATAATGTGATTTATGATGTGAGACCCTTTGAGTATGTCTTATGCATTATTTTGATGAAGTTTTGGGTCGGGTTTGAGGTGTTGTGATGTTTATGACATTTTGAAATGCTTAAACAAGTTTATTAATTAAGAAATAGAAAACAATTGAAACAAATTGTTTATTTATGTGATTAATGACTTGAATTATTTTTATATGACTAATAATATTGTATTGAAATATTATTAGTAGTATTTGGCTAGAATGATAGTAAAAGGTTGATAACCTTAGCGTAAAATATTATTATATAATTAATAATATTCGACGAGAGATTAAAATGAAAGATTTATGATATTTTTCAATGTAATTGTTGAAATTGATATTCAATGAAGTAAAAGTTATTTAAATTAAAGAAATAATATAGTAAATTGATTTTTACTATAAAAGCTATACATTAGCTGTTTAAACTCCGAATTTGCGAGTATAGGTAAAAGATATTTCTGAAATGAAATTTAAATGGTTTAAGTTTCAAAATGTAAAATATTTATATACTCAAATGTGACGGACCTTTATTTGGTTTAGAAAGGTTAAAATGAATTAAGTTTCTAAATAAACTAATATTCGTTTTGAGTAAGAATAAGTAATATTAGTTTGTATAAAACTAATAATCGTTATTGATGAATATACATGCATGTTTTGTAACATATTCGATTATCTAATATGTGTGTGCATGTAAATATAATTCTGTAGGAATTGTGGAGAAACTCTAAGTTAAATTTTGTGGTAATCTCCAATCAAAGCAAGTTTTTCAGTTCTATTATGTTTGTGGATGGAATGTGGTTATGTGTTAAATTACATATCATGCTCTATGAATGGTTAAAAGTCAAAATATGACTAAGTTAATTGGGTTATAGAACTCAATCTATATGTGATTACATGTTTTATGATGTAACTCGATAAATTAAAAATGTATAATGCATGAATGTATGCTTTGTAAGGAATTATTGATGCATATAGGATATGCATAGTAAAGAATATATGTTGCATGCAGATATGCATATTAAAGTAAATGTAGTGCATATGGAATTGTGTGCTATGTGAAACATGATAGATTGTTAAATTTGCTGGGCTGTCAAGCTCAATCTTGCAAACACTAACTTTTTGCAGGTTAAAGATGTTAGGCAATATTACTTTCTATACAGATGATGAAGATTGAAGATGTACAAAAATGAATACATTTCCATGAATTAGAAATGGTATAAATCTATGATTGATAGTTGTGTCAAATGTAATTGGCAGTTATGTATAGTTTGAAATGTTGAATGGTTAAAGAATGTTTATTCTGAAATGAGAATAGATATGATTCTAAAATGAATGAATCATCAATATAAAAGATATGAAGTATTGAGACTTAAGATTTTAATACATTTACACGGATTATACAAATAATATAATAAATATTTTTTTAGTATAAAAAAAGAATTGTAAAGGTTACGATTCAGGGAATGGATGACTGAAGAAAAAAAAAGGTTTAATTATTCCGATTTTTTTAGTTATTTTAACATTAAATAATATTTTAAAGCTAGAACAAGGTAGTATTAACACACAAGATCGGGAAGGAAAATAGTCTCGATTTTTGGGGCGCTACAGTTGGTATCAGAGCTGTTGGTTATGAAGCTTAGGTAGGAATACCTGAGACCAATAACCGCAGTGATTAGGATAACACTAACTCAAATAGAGTTAGTTGGTCGGTAAGATTCAAAGACGAATTTCGGCGAGTGTAAAGCACAAAGTTCCCTAACTCTGATAATAAAGTTGAACAGTAATGGTGAATAGATCAAGTCTAAAAGAATGAAAGTGCAGGGATAGGAGATCATAAAACAAAACGATCATAGTGCATGGAATTGAATCGTAATATATACGATAAGATCACTCCGTGATCTGATAAGGTTATGACAGCTAGAAAGAATCAATCTTATGATTGAAAAGTTTACAGCAAGATGTTGTGTATCAGTTGTACTATGAAATTGTACTATGAAAACTCATAAAAGAGTTATGAATTGTAAATACGGATTAATTAAAATTTGTATGGAGTAAGTGTGGAGCTAGAATTATGTGGGATTTCAATTGAGGACTCATGTCAGTAGCTGAGTTGTATGATTCCTTGTATGGGCCGAGAATTTGTACTTGGTTTTAGAATCACTTAGCTTCCTGGTCGATATAGTGGTTAGGTTGACCAATTCTTTGTATGGGCGGGGAATTGTCCGCTTAGCTTCCTATATTAATTAGTGGTCGAGTTTGGTTTGACAACCACTTAGTTTCTGGTAATGATAATCATTGGAACCTAATGTCGCGCTATTTTTTATATGCATGTTGAGAAGATGATTCTTTTCTCATGTGTATAACGAATAGGTAGAGGATATAAGGTTAAGTTGCGAGTTCTTAAAACTCATACTTATGGTAAGTTCATGAATCATAATCATATGGTATGTTTTGAACCCATCAGCGAATGGACGCCTATGGTCTGACTAGGATAAGTTCTTAAACCCATATGATTGTGGCAAGTTACTGAACCCATAATGTGTGGTAAGTTTGATGAACTGGGGTATAGTAAAGTTATGAATGAAGCATTGATGATTATAAGAATAAATAGATTTATTAAGCAAAGGATTTGAAATATCAAAATTTGTTTTTAATTATCACTTATGTACCATGTAACCTGGTGCAGAGATGATAAAAATGTGATGAAGTTGTAAATACAGGAACACTTAGTGTGAAATTGACCTTTGTGCGCGTTTTGAGTATCTTTGATAGATACCCGAGAAGTTTGAGTATCTTTGATAGATACCCGAGAAAATAAGTTCAAGATCTTGTGTGATCGCTCAGTATCTTTGATAGATACTCAAGAAGTTTGAGTATCTTTGAAAGATACCCGAGAAGTTTGAGTATCTTTGATAGATACCTGAGAAGTTTGAGTATCTTTGATAGATACCCGAGAAAATAAGTTCAAGATCTTGTGTGATCGCTCAGTATCTTTGATAGATACCCGAGAATTTTGAGTATCTTTGATAGATACCCGAGAAGTTTGAGTATCTTTGATAGATACCCGAGAAAATAAGTTCAAGATCTTGTGTGATCGCTCAGTATAAATGGTGTAAAGTGCACGGTGTAAGGTGTAAGGTGAATTTCGGGGACGAAATTCTTATAAGGAGGGGTGAATGTGACAACCCGAAAATTTCTAAAATCTTGAATGATTAGAATAAAGGTTAAAGAATAAAACCTAGATGAGAATTTGAGGATTTGTTTAAAATTTTCAAGTAAAACCTATATAGTTTGATATTCAACTTTCAATAGAGAAAATATGGGTTACAAAATTTCTAAACCCTAGAAATGAATTAATATGTACTTGAAGGAATATTAAGGATAAGGTATTGCGATACCTGTAAATTCGATGTGAACTGAATAATCTAAGAAATGTTTTATAAGTACATATGGAAATTTTATTATTGGAGATAAGATTTCACATGAAGAGGTGCTATGAGGTTAAACGAATATGAATATATATATATATATATATATATATATATATAGAAATATATTTACTTAGTAAGGTGCTATATATTTTAGCAAGAGGAATGATGAATTAAGTTAATGATTTAATGATCAAGATAAAACTATGTTAGTAATTAACATAGCTTGAGTGTTGGCATTGACTGACAAATAAGAATTTGAATAAGTATAAAGTCGTTAGTTAATACGATTAGCAATAAGATGTGAGTAATTTAAAACTCAAAATTTGAGTTAGAGATAGAATTTTGAAGCATGGACTGCTCGGTTGCGTCTGGAACGTCAAGTTTACTCGGAATGGACAATAAACACAATATGTGTAAAGGTTGACTTTTGGTCAAAGTCAACAGTTGACTTTTTATGGAGAAAAGTCAAAATTAGTGTCAGAAGTTAAATATGTTATGATTATGTGAACTATGGATATGATTAAATAAATATACATTATATAATGTGAATACATTTATTTTGTATATAGGAGTGAATTACTAATTAAGTTATGTAACCTAATATATATATTAGGTGTGGTGATTAAATAACCTAAGAGGTTATAATATGGGAGAATATTAGTATATAAATATATATACTAACATTAAGAGATTTATTTTATATATCTCAAATAATTAATTTTATAACCAAGTCTAGTTGTGTTATGAAATTTAATAAGGGATAAGTAAGGAATTTATTTTCTAGTGTATGAGGAAATGAAAACCCTAATTTAATGATAAGGGTAGAATGAAATAAAATTAAAAGCAATGCGCTATAATAATATCATAGCCCAATAATTTATTTAGAGTCCAAAAGAATTTGACTTAATGGACTAAAGAGGTTATATTATTTAAACAAGTCCAATTAATTTATTTAAGCATGTGACTTGTAGATAATATGGTTTAAGGGCAATTAAATTAATAATCTAGCGTAGTATATTATGTGTGAGACAATAATTATAATGGCCCAATTTAATTTATAGAGGAAGGCTAATGTTATTTTGTTAGTAAGCAAAATAAAATAATAAGTCCAATGAAATTAATTAAAAGCCCAAAGCTTAGCTCATTTTGTGATGGACATGTAATAAAGTAATTAATTAAGTGTCCAAAGGGATTTTATATGGTGGCCCAAGAGTTGGCCCAATCAATGATTTAAAAAGGTCAAAATTTGATCCAAGTATAAGGAACATTTATGGGACATGTCTCAATTTTTTTTTAACCCATTTAGTGATGATGGGCTTGATGGTTATTTAAATTAACAATTAAATTAGCTAATTTGTGGCCAATTAAAGAAAAATTAATTAAGCTAGCATGTGGCAAGAAAAGGCCAAGTGGCCGAATTTTTTTGTTAAAGAAAAGAAGAGATAAGAATAAAAGAGAAGATAAAGAAAAGAGAAGAAAGAGAAAGAGAAAGAGGAAAAAGAAAAAGAGAAGAGAAAGAGAGAGGTCGGAGAAAGATAGAAGGAGAGAAGGAAGAAGAGGCCGAAGCCCTTGAAGCTAGAAGAAGAAGGAGGAGAAGATCTCCATGGATGGAAGAGAAGAAGAAGAAGAGGAGGAAAAAGCAAAAGGTATAAATCCTAAAGCTTGATTTCTTTTATTTCTTTTGTAAATTGATTTAGGGGTTTTTGGTTTGGATGTGTAACCCCCTATAATCTGTGTTTTTCTTTGATTCAAGTATGGATCCACCCATGATGGGTGTTGATTTGGTGAAAACAAAAAGGAAAAGAAAAGAAAATTTCTAGTTTTGAAAATCGAAATTTCTATATACTTTGAAATTTCACCGTTTTAAATCTATAGCTCCTTTTTGCGATCCGTCAAAAAGTAGTGCTAGATATATGTGTTGGTTAGTAAACCCAAGTGAAAGGACTCAAAAATGTTGAGTTTTTATGGGTTGATGACTGATTATGTCAAAACAGTCCGGTTTTTCTAAAAAAATGGGCAGATTCGTGGCAGTCTGAAACGAGGGCAATTTCATCCCGTTTTTGTACTTTAAAAATTCTGGCCTTTTGGTATGTTGTAGTACTCTGATTTATCTTTCCATAGACTCCAGAACGGACTGATTCCGACTCTGGATGAGGTAGTTATGGCGTTCGGAAGGTGTGTATCAAAACTGTCCACCAAATTCCGAACAGCCTCCTTTTTGTAAATTTTTGGACTGATTTGTTCTGATTTTGGAAAAATGTCGTGAGACAAAAGTTGTAGCCCTGGCAGTTATCTTCGCGTGGGCTCAAGAATCGTTCAAAAATGTTTTAAAACGCGAGAGTTATGGCCGTTTTAGCGAGGCTGGGTAAAATTTTCGAAAATCAAAAGTGTCCAAAAATAGGAATAATGTGATTTATGATGTGAGACCCTTTGAGTATGTCTTATGCATTATTTTGATGAAGTTTTGGGTCGGGTTTGAGGTGTTGTGATGTTTATGACATTTTGAAATGCTTAAACAAATTTATTAATTAAGAAATAGAAAACAATTGAAACAAATTGTTTATTTATGTGATTAATGACTTGAATTATTTTTATATGACTAATAATATTGTATTGAAATATTATTAGTAGTATTTGGCTAGAATGATAGTAAAAGGTTGATAACCTTAGCGTAAAATATTATTATATAATTAATAATATTCGACGAGAGATTAAAATGAAAGATTTATGATATTTTTCAATGTAATTGTTGAAATTGATATTCAATGAAGTAAAAGTTATTTAAATTAAAGAAATAATATAGTAAATTGATTTTTACTATAAAAGCTATACATTAGCTGTTTAAACTCTGAATTTGCGTGTAGAGGTAAAAGATATTTCTGAAATGAAATTTAAATGGTTTAAGTTTCAAAATGTAAAATATTTATATACTCAAATGTGAGGGACCTTTATTTGGTTTAGAAAGGTTAAAATGAATTAAGTTTCTAAATAAACTAATATTCGGTTTGAGTAAGAATAAGTAATATTAGTTTGTATAAAACTAATAATCGTTATTGATGAATATACATGCATGTTTTGTAACATATTTGATTATCTAATATGTGTGTGCATGTAAATATAATTCTGTAGGAATTATGGAGAAACTCTAAGTTAAATTTTGTGGTAATCTCCAATCAAGGCAAGTTTTTCAGTTCTATTATGTTTGTGGATGGAATGTGATTATGGTTAAATTACATATCATGCTCTATGAATTGTTAAAAGTCAAAATATGACTAAGTTAATTGGGTTATGGAACTCAATCTATATGTGATTACATGTTTTATGATGTAACTCGATAAATTAAAAATGTATAATGCATGAATGTATGCTTTGTAAGGAATTATTGATGCATATAGGATATGCATAGTAAAGAATATATGTTGCATGCAGATATGCATATTAAAGTAAATCTTGCAAACACAAACTTTTTGCAGGTTAAAGATGTTAGGCAATATTACTTGCTATACAGATGATGAAGATTGAACGATGTGCAAAAATAAATACATTTCCTTGAATTAGAAATGGTATAAATCTATGATTGATAGTTGTGTCAAATGTAATTGGCAGTTATGTATAGTTTGAAATGTTGAATGGTTAAAGAATGTTTATTCTGAAATGAGAATAGATATGATTCTAAAATGAATGAATCATCAATATAAAAGATATGAAGTATTGAGACTTAAGTTTTTAATACATTTACACGGATTATACAAATCATATAATAAATATGATTTTAGTATAAAAAAAAGAATTGTAAAGGTTGCGATTCAGGGAATGGATGACTGAAGAAAAAAAAAGGTTTAATTATTCTGAATTTTTTTAGTTATTTTAACATTAAATAATATTTTAAAGCTAGAACAAAGTAGTATTAACGCACAAGATCGGGAAGGAAAATAGTCTCGATTTTGGGGGCGCTACATAAATAGCAGTGATTCTATTGTTCGTATGTTTCCTAAAATATTATGAATGAATAAAAGTTATTATTTTATTTTATTTAAAGTGTTATGTGTTATGTGATGATTTATTTTATGGGATGCAATTTAAGTAGAAAATACTTAAAGGAATTGAGTAACAATCTAATAGGTGTATTTTAACAAAAACTGCCTCTAAGACGTCAACCACGATAGAGGACCCCTGAGGGATCTACCAACAATAATAACGTTGAAGCTAACCTCATTCAGTAGCTAGTGACGTTACTGACGGGTGCATTGCAGAATCAATCGCAGAATCAAGCTACAACTTTTAAGGATTTCAAGGCGGTTGGACCACCATAATTCTGTGGGTTCATGAATCCATTTGAGGCATAGACCTGGATCATGGAGATGGAGAAAGTTTTCGATGTTGCTAGAGTAGGGGAGAATCAGAAGACTGCTTTTGCAACATTTATGTTGAAAGATGAGGCTAGTTATTGGTGGCAAGCCAATAAAACTCGAGGAAGACAAGGGCTGATAACTTGCGATAGGTTTAAGAAGATATTCTTCGAGACTTATTTCCAGAAGAGTTCGAAGAATCAGTTGGAGGTGCAGTTTTTAGAATTGAAGCAGGGAAAAATGACGGTATCAGTGTATATCGAAAAATTTAACGAGTTGGCGAGGGTTGCACCATATCAAGTCAACACAGATGAAAGCCAATTATAAAGTTGTTTTCATAAGTTTATAGATGAGTTATAGTAAATTGATTCATGTTATGTATTTATTTATGAAGGAAATCATATTATAGTGAATTGGTATGAATATAAATGAATATGGCTTCGTTTTTCTGTAAAATTGAGGTTTAGTTCTTTGTATAACATAGAACTTGACTACTGATTTTGGAAGTAGATGAAGAAACTAAAACAAAGTATTTTGAAGTAACTGTTTTGGTTGAAAAACAAAATCATAGTGATGATTTTCACTAAAAATGTCAAAAAGTGAAGTTTTAGCAAAAACAGTGAAATTACAGGTTTTAAATTCGATGTTTATATTTTTATATGGGTAAAATCATGTTAAGAGACCTTAAATTATGTTTGTGTGAAGTCTATATTTGTATTACGTGTTAATTTAGTTCTTAGGAAGTAGCTTGTAGACCAAAATTGGCGTTTATATTGTTGTCGAAGTTGGTCGCCGGGTACTATAATTCGACACCGCAGCGCGGCCTTGCAGTACAAGTCTCGCGCCACAGTGCCAGCGCCACGCCGCAGCGCCAAGAATTGGCATGTGTCTCGCATAGCAGCGCCAGCGCAACGCCGTCCCACAATGTAAACTGTGGCGCCGCAATGTGTGACTGTTAGGATGTAATTTTGGTATTACTGTACTAAGAATGACCGTATTATTAATAATTAATGAGTTTTATTACTAATGTAACTTGACTATGTGGTTAAAAATCAAACCATACATGAAATAGATACTTAGTTATAGAATATTTGTAATGACTAATTATGTCATGATGATATTTGTATAGGATATTGTGAATCAAATTGTTACGGTTAAGCTTACACGCAAGGCAAGTTTTTTATCTCTAAACTTTCGTTGAGCAAGTTTATTAACTCTAATTATATTGTGCAAGATATTAAACCTTACCTCTTGATATTAAGCAAGTTTCTCTAACCTTTAACATGTTATTTTAGCATGCAAGTTTCTACATTCTGATATACCAATGTTGATCAAGTTTTATCGTTCAATTTACTATTTGGTATACATGTTCAGTACTGAATTCTAAATAACCTGAGCTTAATATTGTTCAAGAAAGGTATGTTATGTTATTTAATGCGTATGCTATTAGATTATTCCTAAAGAATGACCTTAGTATACAATGTTGATTCACTTGTGATTTATTCCATAGTATAATGTTATTACCTTTTTATTCAACTAATCCTTAGTTGATGTTTGTTATACCTAAATTACCTTGAAACTTATCCAAACCAAACTAACTTTACTGCAGACTCGTATTCTAAATGTTGAGATGAACAACCCGATTATAGAGGATAATTTATGCATATAGTTGAAATGTTTGCACACAATACATTGTACGAAGGGCTGATCCCCCTTAAGTACGAGGAGTCCCTATAGTCTTATGGTTGTTAAAGTTTAAGTTAAAAGATTACTTATAACTATGGACATAGTTCGTGGTCTTATGACCCTCAGATATATATTTTAGATTTTTACTATCATTGATAGAGCATATTGTTCAGTGCTATTGAGCCTATTATTGGGCACTTGTTATAAATTTTTATTCATTGTCATTTCAAGTGAGCCTTGTTTGCTCACTATTGTTTATATAACTATTAAAACTAAAGTTGAGAGGGTCGATGTACCTAGCACCAGTAAAGGGAAAGGAAAGATGAACAAGTATTGAAGACTTGTAACATGTTGACTTTTAATATTGTCAAAATTTGTTTTTAGTTATTATGATGAAGTTATTTAATTTTTCGCACTTGATATTTGTATTTAAAAGTTAAGATGACCTGGGAGATTTTATTGAAAATTACTGATGTAATCTTTTAATGAGAAGATTTATTGTTCAATTTTATTATATTTGGGTAGTTAGAAATGAATGTTTTTATCAAATGAACACCAAATCTTGTTGGAATGAAGTACCCGGATTTGGGGGTGTCAAGTCCTCTTGGAAGTCCTTGAATCAATCAGCTCGAACCAATCCTTCTTGAACTCAAAATTTGCCAAAAATTACGTTTTATGCCCGTACCCAGCTGACGTTTTTTGCACGGATATTGTAAGAACCCGAATTTTCAAAAAATATTCAAATAAGAATTTAGTAGATAAAATTCTTAAAGCATGAGATGGGTTCGAATAAGAATATATATATATATATATATATATATATATATATATATATATATATATATCTGTGTGTGTGTGTGTGTGTGTGATACGAGGTATGTAGTATTGTGTTACATAGGATAATATGCGCTATGTAATAAATTTATATCATTATTATGACTTGTAAAGATGAATTGTACGAGTACGTATCGAGTCTAAGGTAGTGCAACCGTACTCTTTAATGGTTGATGTATAGGAGCTGGGTTTAGACTTGTATGCATAGACGTTGTTGATGAGAGAATGAAATTGATATACCTTTAAATTGGTTAGAGAATTATTAAGTAAGTTGATACACGACGATAAGTGAAGTTTAAAGGAATATATATGTATGTGTTATATTCGAGTATTGTGTTATTGGTAGTAAGAAACCGTAAAGGAGATGAATAGTTGGTTAAACTAATAAAGGAAATAGAGTTTTAAAACTTGAAGTGTGATCCTTAATTTGTTAAGGAAAATAGTAACCGATGGTGTGAAATCAAAGAGGGGATTAATGTTAGACGAGGTAACACTTAAGGAGGATGTGTAAAGTATTTAGAAGCGTAGGTTTCAGATCTGCTGATGCAAAAGTTATCTGCCTCTGATTTTGGTGTGGTGCAGCTGTGCCATTACAAAGCCTATGACCAGCGCAGCTACGCCGGTCTGTAGGACCCGTTTTTGAAATTTAAAATTTAAGAAATTGGTATTAAGGACACGTAAGGATAATAAAAATCTTAAATGATGATTAAGTTATCCATGAATAGATTTGAATAAGGTTTAATTAGTTAACCAGGATTAATTAAGTGATATTATGCAATATTATATTTTATTAATTAGTGAAGTGCATGATGATTATCGAAAAGAAAATATAAATTGTTAATGGTTGTTGTAGAATATTTATTAATTGATACTGATAATTAATTAATGACCTGTGGTTATTATTGTTAGCAATATGTCTATAAATATAATAAGAATTATATAGATAATTAATGGTTATAGAGATCCATAATTACATTAATCAATGATGAATGGATTAATTTATATTGGTGTTAATTAATCAAGGAAGTGAATAATTTAATTATTTGACATAAAATAAATAAGTAAATTATTAATATAATGAGATTATATTGACTGTTATGTGCAAGTGTGAAATAATTAAATATATTTAAGGAATACAACTGCGTTGTATAGTGTAGTACGACACTTATGTGACTATACTATATATAGTAACTATATATCAATATTTATTGAAACTATATGCTAGGAACACATCATGAAATATGTATGTAACAATATGCATGTGGGTAGGCATTAAAATAAAATGTACATGGATTATATGTATGGTTAATATCTACTGCCTTGAAATATTAATTATGTAAAGGATATTGTGACATTAAATTATAACTAATGTATGATTAATATGTGTATACAATATAACATAAGAATAAGTGTTGTGTATAAGTGTATAGTCTAGTGTTGCAAACATGCTGAGTAAATGAGATTGTCCCAAAATTAGTGTCCTATTTGCTCTCACTTCTCAGTCACGTGTTTGGCAAAAAAAAGGCTAAGGCCTATTCCTCTTTTCTTCTTCCAAGCTTAAGCTAGCAATCTAGATGACAATGATGCATAAGGGAGTGGACATAATGATGTAAATCAACTACCATCCAACATCTCCTTGTTAACCTTCATACAATCCTTCAATCCATGAGTTTAATTAAGTGGGAGATGACAATATTTCATTTTTTGTTTCTCTATAAATGCAACTCATCTCCTTCTATTTTCCATTGCTGAGAATTGCTAAGTGTGAGATTGAGAGCATATAAGTGTTCTAAGAACTTTGGAGTTCATTAGGAGAAAATCCATTTCACATTACAAAGGTATAATCCCTCTTACTTGCTTTCCATTTCATTATCTGCCAAAACAGAGTTCTTGAGTCTTGAATTTCAATTTCTTGATTATGTAGAGTTGGATGTTAATGAGGTTGTGTAATGGTTATATAATTTTTATATGACCATGTAAGTATGTTTAAGCTGTTATATGACTTTTTAGAATCAAATTCATGAGTAATTTCTATGATTGGGCTAGTTTTCTAACGAAGCAGACTGTTCTTGGCTTGAACCAGACATGGCACAGCTGCGCCGAATTAACACTGAAGCGCAACGCAGCTGTGCCGGCCTTTGATTTTAGTTCTGCTTTCTGTTTTAAAGTCTGATCAGTGTTGGTAAAGTACTATGACATAAACTAGCATGTAAGCATGTGTAATGTGTATACAAAAGTATGTTACCCTAATGTGAGCATGTTTTACTAGATTAGCATACATGATTAATGAAAGTGTAAAGTTTAAATTGGATTTAGAACTTTAGAAATGAACTTGATAGGTATGTATGCCATATCTATATACTGACTTGGTAATTATGTTGGTATGGTTTATAAATGCATGAATAACCCGTTAATATGTGTTTATATGATTCGTAAAGAAGTATGAACATGTTGAACTTATTAGTAAGCTTCACTAATGAAAATACGAACTTTGATGAGACTCATGTTCTACAAGTTTTGATCGTAGTAGTCTATATACATGATGGATTTCATATGTAAATGAGCATGATATGAGGTTTATAGTGTCTTGCCCTGATCAAACTTATTAGACCTTGTGTTAGAGAAATTTTCAAGAAAAACTTAGTATAATAAGCTAATGAACATGAATGCTATAAGATATAGCTTCTAAACTTGAAAATATGTTAACATGGTTTATTTACTTATGGTAAGAGTTTCACAGTTGATTTATATGTGCTATATTGCATCATTCATGTATGATGATTTCAAAGGCAACCTCAAGCATGTTTTTGAACTTAAGTTGCATTATATATAAATATTTAGATTTTAAAGGCTTGAGATGTCATGTTATGTTTCATTATGTCTCCAAACATAAGTTGTATATGTTAAACATAATGAAAGTAAACCAATCATGAGGTTAAAACATGTTTTATAGTGTTAAACGATGCTAGCTATGAGTAAAAGATATGAATATATATGAGCATGTGTAGTACGGATTATGTGACCTCTTTATGAGAACATAAGGCTAATTAGTACACCTAGTGATTACATAACCCTATTTCGTTTTGATTTCGTGAAAATCCTAAAATAAAGCCCATAACATATAAGGTTGATCATGAAGTGGTCATACAAGTATGTAAATACCTCTAGTGTGTATGCATGAGAATTATAAAAGTCTAAATGTGTTAAAGTTTGGACTGAAACCAGAAAATAGATATTCAACTTTGGTCTGGCCAGGGGACGGTGCAGCTGCGCCAGTCCCAAGCCTAAACTCAGCGTAGCTGCGCAACATAACAGTTTGATCTAGACATTTTATTTGCTTTCTGAGTTTGGCAACTTATTTATAGTACTATGCTAAGCTATAGTACTTGACATGGATGATGTTTTAAGCCTAAGAGCATGTAATGGTTATATAAAACCCAAATTTGTTAAAGTTTATTAAAGTTTGCAAAATTCAAGAACTATATGAAACATTCATCTATGAGTTTGAAATGTTTAACGAACACATAGCGATTCATGTGTATAATAGATTTATGAATGTTGATATTAAACATTTGTAGCTAAGGTGTACAATACATACCTAGCTATTCTAAGCGTATGGTGAGAAAGTGAAGTGCAGGTTTTACAAACCAAGTTAAGAAACAATATTTGTTCTTATATTAAGAATGTATGAAATATATGACTAATGAATGTGAATCCATGATTATATAACTGTGTAGAAATACACGAAGTACAGATAACTATAAGCAGTTAAGTCGTAGTTGCTAAACTGCGAATCAGGTAAGTCTTTCCATTCCTATTCGTTATATGATTTCGATAACTGTTAGTTGAGCTATATAATGCCATGAGAATGTTGGTGTATATATATGAAATGCATATGAGATGTGTATGATATGTGAAAGTTGATCTTTGATGATATGCTTTTGAAATAAACCAAATGCCTGTTATGTGAGAAGTAACATGCGTGGTAAATTATTAATTGATTATGAAGGCATGAACTGAGTATACTATTATATGCTATGTGCTGTATGAAAACTATTAGAATTGATGGGCTATCCAGCTCACCCTTACAAATAACCACTTTTGCAGGTTAAGGACTCATGGTAAAATTACATGCTACTTGATTGATAAAGTTCAATAGCATCAAAGGAGATTGATTGATTTATTTAAATATAGGCTCTAGAACCAAGTTTAGGTTCTAGGAGATGTACATGATAGTAGTTTACGATGTGTAATACATGTTAAGTTGGATTATGTGATACATAGAGGAATCCGAATCGAGATGTAAAAAATTTATGTAGTAATTGAATAGAATGAATCATAGCATAATTTTATTCAAGGGATTGTAATCGATTTAAGTTAGGAAATCAATAAAAGATTTGTTTTCAAATGAGATTGACAAAGTTTAAATTATTATGCATATTTTTATATCATCGAATATGATGTATTACTGGAATTGTAAATGACCAAGATTTAAAACTTATAAAAGTTTGGGGTCATTATATAGATCCTAAAAATGGAAATAATTTATATTCTAAATTGTAATAAGCAAGGTTATATTCATTAAGTTATGAATAAAAGATTTAATAGTTTGACGATAGTAGTATCGTGCCGGACCAAATTCGGGGTTTGAAGGGACCCGGATTTGGGGGCTTCACATGTTGGTATCAAAGCTATAGGTTATAAACTTAGATAAGTGTATCTTAGGCTATAACCTGAGAGAGATAAAGATAAAGATTAAAATATATATAAGTGAAGATTCAAAGAAGAATCTGGAAGTATCTAAGAGAATGAGAATTCAGGAGTTTCCTAACTCCGATAATAAAAATGTTAAGATGGTGTCTATATGACAAAGATAATAAGAATAAACTAGAGTGAAGTTTAGTTGATAACATGGAAAGAACCCTATGGTAAATTAATGATCACGACGTGATCAAAATGAGCTATAAAGTGATAAATAGTCTGTAACGACTAAGTGTGTAAGACCCTGAATTTTATGAAATAAAAGTATTCATTTTTCTTATAATTGTTATGTTATTTAGTAAATGGTTTAATTGATAAAGTTTAAAGTTAAGGGTGACATTAGAAAATTTTGCAAAATAAGTAAGTTGATATAAAATATTCGTTTAACAAGGAATATTCGTACGACGACACAATCATTGGTGGACCCCACAACGGAGGTACTGTCGTAGTTAGAAAATGACTGAAATATTTTCAAATAGTTGAACTACCCAATAATAAAAGAACATTAATACATGTGGTTGCATAGTAGCACACGATATTGATTATTGATGTTTACGTGAGAAGTCACTCAATTATACTCAATTATTGCTACAATAATTGCTGCATAGTATCTTACGTTATTTGATTCAATTATTGTCACAGTATCATCTGCATAATATTTTATATAATTTAATTAATAATTGAGATGACAAGTTATTCATATTATTATTTGAAATATTGACGATGTCTAGAAAGTTCTGTCGAGGAGAGGTTTGCTCACCTAATTGCGTGCCAATAGGGAGAAATCCTTATCAGAAAGTCACCTCTTTCCTGGAAATGATCTGGTTGATAAATATTATGAGTTATAATATTAATGATGAATAATTGTTTATAGATTAAAAATGTGTTTATTAAAGATAAGTGATTTGTGGTACATATTTATTCAATTTTTGATATAAATAAATGGGTTTGTTATAAGGTGTTTGTTATAAGTTTGGCTTATTATTCAATGAGGGGATGTGCTAATTTCTCAGACCGTTGGTTGAAGTTATAATAGTAAATCAATATGGATCGTTGGTTGAAGATATAATATTAAATCAATATGGACCGCTGGTGGAAAGTTATGATAGTAAATCAATATGGATCGCTGGTTTAAAGTAAATCAGTATGGACCATTGCTTTAAGTTTTAATAGTACATCAATATGGGTCATATGTTTAAAATTAAATTAATCTAGGACGTTCATGAATTAGTTACTATTCAGTTCTTTTTCCTATAAATAGAAGCTCATTCCTTCATTATTTCATATGAATTCACTAAAACTCTAGAGAGAGAAACTATAAAGAGAAAGAAGAGGAGTATTCTGCTACTACCCTACTTACGTATTCAATCTTTTACTAAGGTAAGGGGTGTTATTTATTTCATATTCGCTTACAATATTATTTTTTGTATTCGTAAGAAATATTATCTTTGTTCACTATTCGTAAGGGGTATTATTTGTTGTATTCGTTAGGGATATTATTTCTTTCATATTCATGAAGAGAGTTATTTTCTTTCAATACTCGTAACGGTTGTTATTCCATTCTTTATTATTTCGTGGGAATAACTTGTCTACGCGGACTACCACATGCATGGTGAAATCTTTTCTTATTCCATTATTTATTATTATGTGGGAATAACCTGTCTACGCGGACTACTGTATGCATGGTGAAATCTTTTGTTATTCCATTCTTTATTATTCTGTGGGAATAACCTGTCTACGCGGACTACCGCATGCCTGGTGAATAACCCTTCGTATTCAATTGTTATTAAATTGTGAAAATGATCTATCTACGCGGATTACCGCATGACAGTGAAAATTCATTTGCAGTTTCGTATATTATTTCTTTTCATATTCTTAAATCTAACCTTACCATGGTAAGTATTGCTTCTATAATTCCTGAAATTAGTGGAATATCCTTGAGTTTTGCGCTTCATCTAGTATCGTTTCATTGGAATATTGATATGAACTTTCTTATTAAATATCAATATTTTCACCCTGGGTACTATTCACAAGTTACTATTCACTCGATTACTATTCACTCAGTTACTATTCACTTGAATATTATTCTCTCGAGGATTCGTGGTACTTTTTATACCGAGTTACTATTCATGAGTTAATATTCACTCAGGTATTATTCACTCAAGTATTAATCACTTGGGTATTCGGGGCATTTTTCATGCCGGGGTACTATTTATGTTGTACTATTCCCGAAGTACTATTGACATGGTAATATTCACGACAAATATTGATTTTTTTTTGTCCAAGATTATTTTTGATACATGAATATTATTCTTGAATTTTACTCCATAAAGCAGTATCATGTTGACAATTTTGATATTTTTAAACTCTGGATAAATTTAAAGTCTTTAATATTTATCCTTGATCTCGTTTAATTGAATTCTTATATCATTGTCATCATTCTCATGCTTATATTATGATAAAAGTCATATATGGCTTACGTGCGTAGATGTACTATTGATTGGAATGATTATGACTAGGGATTATTCGGTATAATCATGACCATAATGTTACAATTGATGTGGTAAAAGTTCTCATTGGCCCGTAGTGCATTGATGGACAGTTATTGGTATGATCATGACCATTGATGATTACATGAATATCCTTGACCCCTAGTGCAGGGATGATTCGATGATGTGGTTTATTTATTAAGCTGAGTCTCAGCGACAAAGTTGATAAAAAACTTTTTAAATCATAGAAGATAGTAGATATCATGCTCTACTTGACTCTTCTAATGGATTGCTTGTTCCGCTGCAGTTAAACTTGATGTTTATTGTATTTTATCAGTTTAACACTGTTGAAGGGTAACGATAATTTATTCTGCATTATCTTAGTCATAATATTTCTTACTGGGCTAGTTGAGCTCACCCTTTTGTTTTCATTATTCTCTTCAGGAAATGAGAATGTAGCCGGGACTAGTCGGGGAACAGAGTGACAATCCGAGATGGTGGCTTTATTAGTCCTCACTATTCTATGAAATAGTGTGATAATAAATGTAATGAGGACTTCATTTGAGTTTGAATACTGTCTATGAGACAATATTCGTGTAAAAACTCTAAGCTACGCTGTTGTCGTATTGTATAAAAGAAGTTGTATTTGATTTTTGTACCATATATTTGGCGACTCATAATGGGCGATGTATACCTATTTTTGGGGCGTCACAGTTGGTGTCAAAGCTTAGGGATATGATCCATGGCTGAGATGTGAGAATAGAACTAGGAGGGGAGATACGGGTAATTCTTTCGCTAGTATGACCTTCCTAAGTTTATTTGGTATTTATTTGGTCGGTCAAAGTATAGGGATAATATGTGACATGTCAATTAACCCTTGTTTTGTGACAGTGTTCAAAAATGGCATCTGCTCTTCGGGAAATAATTCTTAAAAAATAGAGTCTTAAATCTCTCCCAAGTTACTATCTCTTCTCCTGCTCTCTACTGATTTGCCTACCACTGATAAGTGGGTTTTATACCCACGAATTGGCTCCTAATTCAAGCTTAATCAGTGTTAATTCCTTGATTTTATGTTTTATTTTTACTTGTTTAGTGTTTTTTTTTTGTGTTTAGGTGTGGTGGATTGGCTATTGGACTAAATTGGTGAAATAAAGGTGAAATATGACAAGAAAAGGAGCAAAACATGACAACTAATAGAAAGGAGCGCCGCTGGGGCGGGCCCTGATAGGCCTAATATCCCCGCCGGGACGGGGGGTCTTGATACGAGTTAGTAGAAGCTATTCCAGTCGGGGCTGGCTATTTCCTATATAAAACTGCCGCCGGGGCAGGGGGTGCAAACTCAATTAATAGAAGCTATGCCAGTCAAGCTGGCTATTTACACAGTAACAACCCCACTGGGGAGGGGTACAGGGAAGAGAAGTCCTACTTGGTTTCAAATGCTGCAGAAACATAAGCTTGAGTGTTGGCAATGACATGGAACTCTATCATTCATGGAATTGTAATCAAAATAATTTCTTTGGTATACAAATTAACAACAAACACAAGATTGATCATCATACAAACAAATATATCATTAAAGACAGATTTTTTGAGCAAGAGCATTGGAGGATTACTTTGAAGGCAATTTCACAATAGTTGAGGATTGAAGCTAGAGATAAGGGTGGTTCTGGATTTATTCTTCTTATTTAGTTTAATTTCTATAATTGGGATGAAGTTTACTTTAATTAATTTAGTTTTTAAATTATTGACGATGAGCTAAATTCTTTATTAGGCTTATAACGGATCTTTGAGTGGAACGCTGATTATATAACTTTGGTTTTCAGTTTAATAAGATATTTCTCAGTTTATCTATATTGATTTGTGCTTAAATTTATAAATTGCTTGATCACCAATTTTATGTGAACTTGTATGAACTCGAGAGATGAAATACGAGTCTAGACTTAGTCAATATAGCATGTGTTCTTGAATTCTGTGAATGAATGGAATCTTGATGAATGTTAGGGTAGAGATATGCCTAATGTCACATGTAATCGGATAGAGAAGTTGGACTTAAACATTCTTTGATTGTAATTCAAATAGAGATATAGTGAGTTAATTAATTAAGGTGTTTAACTTAATTCTATCTAATTTATGGATTTGAGTTAATACGGTATTAGTGCATCGAGAGATGACTAGTTCTACTTGCGTGTTCTTGATTAATAAACTGAGATAGTGAATTAAACTGGAATAAGGTTTACTAATCAGAGTGATGCTTGGAGTGAAGTTGTAAGCCTAATTCTCCAATATTTGTTTGAAAATTCAGTTTTTAGGGTTTGTTGATTGTTTGGTAATTTTAGTGTTTTTAATATTATTAGTTATAATTCTAAAATTGGTTGGTTTAATAAAATTTGGATTAATAGGAAATTGGTAATTGTGAGGATTAATTTCTGGCTAATCTCTGTGGGAACGATACGTGACTTATCATTAAATTACATGTTGACCATGTATACTTGCGTTCTATGCGTATATAGATTTTACCCAACAAGTTTTTGGCGCCATTTCCGGGGACTAGTATAGATTTTAATAATTTTGCAATATTAGTTTAATTAGTCCAGTTTTACTTAAACATTTTTTTTATTTTGTTCTTTCTATTTCAGGTTCTTGATGTCGGTTTTTGCAAACTCAGCCCAAAAACCCAGACTTGCTTCCTTTGGAGGACGATATCGAGAAACGGTTTCAGAGGTTAAGTAAGTGGATTAAAAACATGAGGGGAGACTTTGAGAATTCTATAAAAGAAGAAGTAATGGCTGCCGAAGACCAGAACGCGTTGAGAGATTTTGTTACACCTAAGGTGACTAAGCTTCAGATGAGTATCACCAAGCCAGTGATTGCTGCAAACACGTTTAAAATCAAGCTTGGGACTATCCAGATGATTCAGAACTCAGTAAAGTTTAGGGGACTTGCAAATGATGATCCGAATGAACATTTGATCAGCTTTTTGGAGATATATGACACTTTCAGGTATAATGGGGTGTCGAATAAAGAAGTCAGGATTCGCTTGTTCCCATTCACTCTGCATGACAAGGCGAAGAGTTGGTTACACAAATTACCATCGGGCTCAATAACTACATGGGAAGACATAGTACATAAATTTCTAGCTAAATTCTTCCCACCAGCAAAGACTGCAAAAATAAGGAATGAGATTACTATGTTTGAACCGCAGCATGGGGAATCATTATATGAGGCATGGGAAAGATACAAGGAATTGCTTAGGAAATGCCCACATAACGTATTACAAAAATGGCTATAGATGAACACATTCTACAATGGGTTAAATGGGAATCTCAGGACAAGTATCGATGCAGCTTCGGGTGGGGCATTTATGGCTGAGAGATAATAGGAAGCGTATGAGTTAGTTGATACAATGGCGGCTAACAACTACCAGTGGACTACTTCGAGGATGACACAACAGAAGGTGGCAGGGGGTTTAGAGGTAGATGGAGTGACCGTGTTAACAACATAAATTACTGCCTTATCAAAGAAAATGGATACCATGACGGGTGCACAACCACAACAGGTGGCATATGTGTGCGAGTTATGTGCTGGAGAACATCCTATGGAACAGTGCGCCATCAACCCAACATTAGTTCAGTTTGTGGGTAGCTATAACAGGATACCGCCACAGAATATGAATCAAAATGCCTATAACCCAGGGATTAAAAAACAATCCTAATTTCTCATGGAGCAATAATCAAAATTAGCAGGCTCCACGATAATCTTATCCCCCGGGTTTCCAAAATCAGCATCAACAAACAACTCAACATTAAGAGAGAAAATCAGATTTAGAAGAGTTGTTGTCGAAGTATATAATGAGGAAGTTATGAAGTCACAAGCTGTAGCCATCAAGAATCTAGAAAATCTGATGGTACAACTGGCCTTAGCATTGAACAATAGACCACAAGGGACTCTACCAAGTGACACCGAAAAGAATTCGAAGGGAAATCACGAGCAGTGTCAAGCAATCACCTTGAGAAGTGGAAAACATTTAGATGGGGAAAGTGCAGAAAATCAAGCTACAAAAGATGACAAAGTTGATGACAACAAAGTGGTTGAAGAGAAATAGGGAGATGAAAAGCAAGTTGAACAAACAAAGTTGAATGACAAGCCAGTTGTGTATTCTCCACCGTCGTTTCAGCAAAGAGTCCAAAAATAGAAATTAGATAAGCAGTTCACGAAATTTTTAGAAGTTTTTATGAAACCTCAGATTAACATCCCTTTCACAGAAGCCTTAGAGCAGATGCCTAGTTATGCTAAATCCATGAAGGGAATTCTGTCTATGAAAAAGAAGTTGGAGGATTTTGAAACGATGGCATTAACAGAGGAGTGCAGTGCCGTGTTACAGCGAAAGTTACCGTCAAAGTTGAAGGATCCGGGAAGTTTTACTATTCCGTGCACGATTGGGAACATGGTGTTCAACAAATGTTTATGTGACTTGGGGGCAAGTGTGAACCTTATGCCGTTATCCGTATACACTAAATTTAGTTTACCAGCTCCGAAACTGACCAATATTTCTCTACAGTTGGCGGATAGGTCAGTCACGTACCCAAGAGGCATTGTTGAGGATATTCTAGTCATGGTAGACAAATTTATATTCCCCGCGGACTTCATAATTATGGATTTTGAGGAAGATAAAAACATCACAATCATCCTAGGGAGACCGTTCTTGGCTACGGGTAGGACTCTTATCAATGTGCAAAAAGGTGAACTAACTATGAGGGTCCAAGATCAAGAAGTAAAGTTCAACGTATTCAAAGCCATGAAGTTCCCTACGGACGAAGGGATTATTTCAGGATGTATGTCATCGATCAGATAATCAACGAAGACATGGTTAAAAGTTTAGCTAATGACCCATTAGAGACTACACTACTGAGGGATGAAGATTTAGATGATCCAGAGTTGGTGGAATATTTGCATATGCTGAATTCCTTGCCACGAGTTAGCAGATTTAAGACACCATTTGAACCTTTACACATAGAAGAGAAAGCCACAACAAGGATGAAACCGTCATTGGAGGAGCCACCTACACTTGAGCTAAAACCACTTCCTAAACACCTCATACATGCATACTTAGGCAATTCTAATACTTTACCTGTTATTATTACTTTTGCACTTAACGAAATGCAAGAAGATAAGTTGCGGAGAGTGCTAAGAGAATACAAATCAGCTATAGGATGGATAATTACAGACATCAAGGGAATCAGTCCATCCTTCTGCATGCACAAAATTCTTATGGAAGAGGATTCAAAGCTAATAGTGGAACAGCAGAGACGACTCAATCCGATAATGAAAGAAGTGGTGAAGAAAGATATTTTGAAGTGGTTGGATGCGGGAATCATCTACCCAATTTTAGAAACTGCTTAGGTCAGTCCTATTCAATGTGTGCCGAAAAATGGCAGAATGACCGTGGTAAATGTAGATGCTCGAAATTTTTTGCACACCTGTCACTGACATTACAGGAGGGCAAATTCGTCTTTTAAAGATAACCCTAGAAGACAGATCATATCAAGTTCGGATACTACCAAAAGTTCAGTCTCAACCCTGGAACACACCAGGAGTATCAATTCGAACCTCGGAGATAACCCTGAGGTATGCAGTTTATATACTAGAAATTCCACCGAAGAAGGCCGATTCATCTCAGAGATAACCCCGAGATATTCAGTCTCAGTCCCAGACATAACACTTAGAGTAGCAGTTCCAACCTTGGAGATAACCCCAATGAGTACAGTTACAGTTCCGGAGATAACCCCGTAAATGCTTGTTTCAAATGAATGCAATCATCTTCAACTTCGACACTCACATCGAGGCACTTAGTACGAGATCTGAAGATAACACCAGGAAGACATGCACACCTCAGAGATGACACTGAGGACCTTCAACACTTACAGCAGTCCAATCTCAGAGATAACCCTGAGCAACGTTTGCTTTAACAGTACTGGAGAAAACCCCGATGAGGGGCAAAGTCGTCATCTTTCCACCTTTACGCCGCATCGCACCATCTTAATATCTCATACATACATTTCTACAGAATAATGTCCTACAAGAACCAAGGAGGTCCAATCCCAAGTGACTATAACGCAGGGGCGCAGATAAATTTTGAAGCTTGAAGAAAGGAGGGCATGGTCCCATCTTCCTGACATCGTACAACCTCTAATCCCATGTCATTGATTAACTCTCGACAATGGTGGTCCGAAATAGGTTATGCATACCTCAATCGAATGCCCGGATTATAATTCTGAAAGTTCGAACGGACATCACAGTGCATGCATGTACATACTTCGAGACAGCGGAACCCGCGAAGCCCGGGGCACCCCGGGCAGCCGCGGGTACATCTATGGTTTTTAATTCAGTATGATTTTTATTGGGTTACTTTTTTTTTGATTTTGTTTTTTGAAGTGATGGTTTGCTGCGAGGTTGTGGATTACTTGTTTGAATCTAATTAAAAATTTTTGTTTTTAGTTTGAAGGACTTTATATTGGTGATCTATGTTGGAATTGAAACTTTTCCTCATGGATCTTTGGTTTCTTGGTAATGGGTATTTCTGCTCGATTGGGTATAGTGGCAAATTCATTTTTTCGGAACTATCTTATTATTTGATTAGTCATCTTTATATTATACGAATTTCGTATGGACAGAACACTTTATTTTTAGATAGAAGTAGTGGATATCCTATCACTTTGTTGGGTTTTTGCTCTTTGAGATTTGGTGGGTTGCCGATGCTTCTATTATTGGTTTTAATTTAGAGGTTCAATTTTAAGTCTGATCTCAAACCCAAGGTTTGGCTTCTATTTTTTTTTATGTTGATCTGGTTATGGGTTTTTTTGTTCTGATTTTTATTGGGTGGGTATTGCTTGATTTGATGATTTGGGGTGTTTGCTAGGCTTACATGCATTTTAAAGTCATGTTTCGTTGATGAGAAAACGATGTCTAGAGATTGAGATAAAATTGCTTTTTGAATTTTAGTTGTTTGGTATTGCTTGATTTACTTATTCCAGGTGTTTCAGAAAGTCAGTAGGATTTATGAGTCTTGATTAGAACATGATGGGTATGGAATTGTAACGCCCGAGAATTTTGAATTTTCAAAGAATTAAATTTTTATTTGATTATGTGGATTAAATGAATTTAATTGAGTTATTATGTGAGTAAGATGTTCGAAGGTCGTTCTATGACCTAGAATGTGTAGATGGGATTAGTATCCTGACTTTGTGCTAGAATTATATGTTGTGAATTATCAAGACAAGAACGAAGGTTTTCTGAGATTGTTTGCGTAAAAACACTATTCATCCGATGACGTTCGGAGCTAGGGTTTGAAATTCAGAGAAACGCCTAACGTTAGAATATGATGATATTATGGAAAATCCAAGAATATTAACGTTATGGCAAATGAAGTTTTTGCCTGCGGACTTAAAACCTAAGGGTTTGTGAAAGAGGTTTCCGAAAAAGAAATGTAATGCATATAGTCGTTTTGATTATTATACGTAAGGAATATGAGTATTATACAAAGAGAATACGTGAGTAATACACGTAGAATACGAGTTGTATTATTTGAGTATGAGTTAAAGATTTTATCCAATCCAATTGGACTTGGAGTAATAAACAAGCCCAATGAATTAAGCATACAAGCCAAAGTCAAGGCCTAATATTAGATTGGTTAAAGCCCTATGTTAATTAATGTCAAGCCCAATCCAAAGAATTAAACCGTGGGTTGAACCGGTGGATCAAGGGGTGGGTAAAACCCATGGGGCTACCCATGGGGATAACCCATGTGCAAGGTGGGCCGGCCACTTGGTGTGCAAGGCAAGTGAGTCACTTGGTCACCAAGTTTTTTGTTTGGTGACAATGTTGTAAATAAGTGAGGAGGTTCTAAATTGGACCATTTTGCCCTTCATTGTATTTTCTATAAATACAAGGCTTAGGTTGAGCTTTTGTGGTTTTAAAAAGTTTGTTCAACCTATATTGGGAGAGAGAAAGAGCTAGAATCATACAATCCTTCTACTTCCAAGCAAACCAAAAGACGTTTATCGAGAACGTTAACTACTTCGAAGGTAAATTCCTATAAACCGTAATCTTCATCCTTTTCAATTTCTTTCTCATAGAAGAATCGTAGATGAGTGGAGTATGTTTATATAGAAGAAATACGAATGCCTTTTAATGACCAAATCATTGATAGGTCATGACCAAATAAAAATCGTACGTGTTTACGTGAGTTAAAACTATAAAAAGTCTTGAACGTGAACTCAGTTATAATTGAACATTTTGGAAATCATTGTATCTAAGGTATGTGCATCTTAATTTGGTTAGAATGTGGATATGAAGTCCATGGAGTATTTGTGACAACCCGAGAATTTAGACAATTTATTAAAATCTTAAATGATTGATTTAAGGTCAAATAATAGACCTAGACAGGAAATAAGTTTATGCGTTTGATGTTATTGGGATTGAATTTTGATGATTTCAAAATTTGGTAAAAGAAATAGGTAAATTATTCAAGATTAAGTATCTATGTGATTAAATTCTGTGTATGTGGTTATGTATGTGTTCTGAATGTGGTTAAGGGTCAAGGGTTGACCAGATAAAGAATATCTGTGTTAAACCATATGAATATATTAAGAACTTTAACGTTCGGTTAGAAAATCCTAGATTTTAACAAGAAACCCTAGAAATTGGTTCTGGAAACCCTATTTTCAGTTTCGGGAGTCCGAAACCCTAATTCGGATATTAAAAACCCTAAATTGGGAACTTAATGGCATAAGTGTAAATAATTAAAAGATTAATTAGGGTTAATCTTAACAAATTGGTTACAAAACCTTAACTTCAAATTTAAAGCCCTAATTACGGATTTGAAACCCTAATTTATAATTAGGGAAAATGAAAGTGTTAATTTAATATTTTAATGTTAATTAGGATATATTAATTCTAATTTCAAGTTAAGTAATTAGAAAACTCTAATCTAATTACGAGATTTAATTTCTAAAATTAGAAAATTTATTTTCTATTAGAAACCCTAATTAGTGGGTTATAAACTCTAATCTGTGATTTTGACCCTAATTGCGTAATTAGCAATTTTAATTAGGAATTATTAATCCTAATTAGCAAGATTTAAGTATGATTAAGGAATTTTAATATAATTAGTAAATCCTAATTATAATTTTGAAATGTTAATTTTCTATTTTGAAAATCGAAATTCGAAAATGTAGAAATTAAATTACAAAGTTAAGGGTTAAAACCTAAACCCTAAATATTCATAAACCCTAAACCCTAACCAAACCCTAAACCCTAAGGGTTTGGACCATTTACATAAATGCCATTAAAATAAAATAGAAAATGACTAGAATGCCCTTTGTGTATTATTTAAGGGTTGGAGTGTAGATCTAAATCTAAGATGGTTGTTCACTAACCCTAAACCCTAGCAATTGACTAATATCTCAGCAATCTATCATTATATCAGCCATATACATTGAATCATATCACATATATAAGATTAAAAGAGAGATAATGCTCACTTTATTTTGCATTTTCTTCCAAGACCCTCTCTCTCTAAAATTCGAAATCTAGAGTGAGAGAGAAAGAAAAGATGAAACATGATCATCTTGTAACAAGCTAAGGATCAGATCACAATGTCAGAAATCATGGATCAAAGCTCAAAGTGGTATAAACCTTAAATTTTAGAAATTATATGATCTGATGTTATATGTAGTAATTTGTTGGTTAAACATGTGTAATAGGGTGTTAAATGATGATCTGAGTTGTCAAAATACAAACCCATAACATCAAAGTGCTCGGATTTAACATTTTAAGAAATCTGGAAAATGGGAAAAATATGGTCTGACAGCCTAATGTCAGGGCCTCTAGATCCTTTCTTATTAATTATTTTTGTGTTTTAAATGTTGGAACGTGTAGTATGTTATGTGGTCTTTGATTTCCAACTTGAATCAAGTCTAGATCAATTGTAGAATAAAAGTTACAAGCGGTCAAAGTAAGTTGACCGAACACGATTTCTGTTTCTGGGCAGCCCAGATTTTTGCCCATAAAGTCTGACAAGATTTCAACGTCCCTGATCTTGCTTTATGTTAATGTTTTGGTCCATTTGTTGGTTTGTACTTGTATCCTGCCATGTGATCTACAGATCTAAGTCCTCATACCCACCAGATCATGATCAGAATCGAATATATGTATAAGGTTTAACGTTGTTAATTATAAATTAATTAGGGAAAACCCTAATGAATTATCTAAAATCTTAATTGATTATTTGAAAACCCTAATACCAGATCTGAAAACCCTAATTTCAAATTTTGATAAAATGAAACCCAAATCTGGGAACAGAAAGGATAATTATAATTCTTATGTGGTATTAATTATGCTACTAATTAGGGTAAAGGTTAATTAATTAACAAACCCTAATTTCCAATTTTTGGAACCCTTATTGTTCCGTCAGAAACCCTAATACTCAGTTGTGGATTTAATTGCTATATTAGCAATGTTAATTAGGAAATATATATCCTAATTGTCAAGTTATTAGAAAACCCTAATCTAATTACGAAATTTAATTTCTAATTTAAAAAAATTTATTTTTCTATTAGAAACCTTAATTAGTGGTTTATAAATCCTAATTCGTGATTTTGACTTTAATTGCTTAATTAGCGATTGTAATTAGGAAATTCTAATCCTAATTAGCAAGATTGAATTTATGATTAGGAAATCTTATTATAATTATAGAATCCTAATTATAATTTAGAAATATTAAATTTCTATTTTTGAAAATCTAAATTTGAAATTTTAGAAAATCATGTTGCTAAATCTTTAAGGGTTAAATGTTAAACCCTAAACTCTAAATGTTCCAAACCCTAACCAAACCCTAAAATGTGACAACCCAATATTTTCTATACAAATAAATCATAAATTTTGCGTATAATTTTTTTTTTACTTATTAAAATAAATATGAATGATATGTGTCAAAGTAATGTGTAATTATAATAAATAAAATTTATTTATTACATTAAGTATTGCAAATAAATTTATTTTAGAATTATTGATTATTATCAATTATATTTTATACTAATTAATTCCTTATTGGAAATGTTTTATTAATTATTTTTCAAGGAAAATATAATCTTATATTATTTAAGTAATATATGAAATAATTTTAGAATAATTATTTATTCTAAAGGTAAAAATGCATGAAAGGTATTATGTATGTATTTATGTGATGAATATAGAATATATTTATTACATGAATGATTATGAATAAATTTTATTTTAGAATTATTGCTCATTATAAATTATAATATAATAATAATTAGTTTTATAGTAAAAATGTTTTTAATGTTTATTCTTCATAAAAATATGATAATTATATTATTTAAATAATATATGATATGATTATAGAATTATTATAATAATTATTTATTATATGAAATTATTTTATAATAGTTAACTAAATTATTTTTACTTAATTAATAAGGTTATATATGAAAGATAATTTAGATATGAAATCCAAACCCAAATTCTGGGTTTTGATCAAGGAATGAAAATAATAGTATTATAGATATGTGTGGTTATGTGTATAATGTTAATGTGTGGAACAGTTTTAGTGTTAATGATAATCCTAACTTTGGTTATGGGATAAGGAATAATGATAATAAAATTATAATATTAATTATATTTTGATTTTTCAGTGCTATGAATATGTACTGTATTTCTGTATTGATAATGGTTGGTCAATTACGGTGTATTATGATCAAACATTAGTAATTATGTTAAACCCTAATTTGAGATCCAAATTAGAGTGCGAGATTTGTTTTATAAGTGTGTTATATAATTTATGGCATGTATTAATTAGGTAAACCCTAATTAAAATTCTAGAAACCCTAAATTATTAAAAACCCTAATTTTAAGTGTTAAAACCCTAATTGAATTGAAACCCTAAAGCGAAAGTCATTCACGACTTTGAGAATTTGATAAAGCCGTTATGTAATCACAACAATATGATTAACGACTGGTGATATAGAAATTAAAACCCTAAAACCTAGAACCCTAATGTAATTTCTAGAAAACCTAATTGTATTTTGGTAACCCTAATTATCGGAATTGTAAACACTAATTGCCTAATCGGCAAAGTTAATATGGATAGGGGTACTAAACCCTAATGTCCATGTATAAGATAATTACAAACTTAATTTGATTAACAAATTTATTTTTCAAAATTTTAGAAATTAAAATTAATTTTTTTTATTATTTAATTTCTGTGCAAACCCTAAAAATGGAAATTCTAGACTTTTACTAAATTGGGAAGTGTAATGCTAATTAGTGTCTCTTAAACCTAATTAGCAAAGTGCTAAGTAATTAAAGACCTAAATTAATTTAGTAAACCCTAATTTATATTTTTAGAAACTAAAATTTTAGTTTATTATTTTATTTTATTTTATTTTATTGCAAACCCTAGTTGAAAAATCCTATAATTTGTGCTAAACCTTAGGGTTAAACCCTAAGGGTTTGTCAAGATTACAATTTTGCCATTAAAAAATAAAAATTAAATGACAAGTTTACCCTTTTGTGTATTATTGAGGCTACATATAGGTTTTGACATTTATGTTGAGTTGTTAACCAACTCTCACTAACCCCATGTGATATTAATTATAAGCCATCAGCTGATTTCAGCCACATACAATGCACACATGTAGTATATATAGAATTAGAGAGAGAAAATGTTACATTATTGCTCAATTTTTCACCAAGCTCCTCCTAGACCCTCTCTCTCTAAAAGCCACGAAATTTGTTGCTAATATCAGTCACAAACACAGCCCCACGTTCAACAATAACAAATCAGAAGCCCAAAATCAAAAATTGGATCAAAGAAAGGTATAAACCCTAACCCTAAATTTTCCAATGATTTGTTGTTAGATTTTATGATTTGTTGTTAAAATATGTTATATGTAATCTCTAGTGATGATCTGGGTTGTTAAATTACGGATCCATAACATCTAAATGCTCAAATCAATGATTTTCAAAAATCTAAAAATTTTATAAACTGTGATTTTTTGGCAAATGTCAAGCTTTATATCTCGGTGATATTTAATGTATTTTGTGTTATGAAAGTTGATATGCGTATCTTGTTATATGGTATTTAAACTCCAAAACGAATCAGGTCCATATCTATTGTGGATCAAACGTTATTTAAGGTCAAAGTGAGTTGACCGGCATTGACCAGACAAATTCTGGGCAGCCCAGAATTTTCTAAGTGTTGATTTTTCTGGTACCGTTTGACCATACTTTATCTGCTTTATTTATTGTTGTTATGATGATGTTAAGCATTATATTTATAGTCCTACATGTTATCTACAAACTTCAATTGATAGATCCCAAAATAAATACACATATTTCAAGTTATAAGGATCCAAAGTAGGCACCACGAATTGTTCTTCGTGAAGAACAGCCTTGTCAGACTTTTTGATGGCCAATAACTCTTAGATCTGATGATGTTAAGCCATGATTTTTGTTGTTAATTGTAGTATTACATGAGAACTACAAGATTTATGTGTTAGAAACAATTTGTACTGAAAGTTATACACGGTCAAACAAGCCACCATTAAGCTGTCCATGTCAGTGTTCTTGAGCTCAAGAACACCAAAAATAAATAGTTTTTAATTTCTGAATTTCTAGAAATTGATTAAAAATAGAAAAAAATAGTTTTTAATTATGAAAAATACAAAATAAATTCTGAAAAATTATTTTAAAGTCTGAAAAATAGTTTTTAATTATTTTGAGTATATTTTAATAATATTTAATATTTTTGGAATATAAAAGGTATTTATTTATTTAGTTATAATATTAAATAAATTATTTAAAAATGGTTTTAATTCATGAAAAATCATGAAAAATTATATTATTGTGTTAGAAAATATTTTAAGTCATTTTTGATGAATTTTAATATTTTGTGATGAAATTTCATTAATTAATTAATATTAATGATGTTTAAGTTATTTAATAAATATATTAAATAAATTATGGAAAATAAAATAAATGATTTTAAAAATCATTTAAAGTATTATAAAAATATTTTAAGTTATAAAATATGACTTTTGATATTTTATCATGAAAAATATTATTAATTTAATATTATTGATATTAATTTATTATTAATGATATTTACTTTATTTTATAATTATATTAAATAAATTAGTTTAAAAATGATTTTATTATTTTAAAAATCATTTTAAATGAAAATAAAGTGTTTAAAGATATTTTAAGTTATAAAATATAACTTTTAATATTTAAAGGATAATTTCATTAATGATTTAATATTAATGATATTTATTTAATGATTAATGATATTAAGTTTATTTAATAACTATATTAAATAAATAGTTTAAAAATGGTTTTATTTATTTAAAAATCATTTAAAATGATATAAATGAATTAAAAATATTTTAAGTTATAATTAATAACTTTTAATATTTAGATAATAGTTTATTAATATTTAAATATTAATGGTAATTATTTAATAATAATTTTAAATGTTTTAAAAATCATTTAAGGGTAATATAAATACGTTAAGAATATTTTGAGTTATTATACATAACTTTAATATTTTGGCAATGATTTGATTAATAGTTTTATATTAATTAAATATTGATGATAATAGAATTGTTTGATATTTAAATCATTTAATAATGATTCTGATATTTCAAAAATTATGGTAAATGGTAATAATTATTTTATAATTATTATAAGGTCATGAAAAATGATATGACTGTTATTTAATTAGTTTAAATGGATATTGAACAACTGTTTAGAGTCTTAGACTCGATAATTACCCGATAAAGATGTCGGTAGACCGACATGGTTCAGAAATTGATCTGGACTTAGAAATTTAGTTAGTTAATTATTTTATTTGTTATTCAATGGTGGATAAAGTTGTGTGACAATGTGATTAGGAATGAGTTGATGTTTGTTTATGATGCCATGATTGTGAAACATGTGTGATAAGGTGATTAGGTTATGTGCTGACTGCGAAATGCAGTACTATGTGTTAAGGTATAATGTTCTAATCGAATAAATGATTTAATTAATGATAGGTTTCGGTATAACAGATAGATCTAAGTTGCGTAATTGTAAGCAGCGCATCAGGCAAGTATCCCACCTTTGCAATTTTTTTTATGCATTGGACAAGTGTAAGAATGTTTCAAAGTTATATTATTACTGTACAAATTGTTAAGCCTATATTATATACGCCCATTGATTATCAACATGTTAGTATATGATAATTCAGTTATATATATTCTGTTCGTTAATTTCTATAAATGATTATACAAGTGTCCCCACTTGGATAATCATTGTATTTAATCACATGTTGATACACCTTTGATATACATATATGTTGAATTATATAAGACCTTTGTTATAAAAACCCGACAGGTATGAACATCCCGATAATGGGAAAAATTTTATGCGCTACGGCGGACAAAGGATGAACGATAATATCATTCTAGCAATGTAGTATTGATCAATACAGGGCCCATGGACTGTACACCCTCAGGCCCATAAGCAATGGCCGATTTACAGATGAATTTCTGTTTAAACCCTTTCAAAAATGAAAACAATGTTCATAATATGTCACAGAAACCTCATGTATAGAAAATAAATAGTTTCAAAAATTTGAAAGAGGGTTGTTATGTTATTGTTATTGGTACAGATTACTTCACAACTATTGACCGGTTGTTGAAGAATATTATAAAGAAAATATTTAAATTCTTTCAACTTATATATATATATATATATATATATATATATATATATATATATATAAATACTTGCTGGGCACTCAAATGCTCATCCTTGCGTAATTTAAATGTTTTCAGCTAAGTGTGAACAGCTAGAAGGCTCGGCCAGGATCAAGTGAAAAGGAAAGCAAACAGAATATGTTATTGGTATCATTTGTAATAGATAGACTGTATTAAGTTAATGATATGTATTATATATCATGTAAAGAATATAGTAAAGGTTGCGTACTTGGGATTAAACTCTGATAAATGTAAGATAAGTTCAAAATTTATATTATTGTTATTATTATTAGTAGTATTTCCGCTCATAGAAATGATATCGTGAAGTACCGAGTTCGTGTTTCAAGGATCCGGGTTCGGGGACTTTATAGGATGGTATCAGAGCTATAAGGTTAGAAATTTTAGGTGGGTTAGACCTTAGGCTATAACCTTAGAACAAAGGGAAACATTGAAAATACAAATAACTCATATAGAGTTTAAAGATAGATGAATTGAATAAATTCATCGTCAAGTAAACTAAAAGATAACATATATAAAACCTTTATGTGCTGTGTGTATTTATTATTTGCTAGTTAAGATATTTTGTGTAGGTGTTAGAAAGGAACAGAATTAGGATACCCTTAAGTCGTAAAGAATAAGTCAACCTCCTTGACCGAGCCAATATCAAAGCTAATAGCTGCAATAAAGGCTCACATTGAAAGCTACCTCAAAGAGGTGGTTATTTTGGAAAGTATAGTACTGAATCAAGAAATGCTAAGTATAACTGATAGGTAAAGTATAGTTAAAGGATATGAGGTCAATGTTGAGTTCTTAAACTCGTATATTTATGGTGAGTTCTTAAACTCGTATGTTTGTGATGAGTTCTTAAACTCATAATGTATTATAAGTAGTGACAAATTAGGTATAGTTGCATGTGAATGGATATTGAGGATAATAGAAATAGATAGGTTACTAAGCAATTGATCGTTAGTGAATTTGTAAGGAATATGTAGTATTAGTATTAGTTGGATATGTATGATTTTAGGTGGTATATATGATAGGTATGTTGGTGTAATGTAATGTTTTGTATAAGGTATGGCAGCGATTCCCGACTTTCGAGTCACAAAGGGATAGCGGATGTTTAAAGAAGTGTGTGTTAAGGCATGTAAAGTGGTATAAATATGAGTTTATATTGGATTAATGGGATAATTTGGTATAAAGATAGTAGATGTTTATCTGAATATTGGTCAATACAATAAACCAAGTTTTCAAAATCTAATATTTTGAATATATGATTATTTGAATAGAAAATTTTGTGTTATATGTCGAATGGATACGATATGGCTTAGAATGTAAGGTAATAAAGAATAATTTATGATAATGCCGTCAAAAAAAAAAACGAAACCAAAGGAAGAAGAACCTGTCTACAAAGCTGGAAGACAACCAGACCCGACACAGAATTTTGCGAATGCGGACGATCAAGCTATGCAGAACGAAATACCAGTCGCGGGAAATCAACTAGACAATCGATCGACAAACTTCAAAGACTTCAAGACAACCGGACCGCCAGGATGTAGAAGATCAACCGACCCTGTAAAAGCGTATATGATAACTAGGATAACGGCGGGGCAAAAGATAACTTTTGTCACCTATATGATAAAAGAAGATAATTTCGATAATACCAAAAATAAGCCAGGAATGTGATTAAAAGAAAAGTTTGTGTGTGGAAGGTAAGGACAGAAGGGATATATATCTCTCCCAACTGTCCCAATCCAAGAAAGTATAGTGACTGTGTTCTATGCGAATCAATGAAGCATAAGGTGAAAGACTGTCTAAGAAATGAAATGGAAACAAAGAATGCGAATACGGAACAAGGCAGCAGGACATTGGCGACAACGGGACCAACTTCAACAAACAAACCAACGAAATCAACCGCAAGCGTCTTCAGCGTAACCGTTCAAGATATCGTGGCAGCTGGGGATGCAACTTCAGGTATTACTCAAACCAATTTTATTTTCTTATAGATTATTTTCTTATATAGACAATAAATTATTTTATAAATTATTTTGAAGGAGGAATTTGAGTTCTCTTAGAAATTAAATTTCTGTTTAAGGAGATAGATAAACTTTTTGCTGAATAGTTAAAGATCGGATCGATCAACTATGATCGAGATCTATTTGCAATGATTGTGTATGCTATGTACCCTGGTATGTATAGGTTTTAAAGTGGTGATTCCGGGGCCGGAATCTTTATAAGGGAGGGTGAATGTGACAACCCGATATTTTCTATATAAATAAACCATAAATTTTGCGTATAAATTTTTTTTTACTTATTAAAATAAATATGAATGATATGTGTCAAGGTAATGTGTAATTATAATAAATAAAATTTATTTATTACATTAAGTATTGTAAATAAATTTATTTTAGAATTATTGATTATTATCAATTATATTTTATACTAATTAATTCCTTATTGGAAATGTTTTATTAATTATTTTTCAAGGAAAATATAATCTTATATTATTTAAGTAATATATGAAATAATTTTAGAATAATTATTTATTCTAAAGGTAAAAATGCATGAAAGGTATTATGTATGTATTTATGTGATGAATATAGAATATATTTATTACATGAATGATTATGAATAAATTTTATTTTAGAATTATTGCTCATTATAAATTATATTCTAATAATAATTAGTTTTATAGTAAAAATGTTTTTAATGTTTATTTTTCATGAAAATATGATAATTATATTATTTAAATAATATATGATATGATTATAGAATTATTATAATAATTATTTATTATATGAAATTATTTTATAATAGTTAAGTAAATTATTTTTACTTAATTAATAAGGTTATATATGAAAGATAATTTAGATATGAAATCCAAACCCTAATTCTGGGTTTTGATCAAGGAATGAAAATAATAATATTATATTATTATTTACCAGTATTATAGATATGTGTGGTTATGTGTATAATGTTAATGTGTGGAACAGTTTTAGTGTTAATGATAATCCTAACTTTGGTTATGGGATAAGGAATAATGATAATAAAATTATAATATTAATTATATTTTGATTTTTCAGTGCTATGAATATGTACTGTATTTCTGTATTGATAATGGTTGGTCAATTACGGTGTATTATGATCAAACCTTAGTAATTATGTTAAACCCTAATTTGAGATCCAAATTAGAGTGCAAGATTTATTTTATAAGTGTGTTATATAATTTATGGCATGTATTAAATGTATTAATTAGGTTAACCCTAATTAAAATTCTAGAAACCCTAAATTATTAAAAACCCTAATTTTAAGTGTTAAAACCCTAATTGAATTGAAACCCTAAAGCGAAAGTCATTCACGACTTTGAGAATTTGATAAAGCCGTTATGTAGTCACAACAATGTGATTAACGACTGGTGATATAGAAATTAAAACCCTAAAACCTAGAACCCTAATTTAATTTCTAGAAAACCTAATTGTATTTTGGTAACACTACAAGAATTTACACCAAAAAATGACGCTAAAATTTGTCATATAAAATTTATTTTTCGTCACTAAAATATTTGGTGACGATTGTTAATCGTCACAGAGACCGTCACCATATAAGCGTGGTATTAGGTTTATTTGACAATATTTAATGTTGTCACTAAATATTTTAACTTATGGTGACGATCTAGATCATTGTCACTATAATTAATTACTTTTAGTGACGTTAATAGCGTCACTATTTGAATGAAACTTTTGTCACTCTATATTATGTTTCGTCATAAAAACTTGGTGCATTTAATGACAAAAATCATTTTTTGTCATTAAATGATATTGTTTTAGTGACGAAAATATGTTGCTCTATTTAAATCATCTAATTTTAACGACGACAATATTGTCATATTTATGATTATTCTTTCGTCATGTTATTGTGTTTATCGTCACTAAAAATAAGAACATAAATGATGACAGAATAATTCGTCACCTAATAATATATTTAACATGACAATTATGTCGTTATTTCATATTTTAAATAATATTACAAAATAATTTATCACCAAAGAGTTACTTTTTGAGACACATTTTTCAATGTAATTGAATACTTATGGTGACGATACATCTCATCACAGAAAGAGTTATTAATAATAATAAAATTAATTATTGTGACTAAATGAATATAAAATAGATAGTTTATCACCAAAGAATTACTTTCTATGACACATTTTTTTCTGTCACTAATTAAATACTTATGATGATGATAGAACTGGTCACATAAAGAGCTATTAATAATTATTAAAGTGAAAGCCGAAGTTAAGACCGTACACAGTTTGCCCACTCCGACATCATTGATTACTCCCTCCGTCCCAAATTAACTGCTCAGTTTTGACTTTTTTAAGTCAAATTGACTATTTTTAGAATTAATAATTAAGCATATATAAATATATTTCTAAAATTATAAAAATTAGGATTAGTAATAAATTGTATATACTTTCTTTTGGTTATAATCTCTTCACCTATATTTTAGCAAAAATAGTAAAAAGATTAGTTTTAAAAATGGTCAATTTGACTTTAAAAAGTCAAAACTGAGCAATTAATTTTGGACGGAGGGAGTATTAAGGATTAATACTGGTTAACGAGTAATGACCAACCAATTTTGGTTGATTAAATATTTAAATTTACAATATATAAAAAGATAAATGCAATCATTTCCTTCAGTTTACATGCCGAGCACATATTGTCAATTATATACCTAGAAGAAACAGATAAAGCTCAACTGGAAAGTTAACTGACACTGCTTCTAAAGAATAAAAAATGGTACCTTATTGGTACCATCCACCCCCTCCTCTATATCTTCTAAGATAAATATTGACACAGGGTATCAACATTCTTGCTCGATTTCATTTTGTCTGAACTTTTCTTGCTTGATCTAGTAATTCTCTTTCGCGATTCACCACATAAGGAAGAGAAAAATCCAGGCCTTTTATTCTTAGGTTTGAGAGGAGGCTCATAACCGTATAATGATGTTCTATTAAAGACACATCCAGTACCCACATAGACTGGTCCTTGAATGCCATCCAAACCTCTCAAATTTATCTGACACCGGAAAGAAACTAATAAGGCCAGATATACCGTATACGTTTATCAGAGGAAATGGAGTATGGTCTGCTGACACAGTTAATTAAATATAACATGGATGCATTTTAGGTACAAAACAACTTGACCATAGCACATACAATAAATTGATTATTCAAATTGTTTGTTAGAGTTACCACAGTTTGAAAAAGATGTGCATTGCAATATTCTAAGGACAAAAGAACTCGAGTCAAAGAAAACAGTCTTTCGGTTGGCATATCGATCATTCCTATCAATACCATCAAATCTTTGAGGAAACTGAACATAACAGACATATTTTTCCAAGATTTGGATCCATCATGGACTATCAAATTATACTATAACAACCTTGAAGTCTCTGGTATCTGGTTTTGCACTGAGGACAAGACTGATTCCCATGCTTCCACTCATACTCATAGCACGGCCTGCAAACTGGGCATGCACAGACATTACATGCAACAAATGTTTCACCGATCACAGTCGCACCAACATTATCAGTGCAGTAATTCTGTAATACCCTCAGGCAGCTGAGCCATTTATGGAAAAGAAAGTATTAGATCAATCTCATGCTGCATAACTTAAAAGCAACCATAGCACAGAGCAATATAAGAATAAATGAAATACAAAAACGGGTGTTGCATTATTCACTCATTCTTCACAATATGATAAGATTTAAAGCCCTGGTATTAGCTTCATAGTATCTCCAAATTTTTGATAGGTGAAGAAATCAATTTGTCTGCTGAGTTGCCATGCTTTGCAACATCCATATTCCAGTACTACTAAAAGACCATTGGTTAAACCAATTTGTATACAGACCACATATGCAGCACTATAATATAAAACAACTAACGCATGTAAACGTCACTGATTGATATGATACTCCCATTTATGATTTCCAGTACCCTATGCATTAAGGAGTCTAATTCATGATTCATCACTTTAAAATGTCATGCCTACATATCATTCTCCCCCTCAGATATTTGTGAAGCAAATAAGCAATCCTTTCAAAATATGTATGTGTACCTTATTTCAATAAACATCAAAAAGCAGAGCAAGTCTCCCTATCCACTCATGCAACAAATATTATGTAATACAAGGAAACCCTGAAACAAATGAAATTCGACATAAAAATTACCTCATTGCGATCACCAGTGCATTTTTCACCAATAAGATGGCTTAGATATTCTTCGAACTCCTCATCAGGTGCCTGCATCGAATATATTAGATATGGGTCAATATTACAGATTCACAATATAGAATGCTCAATGTATTTGTATTTTTTCCAGGATAAGTTCTCATACGGTTAAAATTTTAATAGAAAATTTAGGAATGATAACTAAGTCACTTTCCTCTATAATATCAAATTTAGAAGATGATCATATAAGGGTCAGAGATGCGAAGCATTAGTTTTACACATTCAATTGAAGAAACACCAATACTATCTAGAAGTCATAAATGAAGGATAGGCCAGACTATATATATCACATGGGAAGGATCTCTTCAATGGATATGACGAACCGTTCGGATTCCAAATGCTTTCGCAACTCCTGCAATAGTAACATCTGAGCAGAAAAAACTAGCAATCTTATTATTACTTCTGAGCAGAAAAAAAAAATATACCCATATAAAAAAGATATGTTTATTTCAATTGTAAGCTCAGAATAAACACTAAGCTCAATAATGCCATCAAATTTCACAATTCAAAATAAACTCAAAAACCCAATAGTGCCTAATTTCATTCTAAAAACCAAACAAACGTACCAATTCAGATCACATTAAAAAATATTTATTTAAAAAAACACCCATATGACCCTATGCTTAAATTCAGATCAAAGTTCAACCTTATGATTAAATGCATCAAATACAAACAGAATTTTTCTTCTTTTTTTCAATACTAACCCCTGTTTCAACTCCTGATTTCATAGCTCTTTTACTTGGAGAGAGAAGAATGGAATTGCAAATTAAGTTACAGTTTTGACCAGATTAATTGCCTAACAACTGCTGACTTAGGTTCTTCTGGCGGCAATCCAAGCTTGCGTCTTCTTTCGGCCTGATCATGAATGGTATGATTAGATGATAATTTAGAAGTTGGAAGTTGAAGATGAAACATGATAAGAATCTGGTCGCTTAACTTTTGAAAAGGGAATCCTACCATGAGGAGTCTCGGAAAGTTAAGTTTTCTTGTATTGGGTTGGATATCATATTATTTAAACCATTGTCAAAGTTGAACTGTTAATAGTTGCAAGTAATTAAACAGGTTTGAAGCTTTTTTGTGGTGGTCCTTAATGTTTAAAAGATCTTAAAAGAAGTATGAAACAGCGATGTAAATTTGCAAATAGTTCCAATAATTAAGCCTACCACTCCCAAAAACTCTCCGGAATCAAAAGCTGGTGATGTCTTTTTGGAGAAGATCCATGTGGATTTTCCAACTAAAGAGGCCAGAGCAGATCAATAGGTTTTTCTCATTATGTATTGAAAATTCCAAGCTAAAGCATGCTTAGAACAAATCCCAAAAAAAAGAAGGAAAAAAACCTAGCAACTTCATTCTTGCACTTAATTTATGTAGCAGCTAATTTTGAAAAAGTACAATACAAACATTACCCAATTTTATGAAAAATTATAGTCATAACATTGGACAGAGAAATAACATAAATAGAAAGAAAAAAAACACAGAGAATATGCATCACTGTACACATGGAGGTGAACTGAACAAGATTCTTAATCATTGCTGCACAGATTCTAGCCAAATGTGCCAGAATTTTTTTTTGGAAAACATAACCAGAGGAAGAAAGAAAACGGACAATGGTCACAATGAGATGGTTATAAATTATCAGTTTCTCAACGGGTTAAATGATTCAAAAGAAACCACTTAACCTCTAACCAACAGGGAGAAAAAGCACAAATGAATACAAAATACTAATATTGAAGTGCTTCAGCAAGAAGCTGGATATTAAAATATAACACAATGGTGGATATCTTATTATTACAATTAATTTTCTATTAAGGGGGAAAACAGTATAATATAATTAATTTGCTAATAAAGGGGAAAAATAAGTAAATATAAGAATAAATAAACCCTAACCTCTGAGAAATAAAAATCAACGATTACGTTCAGTAGGAAAAGGTCGATTAAACCCACCGCGACGATTCATATACTGTCTAGGCATCCTCTTCGTCACCGCTCTCACTCCACTAACATCATTACCAGCCACAGGCCTCCCCTTGGTCGAATCATACCCTACCGGAATCCCCATCATCTTCATCATCTCCACCTCATGCGGATCCATCTCCACGTCATCATTCACTCCACCCGCTTTCTGTTGCTTCTGCTCCTTCACGATGCCGTTAACGAAGTCTGACACCACCGCGGCAACATCCCACCGCCTGTCCTTCTCGCTGCTCTCGTCGCGCTTGTGGCGCTTCCGCGCAGGGTCAGGCGACGGGAGCGAGAACGGGAGCGGTGACGGTCCGGCGAGTGGACGAGGTTCCAAGGTAAATATAGAGCACGACTTTGGCTTTTTTTTAAGTTATATATATAAGTATATGCTCCCCATAATTTTACATTTTCACCTACATTGTCTTACTAAGTTTTAAAATATAAAATACTAGCAACAGTCCCGTGCCTCCGGCACTATAAACGTTGTGATTTATTCCAAATTTTAAACGACCCAAATAATTTATTGAGTAAGCGAGAAATTTAAATTAATTTGTATTTTATTAGATAGATGAATGGTGGATTTATCTCAAACTTTGAACGTCCAGATGATTTATTGAGTGAACGAAAAATTCAAAATCATTTATATTTTATTAGATATAATTAAATATATAGAATATAGATATAGATAGAATTAGATAGATTGTATTTTATTAGATAGATGAATGGTGTGATTTATTCTAAACTTTGGACGGCCCAGATGATTTATTGAATGAGCGGAAAATTCAAAATCATTTGTATTTTATTAGATAGATACCTAACAAAATACAACTAAGAAAAATACGAGAATTTTTGTTTTTATTCAATTTTTTTGTTATTGAACTTCTTAATAAATAAGAAAAAGATAAGAAATTGACGGAAATTTTGGGCACTTTTACCAAACTTTTTTATTCAAAATGAATAGATTTTAACTAAAATTATATCAAATAAATAAATCTTTTATAATGTCAATTGTATCATTTACATTATTAATATTACAAAACCAATATAAAAGATAAAATATTATTTTGAATACAAGGCTTAAATTTTATTTTTTTCATTTATAAACTGTATATCTACAATTAAGCACACCTAGAGGGGGGGTGAATAGGTGTAAATACTTAGACGTGATCAACAACCACCAATTTTCAAAGTTAACTATAGCAGACTGTAATCGGACGGTCTAACCCTGTCCGTATTAGTTATATTCTTAATTGTTAAAAACGGACAGCTAATGCCTGTCCGGATCAGTGTAAAACTTTTTCGATGCAAACAAAAACTGCAGAGTATTAATTGTTAAAAACGGACAGCTAATGCCTGTCCGGATTAGTGTAAAACTTTTTCAACGTAAACCAATAAAAACTGCAGAATATTAACTGTTAAAAACGGAAGCAAAAAGGTAGAAAATCACACCGAGATTTTTACGTGGTTCAGCCCCTATCCTCTACTCTAGTGGCCTAATCCACGTCCAATCCCAACTAGGATTGGAGACTCACTTTATTAAAATAATACTCAGCAATTACACAGTAAATAAAAACTCCCTGTTACAACGACGATCACTTGGACACCTCTGCCCCCTTTGCACCTCTGCAACACCTCTCACCTCTGAGACTTTGATACCTTCGTTGTACAGACTGAATATTACTAAAATAAAAACCCCCAAGCCAACCTAGACTTGTACTTTGTTTACAATATAAATAATGAATATAAGAACAATGTAAACCAAGACTAAAATAGTGATATGATGATTTGTATCTTGAATAGCTTGAAGAAATTTTTCCAGTAGTCTTGTCTCTCAAGAAGCCGTGTAACCATTGTATATATAAGGTAGTGAGTAACGGCTATGTGCCCTTCCAAATCCTCCTGCAACGTCTATATATCTTTTTGATTGTAAACAGGAGATTCACGTTACCAAAAATAATATTAGTAGATAAAGAAATTCTGTTGTGAAGGAATCAATTAGGAATCAAATAGTAGTTGAAAGAGTCCTATTAGTAATTAGCAAGATCCCTTAAAAATAGCAGCATGTGACACAATAATATCTCCATCAATTTTAAATAGGAATCCTTCATAAAACTAATTCCTAAAATATCTCCCACTTACGTAAATTGGTAGCACACAATATATATATTGGAAGGATATATCCCCATAATTAAATATGAGAAATTTAAGGAATATTAATCAGATTTCCAATCACCTTAAAATACTCCAATTTGAATTAGACTTTAAAGCAAATTAGGATTGGATATATATTCTATATAACAACTTAAAACATGTGACAAAATAACCACCTTGATTTACTCACACCAAAATTAAATTTCGTGGGCTAGCAAATAACGTGTAGAATTAACCCATGCACACTATTATATATTATTTAATTAATATGCATAAAACTATTTGAATAACATGACCCAATTAAAGAATAAGTCAATATAAAATCAATTTAGCCCATATGAACATTGTCATCATTAAAACCACAAAGTATATAAACCAACATTCTCCCCCTTTTTGATGATGACAATATATTATCTTTTGAATTAATATACTCCCCCTATCTATAAGGCTCCCCCTAAATTTATGCATATTAAGGAGCAACAAAAGGACACAATAACCATCATTGCATATAGTAGCACAATATAGTATGTCACTACCAACATGAATACTAATTCAAATACCAATATCTCTCCCCCTTTGTCATTATCAAAAAAAATCATTAAGCACAATTTAGTTATAACATAATCATCATCACCCAATTCTCTCCCACGTGGTGAAAATAGTGAGATCTTTGAATTGCGCATTCTAACCACATACAGACATTCCAAGTTCTCTTCTCAAAGTGCAAAAACGCTCTTCGCTTAAAGGTTTTGTAAAAATATCTGCCAATTGAAGTTCAGTAGGGACAAATACTAATTTAATTAAACCTTTAGCGACATTATCTCTTAAAAAATGATGTCTCACTTCAATATGCTTAGTACGAGAATGAAGCACAGGATTTTTTGAAATATCAATTGCACTAGTATTGTCACACATAATGGGCACATTTTCACATATCACATTAAAATCATGAAGAGTTTGAATCATCCATAAAATTTGTGAACAACAACTACCTGCCGCCAAATATTCACCTTCCGTAGTAGACAAGGCAACTGATGTTTGCTTTTTGCTGTGCCAAGCCACAAGGCTTTGTCCTAAAAATTCACAAGCACCACTTGTGCTTTTTCTATCAACTTGGCACCCTGCATAATCTGCATCTGAATATCCAATTAATTCAAAGCTAGGAGATACAGGATAGTATAAGCCAAAATTAATTGTACCAGATAAATATTTAAATATTCTTTTTACCGCTTTAAGATGAGATTCTTTCGGTTGAGCTTGAAATCTAGCACAAAGGCATACACTATACATAATATCTGGCCTTGATGCAGTTAAATAAAGTAAACAACCAATCATACCTCGATACATTGTTACTTCAATATCTTTACCTGTAGCATCCGCAGTAAGCTTGATGGTAGTACTCATTGGTGTTGACTTTGGTTTGGTATTTTCAAACCCAAATCTTTTTAATAACTCCTTTACATACTTGGATTGGTGAATGTGAATCCCTTCATTGGATTGTTTGATTTGAAGCCCCAAAAAGTAGTTTAATTCTCCCATAAGACTCATGTCAAACTCATTATGCATACATTGGGAAAACCACTCACATAGAGAGTTAGTAGTAGCTCCAAAAATTATGTCATTCACATAAATTTGAACAATTAATAAATCTTTATTTTTGGTTTTAATAAAAAGAGTAGAGTCAATCTTACCGCGATTAAAACCATTTTCTAATAAAAACTTGCTTAGTCTTTCATACCATGCTCTTGGAGCTTGTTTTAATCCATACAAAGCCTTTTTTAATTTAAACACATGATGTGGATATTTTTCATGTTCAAAACCGGGTGGTTGCTTTACATATACTTCTTCATTTAGATAACCATTTAAAAAAGCACTTTTCACATCCATTTGAAATAATTTAAATTGTCTAAAGCATGCATAGGCTAATAAAATTCTTATAGCTTCCAACCTTGCAACAGGGGCAAAGGTTTCTTCATAGTCTATACCTTCCTGTTGATTATAGCCTTGAGCTACCAATCTAGCTTTGTTTCTTGTTATAATACCATTTTCATCTAATTTATTTTTAAAAATCCATTTAGTACCAATAATAGATGCATTTTTAGGAGGCTTAACAAGATCCCATACCTGACATCGTTCAAATTGGATTAACTCTTCCTGCATGGCGATTGTCCAATTTTCATCTTGAATTGCTTCCTTGGCATTTTTTGGTTCAATTTGAGAAAGAAAGGCTGAAAATGCACAATAATTCCTCGCTTTCCTTCTTGTGTTCATCCAAGTGTCGGGATCACCTATGATCAGATTTGGTGGATGATTTCTCACTGTTCTAGAGGGTTTAGGAAGCCTTGCTGTAGTCATTTGTTCATTGATTTCAAACTGTGGTATATCACATTCTGCATCAGTGTGTTCGTCTGATTTTCCTTCTAAATTGGACGGGTCTGACTGTCTATTTTTCGGTGTCTTCATGTCTGAGTTTTCTTCTAACACGGACGGGTCAGACTGTCTAGTTTCAGCTGTATTTCCTTCTGATTCGGACGGCTTAGGTTGTCGGTTTTCAGCTGTATTTCCGTCTGATTCGGACGGGTTAGGCTGTCCAGATTTAGCAGTTTGGCTTCCACGAATTAAATTGTCATTTCCTGCAGAATCCTCATCTTTTGACAGATCATGGTAAACTTCATTAAATATAACATGTACTGATTCTTCAACCTTTGACTTGTCAAGATTATAAACCCTATAAGCCTTGCTATGTGTTGAATAACCAATAAAAATAGCTTCGGTTGATTTTGCATCAAATTTTCCAAGATTACTATTAGTATTTAAAACAAAACATTTAGCACCAAACACTTTAAAATAATTAATATTAGGAATCCTATTGTTTAGTAACTCATATGGTGTTTTCAATAATATGGGTCTAATTAATACTCTATTTAGAATGTAACATGCAGTACTTACAGCCTCTGCCCAAAATCTTTTAGGCAGCTTACTTTCTTGAAGTAACGTCCTTGCAGTTTCTTGGAGAGTACGGTTTTTGCGTTCCACTACACCATTTTGTTGTGGAGTTCTTGGTGCAGAAAATTCATGTGTAACACCTTTCTCACTGCAATATGGTATAAAGTCTTTTCCAAATTCCCCACCATGGTCACTCCGAATACCAATTAGCTTGAGGCTGTGTTTTGTTTTAACATTTTTTATAAGCTTTTCAAATTCTGCAAAAGCTTGATCTTTTGTTTTCAAAAATAAAACCCATGTAAATCTTGAAAAATCATCAACAATGACAAAAGCATAATGATTATTTCCTAGGCTAGCATATCTCTCGGGTCCAAATAAATCAAGATGCAATAATTGAAGAGGTAAAGAAGTTGATACCTGATTTTTACTTGTAAAGGAATTTCTTGCTTGTTTACCTAATTGACATGCATCACAAATACCTGTCTTCTCATATTTTAACTTTGGTAAACCTTTAACAAGGTTCTTTGTAACTAACTTGTTAATCAATTCCATATGCACATGTCCTAACCTTCTATGCCAAAGAATAGTTTGATCTTGAATAGCAGTTAGGCAAATATCTTCATTTTGATTTTCAAAATTAATTGTATAGATATTACCTTCCCTTTGAGCAATTAAAGGAACATTGTGAGAAGCATGAATAATAGCACATTTATCTTTTTCAAAAACCACTTTATGTCCACTATCCATTAGTTGGCTTACACTAATTAAATTATACTTTAATCCTTCAACATAATGAACATTATCAATGAAAACCTTACCGTTCCCAATTTTACCTTTACCGACGATTTGGCATGTGGTGTCATCTCCAAAGGTAACAGTTCCTCCCTTCTTAGTAGTTAGTGAGATGAATTTAGTATTATCGCCCGTCATGTGTCTAGAACAACCACTGTCTAGTACCCATTTATGTGATGGTACTTTAGCTTTAAGACACACCTACAAAACAAATACGTAGCTCATCGTTTTGGTACCCAAATCTGTTTGGGTCCGGTATTGTTAGTAGCAATTAAATCTCCTTTCTTTACCCAAACTTGTTTTATTTTAATTTTATTACAATTTGTTTCAAAATGTCCTTTTAAACCACAATTTTTGCAAGTACTAAAAGGTGAGCAATAAAAAGACTTGTTCCTTGGTTTATTATTTATTACTCTAATTTTATTAGTCGTGCTTGTGATGTTCTTAACAGGATTATATCCAATTCCTTGTTTATCAAGACTTGACCTTTGAGCACCTAACATTATATTTAAATTCTCTTCCCCTTGAACAAATTTTGCAAGATCCCTTTTTAATGAAATTATTTCTTCCTCATTATTATTTTGCATGTTTAATATTTTTCCATCATTAAAAGCATCAATACAAGTATCTCTCATTTTCAAACTTTCAGTCAAAACATCATTTTCCTTTTTAAGAACATTGAATTCTTCATTTAATTTGTTTGCACGATTATAGAGAATTTTATTATAATTATCAAGATAATTAATTTTAGCATTTAACTTAGATACTTCACTTGATGTGCAATCTTTAACTATTTCTTGTTTTTCTTCAATCAATGTTTCTACCTCTTTCATTAAATCATTTATCCAATTTTTTAAATGAGCATTTTTCTCTTTAATACGAATATTTTCATTTTTTAAAACTAGATAATCAGAGATAGTAATATCACCAAGTTCAGAGTTTACCTCAGATGATTCTTGATTGCATAATCCAGTGAAACACAGTTGAGCAGTTTCATCTTCTTCCTCGTCATGATTGGACTCATCATCGCTCCATGTCATTAACGCCTTTCCTTTTGAATTGTTTGCTTTGTTCTTCCTTTTTAATTGGAAGCAGTCTCTCTTGAAATGTCCGGGCCTTCCACATTCAAAACAGGTATCTTCTTGTGGCTTTTGCTTGGCATCTTTCTTGTTGTTGAATGTCTTGCCTTGAAATTTTGATTTATTCTTCTTTCTAATCAGCTCTCTCAATTTTCGGGACATCATAGCTATTTCTTCATCCGAGTCTTCATCATCACCTTCTATATAGCTTTCAACTTGAAGAGCTAAGGTCTTCCTTTTAGGTCCTTCATCTTCATCCTCATACCTCTTTAGTTGATTTTCGAATTCTTCAAGTTCTCCAAACAAAGTTAGAGTATCCATCGTACTGATTGTAGTTGAGTCTTGAAGAGTTGTTACTTTTGGTGCAAATCGTTTGGGCATGACTCTAAGAATCTTTCTATTTATCTCCCTTTGATCAATTTTTCGGCCAAGCATGCTTAGGGAGTTCATAAGAGTGAGGAATCTAGCTTGAGCTTCTTTGATGGTTTCATTCTTCTCTAACCTGAAAAGTTCATATTCTTGCATTAGTAAACTTAATTTGACTTCTTTTACCTTTGTAGTTCCTTCATGGCTCATGATGATTGCATCCCATATTTCTTTAGCAGTTGTGCATGCAGAAACTTTGTCAATTTCAGCTTGAATCATCCCACTTAGCAGCGTGTTCATGGCTTTGGAGTCGTAGGATACCATATATGATTCATTTGAATCCATTTCCATGAGAGTCTTCGGTTTTCCATCATCATGTCTTGGAATGACAGGGCCATTCTCAACAACCCACCATTCCCATGGGTCTCGTTTGAGATAAATCATCATTCTAAACTTCCAAAAGTTAAAGTTTTCATTTCCGAGCAACAACGGTGGTCGGCTTGTGGATTGACCTTCTTGAAAACTAAGGTGTGCCATAGGATCTTTCCCTACGACCTGCAAAGATCAATATTAGTAGAGCCTTGCTCTGATACCAAATATATATCTACAATTAAGCACACCTAGAGGGGGGGTGAATAGGTGTAAATACTTAGACGTGATCAACAACCACCAATTTTCAAAGTTAACTATAGCAGACTGTAATCGGACGGTCTAACCCTGTCCGTATTAGTTATATTCTTAATTGTTAAAAACGGACAGCTAATGCCTGTCCGGATCAGTGTAAAACTTTTTCGACGCAAACAAAAACTGCAGAGTATTAATTGTTAAAAACGGACAGCTAATGCCTGTCCGGATTAGTGTAAAACTTTTTCAACGTAAACCAATAAAAACTGCAGAATATTAACTGTTAAAAACGGAAGCAAAAAGGTAGAAAATCACACCGAGATTTTTACGTGGTTCAGCCCCTATCCTCTACTCTAGTGGCCTAATCCACGTCCAATCCCAACTAGGATTGGAGACTCACTTTATTAAAATAATACTCAGCAATTACACAGTAAATAAAAACTCCCTGTTACAACGACGATCACTTGGACACCTCTGCCCCCTTTGCACCTCTGCAACACCTCTCACCTCTGAGACTTTGATACCTTCGTTGTACAGACTGAATATTACTAAAATAAAAACCCCCAAGCCAACCTAGACTTGTACTTTGTTTACAATATAAATAATGAATATAAGAACAATGTAAACCAAGACTAAAATAGTGATATGATGATTTGTATCTTGAATAGCTTGAAGAAATTTTTCCCAGTAGTCTTGTCTCTCAAGAAGCCGTGTAACCATTGTATATATAAGGTAGTGAGTAACGGCTATGTGCCCTTCCAAATCCTCCTGCAACGTCTATATATCTTTTTGATTGTAAACAGGAGATTCACGTTACCAAAAATAATATTAGTAGATAAAGAAATTCTGTTGTGAAGGAATCAATTAGGAATCAAATAGTAGTTGAAAGAGTCCTATTAGTAATTAGCAAGATCCCTTAAAAATAGCAGCATGTGACACAATAATATCTCCATCAATTTTAAATAGGAATCCTTCATAAAACTAATTCCTAAAATATCTCCCACTTACGTAAATTGGTAGCACACAATATATATATTGGAAGGATATATCCCCATAATTAAATATGAGAAATTTAAGGAATATTAATCAGATTTCCAATCACCTTAAAATACTCCAATTTGAATTAGACTTTAAAGCAAATTAGGATTGGATATATATTCTATATAACAACTTAAAGCATGTGACAAAATAACCACCTTGATTTACTCACACCAAAATTAAATTTCGTGGGCTAGCAAATAACGTGTAGAATTAACCCATGCACACTATTATATATTATTTAATTAATATGCATAAAACTATTTGAATAACATGACCCAATTAAAGAATAAGTCAATATAAAATCAATTTAGCCCATATGAACATTGTCATCATTAAAACCACAAAGTATATAAACCAACATAAACTAATCTTTTTTATGATATTTAAGTTTTTTTAAAAAAAACATAGATAGTGTTATGGAATCTTTCAAAAGAAAAAATTATTTCAAACTTAGGTTAAAAAAAATGTTTGTTTCAAATCAGTCATTGCCCAAGTGTTTTCAAAGTAGGCTGCGTTTGATAAAATTGAGTAATTCATCTTAATAAATTAGATTCTGAATGAAATAATATTTGAATCTAACCTTTTTGGGCCAATTTTGAATGAGATAATATTTAAATTTAACATTTCACTGTATAAGTTTGCGTCCAAATAAATAATAATTTTGAAATGAAAAATGATGCGTTTTGGGAAAAAAAGAAGAAGGTCAAAACATGCTTATTAGGTTTATTTTAATTTTTGGCAACAATTTACTAGTCGTTGCAAAAAATTATACAAAATACGCAACGAAAAAAATTGTTGACAATGATTGTAGCCCATATTAGAATACGAAATATAGCAAAAAAACAATTTTTTGCCCAAGATGAGGAGAAATAACATCGGCATCAAAAAAAATTAAATAGGCAGGAAATTATTATTTTTCCACTAATAAATTGACAACGAAATTTTGCAACAACCTATGAATTTCGTTACGAAAAATGAAAGCCTTTCAGAAACTGAAATGAATGAAATTTTTGTTGCTAAATATGCATTTTTTTACAATAACTTTATAAGTCATTGCCCGATATATCGTTGCCAAATGTCTATTTTTTTGTAGTGGGATTAATAGAAGAGGAAACGTTTACGTCGGAACCATTAGTGCGACTTAATTAGTGCGGTTGGTCAGTTTTTGACTAAATGGATGTTGCCAATGATAAAAGAAAGATCGGTGACGTCGCTTGGATACAAATTTGTTTGGGAAAATTTCTGCCTCCATATAAAAATGTGACGTCATTGCATACTTTGTCATTAAATAAAATAATTTATGACAAACCAATGTTGTCACTTATTATCCACTCATCTAATTAGTGACAAACTATTATCTCGTCATATAAAATTGGTATTTGTGACAATAAAAATTGTCATAATTTATTAATTTTTTGTCTTTACAAAATTTGCCTCCAAAATTTCTTAAATTTTTTTGCCTCTAAATAAAATTGTGACGATATTACGTACTTTGTCACTAAATATACGAATATATGACGAACCATTTTTGTCACTTATCCACTCATCTAATTAGTGACGAACTATTATCTCGTCATATAAAATTGGTATTTATGACAATAAAAATTGTCATAAATTATTATTTTTTCGACTTTAAAAAATTTCCCTCAAAAAAATTTCACAAAAATTTTGCCTCCAAATAAGATTGTGACGATATTACGTACTTTGTCACTAAATATAAGAATTTATGACAAACCATTTTTATCACTTATCCACTAATCTAATTAGTGACGAACTATTTTCTCATCATATAAGATTAGTATTTATGACAATACAAATTGTCATAAATTATTATTTTTTCGTCTTTAAAAAATTTTGCTCCAAAATTTTGCCTCTAAATAAAATTATGCCGAATTTGTATTTGGCGTCACTAAATGTGAACATTAGTGACCAAAGCACATTGTCACTAAATTTTACAAATAATTATTGACAAACTATTATGTTGTCATCGAAAAAAATATTTTGTGACAATAAATATTGTCATCAATTATTACAAAATGTCACTAAAAGGTTTCCCTCTAAAATTTTGGTACGAAATTTTACCTCCAAAATAACTTGTGACGAAATTTTGTTAATCGCCATCAAATGTGTAAATTAGTGACGATATAAATGATTAATAGTAACAAAAGTAAAAGTTATCACAAAAGTAAAAGTTTTAGTGACGATTATGAATTTCGTAATTATTAATTAACAAATTGTGACAAAAATTTGTGCGTGGCAAAAATTTCGTCATAAAATGTGTGATTTCTTGTAGTGTAACCCTAATTATCGGAATCGTAAACACTAATTGCCTAATTGGCAAGGTTAATATGGATAGGGGTACTAAACCCTAATGTCCATGTATAAGATAATTACAAACTTAATTTGATTAACAAATTAATTTTTCAAAATTTTAGAAACTAAAATCAATTTTTTTATTATTTAATTTCTGTGCAAACCCTAAAAATGGAAATTCTAGACTTTTGCTAAATTGGGAAGTGTAATGCTAATTAGTATCTCTTAAACCTAATTAGCAAAGTGCTAAGTAATTAAAGACGTAAATTAATTTAGTAAACCCTAATTTATATTTTTAGAAACTAAAATTTTAGTTTATTATTTTATTTTATTTTATTTAATTTTTGTGCAAACCCTAGTTAAAAAATCCTACAATTTGTGCTAAACCTTAGGGTTAAACCCTAAGGGTTTGTAAAGATTACAATTTTGCCATTAAAAAATAAAAACCAAATGACAAGTTTACCCTTTTGTGTATTATTGAGGCTACATGTAGGTTTTGACATTTAGGTTGAGTTGTTAACCAACTCTCACTAACCTCATGTGATATTAATTACAAGCCATCAGCTGATTTCAGCCACATACAATGCACACATGTAGTATATATAGAATTAGAGAGAGAAAATGTTACATTATTGCTCAATTTTTCACCAAGCTCCTCCTAGACCCTCTCTCTCTAAAGGCCACGAAATTTGTTGCTAATATCAGTCACAAACACAGCCCCACGTTCAACAATAACAAATCAGAAGCCCAAAATCAAAAATTGGATCAAAGAAAGGTATAAACCCTAACCCTAAAATTTTCCAATAATTTGTTGTTAGATCTTATGATTTGTTGTTAAAATATGTTATATATAATCTCTAGTGATGATCTGGGTTTTTAACTTACGGATCCATAACATCTAAATGCTCAAATCAATGATTTTCAAAAATCTGGAAATTTTGTAAACTGTGATTTTTTGGCAAATGTCAAGCCTTATATCTCGGTGATCTGTAATGTGTTATGTGTTATGAAAGTTGACATGTGTAGCTTGTTATATTTTCTTTAATCTCCAAAAAGAATCAGGTCCATGTCTATTGTGGATCAAACGTTATTTAAGGTCAAAGTGAGTTTACCGGCATTGACCAAACAAATTCTGGGCACCCCAGAATTTTCTAAGTGTTGATTTTTTTGGCACCGTTTGACCATACTTTATCTGCTTGATTTCTTGTTGTTATGATGATTTTAAGCATTAGAGTTGTATTCCTACATGTTATCTACAAAATTCAATTGATAGATCCCAAAACAAATACACATATTTCAAGTTATAAGGATCCAAAGTAGGCACCACGAACTGTTTTTCGTGAAGAACAGCCTTGTCAGACTTTTTGATGGCTAATAACTCTTAGATCTGATGTTTTTAAGCCATGATGTTTGTTGTTAATTGTAGTATTACATGAGAAATACAAGATGAATGTGTTAGATCGCCTAGAAACATTTTGTACTGAAAGTTATATACGGTCAAACAAGCCACCATGAAGATGGACATGTTAGTGTTCTTGAGCTCAAGAACACCAACAACGGCGGTTGTCTGTCACTATAGCCTTTAGCGACGATTTTTAATTAATTTAATTTCTGAATTTCTAGAAATTGATTAAAAATAGAAAAAAAATAGTTTTAATTATGAAAAATACAAAATAAATTCTGCAAAATTATTTTTAAAGTCCGAAAAATAGTTTTTAATTATTTTGAGTATATTTCAACAATATTTAATATTTTTGGAATATAAAAGGTATTTATTTTTTTAGTTATAATATTAAATAAATTATTTAAAAATGGTTTTAATTCATGAAAAATCATGAAAAATTATATTATTGTGTTAGAAAATATTTTAAGTCAATTTTGATGAATTTTAATATTTTGTGGTGAAATTTCATTAATTAATTAATATTAATGATGTTTAAGTTATTTAATAAATATACTAAATAAATTATGGAAAATAAAATAAATGATTTTAAAAATCATTTAAAGTATTATAAAAATATTTTAAGTTATAAAATATGACTTTTGATATTTTGTCATGAAAAATATTATTAATTTAATATTAATGATATTAATTTATTATTAATGATATTTAGTTTATTTAATAATTATATTAAATAAATTAGTTTAAAAATGATTTTATTATTTTAAAAATCATTTTAAATGAAAATAAAGTGTTTAAAGATATTTTAAGTTATAAAATATAACTTTTAATATTTAAAGGATAATTTCATTAATGATTTAATATTAATGATATTTATTTAATGATTAATGATATTAAGTTTATTGAATAATTATATTAAATAAATAGTTTAAAAAATGGTTTTATTTATTTAAAAATCATTTAAAAATAATATAAATGAATTAAAAATATTTTAAGTTATAATTAATAATTTTTAATATTTAGATAATAGTTCATTAATATTTAAATATTAATGGTAATTATTTAATAATGATTTTAAATGTTTTAAAAATCATTTAAGGGTAATATAAATACGTTAAGAATATTTTGAGTTATTATACATAACTTTAATATTTTGGCAATGGTTTAATTAATAGTTTTATATTAATTAAATATTGATGATAATATAATTGTTTGATATTTAAATCATTAAATAATGATTCTGATATTTCAAAAATTATGGTAAATGGTAATAATTATTTTATAATTATTATAAGGTCATGAAAAATGATATGACTGTTATTTAATTAGTTTAAATGGATATTGAACAACTGTTTAGAGTCTTATACTCGATAATTACCCGATAAAGATGTCGGTAGACCGACATGGTTCAGAAATTGATCTGGACTTAGAAATTTAGTTAGTTAATTATTTTATTTGTGATTCAATGGTGGATAAAGTTGTGTGACAATGTGATTAGGAATGAGTTAATGTTTGTTTGTGATGTCATGATTGTGAAACATGTGTGATAAGGTGATTAGGTTATGTGCTGATTGCGAAATGCAGTACTATGTGTTAAGGTATAATGTTCTAATCGAATAAATGATTTGATTAATGATAGGTTTCGGTATAACAGATAGATCTAAGTTGCGTAATTGTAAGCAGCGCATCAGGCAAGTATCCTACCTTTGCATTTTCTTTATGCATTGGACAAGTGTAAGAATGTTTCAAAGTTATATTATTACTGTACAAATTGTTAAGCCTATATTATATACGTCCATTGATTATCAACATGTTAGTATATGATAATTTAGTTATATATATTCTGTTCGTTAATTTCTATAAATGATTATACAAGTGTCCCCACTTGGATAATCATTGTATTTAATCACATGTTGATACACCTTTGATATACATATATGTTGAATTATATAAGACCTTTGTTATGAAAACCCGACAGGTATGAACATCCCGATAATGGAAAAAATTTTATGCGCTACGGTGGACAAAGGATGAACGATAATATCATTCTAGCAATGTAGTATTGATCAATATAGGGCCCATAGACTGTACACCCTCAGGCCCGTAAGCAATGGCCGGTTTACAGATGAATTTCTGTTTAAACCCTTTTCGAAAATGAAAACAATGTTCATAATATGTCACAGAAACCCCATGTATAGACAATAAATAGTTCCAAAAATTTGAAAGAGGGTTGTTATGTTATTGTTATTGGTACAGATTACTTCACAACTATTGACCGGTTGTAGAAGAATATTATAAAGAAAACAATTAAATTCTTTCAACTTATATATATATATATATATATATATATATATATATATATATATATATATATATATATATAAATACTTGCTGGGCACTCAAATGCTCATCCTTGCGTAATTTAAATGTTTTCAGCTAAGTGTGAACAGCTAGAAGGCTCGGCCAGGATAAAGTGAAAAGGAAAGCAAACAGAATATGTTATTGTTATCATTTGTAATAGATAGATTGTATTAAGTTAATGATATGTATTATATATCATGTAAAGAATGTAGTAAAGGTTGCGTACTTGGGATTAAACTTTGATAAATGTAAGTTAAGTTCAAAATTTATATTCTTGTTATTATTAGTAGTAATATTTACGCTCATAGAAATGGTATCATGAAGTACCGAGTCCGGGTTTCAAGTATCCGGGTTCGGGGACTTTACATAAACCCTAAGGGTTTGGCCAATTGACAAAAATGCCATTAATATAAAATCAAAATGACATTAGTGTCCTTATTTCATTCTTTAGTTGGTTGCTTATAGATCTAGCCCTAAATGGAGTTGGTGAACCACTCCTAGCCCTAGCATTGTGCTACAAACCACAGCAATCAGCCACTTGCCAGCCCATTTCATTACATATGTAGCAAATAAATAGATTAAGAGAGAGAATGGACCACTTTATTTTTGCATTTTCTTCAAAGACCCTTTCTCTCTAAAATTCGAAATCTAGAGTGAGAGAGAAAGAAAAGATGAAGCATGATCATCTTGTAGCAAGCTAAGGATCAGATCACAATGTCAGAAATCATGGATCAAAGCTCAAAGTGGTATAAACCTTAAATTTTAGAAATTATATGATCTGATGTTATATGTTGTAATTGATTGTGTAAAGTTGTGTAATGAGGTGTCTTTTAGTGATCTGGGTTGTAAAATCCCAGATCCATAACATCAAAGTGCTCAGATCTAGCAATTTTTTAAATCTGGAAAAACTTACGAAAAATCGCCTGACAGCTTAATGTCAGGGCTCTTAAATCTCTGTGTGTTTGATGTTTGGAGTATTTGATGTTATAGATCTGTTCTCCGGTATATGTTCTTTAATATGAGACTTTAATCAACCTCATATCATGTCTAGATCGAAAGTTATGAGTAGTCAAAACCCGTTGACCATTCACGTTTTCTGGAATTCTGGGCAAACCCAGAAACCCAGATCGCCTAACAAGCTTTTTGAAGCTTTTGATCCTGTTGTACTTTGATTGTTTGGCGAAGTTGTTGTTGATTAGTTGTATTCTGGTATGTAGACTACACATTAAAGCTTTTAGGTCACTTAGAACTTAACTGGAATAGCAGGAAATTGAGGTCAAACTTGCTTTGACCGACTGTTTTGATGAAATGTGGGAAATTCCCAGATTTTTGAAGAACAGTTGCTGGCAGGCCGTTTGACCGGTTAGATCTTGAACATATGATGTTGATAAAATGATCTGATGCATTAGAGTTTCTCTTTGGTATCTCGACTACAAATTTGGACCATTAGATCACACAAATCAAACACAGATTGCAAGCTAGAAAGATCCAAAGTAGGTCACCTAACACTGTTTGAGTTTCTGGGCAGCCCAGAAATTCAAGAACACCTCTGACAAGGTTTTCTGTAGATCCGATCTTGCTGTGATGTTGTGTAATGAACTTGAACCTTGATTCTAAATGTAGTACTATACGAAGAGTACAACACTAACTCATTTGCAAGACCAAAATACATTAGGAACTTAGAAAAAAATCGCGGTCAAACCATGACCCTTGCTAAGCTAAACTGTCAGTGTTCTTAAGTGAAGAACACCAATGGCGACATACAAGTGTCGCTAAAGGCCTATAGCGACAGTTTATTTTCTATTTTCTGAAAAATGAATTAAAAATTAGAAAAAAATGGTTTTTAATTATTAAAAATACAAAAAAAAATCAAAAAAATTATTTTAAATTCTGAAAAATAGTTTTTAATTATTTTAAGTATATTTCAAAAATATTTAATATTTTTGGAATATAAATGGTATTTATTTATTTAATTATAATATTAAATAAATTATTTAAAAATGATTTTAATTCATGAAAAATTATTTTTTGGTATAAGAAAATATTTTAAGTTATTTTTGATGACTTTTAATATTTGTGATAAAATTTATTAATTAATTAATATTAATGATAATTAGTTTATTTAATAGATATATTAAATAAATTATGGAAAATTGGAATTAATGCTTTATAAAATATTTAAAAATGATTTAAGTGATATAAAAATATTTTAAGCTATAAAATATAACTTTTGATATGAAAATATTAATATCAATTATCGGATAATGGATTAAAGTGTTGGAAAATCATATAATTATGATTTTAAGGTATTAAAAATACTTTGATATATTATAATTATATTATAATATCATGTAATGATTTTCATTAATATTTTATATTAAATGAATATTAATGATTAAGGAATTATGTGGTATTTAAGTAATTTAAATACGGTTTTAAGGATTGAAAAATGTTGATAAATGATAATAATTATTTGAAAATTATTATAAGTCCTTGAAAATTATTTTGACTGATAAGATCATTATCTGTGATAATTGTTAAGTGTTTAAGCAGAGTTTAATTGAACTTAAACTCGATAAAAGTCCGACTAGACAGTCGGGATGTTAGAATTGTGTCAGGTTCAACTCAAACTGCAATAGTTTGACTTGATACTTAGTCTTATGTGTGTTATAGACTGATAGGCTTATGTGGTAATGTGTTTAGGTTATTCTGTGGATATAAATATAATAGTATTATACTGTGATGATATTATTCTAATATTGGAGATCAATATTATTAATATTAGGTCTTCGGATAAAGCGTTATAAATTGTGTTGCGGTAATCAACGGTTCAGGCAAGTTTCTTTGTACTTAACTCTAATAAGAGTGTTTTATTCAAGCTTATGGTTAATCATTGTTGATTTCCATGAAAATTGTACTCTGTACATCTTGCATGTATAAGTCAGGTATGGAAGGCTGATCACCTTCATTACCACTTGGTTCAAAAATGTTTGTTCATGCTTAAAACTTGTTCAGTCTAAAGTTTGTTCGTGCTAGTTCTCAATTATATTGATGAATTATAGCCAGCTTATTATTAATACTCTTCAATTATGATATATCGTTATATTGTTGTATTTAAACTTGCTGGGCAACTTTCATGCTCACCCTTGCTATATCATGATAAAACATTGCAGATAAGGCGAACGTGTTCGGATACAAGAAAAGGTTAATGCCAAGTTCAGCTTGGGATAAAATGTGCGGCTAGTTTGTAATAGTTTATTTTGATAAATGTTGTTGTGTAATAGATATTTTATGAATCGTGTATAAGTTAAGGTTACTCGACCTTGGGGAATAGTGTGTAATGTAATGTATAAACAATTTATGTTTATATCTTCCGCAATTAGTGGATGAATTAGTGTACCGAATTCGCGGCGATTTGGGGCCCGGATTCGGGGATGCTACAGTTGGTATCAGAGCTGTTGGTTATGAAGCTTAGGTAAGAATACCTGAGAACAATAACCGCAGTGATTAGGATAAGACTAACTCAAATAGAGTTAGTTGGTCGGTAAGATTCAAAGACGAATCTCGACGAGTGTAAAGACATAGAGTTCCCTAACTCTGATAATAAAGTTGAACAGTAACGGTAAATAGATCGAGTCTAAAAGACTGAAAGTGCAGGGATAGGAGATCGTAAAACAAAACGATCATAGTGCATGGAATTGAATCGTAATTTATACGATAAGATCACCCCGTGATCTGATAAAGATTATGATATGGGAAATGAATCAATCTACTGATTGAAAAGTTTACAGCAAGATGCTGTGTGTAAGTTGTACTATGAAATAGTACTATGAAAACTCATAAAAGAGTTATGGATTATGAATACGAATTAAATTCGTATTGAAAAAGGGGGTTAAGATTAGGTGGGGATTTCAATGAGGACTCGTGTCAGCAACTGAGTTGTATGATTCCTTGTATGGGCGGGGAATTGTACTTGGTGTAAAAACTACTTAGTTGGTTGCATTGGTAATAATTGAAATGTTGTGTCACGCTAGTTGTTATATACAGATAAATAGGTTATAGGTAGAGAATATAGGATTAAGTACGAGTTCTTAGAACTCATACTTATGTGACATTCTTGACTCATAGTTATATGAAATGTTTATGAGCCCCTCAGCAAACGGACGCCAAAGGTCAGACTAGGGTAAGTTCGTAAACTCATATAATTGTGGCCAGGTTATGAAATCATAAGTGTGGTTTTATGAATTGGGTATAGTTGTGTGTGAATGGAGTGTTAAGGATTATAGGAACAGATAGATAATTAAGCAAATGATCATTAGTTGAGACTTAGGTTTTCCTAAACTCCTAGCTATGCTAAACTTCGAAATGATTGACATCAAGCTAAACACGCACTATGTGCCTTTTTTAAAAAAGAATGTAGACACGTAACCATTTTTGAAACGGTTTAAAGTACAGTCTATGCTACTTATTTCGGCTAGACGCAAATTATTTGAAATATCAAAATTGTTTTATTTATCACTTATGTACCATGTAACCTGGTGCAGAGATGATAAAAATGATGGAGTCATCAATGCAGTATTAATTAGTGTGAATTTGACATAAAGTCACTATTCCACTATGGTATGATGTAGCATGACAAAATCATCAAATGACGAAATCCTCAATGGACTGTAAATACAGTGCGGCATCATGACGTCATTCTCAAAAAATGTTTTCAAAAATTTTAATTTGCCAACGGGGTTTGGATACACCTAAATAATTCGATTGCATTGAATTATTGATATGAGTCTATGCTATTTGATTCAGCTAGACTAATGTTATAAAAACTCCAAGTGTTTATTGAAAGAAATTTCCCGAACTAAATTGTTTTGGTGCGGAATCCTATGATAAGACTGAGGTGAACGATAATGTTTGGATAAATAATCCAATTTAGTAGCGTAAATATTCGCTAAAAATGATTAATACGTTATGCATGACGTAAGTGTACGATGGGCTAATCACCTAAAGTACTAGCAACGGTAGTTTACCTTCTTTGTGATTGTAAACATACCAAGTAATGTATTGTTTTGCGGTATGATCGCTACCGTTAAAACTAAATGTGTTCATGGTCTATATGACCCCTCAGCATAATTTCAAAACGTTTACTCTTGTGAGAGGTGTATTGGGTAGCATGTAATAATGTGTGTGAATGGTGTATGATCAATGGTGTAAGGTGCACAGTGTAAGGTGTAAGGTGAATTTCGGGGACGAAATTCTTATAAGGAGGGGTGAATGTGACAACCCGAAAATTTGGACAATTTATTTAAAATCTTAAATGATTGATTTAAGGTCAAATAATAGATCTAGACAGAAAATAAGTGTATGCGTTTGATGTTATTGGGATTGAATTTTGAGGATTTCAAAATTCGGTAAAGGAAATAGGTGAATTATTCAGGATTAAGTATCTATGTGATTAAATTCTGTGTATGTGGTTATGTATGTGTTCAGAATGTGGTTAAGGGTCATGGGTTGACCAGATAAATTACATCTGTGACAAACCCTAATTATATATTATGAACTTTAACGTTCAGTTAGAAAACCCTAGCGATTAATAAGAAATCCTAGAAAGTGGATATTGAAAACCCTAGATTGGGAATGCAATGTATGTATAAGGTTTAACGTTGTTAATTATAAATTAATTAGGGAAAACCCTAATGAATTATCAAAAATCTTAATTGATTATTTGAAAACCCTAATACCAGATCTGAAAACCCTAATTTCAGATTCTGATAAAATAAAACCCTAATCTGGGAATAGAAAGGATAATTATAATGCTTATGTGGTATTAATTATACTACTAATTAGGGTAAAGGTTAATTAATTAACAAACCATAATTTCCAATTTTTGGAACCCTTATTGTTCCGTCAGAAACCCTAATGCTCAGTTGTGGATTTAATTGCTATATTAGCAATGTTAATTAGGAAATATATATCCTAATTGTCAAGTTATTAGAAAACCCTAATCTAATTACGAAATTTAATTTCTAATTTAGAAAAATTTATTTTTCTATTAGAAACCTTAATTAGTGGTTTATAAATCCTAATTCGTTATTTTGACTTTAATTGCTTAAGTAGCGATTGTAATTAGGAAATTCTAATCCTAATTAGCAAGATTGAATTTATGATTAGGAAATCTTATTATAATTATAGAATCCTAATTATAATTTAGAAATATTAAATTTTTATTTTTGAAAATCTAAATTTGAAATTTTAGAAAATCATGTTGCTAAATCTTTAAGGGTTAAATGTTAAACCCTAAACTCTAAATATTCCAAACCCTAACAAAACCCTAAACCCTAAGGGTTTGGCCAATTGATAAAAATGCCATTAATATAAAATCAGAATGACATTAGTGTCCTTATTGCATTCTTTAGTTGGTTGCTTATAGATATAGCCCTAAATGGAGTTGGTGAACCACTCCTAGCTCTAGCCCTGTGCTACAAACCACATCAATCAGCCACTTGCCAGCCCATTTCATTACATATTTAGCAAATAAATAGATTAAGAGAGAGAATGGACCACTTTATTTTTGCATTTTCTTCAAAGACCATCTCTCTCTAAAATTCGAAATCTAGAGTGAGAGAGAAAGAAAAGATGAAGCATGATCATCTTGTAGCAAGCTAAGGATCAGATCACAATGTCAGAAATCATGGATCAAAGCTCAAAGTGGTATAAACCTTAAATTTTAGAAATTATATGATCTGATGTTATATGTTGTAATTGATTGTGTAAAGTTGTGTAATGAGGTGTCTTTTAGTGATCTGGGTTGTTAAATCCCAGATCCATAACATTAAAGTGCTCGGATCTAGCAATTTTTCAAATCTGGAAAAACTTGAGAAAAATCGCCTGACAGCTTAATGTCAGGGCTCTTAAATCTCTGTGTGTTTGATGTTTGGAGTATGTGATGTTATAGATTTGTTCTCCGGTATATGTTCTTTAATATGAGACTTTAATCAACCTCATATCATGTCTAGATCGAAAGCTATGAGCAGTCAAAACCCGTTGACCATTCACGTTTTCTGGAATTCTGGGCAAACCCAGAAACCCAGATCGTCTGACAAGCTTTTTGAAGCTTTTGATCCTGTTGTACTTTGATTGTTTGGCGAAGTTGTTGTTGATTAGTTGTATTCTGGTATGTAGACTACACATTAAAGCCTTTAGGTCACTTAGAACTTAACTGGAATAGCAGGAAATTGAGGTCAAACTTGCTTTGACCGACTGTTTTGACGAAATCTGGGAAATTCCCAGATTTTTGAAGAACAGTTGCTGGCAGGCCGTTTGACCGGTTAGATCTTGAACATATGATGTTGATAAGATGATCTGATGCATTAGAGTTTCTCTTTGGTATCTCGACTACAAGTTTGGACCATTAGATCACACAAATCAAACACAGATTGCAAGCTAGAAAGATCCAAAGTAGGTCACCTAACACTGTTTGAGTTTCTGGGCAGCCCAGAAATTCAAGAACACCTCTGACAAGGTTTTCTGTAGATCCGATCTTCCTATGATGTTATGTAATGAACTTGAACCTTGATTCTAAATGTAGTACTACACGAACACTACAACACTAACTCATTTGCAAGACCAGAATACATTAGGAACATAGAAAAAAAATCGCGGTCAAACCATGACCCTTGCTAAGCTAAACTGTCAGTGTTTTTGAGTGAAGAACACCAATGGCGACAGACAAGTGTCGCTAAAGGCCTACAGCAACTGTTTGTTTTCTATTTTCCGGAAAATGAATTAAAAATTAGAAAAAAAATGGTTTTTAATTATTAAAAATATAAAATAAATTCTGAAAAATTATTTTAAATTCTGAAAAATAGTTTTTAATTATTTTAAGTATATTTCGAAAATATTTAATATTTTTGGAATATAAATGGTATTTATTTATTTAATTATATTATTAAATAAATTATTTAAAAATGATTTTAATTCATGAAAAATCATGAAAAATTATTTTATGGTATAAGAAAATATTTTAAGTTATTTTTGATGACTTTTAATATTTTTTGATGAAATTCATTAATTAATTAATATTAATGATAATTAGTTTATTTAATAGATATATTAAATAAATTATGGAAAATTGGAATTAATGCTTTATAAATTATATAAAAATGATTTAAGTGATATAACAATATTTTAAGTTATAAAATATAACTTTTGATATGAAAATATTAATATTTTAATATTAATATTAATTATCAGATAATGGATTAAAGTGTTGGAAAATCATATAATTATGATTTTAAGGTATTAAAAATACTTTGATATATTATAATATTATGTAATGATTTTCATTAATATTTTATATTAAATGAATATTAATCATTAAGAAATTTTGTGGTATTTAGGTCATTTAAATACGGTTTTAAAGATTGAAAAATGTTGATAAATGATAATAATTATTTGAAAATTATTATAAGTCCTTGAAAATTATTTTGACTGATAAGATAATTATCTGTGATAATTGTTAAGTGTTTAGGTAGAGTTTAATTGAACTTAAACTCGATAAAAGTCCGACTAGACAGTCGGGATGTTAGAATTGTGTCGGGTTCAACTCAAACTGCAATAGTTTGACTTGATACCAAGTCTTATGTGTGTTATAGACTGAGAGGCTTATGTGGTAATGTGTTTAGGTTATTCTGTGGATATAAATATAACAATATTATACTGTGATGATATTATTCTAATATTGGAGATCTATATTATTAATATTAGGTCTTCGGATAAAGCGTTATAAATTGCGTTGCGGTAATCAACGGTTCAGGCAAGTTTCTTTGTACTTAACTCTAATAAGAGTGTTTTATTCAAGCTTATGGTTAATCATTGCTGATTTCCATGAAAATTTTACTCTGTACATCTTGCATGTATAAGTCAGGTATGAAAGGCTGATCACCTTCATTACCAGTTGGTTCAGAAATGTTTGTTCATGCTTAAAACTTGTTCAGTCTAAAGTTTGTTCGTGCTAGTTCTCAATTATATTGATGAATTATAGCCAGCTTATTATTCATACTCTTCAATCATGATATATCGTTATATTGTTGTATTTAAACTTGCTGGGCAACTTTCATGCGCACCCTTGCTTTATCATGATAAAACATTGCAGATAAGGCGAACGTGTTCGGATACAAGAAAATGTTAATGCCAAGTTCAGCTTGGGATAAAATGTGCGGCTAGTTTGTAATAGTTTATTTTGATAAATGTTGTTGTGTAATAGATATTTTATGAATCGTGTATAAGTTAAGGTTACTCGACCTTGGGGAATAGTGTGTAATGTAATGTATAAACAATTTATGTTTATATCTTCCGCAATTAGTGAAAAAATTAGTGTACCGAAGTCACAGCGATTTGGGGCCCGGATTCGGGGATGCTACAATGGGTCGAAGATAAAACTAAACCCAACCTTGATTAAACTATTTCTTTCAATCTCGGAACCTTAGAAAGCCCTAAGTTAATCTAGATTGGTTCAGACCTTACTCCAAACCAGAGGAGTGACATGGTTATGTTATTAACCCGATTCCAGGATGTGTTTGCATGGTCTCATGAGGACATGGTGGGTTTGTCCACTGATATTGTTCTTCAGCGCCTTCCCATTAAAGAGAGATTCAAGCCAGTCAATCAAAAGCTCAAGCAATTGAAACCTGAGTGGAGTTTAAAGGTGAAAGAAGAAATTATGAAACAATTTCAAGCTGGCATTATCATGGTGTTGACATATCCTGAGTAGATATTCAACATAGTTCTCGTACCTAAACCTTGAGGAAAGGTGCGAGTTTGCGTAGATTACCGGGATTTTAACAAAGCTTTCCTTAAAGATAGCTTTCCCGTGCCATTTATCCATATTCTCATTGACAATACTGCTCAATACGACATGTACTCCTTCGCTGATTGCTTTGCGGGGTACCATCAAATTATAGTTGCTGAGGAGGATCGTGAGAAAACTGCTTTCATCACGCCTTGGGGAACCTTTTGCTATAGACGGTTGTCATTCATCCTAATCAATGCCGCAGCCACCTATCAGCGAGCTATGATGGCTCTTTTTCACGACTTAATACATAAAGAGATAGAGATCTACGTGGATGACATCATTGTCAAGTCCCGAAGGGAAGAAGACCATTTAGACTATCTCAGAAAGCTGTGACAACCCGAGAATTTGGATATTTATAGAATATTAAAATATTGAATTAAGGATAAATAACAAACCTAAACAGAAAATAAGTGAATGGATTTGAGATTTCCGCGAAGGAATTTGGTGAATTTAAAATTTTTCTGGAGAATTATCCAGGATTAAGTATATAAGTGAATATGTTCTGTGTATATGGTATTATATGTGTACAATATATGGTTAAGGGTCAAGGGTTGATCAGATAACCTATATCAGTGGCAAACCCTATTATTATATTAAGAACATCAACGTTCAGTTAGAAAATTCTTACGATTTATAAGAAACCCTAAAACGTGTTCTGGAAACCCTAATTTAAGTTTCAGGAATCCAAAACCCTAAATCAGATTTTTTAAACCCTAATTTGGGAACTTAAGGGATAATTATAATGCTTAAGTGTTATAACTTTAACTAATTAGGGAAAACCCAAATTGTTAATTGGAAACCCTAATTGTCAAGTTGAAACCCTAATTGCTAAATTAGGAACCCTAATTGCTAAATTAGGAAACCTTATCCTAATGTTCATGTTAAGTAATTAGGAAACCCTAATCTAATTAGTAAATCCTAATTATAATTCAGAATATTAATTTTCTATTTTAAAAACCTAAATTTGAAATCCTTGAAAATTGATTTTTTATAACCTAAGGGTCAACCCCCAAGGGTCCAAACCCTAAGGGTTGTAGCGAATGACAAGTTAGCCATTAATTTAAAAGTAAAATGTCCACTAAAGGTAACTTGTAAATCTTGCCATGATCTTGAGTTGGTGAACCACCCTAGCCCTAGCCCTAGCCATGTGTCAAATGTCAGCCTTCAATAACCAGCAAATACATTGAATCATATCAATTATATAGATTAAGAGAGAGAGAATGCTAAGTTTATTTTTTATTTGAACTAAAGCTTTCTCTCTCTAAAATTTCGAAAAATGGAAAGAGAAAGGGAGTGTTAAGTCAAGCTAATGCCAGTACTTAGCAAGCCAAGATCAAATCAGTAGGATCAGAAATCAAAATCCAAGCTAGAAAGGTATAAAACCCTAAATTTTGAAATCCTTAGATCTGATGTTTGATGTTGTGATTTGTTGTTTAGAAATGTGTTATAAGGTGTCATTTAGTGATATGTGTTGTTAGATCCCAGATCCATAACATCAAAGTGCTCGAAAATCAAGTTTTTCAAAAATATGGAAAAAGTTGAAATTGTGGTCTGATAGCCATATGTCAGGGCCTCTAGATTCTTGTGTTAGATGTTTATGGTGTTTTATGTTAAGTATATGTTCTATGACATGTGGTATGTGTTCTGGAACTGGAAACAGTGTCAAAACATGTCTAGATCTCAAGATATAGGTGGTCAAACATGGTTGACCAACCATGGGAGACTGAATATGGGCATCCCAGATTTCCCCAGATAGTTCTCACAAGATTTTTCAAGCCTTTGATCTTGCAGTTGTTTGATAGTTAAGCTAAGTTATTGTTGTTATGTTGTAGACTGGTATGTACACTACACATACAAGTCATTAGAACACCTAGAACCATTATATAATCAAAGATAATTAAGGTCAAACGTGCGTTGACCACCAGCTATTGAAGAAATCTGGAAAACCCAGATTTCTCAAGAACACAATTCTGACAGTAGTTTGACCGGCTTTGATCTCTCACCTATTATGTTGTTTGACTAATTTGGTGTTATATATATGTTCCTTGGCATGCAAACTATAGGTTCGAAGTATTAGAACACAAGACAAAGGACCAGAACCCTAAGATATTTGAGCCACAAAGTGGTCACTCGATGCTGTCTGGGTTTCCGGGTAACCCAAAAAACCCAGCAAGCCTCTGACAGTAACTTTGCAATCTTCGATCTTGCTGATATGTTGTTGTATGGCAATGATCTTGGTATTATATTGTAGTATTACATAAGTACTACAACTTTATCACAAATTCCAACCCATAAAATATTAGGATCATAGATTAAAAACCGGTCAAACATCCTACCTTATACACTGCCATGAGTTTCTGGGCTTGGGCCAAGAACACGAAGAACACCTATAGCGACAAGCATGTCGCTATAGGCACCCTTTAGCGACAGTTTCTTAGAAAAATTTATTATTTTAATTAATAAATAGATAAAAATAGTTTTTAATTATTAAAAATACAAAATAAATTCCTAAAAACTATTTAAAAGTCTGAAAATTAGTTTTTAATTATTCTAAATATATTTCATAAATATTTAATATTTTTGGAATAATAATGGTATTTAATTTATTTAATTATAATATTAAATAAATTATTTTAAAATAATTTTAATACATGAAAAATCATATTATGGTATAAGAAAATATTTGAATTTATTTTTACCGACTTTTAATATTTTGAGATAAATTTCATTAATAAAATAATATTAGTGATAAATAATTTATTTAGTAAATATATTAAATAAATTATGGAAAAATAGAATTAATGATTTATAAATCATAAAAAAATGATTTAAGTATTATAAAAATATTTTAAATTATAAAATATAACTTTTGATATTTTGACATGAAAATATTAATATTTTAATATTAAAACAATTATTGGATAATGGAATTAAATGTTTAAAAATCATATAAATGTGATTTTAAGGTATTAAAAATACTTTCATATATTATAAATATATTATAATATGATGTTATGATTTTCATTAATATTTAGTATTAAATAAATATTAATGATAAATGAATTATGTGGTATTTAATTCTTATAAATACGATATTAATGATTAAAAATTCATGATAAATGATAGTAATTATCTGAAAATTTTTACGAGCTTATGAAAATTATTTTGACTGATAATATAATAATGTTATATAATGGTTAAGTGTTAGGCAGAGTTTAATTGAACTTAAACTCGATATTTATCCGACTAGACCGTCGGGATGTAAGAATTATACCAAACTCGACTCAGACTATAAAAGTTTGACTTGAGGTTAAGTCTTATATGTGTTATAGACTGATAGTGTTATGTTATAATGTGTTTAGGTTATTTTAAATACTGTGATGATATTATTCTAATGTGTATATCAGTATTTTTTATATTAGGTTTTCAGGCAAAGTTTATTTAAATGCGTAACGATAATCAACGGTTCAGGCAAGTTTTCATTAACTCAAATTTGAGTTGTTTATTCAAATATAACTTGTGGTTAATCGTTGTTGATTGCCATGTCTAAGAATTGTTTAATTACACACTGTACGTATTGCATGTGTTCATTAGGTATGAAAGGTTGATCACCTTCATTACTATTAGGTCCAGATGTATTTGTTCATGTTAAATGCTTGTTCAGTCATAAAAATTTGTTCATGCTAATTCACAACTATATTGTTGAATTATAGCCAGCTTATTATTCAAATTCTTTCAATCATGATATATCCTTAAATGAACTTAAACTTACTGGGCAAAATTATTGCTCACCCTTGCTATATCATGATAAACATTGCAGATTAAGACGAATACGTCGGATACAAGGAAAGTTCAAAGACAGTTCCAGCTTTAATATACGTGTGCAATTAGATTTGTAATAGTATTATATATTAATGTTATTGTAAGTCAAATAAGTTATGAATTGCGTATTAAGTGAAGGTTACTCGACCTTAGGGAAAAGTGTGTAAAGTTTATTGTATAAACAATTTATGTTTATATCTTCCGCAATAGTTATAGAATGATTATACTAGATCCGTGGTGATTTGGAACCCAGATTTGGGGCTCTCACAAAAGCTCTTCAACAGGTTGCACAAGTACAACTTGAAGTTGAATCCAGCCAAGTGCGTCTTTGGCGTTAAATCAGGCAAGTTGCTAGGATTCCTAGTCAACCACAAAGGAATTTGTAAGAACCCAAATTTTCAAAAAATATTAAAATAAGAATTTAATAAATAAAATTCTTAAGGCATGTGAAGGGTCCGAACAAGAATATATATATATAGTCCGGATCAGGTCCGGACTCCCGGATTTTAACAAAATCTGGACCTTTTTTTTTTTGCTTTTTTTTTGAAACAACAAAAAAAATAAAATAAAATTATGGAACTGAAATTTTTTCACAATACAGTGTTTTGGGCGTGATTTGGATGGCTATACCAAAACATTTCTGTACAGTCAGACTGTACATACATTGGTTGGTATAGGTATTAAAAACACACCCAAAACACTGTATTATGGAAAAATTTCAGTTCCATAATTTTTTTTTAGTTGTTTCAAAAAAAAAGCAAAAAAAAAAACTGGTCCGGATTTTAGGACCTGTCCGGACTCCCGGACAGGATCCTTATTCTATATATATATATATATATATATATATATATATATATATATATATATATATATATATATATATATATATATATATATATATATTTGTTACGATGTATGTGGTATTGTGTTACATAGGGTAATATGAGCTATGTAATAAGTGATGGTGTGTGTAATGAATATATATCATTATTATATATTAAAGAGATGAATTAGTAAGAAGATGGATAAAAATTTATATATTTATGTTAAATTATTTATGTAAAATTATTTTATAATAGTAAGTTGGTGACATTAAATATCTTTGATAATCGCCAATTTCTTGAGTGTATATACGAGTAAGTATCAAGTCTAAAGAAATACAACTATACTCTTTAATGGTGGATGTACAAAAGTTGGGCTAAACGATTTCTTTAGAGAGCGGAGGTATATACGAATTAGTAACCGATCTAACTCACTATGAAAACAGTGTAGACGAGACGAAAACTGAATTGTTGGTTGTTGGTGGGAAACCACTCAGTGTACTATATTGAATACTATTAAAGACTCGATGCATGCTACGTTTAGACTTGTATGCATAGACGTTGTTGACGAAAGTCGAAAATTGATATACCTTTAAGGTGGTTAGAGAATTATTACGTAATTCAATACATGGCAAAAAGTGAACATGAAAAGAATGTATTTATGTGTTACATTCGAGTTTTGTGTTATTGGTGGTATGAAACTATAAAGGATATGTATAGTTGGTTAAACTAATCAGGGAAATAGAGTTTTAAAACTCGAAGTGTGATTCTTAAATTATTAAGGAAAATAATAACCAATGATGTTGAATCAAAGAGGGGATTGATGTTAGACGAGTTAACACTTAAGGAGGATGTGTAATGTATTTAGAAGCGTAGGTTTCATTTCTACTAAGGCAGAATTTGTTTGCCTCTGATTTTGGTATGGGGCATCTGCGCCATTTCCAAGCCTATGACCAGTGCAGCTGCGCCGGTCTGTAAAAAATTCTGAGTCAGTTTGTGAAATGTGATTGCAAGCCATACATACTAATAACTCTTATAAGGTCATGAATGGTGACTAAGTGTTCATTTGGTTAGCAAAACATGACTTAAAGTAAATAACCCAGATTAAATATTGGTTAATTAAGTTATATTATAGAATATTATATTCTATGAATTAGAGATATGCATAATAATTATTGAAAAAAAATGATTAATATTAATTAATTATTGTGTGGGTTGAAAATACCCAACTAAATGATATTTATCCCAATTAAAATATTAATGTGGGTATAATCATTAAATAATATTACTATGTGTAATATGGAAAATGTGAGCAGTAGTAATATATAATGCCTACGACGTAAGAATACGTGAAGTGTGACTTTTAATTGGGACTAATGATATAAGGTACCAAGTGGTACAATCAAATCATATGTTGTGGTAATACAAAAATAATTAAATATCTGTGTATTCTAGAAACTGGGACGGAGATTAAATGTTTAAACAAACATTAATAATAGATAATGTTATAATGTGGTTATACGAGTAGAAATAATTATGGAACTACTCAGACAATAATACCTGACTGCGATATTTTATTACATGAATTTAATGTACATAGATTATATGATGTGAGTATAAAATTTATCTTTAAATTCCTAATATGGTAACAATTGTACCCTAATATTACATTATGGGAATTAAAGAACCAAACCAAGCCTAAGAATAACAAGTTACTATGATTTATTTGTTCTTGTCCCAAATTGAGTGTCACAAGGTACACGAACAGTAACACATGAAGCTAATATACATGTTTTCCAAAAGACTATGGAGATAGGTGATGATGGCCAAGAAGGTGGCTGGGAAGTGGTGGTTCAACCACTCTTTGTTAACCATTGTTTCTTTCTTATACACCATGGACTCCAACCTTAGTATAAACTTAATACCCAATCCACCTTTATTCTATAAATAACAACTTCATTTTCACATTTTATGTTGCTGAGAAATGGGTCTGTGAAATCCTAAGAAATTGAGTGAGAGTATTTGTTATTCTAAATGAAGTCTAGCAATCCGAGAAGATAGAAGTTAAGCAAACTAAGCGCCAAAATGCAATAATTCTAATGTATATGCTTTTGAATTCCTAGAAAAGTACATAGAAACAGTGCTTAGTCCAAAAATTGATGCCTAAGGATTGTTATAATCCATAAATTGATGCTAGGTACTGTTAAGATAGTAAAATACGAAATCAATGGAAGTTAAACGAACCAATTTGGTTGAGAAATGAATTCGTAGTGAACGAATTCGCTAAATTGTCAAAACATGAACATCTAGTATAAACATGGGTTCTAAATTCATATTTGGGTTAGTTGTTAATTGATGGGTATTTATTATGTTGTAGTTTTATGAGTTACAAACCCATAGAATCAAAAATAGACTGATTTAGATGAGTATAATTCATGTTATGAAAATTTAAAGGAGTATAGGTCTGCAAAATCGCGAAGAGCAGAGCCTGAGGGGCTGTTCTACGACCTGGGGCACAGCTGCACTGCCCCCAAGGCCATTTAGGGTGCAGCTGCACTGGACATCAGTGTCTGGTGGACTGATGTAACTTGTTGTAGTAAATTAGGCATAACATTTTCATACGAACTCTGATTGAGGTTGTCAGGAATAAGCATGTGAATGTTATTCCTATTGCATATGATTTGTTTATGATATATATATATATATATATATATATATATATATATATATATATATATATATATATATATATATATATATATATATATATATATATATATATATATGAATGAATATGCAAGTATGCTTGCATTAAGAAAAGTTGTAAAGTCCTTTGATAGATAATAGAAACATATGTACAAGGACTTAGAATGAATTAATCAAATGTGTTAGGTTGATCCTACATAAGCAAAATAGCTTTCTAAAGTCCTTAAAAAGAAATGATGTACAAGGACTATAAATATAGAAAGATCAAGCATGTTAGGTTGATCTAATGATGTAATAGATAGGCTTGTCTGATCGCCGAGCACTGCACCAGAAATTATAGTCTTCCAGGAGAGTCAAGGAAAACTCGAGAGCTATCAAGGCAGAATCATAGTCTGCAAGATAGTAGATCTCGGAGTTCGTAGACTGCCAGAAGAGACGAGGAAGGATCGTAGTGTGTCGAGTAGAACTTCCTCAGGACCGTAGTCTGCTGAGGAAGTCATGTTCAGAATCGTAGAGACAACCTGCCTACGAGCCGACCAAGAATCTACCAAAGCCAAGTCAAGAATCATAAACTACACTCCGAGTCATAGAGTCTACTGATCATACCAGAGGCAGAGATCGTAGTCGAGCAAGATCAGATGAAGACAACAAGCACAACGATAGAAATCGTAAAGTGTCAAGATCTGATCTCGGAGTCGTAGTGTCTGCACAACCAAAGATGAATAATAGAGTGTGGAACTAAGACCTTAACAGATGTGCTCACAATACCAAGGCAGAATCGTAGAGTAAATACAATTCTCAACAAATGAGCACTCCCAGAATATTCAAAGGAATGAAGCCTCTGGTTAGTACTTCAAAGATATATCTCATCCTGAAGGAAACTAGAGAGCACTTAACGAATGGCATGCAAGCTAAGAGTAGTTCTAAGCACCAACTCAATCAACATCCAGATTGAGTTGTGAAGCCATTCAGGAAGAAGTCTTCCACAAGGAGACCAGAAGAAGACTTGAGTAACTGACTAAGGAAAGTCAGCAAGGGCAGTCGCTGTCAAATAGACAGAATACAACGATCTTGGAAGCTACCAGGAATGTAGTGTTTGCCCAACAAGAAAGAACTGATGGAGTATACACAGAGATACTGGCCAGCCTCTGAAGAACAAGGCTATAGTGATTAAGCAGTGGGTCAGTTAATTGATGATAAATGAACGGGAGATCACAAGGAGAAAGCGAGCTGGACACGCCACAAATCTGAAGTGTCTTGCTATTTAGAAGGGGCCAGAATAAAGGAGTCAAGCCATGAGTATCTGAGAACTGTCGAGGCAAACAGAAGTGTTGCAGCACTACACAAAAGAAGGAAGAGGTGTTCTACATTGAAGATCCAATCAACACTCTTCAATATCATAGTGTTGTCTCTACAAGTCAACATGACACTATGATCAGGTCCATGAAGACATGAATCAGAATCGTATAGTTTGAATAGCTGAAGACTGAAGCATTGGCAACGGTTCAAACTGAAGGGTAATATGCGGACCAGAGCTTATTGAGAGCATCTATGCAAAAGGACAACCTCTGATCGAGAAATCAGAAGGAAGAAATAAAGTCTTCGACCTGCCCAAGACATTAAAGTGACATCTCTGACGGAGTAGGTGAAACAGTAGACTGCAGTGTCAGAAAAGTATGACATGTCACATCTGCAGTCTACACCAAATAACTCGAGATCTGCAAAGCATTTCAAAGAGCTTTTAACGGCTACTTCTCAATGGGAAGATTGGGAAGGAGTATAAATAAACCAGAGCTTCAACAATCAAAAAGTACTGAGGATTTACAATGTTGCAGAATCATTGAGTTGGTTGAATGCTAATGTTGACTCTACGAGTTCCACATGAGCTTAAATAGAATAAGTGTCAGTGACAGTGAGACTACAAAAGTGGAAGTGAATCAACTTTGAAGATGGACTTAAACAGATCAAAGCTTCACTCAACAAAGATGAGAATGTCACTTGAATTGGCATCTAAGCTGAGAACCGAGAAGGAAAAGAAGATATCATTTAGAAAAGTGGCAAAGAATAAGGCAAATCCTAAGAGCCACTCTATGATTCACCATGAACCCAAAGCTGAAGTAGAGCAAGTGCAGAACCATGTCTGCCAACATGTTAAAAAGGGTTCATGGAATGGTGATGGTGTACAGCTGACACTACATGAAGATGAACAGAACAGAAGAAGATCAGCTGCACCAAAGATGATGTGGTGCAGTCTCAAAGCAGAATGCAAAGAGGACCACACTAAGCTGCTAAGTACAAAAGACGATCAAGCTTAATGACATCTTAGCACCTCAGCACCAACAACACACAACAAGAAGCCAGGGCCTGAGGGGTCCATGTCCGGAGGGACTAAATGAAGTTCCAAGCCTGCTGGGCTTTAAGAGTTCCTAGGGAACTAGAGACGTTCCAAGGCTGCTGGCCTTGAAGAGTTCTTGGTGAACTGAAGTCCTAAGGCTGTTGGCCTTGAAGGAATCTTAGTGATTCAGGGTGCTACCCTTCCTTAGTGGAAATCCTGCTAGTTAAAAGTAGAAAAGTGGATTAGGAGCTTGAGTCTCTAAACCACTTAAAACTGCTTGTGTCATTTACCTTATGTCATTTACATTATGAACATTAACTGCTATTTATGTTTTAACTGCTTACAACCAAACTAGCTCTAAGAACAATGTATGTATGATTATGAATATATCAATGAAGGGGTTCTTTTACTTATTTCGATGTGCTTGAAAAGATTCTTATGTTTGTCATATGATAAATTATTAGCAATACAAAATAAAAAAGAAAAGTATTTAAATTAAAAAGGATTTATTCAACCCCCTCTTCTAAATCTATTCTGCCTACTGGAACTAACAATTGGTATCAGAGCAGGTTCTCATGCTATATTCAAAAGCTAATTGCTTTGAGTCTGATCCTAGGCACAAACATTATTCTAAACTTAGTTTAGTAGTAAGTAACTTGTTATATGCAGATGAGCTTACACGTTGGAAATATTGTGTAAAGGTTAAATGTTTATATACACCTGAAGCTACTCAGATTGGTCCATGTTCTTGATTATCATATCATCAAGACCGAACCTTGCTCAAAGTCAATCTTGTAGTCTGACTACCAGGCTAGAAAGCTCAAGAGACATCCATAATAAAGAGTCAAACATCCACCAGCCTGGAAAGATGAAAAGGCCATACATGCAAAGAAATGCTTATCTAGAGAAGAAAGAAGAACTTCTCAATCTTATGTCTGGCCAACCAGTAGCTGGATGTAAACTTTATAAACTGAAGGATGTCAAAGAATTAAAAATGATGAGATTCTCTTAGCTTACAACTTCAAGACCACGAATGATTGATTGAAGGTCAACTAGAGCAACCAGCTGTCAGGAGAAAATGAGAAACTATGCACATCAATGCCTAACCTCAGTATATCTAAGTTAAATGACTGTCAAGGAACTGACAGTAAAAAGGTACGGTTCCTCACTAATGTAAAAACGTACATCATGTTGCACCTCCTTATAAACTATAACCGTATTCCTTCAAGGAGTCATAATCTACCTAAAAAGGTAAAGAATTACACTAAGTTAGAAGCTCAAATGCTTACAAACTTTCTCTCCATCCAAGTTTTAGGTTGAAGATGACATCTTGAAAGAAATCTGAAATAGGTCACAAGCATATCAAAGGTTAAATCAATTTTTATGTGGAGTAATCTTTGCTGATGAGTTAGTATGTATGTGCAAATCTATGTTCTAAGTGTTTGATAACCCAAAGAGTTTGATCAGTTCTACAAGTGTATTTTGATGATTTATAGAAACTGATCACCTCCATGAATCAACAAGATACACATAAATCGTAGAGTTGATTCTTACTCTGTGAACACTCAAACATTGTGAGCATAATCCAGCAAATGATGAAACCATCAAAGAGAAAGTGTGTGTTATTAAAATGACAAATCTTACAGACACACACACACACCTTCATTCATCTCAAAATATATTATCTAAAACTAGTTGCATGCATGAATATGAATGTTGGTGATAAATGTGATGGTTATCCAAATACATGAGGAACATGAGGTTTAGAAAACTAACCTAGCAGGACCCACTTAATTGTGGGTACCAGAAATAGAAATGTATCTAACCTGCAGGTACCTGGTCTATCCGGCCACACTAAGGAATGCTGAAGAATAAGACTTCAGTCAAGAAGACTCAACCAGTAGAAGGCTAAGGACTGTTCAGAAATAATTCTGATAAAATTCCTATATGTCCAAACATGTCCTTGAAGACCCGCTGAGCTAACCTAAACGAAGCTTACATGGCTGCTAATCTATATATGGAAGTAGGACATTCAACTAAAGATTAAAAGGGCCTTACACGCTCAAAATAAGCAAGGCATGCTATATGAGAGGAATCCTCAAAGAAGCTCACAACAGAGGATCATCGAGCATCATCAAGTGGAATTCATTACGAAAGCATAACTTCACAAACACAAAACTTTCAAAGAAGACTACGTTCGTAAGCTGACTAATAATCGTAGAGTGATCAGTCCTAAAGATATTCATGCCTACGTTAGAAAGAAATCTAATTGAAAATGGTGATTCCAGTCATAAGGAGATATGCAAGACTGCCTTCTAATACATTTGAGGGCCTTGAATTCGAGGTCCCGAATCACTACGGATCTGGTTCGATCATTCTAAAACTATTACTATTTGCGGAAGATATAAACATAAATTGTTTATGCAATACATTACACACTATTTCCCAAGGTCGAGTAACCTTAACTTAATACAAAAATCATAACTTTTCTAACATATAACATTATTATCAAACTACACTATTACAAAACTAATCGCGCATATTAACTTTAAGTTGGAATTGTCTTTAACCTTTCATTGTTTCCGACGCGTTCATCTTAATTTGCAATGTTTTATCATGATATAGCAAGGGTGAGCATGAAAGTTGCCCAGCAAGTTTAAGTTCAATAATATAACGACATATCATGATTGAAAGAGTCAAAATAATAAGCCGGCTATAATTCAACAATAGAATTATGAACTAGTAGGAACAAATTTATGACTGAACAAGTATTATACATGAACAAATATATCTGAACCAACTGGTAATGATGGTGATCAGCCTTTCATACCTGACTTATACATGCAATATGTACAGAGTACAATTCATGGCAACCAGCAATGATTAACCATAAGCTTATCCGAATGAAACAACTCTTAGTAGAGTTAAGTAAAAACAAACTTGCCTGAACTGTTGATTACCGCTATGCAATTTATAACGCTTTATCCAAAGACCTAATATTAGTAATATAGATCTCCAATATTAGAATAATATCATCACAATATAACATTATTATATCTATAGATATACATAGAATAACCTAAACACATAACACATAATCCTATCAGTCTACAATACACATAAGACTTAGTATCAAGTCAAACTATTTCAGTCTGACTTGAAACCGACAGAAAACTGACATCCCGACGGCCTTAGTCGGACTTTTATCGAGTCTAAGTTCAATTAAACTTTGACTTAACAGTTAACAATTATCTAAGATAATTTTAATAACAGTCAAAATATTTTTCATAAGCTCATAATAATTTTTAAATAATTATTACTATTTATCTTAATTTTTAAATCATTAATAACGTATTTAAATAAATTAAATACTACTTAATTCTTTTATCATTAATATTTATTTATTATCAAATATTAATGAAATACATGTCATAATATTATAATATATTTATAATATCACAAAGTATTTTTAATACTTTAAAATCATATTTATATGATTTTTAATCACATAAATTCATTATCCGATAATTGCTTTTAATATTAAAATATTAATATTTTCAATGAGTTTAAGAACTTTCCTAGACAGACCTTTGACGTCCATTCCCTGAAGGGTTCATAAACATTTCATATAACTATGAATCAAGCATGTCACATAAGTTTGAGTTTTAAGATCTCGTACTTAACCTTATATCCTCTACCTATGACCTATTTATCTGTTCTACACATGAGAAAGGAATTACCCTCTTAACATGTATATAGCAAATAACGCGACACAGACATTTTATAATCCCCACTTAATCCTAATTCCCTTTTTAATACGAATTTCATTTAACTCGTATTCATAATCCTTTTCCTGAATCTGTACCAATTCATACTACATCTGACACCCAACAATCTTGCTGTAAACTTTTCAATCATTCGCTTGATCCTTCTCCATACTATAACCATATCAGATCACGAGGTGATCTCATCGTATATATTACGATTCAATTCTATATTTTGATCTTTTTATTTTACGATCTCCTATCACTGTACTTTTAGTCTTTTAGACTCTATCTATTCACAGCTACTGTTCAACTTTATTATCAGAGTTAGGGAACTCTTTATTTTATAACTCGTCGTGATTCATCTTTGAATCTAACCGACCGACTAACTCTATGTGAGTTAGATCTTATCCTAATCATTGCGATTATTAGTTTCAGGTATTCCTACCTAAGGTTCATAACCTATAGCTTTGATACCAAATGTGAGGGCTGTTGGGTTTCGGCATAGAAACGCTGCGGAAATAAACCAATTAAAGGCAATTCTGAAACCCTAAAACAGAATCCATGCGAAAAATTCAATTAATTAAGAGGTTAGAAATTATACCGATTGTTAAATCTAGAATTGATGCGGTCGAATCTCCAACACAATTCAAATAGACCGCGTCTCTACGGTATCCACACGAACGCTTCACACGAATCTTCCTACGATCTACAGGAGAAGGAAACACGGTACTAGCCACCAAAGATGTGGATTTTTTGAAACTGTTTTCTCTCTAGTCTCTCTCTAAGAGCAGCTAGGGTTTTGGTTAATGAATAATCCCTAAAAATGGCTGCTACATATCATATATATAGCGATTAAAAGGAATTATTCAAAACCTAATTTAATAAAATCCGAATTTATATATATATATATATATATATATATATATATATCTTCATTAAGTCTTACTTAAATAATATACCTATATATAAATTATCCTATTAATTTAAATTCATAATTTAACTACTATCAATTATATTGACATATTTAAATCTTTATAATTTAACTTAATTCCCTTTTAATTACGTTCTATGTTTGTGACCCTGTAGGTTATTATTACGTTAGCAATAATTTTAAACTCATATTATAAAATTATAAATAGTTAGCGGCATCTAGTAATGCATCACTGCTACCGAAGTAATAATAAGATCAATGATTTGATGCAACCTTTTAGTGACCAATGTTTCAATGTAATTTAATCCTTTTAACCTTAATATCCTAGATTAAACTCGAGTCATGGAATGTGTTATACTCTTCATAATTTAATCTGAGTTTTTCTTGATGAATGAGTAGACTATATGAAACAAATCACTATTTGAGCATGGCCATGTATTTCATAGTCCTACTCAATCAAGAGGCCTATGGATATCACCCCTAATACATATGAGGGTTAAATTCCATCTAGATCACTCATATTCCTCACACGATTCATGATGTACCCAATAATCACCTTTATAGTTCACCCTATTAAAGGTGACATTTGATGATATCAAAGTACATAAATTCCAGTGAAGAAATATAGTGATTTCAGGTCGGAGGACCATTACATCATTGTCACTATGAGAATTACTAATGACACTTCGCATAATGCTCCACATAGAATTTTCATCGTGGGTCTGTCCAGTACATCGTTCTCTAACATGTACCTATGCATTGACTTAATATCTCGTATATTTATGACCAATGAGATTTGGTCATCAGTCAATCCATATACTAGTCTTAATACATTATTGTTGTCCCATCAACAATGATACTCGACTACGAACATTTAAGAACAATGATACTAATTGTAAATATATAATCTCATGTTCAAGTCACATACTTGAAACTATATAATTTGTATAAAAATTCTAAGGATTTTTTTTATTATGTTAATATTTATATAACGCAGTAAATAAAACAATAATAAAATCATTCATTTATTCAATCAAATATAATATCAAAACGTTAAGCAATTATATCAAATAATTGGCCTCTAGGACATAAACTCTAACAAGGGCCCCGAATTCGAGGTCCCGAATCACCGCGGATCCGGTTCGATCATTCTAACACTATTACTATTTGCAGAAGATATAAACATAAATTATTTATACAATACGTTACACAATATTCCCCAAGGTCGAGTAACCTTAACTTAATACACAAATCATAACTTTTCTAACATATAACATTATTATCAAACTACACTATTACAAAACTAATCGCGCATATTAACTTTAAGCTGGACCCGTCTTTAACCTTTCATTGTATCCGACGCGTTCGTTTTAATCTGCAATGTTTTACCATGATATAGCAAGGGTGAGCATGAAAGTTGCCCATCAAGTTTAAGTTCAATAATATAACGACATATCATGATTGAAAGAGTCTGAATAATAAGCTGGCTATAATTCAATAATATAATTGTGAACTAGCAGGAATAAATTTATGACTGAACAAGTATTATACATGAACAAATATATCTGAACCAACTGGTAATGAAGGTGATCAACCTTTTATACTTGACTTATACATACAATATGTACAGAGTGCAATTCATGGCAACCATCAATGATTAATTTATCCGAATGAAACAACTCTTAGTTGAGTTAAGTAAAAATAAACTTGCCTGAACCGTTGATTACCACTACGCAATTTATAACGCTTTATCCGAAGACCTAATATTAGTAATATAGATCTCCAATATTAGAATAATATCATCACAATATAACATTATTATATCTATAGATATACATAGAATAACCTAAACACATAACACATAATCATATTAGTCTACAATACACATAAGGCTTAGTATCAAGTCAAACTATTTCAGTCTGACTTGAAACTGACACAAAACTGACATCCCGACGGCCTTAGTCGGACTTTTACCGAGTCTAAGTTCAATAAACTCTGACTTAACAGTTAACAATTATCTAAGATAATTTTAATAACAGTCAAAATATTTTTCATAAGCTCGTAATAATTTTTAAATAATTATTACTATTTATCTTGATTTTTAAATCATTAATAACGTATTTAATTAAATTAAATACTACTTAATTCTTTTATCATTAATATTTATTTATTATCAAATATTAATGAAATACATGTCATAATATTATAATATATTTATAATATCACAAAGTATTTTTAATACTTTAAAATCATATTTATATGATTTTTAATCACATAAATTCATTATCCGATAATTGCTTTTAATATTAAAATATTAATATTTTCATGACAAAATATCAAAAGTTATAGTTTATAACTTAAAATATTTTTATAACACGTAAATCATTTTTATATGATTTATAAATCATTTATTCTATTTTTTGATAATTTATTTAATATATTTATTAAATAAACTAATTATCATTAATATTGATTAATTAATGAAATTTATCACAAAATATTAAAAGTCACTAAAAATAACTTAAAATATTTTCTTTTGCCATAATATTATTTTTCATGATTTTTTATGTATTAAAATCATTTTTAAATAATTTATTTAATATTATAATTAAATAAATTAAATACCATTTATATTCCAAAAAATATTAAATATCTATGAAATATACTCAAAATAATTAAAAACTAATTTTCAGACTTTAAAATAATTTTTCGAATTTTATTTTGTATTTTTTATAATTAAAAACCATTTTTTATCTATTTTTAAATAATTTTCAGAAATTCAGAAATTAAAATAAATAGAAACCGTAGCTAAAGGGGCCTATAGCGACAAACCCATCGCTATAGGTGTTCTTGAGCATGTTCTTCATCAACCTAGAAACTCAAAGTCAGTTTCAAGGTACCTCGTTTGGTCGTGCATAGATTCTTGGTCTTCTTGATTCTAGGTTATCTAAAGTGTTACACGTGAAGTTGTTATGTCATAGTACACAACAAAACCGATTCCAGGGTCATACAGAATCATAACAGAGAGATATGATCAATCAAAAAGTCTGACAAGCATGTTCTTCATTTCTGGGTTTTCCGAAAAATGAAGAATAGTACAAGGTGCTATATTTTGGTCCTTAGATCTTGCGCTATAAGGCTGCTTTATGTGATTTATAAGTCCATACTTATAGTAATAATGTCATAGTACAATAACATATCATTACATCTGTCTAACAACAACACAAATTAACAATAAAGGCTGGTCAAACCTCTGACAAAAACTAGGCTCTTTAAGGTTTTGGGTTTCCCAGAAACCTTCATGAGGCGAAACGGTCAACGCACTTTGACTCGATTTAATTTCTACACTGATCATGATCTGAGTAATATAATTGCTTTAATATGTAGTCTGAATGACAGGCTACTAAGATCCACCAACAACATGGCCTAACTACTAACACACAGCAAGATCAAGACCCTGCAAAGTGACTGTCAGAAAAATCTGGGTTTCTAGGTTACCCAGAAACCCAGATTTTAATTAGTATTTTTATTAGTATTTTAGTATATTTTTTAATTAGTATTTAGTATTTGTTTAATTAGTATTTTTAGTATATCCATGTGGCTTCCACATAATCAATTTGGACGGATGTTAGTCTAGTTGGAACAGTTGTTAACGGCAGGGGCACAAATGACCAAAAAATTATAACGTTAAGGGTATTTTTGGACAAAAAAAAGTATAGGGTGCTCGGTAGACATTGGGAAAAATGTCAGGGGTATTTTTGGGCCTTATCCCAATAATCATTTAAGTTCCCAGATTAGGATTTCAATTTCCAAATTAGGGTTTCGGATTCCTAGGACTGAAATTAGGGTTTCCAGAACCAGTTTCTAGGGTTTCTTAGAATTCATAACTGTGAGACCCCGAATTTATGAAATAAAAGTATTCAATTTTTCTATTTTGGTAAATAGTTAAATTAATAAAAGTTTAAAGTTAAGGGTGATATGTGAAAAATTTTCAAAGTAGACAAGTTGTCATAAAATACCCGGTTACTATTTACTCTAGTATTGTTCACTCGAGTATTTGGTGCACTTTTTGTATCGAAATACTATTCAGGAGTTACTATTCACCTAAATTACTATTCACTCAAATATCATTCACTCGTGTATTTAGGGTATTTTTCGTGTCGGAGTACTATTCACGGGTTACTATTCACCCAATTACTATTCAATCTAGTATTGTTCACTCGGGTATTTAGAACACTTTTTGTGTCGGGTTACTATTCACAGGGTACTATTCCTGAAGTACTATTCACGGGGTACTATTCACCCGAAAAATATATTTTTTTTCGTTCCAAATTATTTTAGGGTACAATATTATTCCATGAAGAGATGTACTAATTTTCCAGACCGTTGGTTGAAATTATAACAGAAAAGCTTTTTATATAAAACAGAATACTTTTATAAAGTTATTCTATAAATAGAATATACTATATATTTTATTATGCATAGTGTTTGCATAGTGTCTGCATAGTGTTTGTATAGTAAATTTTTTTTTATATAAAATAGAATATATTATATTTTATATAAAAGATTTTGCTTTAAATATGGACCGTCCGATTAACGTAAATCAATCTAGACCGTTCATGGGTTGGTTACTATTCATTTCGTTCTTCTATAAATAGATTCACATTCATTCATTATTTCCTACGAATTCACTGAAACTCTAGAGAGAGAAATTATAGAGAGAATTCTTCTTCTATAATCTTAAGCGTATTTCTTTAGAGTTTAAGAAAACTTTGAGAGTAGTGCAAGTTTTCTTCGAGTATATCCTCACCCTACTAGTCGGAATACTCTTATTTGAAAGGTAAATGGATATTATTATGGTAAGGGATATTATTTGTTGTACCCGTAAGAGGTGTTATTCTTTCGTATTCATGAAGAGAACTTCTGTTATTCCATTCTTTATTATTCTGTTGGAATAACCTGTATGTGCGGTTTACCCTATACTTGGTGGAATGACCTGTATATGCGGTTTACCCAATACTTGGTGATCTTCTTTTGTTATTCCATTCTTTATTATTCTGTTGAAATAATCTGTATGCGCGGTTTACCCTATACTTGGTGGAATGACATGTATATGTGGTTTACCCAATACTTGGTGATCTTCTTCTATTATTCCATTCTTTATTATTATATTGAAATAACTTATTTATGCGAAGTACCGCATACTTGGTGTAATTCTTTTATTATTCCGTTATTTATTATTCTGTCAGAATATCCCGTCGGTGTGAATTTTACCTGACCTGGTTCCATTATTTATTATTCCGTATTTAATATTCTGTTGGAATATCTCGTCGGTGTGAATTTCACCTGACCTGGTTCCATTATTTATTATTCTGTTGGAATAACATGTATACGCGGATTACCGTATACCTGGTGAAGTCTGTTGTTATTCCATTCTTTATTATTCTGTTGGAATAACATGTATACGCGGATTACCGTATACCTGGTGAAGTCTGTTGTTATTCCATTCTTTATTATTTCATTCTTTACTATTCTGTCAGAATATCATGTCTGTGCATTTTACGCCGGACCTGGTTCCATTATTTATTATTCCGCATTTATTATTTTGTTGGAATAACCTGTCTGTGCGGATTACACACACATGGTGAAATTATTCAGTTATTCCATTCTTTATTATTATGTTGGAATAACCTGTCTATGCGAAGTACTGCATACATAATGAAATTCTTTTATTATTCCATTCTTTATTATTATGTTGGATACATGGTGAAATTCTTTTATTATTTAATTCTTTGTTATTATGTTGGAATAACCCGTCTATGCGAAGTACTGCATACATGGTGAAATTCTTTTATTATTCCATTCTTTATTATATTGTTGGTTATTGGTTTTACAGTTGTATGTCTTTGGCATGTAGTGCAAAGATGATATGTTGTTGAATATCTTTGACCTGTAGTGCAAAGATGATCTATTGTTTGATAGCTTTGACCCGTAGCGCAAAGATGGACAGATGTATGACATGATCATGACCACTAGTGATACTAACGAATATCCTTGGTTGTAGTGCATGGATAATTCAATGATGTGATTGGCAGGATCATGACCATTAGTTAATAGTTGAATGTCTTTGGCCTTAGTGCATTGACATGCAATTGATTGGTATGATCATGACCATTGTTTTATAGTTGAATATCTTTGGCCCGTAGTGCAAAGATAGATAACTGATTGGTATGATCATTTTTATTACATTTGAATATATTCAGCCTTTGGGGTAAGGATATTGAGTAAACGTTCTATTAAGACTTTGTGGCAAGAAGGAACTGTTAATTCACATTATTATAAATATGAATTGTGAATTCATGTTAAGACAGGTGATGAAAGTTCTCTTTGTCTTGGGTACAACGAAGAAATGTTGATGAGTATTAAAGGAATGAAATAATAACGATGGACTTTTAATTTGGAGGAGAAAGTAGACATTATGTTCTACTTGACTCTTCTAATGGATTGTTGATTCCGCTGCAATTATGGTTGAAAAGTTTTATTATCTACCATATGTTTTAAATCTCTGATTTATTATTGACAAAAGCTATTGATAATTTAATTATCTTTAGTTATGATATTCTTTACTGGGCTAGTTGTGCTCACCCTTTTACTTTCATTGTTCTCTTCTGGAAATGAGAACGTAGCAGGGACTAGTAGGGGAACGGAGTGACGGGATAGATGATAGCATTAGTTGTCATCACTATTCTGTGAAATAGTGTGATAATAATTGTAATGAGGACTCCTTTTTAGTTTGTATAATCTCTAGTAAAAAAATATTTGTATTCAAACTCACAGCTTATGTTTTGTCGTATTGTACAAAACAGTTGTATTATTAAGTTGTATTTGAATTTTGTACCATGTATCTGGGGACTCAAGATGGGTGATGTATACCTATTTTGGGGGCGTCACAAATGATATCAGAGCTTAGGGATATGATCCGTGGCTAAGATATGAAACAAGAACTAGGAGGGGAGAGACGGGGAATTCCTTCGCTAGTATGACCTACCTAAGTTTATTTGGTATTTAATTGGTCGGTCAGAGTATAGGGATAATATGTGACATGCCAATTAACCCTTATTTTGAAACTGTATTCTAGAATGATATCTGAAATACAGGAGATAAGAAATGGGAAAATTATGAAATAGAGGAAATAATCGGGAAGGTATAATCCGAAAAAAGCAAGGTATTCTCATCTTTTCGAATACCAGGTACGTACATAAATTTTGAGGGCGAAATTTCATAAGGAGGAGAGATTGTGAGACACCGAATTTTATAAAATAAAAGTATTCAATTTTTCTATTTTGGTAAATAGTTAGATTGATAAAAGTTTAAAGTTAAGGGTGATATATGAAAATTTTTCAAAGTAGACATGTTGTCATAAAATACCCGGTTACTATTTACTCTAGTATTGTTCACTCGAGTATTTGGGACACTTTTTATGTCAGAGTACTATTCACGAGTTACTATTCACGAGTTACTATTCACGGTTTACTATTCACCCGAATATTATTCACTCGGGTATTTGGGGTATTTTTCGTGTCAGAGTACTATTCACGAGTTACTATTTACGGGTTACTATTCACCCGATTACTATTCACTCTAGTATTGTTCACTCGGGTATTTGGGACACTTTTTGTGTCGGGGTACTATTCACAAGGTACTATTCCCGAAGTACTATTCACGTGGTACTATTCACCCGAAAAATATATTTCTTTTCGTTCCAAATTATTTTTGGGTACAATATTATTCTATGAAGAGATGTACTAATTTTTCAGACCGTTGGTTGAAATTAAAACAGAAAAGCTTTTTATATAAAATATAATACTTTTATAAAGTTATTCTATAAATAGAATATATTATATTCTATTATGCATAGTGTTTTGCATAGTAAAATCTTTTTATATAAAACATAATACTTTATTAAAGTTATTCTATAAATAGAATATATTATATTTTATTATGCATAGTATTTGCATAGTGCCTGCATAGTGTTTACATAGTAAATTTTTTTATATAAAATAGAATATATTATATTTTATTTAAAAGATTTTGCTTTAAATATGGGCCGTCCGATTAAAGTAAATCAATATGGACCATTCATGGGTTGGTTACTATTCATTTCATTCTTCTATAAATAGAAGCTCATTCATTCATTATTTCTTATGAATTCACTGAAACTCTAGAGAGAGAAACTATAGAGAGAATTCTTCTTCTATAATCTTGAGCGTATTTCTTTAGAGTTTAAGAAAACTTTGAGAGTAGTGCAAGTTTTATTCGAGTATATCATCGCCCTACTAGTCGGAATACTCTTATTTGAAAGGTAAAGGGATATTATTTGTTGTACCTATAAGGGGTGTTATTGTTTTGTATTCATGAAGAGAACTTCTGTTATTCCATTCTTTATTATTTTATTGGAATAACCTGTATGCGCGGTGTGACAACCCCAAAATAGGTCCATTCCATCCAACCCATTCTGAGTCGCCAAATACACATGGTACAGAAACAACTACAACTTTTACCACCCATAAGCTGTGAGTTTGAATACAAACATTATCATCTAGACAATATCCACATGCAAATAAATCCCCATCATAATTATTGATACATAATTTTACAAAAAATGGTGAGGACTACTAAACAACTCTCTCTAGAACCTTCATTCCATACCCCGAATAGTACTCGCTACATTCTCGCCTCCTGAGAAGAAAAATGGAACAACAAGGAAAAGGGTGAGCTCAACTAGACCAGTAAAGAATATTATGACTAAGATAATGTACAACAAATTATCCTTAGTCTTCAACAGGGAAAAATCTGATAGAATACAATAGACAACAAGTTTTAGATCAACAACTGCAGCGGAAACAACAATTCATTAGAAGGGTTAAGTAGAGAATAAAATCTACTAACATCTATGAATTTAAAAGTCTATCATCAATATTTTATCCCTGTAACATCAATCAATATATATCTCAAATCAAATCAAATATTCATCTTTGCACTACAGGCCAAAGATATTCATCAGTTGGTCATGTTCATCTAAAAACCTGTTCATCTTTGCACTACGGGCCAAAGATATTCATCAATTGTTCATGTTCATCTCAACACATGTACATCTTTGCACTACGGCCAAAGATATTCATAATAAAATCAACCATCTTTGCACTACAGGCCAAAGATATTCAGTAACACCATCATTTAGGACTGAAGATGATGAAAAATATTTTAAAGGAAACGAATCCAGTGAAACAAAATAACAAGTATTAAGGATTCGTACTCTAAACAACCTGAGTTCAAAAATACTTCATAATTAATCATACTGAAGTAAAATTCAAGAATGATCAAAACATGGATACAATCAAAGCTAGTATCCAGAATAGATATTTTGGACAAAAAGAAGAAATTTCATTTTTCGGTGAATAGTGCCGTATTCATGAATAGTGTCGTATACGTGAATAGTGTCGTATACGTGAATAGTAACTCCGACACCAAAAGATAGAAATTTCACAAAAAACATCATCACGTTTCATGAATAGTACTCGTGAATAGTAACTCATGAATAGTAACTCCGACATGAAAAAGTTCCAAATTTGATAAAAAGTTCCAACCAACATTTCAGCATAATGATATTGAAGAAATAATATCATTTGAGAAGAAAATAACATCCTTTACCTCGAAAGACAGCGCTTCTAGTTAAAACACCGGATATAGGCTATGACTTGAACTTTCACCGTATAGCAATACTCAAAGTATACTCAAAATACTCACAAGAATACGCTCGATAATATAGAGAGAGAAAACTTCAGTTTCTGGTGTGATTTTCAATTCTAACCTAAGCACCTATTTATAGGAAATTGCTTAGAACACCAAAGCAGAAAATTTAATATAATAATAATATATATTAAAAATTCTTACGCCCATTTTTTTCAGATCTGATTTCAGCTCAATAACATGTTCTCCCTTCTAGAAAAATAAATAAAAAACGTTTTTATTATTAAAAATATTTTAAACTTCCAAAAATCAATTATTTTGGAACTCCGAAACTTCAATAATTCATAATAAATAGCCCTTTTGTCAGAAAATTCGAATCTCGCGAGTTTTTATAGGAAATTCAATTATCTACAACTTTGCAGAAGGAAGTTTTTCAAAATTCCAAACAGAAATTGACCGAAATCCACAAACAAGTGATTTTACAGGCTATAATCAAATTTTCAGTCAAGAAATAGGTCTACCGACACACAAAATCTATGTTAAACATTTAATGCCACAAAAATACTCTTCCTCCTCATATACTCATATATCTCACATTCATCATAAAAGTATCACCGTTAATATATTATTAAAATAATATATTTAAATGAATTATTTTATCAGAAAAAGATAAAATATTAATTTTCAACAATTGTCATAATAAAAATTTTCTCCATCTATATCCACATAAAATCAATATTTTTCTCATCATATAAATCAATAATTAATTATTCACAAATAATATTACAGAATCACAGTACTAGCAACTAGGCCGTTCCCAGGAAAGAGGGGGCTTTCCAATAAGAATTTCTCCTTACTGGCGCGCAATTAGGTGACCAAACCTCTCCTTAGACAGAACTTTCTAGACATTGCCAATAATGTTATCAAATAATATTATTCAGATAATATGAATTATTGCTTCGATAATGAAAAATACTGTGTAGTGACAATTATTGAAACAACAGTAATATAAAATATCAATGCAGCAATTATTGAATCAATAACATAAAATACTGAACAGTAATTACTGTAACAATTATTGAGTAGTACCTTCTTACGTAAGAATCAATAATTAGTGCAATACCGTGTGCTACTGTGCAACAACGCGTATTACTTTACTTTATCCACCGGGTATTCCAACAGTATAAACGGTAACAACTACGCCGTTATTTATAAACAACTTATTTTTGTCATTTTCTTCATTCAATCGCTTTCCGTTATGGGGCCCACAAAAGACTGCGCCGTCGTACGAATATTCCCCGACAGCAAGAATATTCCACGACCAAACGAATATTCCCCGACAACAATGAATATTTTATAACCACTTGCTTATTCAAAATATTTGCGCATTTTACCCATAACTATCCACATTAATCAAATCAACCCTTACTATTTCAAAATAATAAATAAAGGAAATTCCTTTTTATTTAAAAATTTTTGGGGTCTTACAACCTCCCCTCCTTATGAAATTTCGTCCTCGAAATTGACGTACGTAACTGGTGTTTCAAAAAGGTGAGGATACCTCGCTTTAATTTCCGTTTCCAACTCCCACGTCATCTCCTCTATAGCATGGTTCCTCCACAAAACTTTAACTTGTGGTATGACCTTCGTGCGTAGGACATGCTCCTTCCCATCCAACATCTTGACAGGTACCTCCTCGTACGTTAAGTCTTCAGCTATTTCGTCCGGTTCTAACTCAATGACGTGGTTCGAGTCGTCCACATCGGTACATAAAAAAAACGTTATAAACACGCAACATACTTGGCGGTAAAACGAGTCTATAGGCCACAGTTCCTATTCGATCGAGAATTTCAAATGGATTAATAAATCGAAGGTTTGAGCTTTGCTCACATCGCCAATTCTCGCTTTTGGAATAACAACTTCTTGTACCTGCTTCTTCATATTCACCAGCTCCGGTGTGTAGCTTGAACAACTTTAACTTTATCGATTAAAGTCGATTATACTCGTATATCATCACGTGGATACCTAGAGTTTTCATCTCCATCTCTATTATTTGTAAATTATACGAAATGAGTTTTTGACAATATCGTACTCGTACTTGTATACGATCTTCTACTCAACCCGTCAGCTACCACGTTCGTTTTTCCAGGATAGCGTGGTCAGAACATGTGCTGAAATGAATCTCCTCTTGAGTTCTTCGAAGCTCTTCCCACATTCCTTGCTCCATTCGAATTTTGTATCTCTACGAGTCAGCTGCGTTAATGAAGTAGCGATTCGAGAATATCCTTCAACGAATCTCCGATAATAATCAACTAAGCCTACAAAGCTACGTATTTCGATTATCGACTTAGGTGGTTCCCAACTGTGACTCATATCCCAACCTTGGATAGCACGTTACAATAACACCTATCAGTTTACTACCGTACGAATATGGCATCCCCTACGGAAAGTCTGGCTTCTATGTATTCCACAAAGGAAGTCACCAGATAAAAGCTCGGGTATCAACTTCTACAGTTGGGTTTTTAACTCCTGAAGTTCAATAGGAGCCATTCGATATGAGATTTTAGAAATGGGTTTTGTACCGGATTCAAAGTCGATACAAAATTTAATATCACGCTCTGGGAGTAAACCAAGAAATTCTTCAGGAAATACATCAGGAAATTTACTAACAACAGAAATATCATTCAAATCTGATGTACTTTTGTTCAAGTCCATGACATGAGCTAAGAAAACATGACATCCATTTTTCAATAAACGAATGACTTCATGGCTTGATATAAAAATGTTTGACTTTAATGGTTTGATTACTTGAATTCGAATAATAGGTTGCTTAGGAATATGAAAACTAACAACCTTACAAAAACAATTAATTTTGGCATGATGAGTAGTTAACCTTAAAATCACATCAAAAGCAAATATCTCTATAGAAATAAGGTTAACAGGTAATGTGATAGTGCCAACTTGAATCAAGCAAGATTTCTAAACAACGGATGTAATGAAAGTTTCTCCTAACGGAGTCTCCATAAATAGGTCAAAGTCTAATTTCTCCGTAGTCAAGTTCAAACGTTGAGCGCAAGCAAGAGAGATAAAAGAATGGGTAGAACTGGTATCTAGTAAGGTATAAACTTCGCAAGAATTATAATTAACTAACCCGTGCTAACTTCATTCGGGTTCCTCGCATTTTGACCGGTCACGACAAACGTTCTTCCAGAAATCGTTGACTTTGACTTTTCTGGGACATCCTTTTGAATCACCATCCCCGCTGGAATTGGTTTCGCTACCGTACACTCTCGAGCGATATGTCCTTCCTTTCCACAATTATAGCATACCTTGAATTGTTGTGGGCAGTTTGGGCTGATATGTCCCTCTTTCCCGCATTTGTAACATACGACCGGTGGTCTTTCTCCTCCCTTGGAACCAGTTGCTGCTGGCACTGTCGTCTTCACATGGTCGTTGTTAAATCTCCTCTTTTTAAAATCTCCTCCTGACTCGCTTCTTCTAATTTCATGGCCACGATTACCACCAGAGTGGTTACCGCCTTTGTCCATATTCTTCTTTCTCCGCTGGTTATCGTTATTCTGATGACTACTATCTTCGGTATGATCCTGGTTATGGTCCCTCGGTTGAATGTACTCGTTATCTCGCTCTAACAACTGAGCCCTGTTGACAACATCTGAATAGATAGAAAATTTATGAGAAATGAGATACTGACGTATGCCGGGTTTCAAACCTCTTAGAAACATCCGCGTCATACGTTCCTCATTCTCCACCAAATGAGGTGCAAACCTGGATAACTCCGCGAACTTCGCCTCGTACTGGGACACCGTCATGTTATTCTGCTCTAGTCTAATAAACCCCACTTCCTTAATATGGCGAATACTTTCAGGAAAGTATTTTTCGTTGAAAAGTTTCTGAAACGTCTCCCATGACATGCTGAGTGCGGCTGGATGTGTACGCTTCACAGACTCCCACCAGTAGTCTGCCTCGCCACGGAACATAAAGGTGGCGAATGGAACCTTCTGTTCCTCCGTACATCCCAAGACATCGAATATCTTGGTAATTTGTTTGACCCATGTTTCCGCCATGATCGGATCCGGCTTTCCCCAGAATTCTGGTGGTCCCAACATTTTGAACTGCTTGGCTGTGACAAGCCGAGCGTTGCTATCATTTCCACCCGTATTCTGTACACGAGTCTCCCTCGTCTGGTTTTGCATAAACTGCAAAAAGCTCCTAAACATCCCGTCGTTTATCGTCTGCTCAGTGGCGTTGTTCACAGGAGGAACATTGCCAGCCTGTTGCACGTTCTCCTCATTGGTGAGTACAGGCGTCTCTACAGTCTCATTAACTCCACTGTTAACATTCTCAGTCGACATTCTCAAATACTGTCATAAAACAAGGGTTAATTAAAAAATTTAACAAATCACATATTACCCCTATATTATGACCAACCAACAAATAAGCTTAGGTAGAACACACTAGCGAAGGATTTACTCGTCTCTCCCCTCCTAGTTCTATTCCCCGATCTCCGCCAGAGATCATATCCCTAAGCTCTGATACCAACTGTGACAACCCCAAAATAGGTCCATTCCATCCAACCCAGTCCGAGTCGCCAAATACACATGGTACAGAAACAACTACAACTTTTACCACCCATAAGCTGTGAGTTTGAATACAAACATTATCATCTAGACAATATCCACATGCAAATAAATCCCCATCATAATTATCGATACATAATTTTACAAAAAATGGTGAGGACTACTAAACAACTCTCTCTAGAACCTTCATTCCATACCCCGAATAGTACTCGCTACATTCTCGCCTCCTGAGAAGAAAAATGGAACAACAAGGAAAAGGGTGAGCTCAACTAGCCCAGTAAAGAATATTATGACTAAGATAATGTACAACAAATTATCCTTAGTCTTCAACAGGGAAAAATCTGATAGAATACAATAGACAACAAGTTTTAGATCAACAACTGCAGCGAAAACAACAATTCATTAGAAGGGTTAAGTAGAGAATAAAATCTACTAACATCTATGAATTTAAAAGTCTATCATCAATATTTTATCCCTGTAACATCAATCAATATATATCTTAAATCAAATCAAATATTCATCTTTGCACTACAGGCCAAAGATATTCATCAGTTTGTCATGTTCATCTAAAAACCTGTTCATCTTTGCACTACGGGCCAAAGATATTCATCAATTGTTCATGTTCATCTCAACACATGTACATCTTTGCACTACGACCAAAGATATTCATAATAAAATCAACCATCTTTGCACTACAGGCCAAAGATATTCAGTAACACCATCATTTAGGACTGAAGATGATGAAAAATATTTTAAAGGAAACGAATCCAGTGAAACAAAATAACAAGTATTAAGGATTCGTACTCTAAACAACCTGAGTTCAAAAATACTTCATAATTAATCATACTGAAGTAAAATTCAAGAATGATCAAAACATGGATACAATCAAAGCTAGTATCCAGAATAGATATTTTGGACAAAAAGAAGAAATTTCATTTTTCGGTGAATAGTGCCGTATTCATGAATAGTGTCGTATACGTGAATAGTGTCGTATACGTGAATAGTAACTCCGACACCAAAAGATAGAAATTTCACAAAAAACATCATCACGTTTCATGAATAGTACTCGTGAATAGTAACTCATGAATAGTAACCCCGACATGAAAAAGTTCCAAATTTGATAAAAAGTTCCAACCAACATTTCAGCATAATGATATTGAAGAAATAATATCATTTGAGAAGAAAATAACATCCTTTACCTCGAAAGACAGCACTTCTAGTTAAAACACCGGATATAGGCTATGACTTGAACTTTCACCATATAGCAATACTCAAAGTATACTCAAAATACTCACAAGAATACGCTCGATAATATAGAGAGAGAAAACTTCAGTTTCTGGTGTGATTTTCAATTCTAACCTAAGCACCTATTTATAGGAAATTGCTTAGAACACCAAAGCAGAAAATTTAATATAATAATAATATATATTAAAAATTCTTACGCCCATTTTTTTCAGATCTGATTTCAGCTCAATAACATGTGCTCCCTTCTAGAAAAATAAATAAAAAACGTTTTTATTATTAAAAATATTTTAAACTTCCAAAAATCAATTATTTTGGAACTCCGAAACTTCAATAATTCATAATAAATAGCCCTTTTGTCAGAAAATTCGAATCTCGCGAGTTTTTATAGGAAATTCAATTCTCTACAACTTTGCAGAAGGAAGTTTTTCCAAATTCCAAACAGAAATTGACCGAAATCCACAAACAGGCGATTTTACAGGCTATAATCAAATTTTCAGTCAAGAAATAGGTCTACCGACACACAAAATCTATGTTAAACATTTAATGCCACAAAAATACTCTTCCTCCTCATACTCATATATCTCACATTCATCATAAAAGTATCACCGTTAATATATTATTAAAATAATATATTTAAATGAATTATTTTATCAGAAAAAGATAAAATATTAATTTTCAACAATTGTCATAATAAAAATTTTCTCCATCTATATCCACATAAAATCAATATTTTTCTCATCATATAAATCAATAATTAATTATTCACAAATAATATTACAGAATCACAGTACTAGCAACCAGGCAGTTCCCAGGAAAGAGGGGCTTTCCAATAAAGATTTCTCCTTACTGGCGCGCAATTAGGTGACCAAACCTCTCCTTAGATAGAACTTTCTAGACATTGCCAATAATGTTATCAAATAATATTATTCAGATAATATGAATTATTGCTTCGATAATGAAAAATACTGTGTAGTGACAATTAATGAAACAACAGTAATATAAAATATCAATGCAGCAATTATTGAATCAATAACATAAAATACTGAACAGTAATTACTGTAACAATGATTGAGTAGTGCCTTCTTACGTAAGAATCAATAATTGGTGCAATACCGTGTGCTACTGTGCAACAACGCGTATTACTTTATTTTATCCACCGGGTATTCCAACAGTATAAACGGTAACAACTACGCCGTTATTTATAAACAACTTATTTTTGTCGTTTTCTTCATTCAATCGCTTTCCGTTATGGGGCCCACAAAAGACTGCGCCGTCGTACGAATATTCCCCGACAGCAAGAATATTCCACGACCAAACGAATATTCCCCGACAACAATGAATATTTTATAACCACTTGCTTATTCAAAATATTTGCGCATTTTACCCATAACTATCCACATTAATCAAATCAACCCTTACTATTTCAAAATAATAAATAAAGGAAATTCCTTTTTATTTAAAAATTTTTGGGATCTTACACGCGGTTTACCCTATACTTGGTGGAATGACCTGTATATGCGGTTTACCCAATACTTGGTGATCTTCTTTTGTTATTCCAATCTTTATTATTCTGTTGGAATAACCTGTATGCGCGGTTTACCCTATACTTGGTGGAATGACCTGTATATGTGGTTTACCCAATACTTGGTGATCTTATTCTGTTATTCCATTCTTTATTATTATGTTGGAATAACCGGTTTATGTGAAGTACCGCATACTTGGTGTAATTCTTTTATTATTCCATTCTTTATTATTCTGTCGGAATATCCCGTCGGTGTGAATTTCACCTGACCTGGTTCCATTATTTATTATTCCGTATTTAATATTCTGTCGGAATATCCTATCGGTGTGAATTTCACCTGACCTGGTTCCATTGTTTATTATTCTGTTGGAATAACCTGTATACGCGGATTACCGTATAACTGGTGAAGTCTGTTGTTATTCCGTTCTTTATTATTCTGTTGGAATAACCTGTATACGCGGATTACCGTATACCTGGTGAAGTCTGTTGTTATTCCATTCTTTATTATTTCATTCTTACTATTATGTCAGAATATCCTGTCTGGACGTTTTACGCCGGACCTGGTTCCATTATTTGTTATTCCGTATTTATTATTCTGTTGGAATAACCTGTCTGTGCGGATTACGCACGCATGGTGAAATTCTTCTGTTATTCCATTCTTTATTATTATGTTGGAATAACCTGTCTATGTGAAGTACTGCATACACGGTGAAATTCTTTTATTATTCCATTCTTTATTATTATGTTGGAATAACCTATCTATGCGAAGTACATCATACATGGTTAAATTGTTTTATTATTCCATTCTTTATTATTATGTTGGAATAACCTGTCTATGCGAAGTACTTCATACATGGTGAAATTCTTTTATTATTCCATTCTTTATTATATTGTTGGTTATTGGTTTTACAGTTGTATGTCTTTGGCCTGTAGTACAAAGATGATATGTTGTTGAATATCTTTGGCATGTAGTGTAAAGATGATTTGTTGTTTGATAGCTTTGACCCGTAGTGCGAAGATGGACAGGTGTATGACATGATCATGACCACTAGTGATACTAACAAATATCTTTGGCCGTAGTGCATGGATAATTCAATGATGTGATTGGTAGGATCATGACCATTAGTTAACAGTTGAATGTCTTTGGCCGTAGTGCACTGACATACAATTGATTGGTTTGATCATGACCATTGGTTTTATAGTTGAATATCTTTGGCCTGTAGTGCAAAGATAGACAACTGATTGATATGATCATTGTTATTACATTTGAATATCTTCAGCCTTTGGGGTAAGGATATTGAGTAAACGTTCTTTTAAGCCTTTGTGGCAAGAAGGAACTGTTAATTCACATTATTATAAATATGAATTATTAATTTAACTAACATCTTTAGTGGTTCAGGTGAAGACAGGTCATGAAAGTTCTCTTTTTCTTCGGTACAACAAAGAACTGTTGATGAGTATTATAGGAATGAAATATTAACGATGTTCTTTTAATTTGTAGGAGGAAGTAGACATTATGTTCTACTTGACTCTTCTAATAGATTGTTGATTCCGCTGCAATTATGGTTGAAAAGTTATATTATCTACCATATGTTCTAAATCTCTGATTTATTATTGACAAAAGCTATTGATAATTTAATTATCTTTAGTTATGATATTCTTTACTTGGCTAGTTGTGCTCACCCTTTTACTTTCATTGTTCTCATCAGGAAATGAGAACGTAGCAGGCACTAGTCGGGGAACGGAGTGATGGGCAAGATGATAGCATTAGTAGTCCTCACTATTCTGTGAAATAGTGTTATAATAATTGTAATGAAGACTCCTTTTGATTTTGTATAATCTCTAGTAGACAATATTTGTATCCAAACTCACAGCTTATGTTTTGTCGTGTTGTACACGACAGTTGTAATATTAAGTTGTATTTGAATTCTATACCATGTATCTGGTGACTCAAGATGGGTGATGTATATCTATTTTGGGGGCGTTACAATAACGGTTTTCTAACCGAACGCTGACGTTCTTAATATATAATTATGGTTTGTTACATATATCATTTATCTGGTCAACCTTTGACCCTTAACCACATACTGTACACATATACACAGAACATATTCATGTATTCCCTTAATCCTGAATAATTCACCTAAATCCTTCACAGAATTTTGAAATCCTCAAAATTCCTTCTCAAAAATATCAAACGCATATACTTATTTTATGCCTAGGTTCTAATATTGAACCTTAAATAAATTAATAAAAATTTTAAAAATTTTATAACTTCACGTGTTGTCACAATACACATATAAAACAAGAGAATCACATATATCTGAGAAGACAGTATCAACCATGGGGTGCAGTCATTTGTTAAAGAACAACAATAATGAGATATACTATGAAGAAATGTACTAGTTACAGAGTCCATAAACTTTGTGGATGATTAACCAAATGAAGATCCATAGTCAGTAAGAACGTCTCAAAACGTACTACTGATAACCTATCACCCACCCAACCCAACATCATGAGGTGCCTGCGGTCAACCATCCAATCATAGGGTAAAAGCAGGAGGACACCACGATTACAGCAAGCGCAATTGCCTAAAGTTGGTAGTGGACCTCCCCACAAGAAAAGGTCAAATGAGATATCAGTGCAAATCACTTCTAAAGTATTTCATCTGGAAAGCACCACAGGGATAAACCTGACCCTTAGCTCAGTCTAAGAGGTTGGCCCTTCCTAAGCTACCTTATCTCAGACGGATTGCTTGATTAAGTTCATCTCAAGGACCAAGATAGTAAATGGTCGTAGAGTAGAGTGTGAAAAGAAATCCACGATCATAGTGTAACCTCAACGATCGTAGAAGCAGACTCAACGATTGCAGTCCTACCAGAAAATAATCTAGTTCATAAGGAGCTCGGAAGGATTGGACAATTGCTTAACTATTCAGATTATGAGGAGATAAGTTCAGATATATTAGTGGTCAAACTATGCAGTTTCAGAATGAGGATTAATGTCAAAACCACCCACTGCAATATCTCACAATAGTTGATCATTGAGTCAACAGAGGACAACGTAGAGTCCATAGCTGCCTTACCATGCTACTCTACGAACCAAAAAGGTCAACAGTCAATCCACGTCAATTAAACGTCTACTCTCCTAAATAAAATATCTAACTAAAAAGTTATGGGGAGTTACAACTCATTACTGGACTTCGTTCAACCAATAGTTGGTTGACACATCACCAATTATGCAGAGTTAGAAGGAACTGTCACTAAGACAAATTTGAAATCTGCAAACAGTTATCAGAAACCATCGAACCTTTCTCCCTCCCATTTTCAAACCCTAGAATCCTCTCAAAAGCCAAAGTCAATTAACCTTCCAGCGTCTTGCCCAAATCACAATCAGTCATCTCTCAAAAACCCCTCTGAATCAAATACCCATATTCTTCAAACTACTCAAATGAAAAACTGGCGAGTAATCACTGGCCTTCAGCTCGGAACCAAGACGTTTGAAAAATCCGAAAAGAAGTTCAGAGACATTCTCGAACTTGTAAAGAAAGCTAGATTCTCAGAATGTCTTGAGGCTAGCACTCGAGTATATACTGAACTGGTCAAGGAATTCTACTCAAATGCATCCATAAATGCCAGAACCCTTTCAACCAAGGTTAAATGTCAGTCTCTTAAGCTAAAATCATATGATATAAATCAATTCTTTGGTTTCCCTGACCTGGGACTGAGAAACCTTGATGAGATCAACACTGAGCAAGAAAAAGAGATTATGGGGTACCAAAGGAACCCCAGTCTAAAGGATATTAAGAAAAAGGAGTTCCCTGAGGAATTTGAGTTCCTTGCTGAAATAGTAGGAAAAAGCATACTATGCAAGGACACTACACACGACACAATGCTTGATCAACAACTAAAGATTATGTATAGTTCAGAGAAGACGAATCAACTTTGGGGTTATCTTGCTAGATCAAATTTCCAAATGGCTGGAAAAGGCTGAGATGAAGAAATCTACAGATAAACCCCTGACCAAGGTTTTTTATGGAAGACTACTAAGCATTGTGATGAAGAAGAAGCTAGGAGGAAGAATCAAGGATGATGAGGGAGAACCTCTTAATGTTCACAAAGTAATGTCTCCACAACTATTTGTGAATTGGAAGAAAAACCCCAAGGAGAACAGAAGGCTGACAACTGGGAGCAGTAGCAAGGCCTTTACAAAGAAGAGGAAGGCAAAAGAGGTAGATATCTCTGAGTCTGAAGACTCTGCACAAGCAGAAATCACATCCACAAGAAAGAGATCCAGGGGTGTGAAGAAAACTGAGACTCCATCAAGAAGTCTCTCCACCAAAGACAAAGATAAAGAAGAAAAAGCCCTGACTGCAGAAACCACCAAGAGGAGAAGCACCAAACTGCTTCAAGGTCAATCACGAAAGAAAGCTAAGGTGGTAAACAAACCAGCCTCAATTTCCAAAGATAGTACATCTGATGAAGAGGAGTACGCATAGTCAGAAGAAGCAAAGGGAACCAAAAATCTCAATATCGATTACCCACATACCAAATCCAATAATGAAGGTGAAGCTGGAGTAATGGAAGAAAATGCACCATCTGCTGATGAAGAAGAATGCTCAAGCCCTGTGGCTAACCCTCAGAGCATTCACTCTAACGATGAAGAGAGGATACAAGCTGACCTAAATCCATCCCCAACTGCAAGTGCTCTAACATGTCTAGATGATGGATCAAATGTTGCAGTTTCTAAAAAAGAAAAACATGCCCTTTCTAATCATGAAAGCCCTCATGACGACTCAAGAGGTGATGAGTCCAAAGAAGAAGGGCATGTCCTTATCAGTTCGGAACCTCAAGGAAGTTTGTCTGATGATCCAAATGCTTTAGAGTCTGAAGAGGAAGAAGAGTCTGACTCTTCCATAGCTGCACCTCCAAGGAGAAGGAAGAGAGCTACAGACTACAAGCAAAATTTGCCTCCAAAAAGGGAAGTGATCACTCTAATGCCGTCATTGACTTAAGTGATGATGAGTCTATATCATAGGAAGTAAGTGCTGAAGAAGGATCCAGTGATGAAGAAGATGAATCAGAAGAAGAACTTGCTGAAGAAGGTTCTGGAAATGAAATGGACTAAGAAGGACTCATTGTTGGAAATGATCAAAATGATTCAGGCTCCGAAAGAGAATAAACGGAGAATGATTCCAACCTTGCAAATCAAAAATCAGAGGAACCAAAATTCTATCTTGTCCTTTTTCCAGCAAAAATCACCAGGAGAATAGTGGTAAAAGTCTCGAATGAACCACCAGAAAAACCACCAGAAAGATGGGTGAACTATGGAGATGAACAACTCAAGGTGGTAAGGATGACTACCTTTGATGTAGTTAAAAATTGGAACAACATGGAGTAAGATTGCACGAACATCCTCTATAGTCCTGATGATTTGCTGATGAGATGGTTCTTCCAATGGATGCCATGGCTAAAAGCCCATACTGAAAGAGATGGAAGTTACTTCAGCTGGTGCTACTCTCATTCTCCAAGCATGGAGCTGGTAGAACAAAACTTCCCAGGGGTGAAGAAGTTTGCCACAAAAATGATCAAAGACCAGCCCCACTTCAAAGTCTATCGCCATGCTGGAAATCACTATATTCCCTATGATCGTAGAGTGGACTCTCAAGGAAGAAGGATCATGATTAAGGAGATGATCGAAGAGTCTATTTACTCTACTATTGATGGTGATAAAGTTCAATACTAGAAGCCTCCATCAATCCAAGCACTGCTATCTGACACTCCCTCATCCTCAAATAGCTATTGATCTTGAACGATTGTTCAGATTCTCAAAGGTTTCGAAAATCTATCCAAGGATGAAAGTCGTAGAGTCCAATCTGATGCCCAACCAAAGGCTGCCCAATCAGATGAGCAAATCCCTACTGAGGAGGAATTATTGAAGAATTCTGATGAGCTGATTGAAAAGATATCTCTAATTAATGAAGAGACAATGATGGTAATGACAGCAGCAGGAGATAATTCAGTTCAGAAAAGTCTTCAAGCTACTATGGCTGATGTATCTCTCAAACTCAAAGAAAGAGATAACATCTATCTGAAGGTCATACATGATCAGAAGACAGAAGCTCTACGAGCACAGAAGGCCAATGATGAGTAAATCCAAGTCCTCTCTGACAATATTGACAACATGAATCAGTCTTTCTCAGTACAACTTGAGCTAGGCCAATAGGAACTCAAGTCTGAAGTTGCTAACTCCTCCTACCTGATGGAGCAGCTTATGTCCAACATGGAGCAGCTCTCCCAAATGCTTAATGACAAAAAGGGGGAGAAAAAGAGGCATAGCAAGAGACATTCAAGGAAGAGCAAGAAGATCAAACAAGAGAAGAAGTCAAAGAAGTAGACATCAGAAGAAGAGGCAGAGTCATCATCTGAGGGGGAGCCAAAGAATGATGAGCCTATGTATGTCGAAGCTGAGGGGGAGCAAAGCAAAGTAGGAAAGTCATCATCCCAAGGGGAGCAAGAGCAAGAAGGTCAAACAGATAAATATCTGATCAACAGACATCCTGCAAACATATATAGAGCCAAAAGAGGTACATCTCTAACTAGTTAGGTATGTTCTGGATCTAAGATATAAAATGTCAGTGTATTAAATTCCACATCATTATAAATGACATTCATGATTATCTGTTTTAGAAATACAGCTGCTCACTGTATATAAGATTCATTCGTAACATGCATATGCACCTATTGTTTTTGTCATAATCAAATAGGGGAGGTTGTCAGGAATAAGCATGTGAATGTTATTCCTATTACATATGATTTGTTTATGATATATATATATATATATATATATATATATATATATATATATATATATATATATATATATATATATATATATATATATATATATATGAATGAATATGCAAGTATGCTTGCATTAAAAAAAGTTGTAAAGTCCTTTGATAGATAATAGAAACATATGTATAAGGACTTAGAATGAATTGATCAAATGTGTTAGGTTGATCCTACATAAGCAAAATAGCTTTCTAAAGTCCTTAAAAAGAAATGATGTACAAAGACTATAAATATAGAAAGATCAAGCATGTTAGGTTGATCTAATGATGTAATAGATATACTTGTCTGGTCGTCGAACACTTCAACAGAAATTGTAGTCTTCCAGGAGAGTCAAGGAAAACTCGAGAACTATCAAGGCAAAATCGTAGTCTGCAAGATAGTAGATCTCGGAGTTTATAGACTGCCAGAAGAGACGAGAAAGGATCGTAGTGTGTCGAGTAGAACTTCCTCAGGACCGTAGTCTGCTGAGGAAGTCATGTTCAGAATCGTAGAGACAACCTTCCTACGAGCCGACCGAGAATCTACCAAAGCCAAGTCAAGAATCGTAGACTACTGTAGCGCCCCCAAATCCGGGTATCTTACAACCCGACAGATGGTGCTATACTGTACAAACATTCATACATTCATTCAATTGAAAGTCTCAAAGAATGAACATAACTTATATATATTTAATTCAATATTTACATTTCCCAAGTTCTAAACCCATTACACAGGTTCTCTTGTCATAATATTCATTACATTACAACAATAGACCTATACTATTACATGACAGCTTAATAATCTGCCTTAGCTTTTCCTTTATCCTTATTTGATCCTTCAGGACGTTCAGTCTTAGCTGCATTCATATGGTTCAAGCAAGAGTGAGCATGACTAGCTCAGCAAGTATAACAATTTCAATAACAAAATGCTTGATACATATGAATCATATATCTTCGATAACTGAACATTAGCTATGAAGTACTATTGATGATTCAAAATATCAATTCATATTTCTTTTCAAAATGTTTCACAATGAATAAATTCAGTAAAACATTCACTCCGGTCAAAGACCTTAAGTATTCATTACATTCACTCCGGTCAAAGACCTTGAGTATTCATTCTTTCTTTGAAAAGGACAACCCGGACCTAAGTCTGTAAGCCCGATATTACTTACGAGCACTTCTAGGTGATCAGCCTATTGTACTCTGTGTTGATTAACACTACATCCATTAAACGTATGTACGTTTAATCATTTGGCAACCTCGCGTGCCTGTCGTTTTACCGACAAAACATTCATTTACCAATTCAGTCTTCTTTTGAAAACTATCAGTAGTTGACAAAAGATACTAGCATTTGATAACAGATGAACAGATTATCAATAATCCACTCAATATGTTAAGTCTAGCCAAAGAAACTGTCTTTAACTTCATTATACTTCAATTCATGCGAAAGGATACATGAACATCATAAACTTGTTCAGATTAAACTGAAACAAGAGTTAGAATACTTGCCTTTAGCGTCTGCTACTGTGTATTTTACTTTACGTTCAAGTCTTTCAAGTCTCTACAATACATGATCACATAATGCCTTACATTAGGTCACATATAATCAAGTATGTATCTGAATATATCTTACCCTTCATTTCAATCTAATTATAGATTAGATTTCATTCTTATGCGTTTCGACTTATCGTTCGCTTTACATTCATTCGACTTGGTTATATTAACCATTCTTCATTACTTTTAAGTCTTAACAATGTCCCAACAATGTTACTTTAAGTTGTTTAAGGTAGGTTTAGTTCAATCTCCTACCATCCCCTTCCTTTCCCTTCATTTTTATTCTTTACTGTCCAAGTTCTGTGCCTGGCGCTGCGGCGCGGGCATTACTCTTCCAACTCGTGCTGCGGCACAAGTTAGCAGTAGCTGAGTCCCAGATGTCGCGCTGTGGCGTGACCAAAAGGCTGAGGGTTGGCGCCGCGGCGCCAACTCTGTGCACCAGAAAATTTTTCTAACTTTTAATTTTTGTTAACTTCCCGGACGCATAACTTCTTCGTTTTAAGTCCGAATTGGCTTGTTCATAAATTACGTAATCTACGCGTTCATGCAAGAATTTTATCTATTTGACTTCGTTTGCTAAAAATTCACCTATTGGTTCATTTTTAACGAAAACGATAAACGTTCGTGAACGTTAAATGCTCGTTTCTTCGTTCTAAGTCGGAATTCGTCCATTTTTTAGTCCGCAACTCTTAAATGACAAAAATGACTTGACTCCATTGGAAAATAAAATTTCCGAACTCAAACTCAAAATTTGACTTCCATTCCGGGAAATTTACGAATTCGACGATTATCGTCTAATCGTGCGATTTTCGGCAATTTTTCGTTCTTAGAACTTGTTCAACACTACCAATGAATTAAATTCATAATGTGAACATCTTAACATCCTTATTCCAAATATTTATACTCATGGTTGGATTTTAACTTATCTCATTGTAAGCTTATACTTGATAACTTTCAAACTACTTATGAACTTATCATTCATAACTTATGACAATTAAAGTTCTTAATCATCATCCATACATGATTTCATCATATAACTTTACTTATGTATTCTTGATACATATGTTCTTACAAGTTGATGTATATACATATACTTTCATTAATAAACCTATCACAAGTTCATCATGCATTCATATAAGTTTACAACTTATGCTATCTTAAATGACTTATTACCAACTTATGTGGCTTAAGTTCATTACTTATACATACTTCTTCCTTTTTTTTATCATTCATGTTCCTTAATCCAAGCTTTTCTTATCAACCTATCATGTTAGAGATAGAATATAATTGGAGAAGGAGTCTTACATTTGAAGTCTTTAGTAAGTAGCTTCTTCTTCTTCTTGACTTATGGAATAACTTACTTGCAACTTAATTCTCCTAACACTTAAGCACTTTAAGAGAGAGTGATTGTATTAATTTGAATAACTAGCAAATGACTTGCCATGCTTCTCTATTTATAGAACTTGCAAGGCTTGGGGTAGATTAGTCTTTACACAATCCACCTCATTACTATTCATTAATTGACCAAAACCACTCATATCCTTTGCTTGGTCCCTACTTTATTTACTTGGTCATTACTTATCTTGAGCACCACCTTTACTTGGTCATCACTTATCTTGGTTATCACTTATCTTGATAACCACACTTTATCCATATCACTATGGTTTGCTCCATGGATCACACAATCTAATGAACTTTAGCTTGGGCTTTGCTTAACAAACCTTCATATGTTTATTATTTCATAAGTTGGGCCTTAACCCTTAATTCACTTGGGCTTGTACAAAATCCTCACCAATCTTTACAAGTCCATTAATATTACATAATACATATACATATAATTTATGTATTATTCTCGTATTCTAATTCATATAGAATTTATATACGATAATGCATTCTTCTTACAAACTCATATAATACTTTGTATTATACTCGTTTCCATTCCTTGTACAATACTCACGTATCATACCATCATTCCTTAACGCAATAGTTCTTCATTTTCCTTACGTTCTCGATTTAAGTCCGCAAGCGAAATATTACGTTTTCCATAACTAGATTATTATTACATAATTCGTCTTACTTTAATATTCTACCATTACATATTTATCGAAAATTCAAAAATTAATCCCGAGCAAATACTGATGAATAGTGTTTTTCGTAAAATTTCTCGGAAAACTTTTATTTTCGTCTTGGAAATTCAAACACCTTAAATCCTTCACATAGCTCAAATACTACGATATTCCAATATCAATAGGTTACAAAACGACAACCATCTTGATATCCCACATAATATGATTTTATTATTATTTAATCTAATAAAATCATCTTACATTAAAATCCGAATTTCTCGGTCGTTACATTCTTCCCCCCTTATAAAGATTCTGTCCTCAGAATCTCATTTTTTCTTCAAATAAATGAGGAAAATTTTTCTTCATCTTTTCTTCTAACTCCCACGTTGCTTCTTCAGCATCATGGTTCTTCCATAACACCTTCACTGATGGTATTACTTTGTTCCTCAGAACTTGTTCCTTTCTATCGATGATTTGAACCGGCGATTCTTCATATGTTAAATCCTTCTCGATATGAATCAGCTCATACTCGATTACGTGCTTATAGTCCGGCTTATACGGACGTAATACAGATACGTGAAACACGTTATGTATTCTTTCTAGGTCTGGAGGTAATGCTATCTTACAAGCTACCTCTCCCACCTGGTTTAATATTTCAAAAGGTCCTATAAACCTTGGACTTAACTTTCCTTTCTTTCCAAAGCGTATCTTTCCTTTCCAGGGAGATACCTTCAGAAACACATACGAACCTACTTCGAACTCTCGATTTAATTGATATGAGTCCGCATACTTCTTCTGTCTCATATTCAACTCCTTCTAAGTGAAGATATATTTTAGACTCTTATGGTCTGTATATATCTCACATTTTTCCCCATAAAGATAATGCCTCCATATCTTTAGGGCAAATACTACCGCGGCTAGTTCCAAATCATGAGTAGGGTAAACTTTCTCATAATCCTTCAACTGCCGTGATGCATACGCAATGACTTTGCCATGCTGCATGAGCACGCAACCAAGCCCTCTATGCGAAGCATCACTATATACTACAAAATTTCCTGTGTCATCTGGCAATAACAAAACAGGTGCTTTACTTAGTCTTTTCTTCAGTTCCTGAAAACTATCTTCACATTTATCCGTCCATACGTATTTCACCGTCTTCCTTGTTAAATTAGTCAACGGGGTAGCTATCTTCGAAAAATCTTGGATAAATCTTCGATAGTAACCCGCTAACCCTAGGAAACTCCGCACCTCAGTCGGCGTTTTTGGTTGTTCCCAGTTCATCACTGCTTCTACCTTTGCTAGATCCACTGAAATCCCTTCCTGATCAATGACATGATGTGACAACCCGATATTTTCTATATAAATAAATAAGAAAATTTGTGTATAATTTTTTTTTATTAAGGATGAGGATTTGTACAAGATATGGTGAATATGTATTTATGTGGTAAATATAAAGTATATTTATTACATGAAAAATTATAAATGATTTTATTTTAGAATCATGGTTTATTATCAATTATAATTTTATAATAATTAATTCCATATTGGAAAGGTTTTTATCAATTATTTTCTATGAAAATAAAATTGACTATTATTTAAATAATCTATGAAATTATTTTAGAATATTTATAACAATTATTTTATTAAATGAAGTTTGTTCAGTTAATTAAGTTATTTATGAAAGGTAAACCAAATATAGAATCCAAACCCTAATTTCGGGTTTTTATCAGGGAATAAGAATAATAATATTATATTATTATTTATTAGTATTATAGATGTGTATGATTATGTGAGCAATGTTAATGTGTGAAACTATTTTATTATAGTACTACCAAACCCTAATAATATTTTTAACAACCCTAATCTTGGTTTTGGATAAAGAATAATAATAACATTATGATATTTTAATATTTTAAGTGTTATAATATGAACTGTATGTACGAGAGCTGATAATAATTGATCAATTGTGTTATAATATTCGAAAACCCTAGTTTCACGGTATAAGATTTAATACTGTTATATATCTGTGTTATATGATATAAATTTATGTGTTACTTTAAAGTGTATTAAATTAGAAAACCTCAATTTTAATTGTATTTTCTAATTATTAGAAACCCTAATTGTGTTTTTAGAAATCCTAGTTAATTGAATGAATAAACCCTAAATTGCTTAAATTATCAAGGTTGAATATACTAGTGTTATTAAACCCTAATACTTTGTCCAAATTATTTTTGTTCCATAAAAAATTAATAAATAAAATGACTTTTATGCCCTTTTTGCACATGTGCTAGGAGATTGAGTGTGGATCTTGCTAAAGCTTGAGTTGGTCACCAACTATTGATATTTTGAAGACTTTAAGCAACATGTGGCAGCACTATAACTCAGCAAATCATTCCCTAGATCTAGTATATAAGATTAAAGAAGAGAAAAATTGCTCATTTTGCTATTTTATTCACCAACACTCCTCTTAGACTTTCTCTCTCTAAAACCAACGAAAATCAGTGTTATATTAGTCCAAAAATCCAGCCCCACGAAATCCTATATCAAATCAGTAGCTTTAGATCAAGATCAAACCAAGATAGGTATAAAATTCTGTTAGGTTTGGAATATTCAAGATCGCAATCAAATTGCAAAAAATTAGCGGAAGCGTGTAAAATCAGAGTTTTAAAAATTTTACAAACCATATACTCGGATCACCCTTTATGCGCAATTATTAATTAGACGAAAAAGAAAGAACAAGAATCATACCCTTGAAGATCGAGCTTCCTCAGGTATAAGTTCACCTCCAAATCCTTTCGCGTTCAACTTGAATCCACCGGGTTGGGTTCCTTCCTTTGATCAACGTTAGCCACCCAAGTGTTTGGCCTCTAGAGGTGATCCACCAAGGAAGAAGAAGAATTCAAGAAGATGGGTGGTTGGCTAAACCCTAGTTTTTCTATCTCTATAGAAAAAGACGTACTCTCCCAACTATTGGAATTACGTATTCTGATAATACGTCAACCTCTCACCCACCCATAATAAGACTCCTCTTATTTATAGATGTGGGTAACCCATTCTTAATAATTAAGGAATTGGGTTTTATTTTAATTAATTAAACTCTTTTAATTAATTAGGCTCCTAATCTTATTAGGAATAATTAATTAACCTTTTAATTAATTAAGCTCCTAATCTTATTAGGGATAATTAATTAAACTCTTTTAATTAATTTGCCTCCTAATCCTATTAGGATATTTGAGAGTACTTTTATTAATTAATTCCCAAACTCCTTTAGGAATTAAATAATAATAATAGTAATAATAATAATAAGACTCCTCTTATTAATTTATATTTAATATTTCTAAAATATTAAATAATAAATATTAAGCTATTTAATTTATTCTATCACCATAGATTAAATTAAATATACTTAACTTATTATTACGATTATGCCATTAACTTCTTAAATAATTATTCTTCCTTTTATGGTGTGACCCTTTAGGTTCTCCATATTAAACCAGTTGTGAATAAATCAATTAGAACAATTCTAATCTTATTTAAATAAATAAATTACACTAATAATTTATTTAAATAAATAATATTTATTCTACAATAGGGATAAGTCTCCCTAGCGATCAACGACTTTCCAGATAATATAGATTTCAACATTAATCATAAAAGAACCTTTGAGTAAATAGTTACCGTACAATTCAATCCTTCCACCATACAATGTCCCAATTAAATATAAGACATGAAATTTCTGTCAAGTCTTATTTTATTTAATTATATGTATTTCGACTCTTAAATGCACAACTTCAAATAATGCAAATTAGAAACTCCTTTCTAATTTCATTCTGCCTTGGCCAAGGACTACTGGGTTGTCATTTATCGAATCACATAGGATATTTCTCTTCTTTTACTAGAAGTGGTAGATTCTTTATTGATCAGACATTATCTCCATGTACAACTTATTATACCCAAGCATACCCTTTGATATACCCTAAGGGTCTTAAGGAATAAGTCAAAGTATAACTCATCATACACAAGATACTATGATGATCTCAAGTCCAATGATCACTTGTACTACTATCACTACATGAATTCCTATTGACATGCAAGTAAAACTCCATTAGGTATTCCTTAGCGAGTCACGTTCAGTGAACTTATTCTCTAATAAGCACATACATACTTGCTTTAGTGTCTCCACACAAATGATCATAAGATCAATCATCTTCATCCAATGAGCAAGCAACATATGTACCAATCTATCCGGATTCACTAATCCCCAATCTAGTAATCCAACGATTGGGAACTATTTTAGTTTTAAGCTTTCTAAGAATTTAGATCTCATTACAATGATCATCATCATTATTTTAAAAGCATTGCTTAAAACTATGGGTTTATCACATATTATAAAACAACATCATGTAGATAATTTAAAAGCCTTTAATAAATTAATACTTTTTATTAATAAATGAATAAGATTGTTACAAAGTATATGCTTTATCATCAAACATGATTGGCTTGTGTGCATATTACTTTCAAATTCAAGCTAGAAAATATGTCCATAATTTATGTTTAGATTTTGTGTTTAAGTGTTGCATTATGTTAGTTTTAGTATCTAGTGATGATCTGGGTTGCTAGATGTTAGATCCATAACATCTAGACGCTCAGAATTGAAGATCTACAATGTCCGGAAATAGCTTGATTCTGTGGCCTGACAATGAATGTCAGTGGCCACAGATCCTTGCTCGATGATGTTTTGTGTTGTTTTTAAGTTGTTAATAGTAGTCCTGCATGTTTTCTTTAATCTGTAAAAAGAATGAAGATCAAATCTGTTATAGATCAAAAGTTATTTAAGGTCAAAGCACGTTGACCGAAATTGACTGGCTGAGTTCTGGGTAACCCAGAAACGGTTTTCAGTGTCTGACAATATGTTTGTGGCTTCTGATCTTGCTGGTAGTTGTTGTTTTGTTTGATTTGTTGAAGCTAGGTTGTAGTCTAGTATATTGACTATAGAATCATGCTTTTATATTGTTAAAACATTTCCTATACTAAAATTTGTGGCTGGTCAAAGTAGTAGAGAAACCCATATTTACGGTTTTCTGGAAAACCCAGAAAACTCATGAACACAGATTCTGTCAGTGGTTGACCGGCTTGTAACTGTTTGATGTGTTGATGTTTTGTTTATTTTATGTAATGAATAAGTAGTCCTACATGTGGTCTACGCATTAAAGCTCTTAGATCTCAAAAACAAATAACATGTAGCAAGTTGCTGGCGATCAAAAGTGGTCAGTCGGTCTGTTCTTCAATTCTGGGAAACCCAGAAATGAAGAACAGCCTCTGATTGCGAGTTTGGACGATTAGATCTGACTGGTGTTATGTGATTTGTCCATGTTGATTGTTGTATCTTATAGTCTTGTAATTGTACTACACAATCTGACCAAAATCGAGTCCAGAATCACAACACACACAGATTTATTCACAGTCAAACATAGTCACTCGGTTCTGAGTTTGAAGTTCTGGGTTTGTATGAAGAACATGAAGAACACCTATAGCGACGGTTCTGTCGCTATAGGTGGTCTTTAGCGACAGAAAATGTTTTATTTTCCGGAAATTAATAAAAAAATAGAAAAAAATAGTTTTTAATTATTAAAAATATAAAATAAATTATTAAAAATTATTTTAAAGTCTGAAAATTAGTTTTTAATTATTTTAAATGTATTTCAGAAATATTTAATATTTTTGGAATATTAAAAGTATTTAATTTATTTAATTATAATATTAAATAAATTATTTAAAAATGATTTTAATATTTGAAAAATTATTTAAAATTATATTATGGTATGAGAAAATAATTTAAGTTATTTTTGATAACTTTTAATATTATTTGATCATTTTCATTAATAAATTAATATTAATGATAATTAAGTTATTCACTAAATGAAGTAAATAAATAAATTACAAATGCTTTTATTATTTTAAAAATCATTTTAAATAATAATAAGATATTTAAGAATATTTTAAGTTATAAAATATAACTTTTAATATTTAAAGGTTAAATTCATTAATTAATGATTAATAATTATATTAAATAATTTGGTTTAAAAATGATTTTAATATTATAAATAATCATTTTAAATGAGAATAAAGTGTTTAAAAATATTTTAAGTTATAAACTATAACTTTTAATATTTAAAGGATAATTTCATTAATAATTTAATATTAATGATATTAAATTTATTTAATAATTATATTAAATAAATAGTTTAAAAATGGTTTTATTTATTTAAAAATCATTTAAAAAGGATATAAGAGAACTAAAAATATTTTAAGTTGTTATTCATAACTTTTAATATTTGGATAATGATAAATTAATATTTTAATAGAATTGTTTGATATTTAAATCATTTAATAATGATTCTAATATTTCAAAAATTATGATAAATGGTAATAATTGTTTTAAAATTATTATGAGGTCATGAAAAGTAGTGTGACTGTTGTTTAAGTTATCTATTTAGATATTCCAATGCAGAATAGAGTCTTAGACTCGATTATTATATAATAAGGCTGTCGATAAGTCGGCATATTTCAGAAATTGATCTGAACTTAGATAGGATTGACTTGTAAATTGTTTAATTGTGATATAATGGTCGTTAAGATATGTGACAACGTGATTAAGAATGTACTGACTGCTATATGCAGTATTATGTGTTATGATACAATGTTCTAATCGAATGATTGATTTGCTTAATGATAGGTTGTGATAAAAAGGGTAGAATTAAGTTAAGAATTTGTAGCAGCGCATCAGGCAAGTACCCTACCTTTGCATTTTCTTTATGCATTGGATAAATGTAAGAATGTTTCAAAGTTATATTATTACTGTATAGTTTTTCAAGTCTATATTATATACGCCCATTGATTATCAACATGTTAGTATATAATAACTCAGATATATATTCTGTTCGTTAATTTCTAGAAATGGTTATACAAGTGTCCCCACTTGGATAATCATAGTATTTAATCGCATGTTGATACCCCTTTGATATACATGTATGTTAAATTATAGATTATTTTTGGATAAGATAAAACCTTTGGCTTGGAACCCTGACAAATATGAACATCCCTTACCAGGGAAAACTTTTATGCGCCTAAGGTGGATCAAATAAATGGTAACACCATTCTTGTAATGTAGTATTGATCAATGCAGGGCACAACGGGCTGATCACCCCCGTGTTTGTAAGTTATGACGGTTTACAGATGAATATTTTGTTTAACCTTTTCAAAAATGAAAATAATGTTCATACTATGTCACATTAAATCTTTATATAGTCTGTATGTAGTTTCAAAAATTTGAAATAGTTATGTAGTTATTATTGGTATAGATTACTTCACAACTTTTGCTTTGTTGTAGAAGAATAGTATATAGAAAGCATTTAAATTCCTTCAGTATATATATATATATATATATATATATATATATATATATATATATATATATATATATTATTAATATTTGATGGGCACTCAAATGCTCATCATTGCTTAATTTAAATGTTTTCAGTTAAGAGCGAACAACCTGAAGGTTCTGTCAAAAACAAAGGGAAAGGGAAGATAGTTGGTTGACTGCAGTTATTATTACTTGTAATAGTTAAGATTATGAAGACTATGATATATGTTTTATTATTAACATGACTGGTAATGTATGTTTAAAGGTTACGTACTTGGGTGATAAACTCTGATGAATAAGTATTGTAAAATGATCGTTTATATATATTTTTTTAATATTTATAGTAGAATTCCGCTCATAAAAATGATATCGTGAAGTACCGAGTTCGGGTTTCAAGTATCCGGGTTCGGAGACTTTACAGGATGGTATCAGAGCTGTAGGTTATAAACATTAGGAATGCAAAGCCTAGGTTTATAACCTTAATAGAAAACTTTTATAGAATGTGTTAGTTGGGGGAGGGTTTTATGAGATCCAACAAGTATTATAGTACTGAATAAAATATCTTTTCATTTTATCAATGACTATATTTTATTATGGTACTAATGTTGTTGTTGATTATTTATTGTGATCATAGGATGGCTGACGAGGGTTCAAATAGTTACTCGGTGAACCAAGAGTCAAGGGAATCTAGTAGTGAGTCCTTGGAGCTTGCAATGATAGGGGATTTGTTGGCTAGAAATGTTGAGCTAGAAAACAGGGTTGAGCATGTGGAGGTAAAGAACCAGACCCTTCAGATTTCAGAGCAACAGTATAGGGACGTTGCTTATCAAGCACATGCAGAGATAGCTGAGTTACAAAGAAGGTTGAAGCAGAAAGAGCTACAGTTAGGACAGATGAAAGTTGAGATGGAGGCGAAAGATGCAAAAATATATACCTTGGAGAAGTTTTTAGACAATGCCTTTAGAAAGTTTGATGCGAAGTGGATGGAGCTGTCCTCCAGTAGTGAGAGCAAACGTTGATTTGTACTTATGTTAGATATAGTCCCACTTTTATGTTTCTATTAGGAACTGTTTAGTTGTTGTAAATCCTTATGCCTTGTTGAATGCATGGGATGGTAGTAGACCCCAATCTATAGTTTAGTAAAGGATATGTGGTCCTGAATCCTCAATTTTGTCCATTAGAGGATAGTTGGTGGTAAGCAGTTTATGTCCTAAGCGTTTATAGAAGCATGTAAGATATTTAGTAGGTCTGTATTAAACCGTGCTATATGGATATATATAAAAATGGCTCATATAGAGTTTATAAAGATATGAATTGACTAAATCCATCGTCAAATGAAATAAAAGATAACATAAATAAAACTATTACTTGTTGCATGTATATACTAATCAGAATAATTTATGTGTGTAGATGTCTGGAGAAAAAGGTCTGTTGTATGCCTATAACATGATGAAGGATCAAACCCATATACCAGAGCTAATATCGCAGCCAATAGCTGAAATAGAAGCTCACAATGAAACCAACTCGGATGAGGTGGTTATCGTGGAAAATGTAGCACCAGATTCGAAAATGGTGGAGCTGACAGATAGTGATTCAGATCCCAAAATTGAAGCCGGACAAGCATCAATGGAAGTACAGAATTTGAGGAACTAGATTTCTTCTCTGGAAAAGTTGTGGGAAATAGAGAAGCTGCTGAATAGCCAGTTACGTCAGGTATTAATAGAAACGATGGAAGGGCAGGATAAACTAAAAATTCAAATTGATCAGATGGGGGCTTCAAGCAACACTTCGTGTGCAGCTCCAAGAGATAAGGGAAAGAGAAAAATAGAAGACCATAATTTAGGAAGACCTAGTAAGAAGAAGTGGAAAAGAATATGTTATCTATGTGGCTATGAGGGACATACTACTCAGTATTGTCCTGATTATGAACGGGGAGCATGCTTTGTTTATGGAAAGAAAGATCATCAGGCAAAGAGTTGTCCAAGAAAAAGAGCTTATTAACTAGATATTATAGATTCCGTTGTGAAGGCTTGTTTAATATAATATGTGTGCTTAATATGTCTGTGTGATGTAATATTCTAAAACTTTTGTGTTAGTAAGGTTGTAAATCCCGATTCCTGTAATCACCAAGGGATGAATGATGTTTTAAGCAGTTATGCTATGCTATGTAAATTATCTATTAAAGTAATATGAATCTAAGTTTGAGTTATGTTTAAAAAGTATAAATTCGTATGATAAAGTTTAGAATGTAAGTTAATTTATGGTTTTTACTTAATCAGAAAATGCCGCCAAGACGTCAAACTCGAAACCAAAGGGCAGAAGGATCTGTCAACAACGTTGAAGGACAGCAACCCGTAGACCCGATACAGCATTTTGCGAATATAATAGCTCAGACCATGCAACAAGGAATACCAATAGCAGGGAATCAGCCGGGTAATCACTTAGCAAATTTCAAAGATTTTAAAGCTGTAGGACCACCAGAATTTAAAGGTACAACTGATCCTGTAGAAGCTCAAACCTGGATTAAAGAAATTGAGAAGGCGTTTGTAATAGCTAGAGTAGATGAGGGACAGAAGACGGTTTTTGCCACCTATATGATGAAGGGTGAGGCGAACTTTTGGTGGGAAGCGAATCAGGCGAGAGCGGGAGAAGGTGTAGTGGCTTGGCAAAGGTTTAAAACTTTATTTTTCGAGAATTACTTTTCTACTAGTATGCAAGCTAGGATGGAGGTAAAATTTTTAGAGTTGAAACAAGGAGATATGTCAGTTGCGGATTACGCCGCTAAATTTAATGAGTTAGCTAGATTTGCTCCGCATCAAGTTGATACGGAGGTTAGGAAGGCGAGAAGGTTTGAGTTAGGATTGAAACCCTGGATCTATAACAAGGTGACAGTGTTGCAAATTCCAACATTTGCAGCACTTATGGAAAAGGCGATAATTGCTGAGGAAGGGACTGAGATGATGAGCCTCTATAACAAGGAGAGGAAGAACAAAGGCAAGGTTGAGGCAGCTGGGAAGGAGAAAATTAATAGTGCAAGTAAGGGAGGAAACGAAAAGAGAAAAGTGAACTATTTTGAAAATGTACAGGTGAAGCAAGAGGGTGTGAAAAAGCAGACAGTTCAATGCAAAACTTGTGGGAAAAACCATTCAGGTGTGTGTTTGAAGGGTAAACGTGTGTGTTTTAAATGCGGGCAGGAGGGCCACATCTCTCCTAATTGCCCAAATCCTAGAAAATATAATGGATGTTTTGTTTGCGGTTCAATGGAGCACAAGGTGAAGGAATGTCCGAAGAAGAGGGAAGAAACTAGTAGTGTGCATACTGGCAGGGGTAGTGGAACGTTAGCAATCACAGGACCAATAACATCCAGCAAGCCAACAAAGTCAACATCAAGGGTCTTCAACATGACGGTTCAAGACACGGTGGCAGTTGGCAATGCAATTCCAGGTAATATTCGAATAACTTTTATATGCGTAATTAGAATTTTTCTATTAATAGTAAATTATTTTAAAAATAAAGTTTGAAAGAGGAAATTGAGTTATATTTGAAAAATTAAATCTCCGTTTAATCAGAGAGACAAGCTTTATGTGATTAGTTAAAGATCAGTTCGATCAAAGTTGATCGAGATCTATTTGCAAAGATTGTGTATGCTATGAACCTAGTTATGTATAGGTTTTAAAGCGGTGATTCCGGGGACGGAATCCTTATAAGGGAGGGTGAATGTGACAACCCGATATTTGCTATATAAATAAATAAGAAAATTTGTGTATAATTTTTTTTCATTAAGGATGAGGATTTGTACAAGATATGGTGAATATGTATTTATGTGGTAAATATAAAATATATTTATTACATGAAAAATTATAAATGATTTTATTTTAGAATCATGGTTTATTATCAATTATAATTTTATAATAATTAATTCCATATCGGAAAGGTTTTTACCAATTATTTTCTATGAAAATAAAATTGACTATTATTTAAATAATCTATGAAATTATTTTAGAATATTTATAACAATTATTTTATTAAAAGAAGTTTGTTCAGTTAATTAAGTTATTTATGAAAGGTAAACCAGATATAGAATCCAAACCCTAATTTCGGGTTTTTATCAAGGAATAAGAATAATAATATTATATTATTATTTATTAGTATTATAGATGTGTATGATTATGTGAGCAATGTTAATGTGTGAAACTATTTTATTATAGTACTACCAAACCCTAATAATATTTTTAACAACCCTAATCTTGGTTTTGGATAAAGAATAATAATAACATTATGATATTTTAATATTTTAAGTGTTATAATATGAACTGCATGTACGAGAGCTGATAATAATTGATCAATGGTGTTATAATATTCGAAAACCCTAGTTTCACGGTATAAGATTTAATACTGTTATATATCTGTGTTATATGATATAAATTTATGTGTTACTTTAAAGTGTATTAAATTAGAAAACCTCAATTTTAATTGTATTTTCTAATTATTAGAAACCCTAATTGTGTTTTTAGAAATCCTAGTTAATTGAATGGATAAACCCTAAATTGCTTAAATTAGCAAGGTTGAATATACTAGTGTTATTAAACCCTAATACTTTGTCCAAATTATTTTTGTTCCATAAAAAATTAATAAATAAAATGACTTTTATGCCCTTTTTGCACATGTGCTAGGAGATTGAGTGTGGATCTTGCTAAAGCTTGAGTTGGTCACCAACTATTGAAATTTTGAAGACTTTAAGCAACATGTGGCAGCACTATAACTCAGCAAATCATTCCCTAGATCTAGTATATAAGATTAAAGAAGAGAAAAATTGCTCATTTTGCTATTTTATTCACCAACACTCCTCTTAGACTTTCTCTCTCTAAAACCAACGAAAATCAGTGTTATATTAGCCCAAAAATCCAGCCCCACGAAATCCTATATCAAATCAGTAGCTTTAGATCAAGATCAAACCAAGGGAGGTATAAAATTCAAGCTAGAAAATCTGTCCATAATTTATGTTTAGATTTTGTGTTTAAGTGTTGCATTATGTTAGTTTTAGTATCTAGTGATGATCTGGGTTGCTAGATGTTAGATCCATAACATCTAGACGCTCAGAATTGAAGATCTACAATGTCCGGAAATAGCTTGATTCTGTGGCCTGACAATGAATGTCAGTGGCCACAGATCCTTGCTCGATGATGTTTTGTGTTGTTTTTAAGTTGTTAATAGTAGTCCTGCATGTTTTCTTTAATCTGCAAAAAGAATGAAGATCAAATCTGTTATAGATCAAAAGTTATTTAAGGTCAAAGCACGTTGACCGAAATTGATTGGCTGAGTTCTGGGTAACCCAGAAACGGTTTTCAGTGTCTGACAATATGTTTGTGGCTTCTGATCTTGCTGGTAGTTGTTTTTTTGTTTGATTTGTTGAAGCTAGGTTGTAGTCTAGTATATTGACTATAGAATCATGCTTTTATATTGTTAAAACATTTCCTATACTGAAATTTGTGGCTGGTCAAAGTAGTAGAGAAACCCATATTTACGGTTTTCTAGAAAACCCAGAAAACTCATGAACACAGATTCTGTCAGTGGTTGACCGGCTTGTAACTATTTTATGTGTTGATGTTTTGTTTATTTTATGTAATGAATAAGTAGTCCTACATGTGGTCTACGCATTAAAGCTCTTAGATCTCAAAAACAAATAACATGTAGCAAGTTGCTGGCGATCAAAAGTGGTCAGTCGGTCTGTTCTTCAATTCTGGGAAACCCAGAAATGAAGAACAGCCTCTGACAGCGAGTTTGGACGATTAGATCTGACTGGTGTTATGTGATTTGTCCATGTTGATTGTTGTATCTTATAGTCTTGTAATTGTACTACACAATCTGACCAAAACCGAGTCCAGAATCACAACACACACAGATTTATTCACGGTCAAACATAGTCACTCGGTTCTGAGTTTGAAGTTCTGGGTTTGTATGAAGAACATGAAGAACACCTATAACGACGGTATGAGAAAATAATTTAATTTATTTTTGAAAACTTTTAATATTATTTGTAATTTTCATTAATAAATTAATATTAATGATAATTAAGTTATTCACTAAATGAAGTAAATAAATAAATTAAAAATGCTTTTATTATTTTAAAAATCATTTTAATTAATAATAAGATATTTAAGAATATTTTAAGTTATAAAATATAACTTTTAATATTTAAAGGTTAAATTCATTAATTAATGATTAATAATGATATTAAAATTATTTAATAATTATATTAAATAATTTGGTTTAAAAATGATTTTAATATTATAAATAATCATTTTAAATGAGAATAAAGTGTTTAAAGATATTTTAAGTTATAAACTATAACTTTTAATATTTAAATGATAATTTCATTAATAATTTATTATTAATGATATATTAATGATATTAAATTTATTTAATAATTATGTTAAATAAATAGTTTAAAAATGGTTTTATTTATTTAAAAATCATTTAAAAAGGATATAAGTGAACTAAAAATATTTTAAGTTGTTATTCATAACTTTTAATATTTGGATAATGATAAATTAATATTTTAATAGAATTGTTTGATATTTAAATCATTTAATAATGATTCTGATATTTCAAATATTATGATAAATGGTAATAATTGTTTTAAAATTATTATGAGGTCATGAAAAGTAGTGTGACTGTTGTTTAAGTTATCTATTTAGATATTCCGATCCAGAATAGAGTCTTAGACTCGATTATTATATAATAAGGCTGTCGATAAGTCGGCATATTTCAGAAATTGATCTGAACTTAGATAGGATTGACTTGTAAATTGTTTAATTGTGATATAATGGTCGTTAAGTTATGTGACAACGTGATTAGGAATGTGCTGACTGCTATATGCAGTATTATGTGTTATGATACAATGTTCTAATCGAATGATTGATTTGCTTAATGATAGGTTATGATAAAAAGGGTAGAATTAAGTTAAGAATTTGTAGCAGTGCATCAGGCAAGTACCCTACCTTTGCATTTTCTTTATGCATTGGATAAATGTAAGAATGTTTCAAAGTTATATTTCTTACTGTATAGTTTTTCAAGTCTATATTATATACGCCCATTGATTATCAACATGTTAGTATATAATAACTCAGATATATATTCTGTTCGTTAATTTCTAGAAATGGTTATACAAGTGTCCCCACTTGGATAATCATAGTATTTAATCGCATGTTGATACCCCTTTGATATACATGTATGTTAAATTATAGATTATTGTTGGATAAGATAAAACCTTTGGCTTGGAACCCTGACAAATATGAACATCCCTTACCAGGGAAAATTTTTATGCGTCTAAGGCGGATCAAGTAAATGGTAACACCATTCTTGTAATATAGTATTGATCAATGCAGGGCACAACGGGCTGATCACCCCCGTGTTCGTAAGTTATGACGGTTTACAAATGAATATTCTGTTTAACCTTTTCAAAAATGAAAATAATGTTTATACTATGTCACATTAAATCTTTATATAGTCTGTACGTAGTTTCAAAAATTTGAAATAGTTATGTAGTTATTATTGGTATAGATTACTTCACAACTTTTGCTTTGTTGTAGAAGAATAGTATATAGAAAGCATTTAAATTCCTTCAGTATATATATATATATATATATATATATATATATATATATATATATATATATATATATATATATATATATATATATATATATATTATTAATATATGTTGGGCACTCAAATGCTCATCCTTGCTTAATTTAAATGTTTTCAGTTAAGAGCGAACAACCTGAAGGTTCTGTCAAAAACAAAGGGAAAGGGAAGATAGCTGGTTGACTGCAGTTATTATTACTTGTAATAGTTAAGATTATGAAGACTATGATATATGTTTTATTATTAACATGACTGGTAATGTATGTTTAAAGGTTACGTACTTGGGTGATAAACTCTGATGAATAAGTATTGTAAAATGATCGTTTATATATTTTTGTTAATATTTATAGTAGAATTCCGCTCATAGAAATGATATCGTGAAGTACCGAGTTCGGGTTTCAAGTATCCGGGTTCGGGGACTTTACACATGACCTAAAAACTGAACTTTCTCCAGCCAAAATTCACACTTAGTGAATTTCGCATATAACTTCTCCTTTCTTAGTGTTTCGAACACTAATCTTAAGTGTTCATCATGATCTTCTGGCGTCTTTGAATAGACTAGAATATCATCAATAAACACAACCACAAACTTGTCCAAATATGATTTGAACACTCTGTTCATCATGTCCATAAATGCAGCTGATGCATTCGTCAACCCAAATGACATCACCAGAAACTCGTAATGACCATAACGAGTTCTGAATGCCGTTTTTGGTATATCCTCTTTCCTCACCTTCAACTGGTGATACCCCGTCCGCAAATCTATTTTAGAAAAATACTTTGCCCCTTTCAACTGATCAAAGAGATCATCAATCCTGGGCAATGGGTATATATTATTTATCGTTAATTTGTTCAACTCTCGATAGTCAATACAAAGTCTTAACCATCCATCTTTCTTCTTAACAAACAACACTGGTGCACCCCACGGGGAAACACTTGGTTGAATATACTTCCTATTCAACAGTTCCTATAATTGAACCATTAGCTCTTTCATTTCCACCGGCGCCATACGGTACGGTGCCCTTGACACTGGTGCCGCTCCTGGCACAATGTCTATTACAAATTCGATCTCCCTATCCGGTAGTAAACCCGGTAATTCACTTGGAAATACATCCATGAATTCGTTTACTATAGGTATTTGTTCCATGGTTGTTCCCACTCACTGGGTATCAACAACATGGCACAAGTAACCCACGCATCCCTTTCTTAAGAGTTTTCTAGTTTGTGTCATCGTAAGACAACACGATCTCCTCGGTGATTTATTACCGTAGAATACTACAGGAGGTTGCTTCAACGTCCTAATGCTCACACGTTTCTTTTGGCAATCTATAATTGCTCCATGATTAATCAACCAATCCATTCTGAGAATTACATCAAATTCTCCCAACCTTATCGGTATTAAATCTACTGATAACTTACATCCATGTATATCTACGAAAAAACTCCTATGAATACTATCCACAAGAATTATCTTTTCAATTGCTACCTTAATGTTCACAGGTATAGGCAACTTTTCTGGAAATAATTCTAATCGTCTAGCAAAATCACATGCTATAAATGAACAAGTAGCACCCGAATCAAATAGCACATATGCATTAATGTTATTGATTGGGATAATACCTGCAACTACGTCCCCGGATGCCACCGCATCTTGGACTGTCATATTAAAAGTGCGGGCCATTGGTCTACCCAACTGAACTGGACCGCTAATAGCTAACTTTCCACTATTAGTGCCCTTATTTCCTTCCATACCCTTCTTCGGGCAATTCTTTGCTATGTGGTCAGTTGATCCACATACAAAACATCCGTGATTTTTCTTCGGATTTGGACAGTTAGGCGAAATGTGCCCGTCCTGTCCACAATTATAACATACGGCCTTTCCTTTGAGACAGACTCCCAAGTGAGTCTTCCCGCAGGTTTTACAGGCCTCCATCCTCCTTTTTGAATCGCCTTGTTTCACTCCGGTATTCTCAGAGTTAAAACCCTTTTTTTTCTGACCGTCGCCACTACCACTGGCTCCTTCGGTCTTAATTCCCCCATCAACTCTTCCTTTATTTTTCTTATCTTTGTGGTACTGGCTTAAAGCCTCATTCCCACCTTCGGCTATTATTTCCTTCTCTAATATGGTTCCAAAGGAAGTACTTTGGAACACAGAGATTCGGCTATAGAGCCAGGGTTTTAAGCCCTGCTCAAATCTCCTAGCCTTTCTCACTTCAGTGTCCACTTGATGTGGAGAAAATCGTGCCAGTTCATTAAACTTGGCGGCATACTGGGGAACTGTCATATCCCCTTGTTTCAATTCCAGAAACTTCATTTCCATTCTCCCTTGCATACTCGTGGGAAAATAATTCTCGAAGAAAATCTCCTTAAACCTCTCCCACGTTAGGTTTCCTATATCGGCCTGAGCCTGGTTTGCCTCCCACCAGAAGTTGGCCTCTCCTTTCATCAAATAGGTTGCAAAGGCAACCTTTTGACCCTCCTCCACATTTGTAATTACAAATGCTTTCTCAATTTCTTTCACCCAAGTTTGGGCTTCTATAGGGTCCGTAGTTCCCTTGAACTCCGGCGGACCTATACTTTTAAAGTCCTTAAAAGTAATAGCTCGTACTACTTCAGGAATTACGGGTACATTAGCCCCCGTTCTATTAAATGCAGCCGTTAAAAGATTAACGAACTCTTGCATTGGATTAACCGGACCACCTTCCGGTTGGTTAACATTAGTTTCTTGATTTCGTTGTCCCCTTCTTGGCGGCATTTCGCTGTTAAGAAAACAACACATCATTATTACTTTCTTCTTATGAGTTAGTTATTCTTTGTGATAAAACAATAACTCATACTCATTACTCAATATGTTCCATAAAAGAGGCTTATATTGATTAATAACTTGTAGTATAACACTACATTGTTTACATCATTCAGCCTTAGCTGATTACACTACTTAGTCTTAGCTGATTACATTACCATCCCGCAATTACTTTCCAAATATTGGGATTTACAAAAGACTACCCTTGTTTATACAAAAGAGGGTTTTACGTCACTACTAGATATATAATATTTACATATCTACGCTACTCTAGCTATTGCTAGATTACATCTGCCGTAAGGCATTCTCAAAATCTTTGCTGGCCAGACCGTCAATAACATCCCGACTGATGGTATGTCGTGTCTGTCCCGCCTCTACCGGATACCCAGCCACTTGCTGCTGGAAATCCACATGAGAACTCCTATGTATATAGGACATCTTCTCCAATCTCCCCTATTTAGTCTTTAGCTCTTGCTTGAGCTCAAAGACTTCACATTTCAGCTCTCGGACCTTGTCCTTAGCTAAAACACGATCATCGTGTTCCTCCTCCCACATTCCCTCCATGCTAAGCTTGTCCTCACGGACAGCTTGGAGTTCCGCTTTCAACTCCTTTACCTCCTGGCAATAATGGACATTCCTATCCAATACCGCCATAAACAATGCTTTCATCGAATCCCCCGTAGACATTACGTCCACCTCCTCCTCTAGCATGCCATCGAAAATAGACATATAGTCTAAATTGTCCGAGTCTCCAGACTCTATTACTACCACTTCTGGCTCTATCGCTACGAGATTTGGTAGTATCTCTACCCGATTAGCCGAATCCTCGCTTACTACATGTGTATTTCTATACATATCATTTTCTCCTGACATCTACAATAAAATAATACAGTTTGATTAGTACACGTCAGTAACATAAATAAAAACACATAACATACTATAATGCATTTTTATAAGGTTATCTTTCTTCTTTTACTTCTTTATTAAGGTTATGACTTAAGGTTCTAATTCCCTTTAAGTTTTATAACCTAGGCTTTGATACCAACTTGTAGCGCCCCCAAATTTGGGTATCTTACAACCCGACAGATGGTGCTATACTGTACAAACATTCATACATTCATTCAATTGAAAGTCTAAAAGAATGAACATAATTTATATATATGTAATTCAATATTTACATTTCCCAAGTTCTAAACCCATTACAAAGGTTCTCTTGTCATAATATTCATTACATTACAACAATAGACCTATACTATTACATGACAGCTTAATAATCTGCCTTAGCTTTTCCTTTATCCTTATTTGATCCTTTAGGACGTTCAGTCTTAGCTGCATTCATATGGTTCAAGCAAGAGTGAGCATGACTAGCTCAGCAAGTATAACAATTTCAATAACAATATGCTTGATACATATGAATCATATATCTTCGATAACTGAACAATAGCTATGAAGTACTATTGATGATTCAAAATAGCAATTCATCTTTCTTTTCAAAATGTTTCACAATGAATAAATTCAGTAAAACATTCACTCCGGTCAAAGACCTTGAGTATTCATTACATTCACTCCGGTCAAAGACCTTGAGTATTCATTCTTTCTTTGAAAAGGACAACCCGGACCTAATTCCGTAAGCCCGATACTTACGAGCACTTCTAGGTGATCAGCCTATTGTACTCTTTGTTGATCAACACTACATCCATTAAACGTATGTACGTTTAATCATTTGGCAACCTCGCGTGCCTGTCGTTTTACCGATAAAACATTCGTTTAACAATTCAGTCTTCTTTTGAAAACTATCAGTAGTTGACAAAAGATACTAGCATTTGATAACAGATGAACAGATTATCAATAATCCACTCAATATGTTAAGTCTAGCCAAAGAAACTGGCTTTAACTTCATTATACTTCAATTCATGCGAAAGGATACATTAACATCATAAACTTGTTCAGATTGAACTGAAAGAAGAGTTAGAATACTTGCCTTTAGCGTCTGCTACTGTGTATTTTACTTTACGTTCAAGTCTTTCAAGTCTCTACAATACATGATCACATAATTCCTTACATTAGGTCACATATAATCAAGTATGTATCTGAATATATCTTACCCTTCATTTCAATCTAATTATAGATTAGATTTCATTCTTATGCGTTTCGACTTATCGTTCGCTTTACATTCATTCGACTTGGTTATATTAACCATTCTTCATTACTTTTAAGTCTTAACAATGTCCCAACAATGTTACTTTAAGTTGTTTAAGGTAGGTTTAGTTCAATCTCCTACCATCCCCTTCCTTTCCCTTCATTTTTATTCTCTACTGTCCAAGTTCTGTGCCTGGCGCTGCGGCGCGGTCATTAATCTTGCAACTCGCGCTGCGGCACGAGTTAGCAGTAGCTGAGTCCCAGATGTAGCACTGCTGCGTGACCAAAAGGCTGAGGGTTGGCGCCGCGGCGCCAACTCTGTGCACCAGAAAATTTTTCTAACTTTTAATTTCTGTGAACTTCCCGGACGCATAACTTCTTCGTTTTAAGTCTGAATTGGCTCTTTCAAAAGCCTACGGTTCACAAATTATGTAATCTACGCGTTCATGTAAGAATTTTATCTATTTGACTTCGTTTGCTAAAAATTCACCTATTGGTTCATTTTTAACAAAAACGATAAACGTTCGTGAACGTTAAACGCTCGTTTATTCGTTCTAAGTCGGAATTCGTCCATTTTCGAGTCCGCAACTCTTAAATGACAAACATGACTTGACTCCATTGGAAAATAACATTTCCGAACTCAAACTCAAAATTTGACTTCCATTCCGGGAAATTTACGAATTCGACGATTATCATCTAATCGTGCGATTTCCGGCAATTCTTCGTTCTTAGAACTTGTTCAACACTACCAATGAATTACATTCATAATGTGAACATCTTAACATCCTTATTCCAAATATTTATACTCATTGTTGGATTTTAACTTATCTCATTGTAAGCTTATACTTGATAACTTTCAAACTACTTATGAACTTATCATTCATAACTTATGACAATTAAAGTTCTTAATCATCATCCATACATGATTTCATCATATAACTTTACGTATGTATTCTTGATACATATGTTCTTACAAGTTGATGTATATACATATACTTTCATTAATAAACCTATCACAAGTTCATCATGCATTCACATAAGTTTACAACTTATGCTATCTTAAATGAGTTATTACCAACTTATGTGGCTTAAGTTCATTACTTATACATACTTCTTCCTTTTTTTATCATTCATGTTCCTTAATCCAAGCTTTTCTTATCAACCTATCATGTTAGAGATAGAATATAATTGGAGAAGGAGTCTTACATTTGAAGTCTTTAGTAAGTAGCTTCTTCTTCTTCTTGACTTATGGAATAACTTACTTGCAACTTAATTCTCCTAACACTAAAGCACTTTAAGAGAGAGTGATTGGATTAATTTGAATAACTAGCAAATGACTTGCCATGCTTCTCTATTTATAGAACTTGCAAGGCTTGGGGTAGATTAGTCTTTACATAATCCACCTCCTTACTATTCATTAATTGACCAACACCACTCATATCTTTTGCTTGGTCCCTACTTTATTTACTTGGTCATTACTTATCTTGAGCACCACCTTTACTTGGTCATCACTTATCTTGGTTATCACTTATCTTGATAACCACACTTTATCCATATCACTATGGTTTGCTCCATGGATCACACAATCCAATGAACTTTAGCTTGGGCTTTGCTTAACAAACCTTCATATGTTTATTAATTCATAAGTTGGGCCTTAACCCTTAATTCACTTGGGCTTGTACAAAATCCTCACCAATCTTTACAAGTCCATTAATATTACATAATACATATACATATAGTTTATGTATTATTCTCGTATTCTAATTCATATAGAATTTATATACGATAATGCATTCTTCTTACAAACTCATATAATACTTTGTATTATACTCGTTTCCATTCCTTGTACAATACTCACGTATCATACCATCATTCCTTAACGCAATAGTTCTTCATTTTCCTTACGTTCTCGATTTAAGTCCGCAAGCGAAATATTACGTTTTCCATAACTAGATTATTATTACATAATCCGTCTTACTTTAATATTCTACCATTACGTATTTCTCGGAAATTCAAAAATAAATCCCGAGCAAATATCGATGAATAGTGTTTTTCGGAAAATTTCTCGGAAAACTTTTATTTTCGTCTTGAAAATTCAAACACCTTAAATCCTTCACATAGCTCAAATACTACGATATTCCAATATCAATAGGTTACAAAACGACAACCATCTTGATATCCCACATAATATGATTTTATTATTATTTAATCTAATAAAATCATCTTATAAGGCATAGAAAGAGGCAGAGCAAGAGACATTCAAGGAAGAGCAAGAAAATCAAACAAGAGAAGAAGTCAAAGAAGCAGACATCAGAAGAAGATGCAGAGTCATCATCTGAGGGGGAGCCAAAGAATGATGAGCCTATGTATGCCGAAGCTGAGGGGGATCAAAGCAAAGTAGGAAAGTCATCATCCCAAGGGGAGCAAGAGCAAGAAGGTCAAACAGATAAATAGCTGATCAACAGACATCTTGGAAACATATATAGAGCCAAAAGATGTGCATCTCTAACTAGTTAGGTATATTCTGGATCTAAGATGTAAAATGTCAGTGTATTAAATTCCACATCATTATAAATGACATTTATGATTATCTGTTTTAGAAATACAGCTGCTCACTGTATATAAGATTCATTCATAACATGCATATGCACCTATTGTTTTTGTCATAATCAAATAGGGGAGGTTGTCAGGAATAAGCATGTGAATGTTATTCCTATTACATATGATTTGTTTATGATATATATATATATATATATATATATGAATGAATATGCAAGTATGCTTGCATTAAGAAAAGTTGTAAAGTCCTTTGATAGATAATAGAAACATATGTATAAGGACTTAGAATGAATTGATCAAGTGTGTTAGGTTTAACCTACATAAGCAAAATAGCTTTCTAAAGTCCTTAAAAAGAAATGATGTACAAAGACTATAAATATAGAAAGATCAAGCATGTTAGGTTGATCTAATGATGTAATAGATATGCTTGTCTGGTCGTCGAGCACTGCAACAGAAATTGTAGTCTTCCAGGAGAGTCGAGGAAAAATCGAGAGCTATCAAGGCAGAATCGTAGTCTGCAAGATAGTAGATCTCGGAGTTCATAGATTTCCAGAAGAGACGAGGAAGGATCGTAGTGTGTCGAGTATAACTTCCTCAGGACCGTAGTCTGCTGAGGAAGTCATATTCAGAATCGTAGAGACAACCTGCCTACGAGCCGACCGAGAATCTACCAAAGACAAGTCAAGAATCGTAGACTACACTCCGAGTCGTAGAGTCTACTGATCATACAAGAGGCAGAGATCGTAGTCAAGCAAGATTAGATGAAGACAACAAGCACAACGACAGAAATCGTAGAGTGTCAAGATCTGATCTCGGAGTCGTAGTGTCTGCACAACCAAAGATGAATCATAGAGTACGGAACTAAGACCTCAACAGATATGCTCACAATGCCAAGGCAGAATTGTAGAGCAAATACGATTCTCAATAAATGAGCACTCCCAGAATATCCAAAGGAATGAAGCCTCTGGTTAGCACTGCAAAGATATATCTCATCCTGAAGGAAACTAGAGAGCACTTAATGAATGGCATGCAAGCTAACAGCAGATCTAAGCACAGACTCAATCAGCATCCAGATTGAGTTGTGAAGCCATTCAGGAAGAAGTCTTCCACAAGGAGACCAGAAGAAGACTTTAGTAACTGACTAAGGAAAGTCAGCAAGGGCAGTAGCTGTCAAATAGACTGTAGACAACAATCTTGTAAGCTACCACGATCATAGTGTTTGCCCAACAAGAAAGAACTGATAGAGTATACAAAGAGATACTGGCCAGCCTCTGAAGAACAAGGCAAAAGTGATTAAGCATTGGGTCAGTCCATTGATGATAAGTGAATGGGAGATCACAAGGAGAAAGCGAGCTGGACACGCCACAAATATGAAGCGTCTTTCTATTCAGAAGGGGCCAGGATAAAGGAGTTAAGCCATCAGTATCTGAGAACTGTCGAGGCAAACAGAAGTGTTGAAGCACTGCACAAAAGAATGAAGAGGTGTTCCACATTGAAGATCCAATCAACACTCTTCAAGATCGTAGTGTTATCTCTACCAGTCAACATTACACTATGATCACGTCCATGAAGACATGCATCAGAATCGTATACTTTGAATAGCTGAAGACTTAAGCATTGGGAACGGTTCAAACTGAAGGGTTATATTCAGACAAGAGCTTATTGAGAGCATCGATGCAAAAAGACAACCTCTGATCAAGAAATCAGAAGGAGGAAATAAAGTCTTCGACCTGCCCAAGACATTAAAGTGACATCTCTAACGAAGTAGGTGAAACAGTAGACTGTAGTGTCAGAAAAGTATGACATGTCACATCTACAATCTACACCAAATAACTCGTGATCTGGGAAGCATTTCAAAGAGATTTTAACGGCTACTTCTCAATGAGAAGATTGGGAAGGAGTATAAATAAGGCAGAGCTTCAACGATCAAAAAGTGCTGAGGATTTGCAATGTTACAGAATCATTGAGTTTGTTGAATGCTAATGTTGACTCTACGAGTTCCACATGAGCTTAAATAGAACAAGTCTCAGTGACAGTGAGACTACAAAGGTGGAAGTGAAGCAACTTTGAAGATGAACTTAAATAGATCAAAGCTTCACTAAACAAAGTTGAGAATGCCACTTGAATTGGCATCTAAGCTGAGAGCCGAGAAGGATAAGAAGATATCATTCAAAAGAGTGGCAAAGCACAAGGCAGATCCTAAGAGCCACTCTATGATTCACCATGAACCCAAAGATGAAGCTGAACAAGTGCAGAACCATGTCTGCCAACATGTTAAGAAAGGTTCAGGAAATGGTGATGGTGTACAGCTGACACTACATGAAAATAAGCAGAACAGAAGAAGATCAGTTGCACCAAAGATGATGTGGTCCAGTCTCGAAGCAGAATGCAAAGAGGACCACACGAAGCTGCTAAGTACAAAAGATGATCAAGCTTAATGACATCTTAGCAGCTCATCACCAACAACACTCAACAAGAAGCCAGGGCCTGATGGTGTTGGGTTTTCGGCACAAAAACGCAGTTAAAAATAATCAAAGCAATTCCGAAACCCAAAACAAGATCCAAGCGAAACTGAATTTAATTCAGTGGTTTAGATATTATACCGATTATGAAAAAGTTCTGAAATAGATTCGAATCCTTTACACAATCCAATTAGAACCACGTCTCTACGGTATCCTCACGAACGCCGCACGAATCGTCGAATGATTCTGCAATAAGAGAGACTTCCGGTACTAACCACCAAAGGAACGATTATGAAATTGTTTTCTCTCTAGTCTCTCTCTAAGAGCGGCTAGGGTTTTTCAATTATTATGTAACCCTAAGTAGCTGCTATATATCATATATATAGTAGTTAAAAGGAATTAATCAAATCAAAACCTAATTTCATAAAATCTGAATTTATATATATATATATATATATATATATATATATCTTAATTAAGTCTTACTTAATTAATATACATATATATACAAATTATTCTTTTAATTTAAATTCGTGATTTAAATAATATTAATCATATTAATATATTTAAATCCTTAAAATTTAAATTTATTCCCTTTTAAATTACGCTCTATGTGTGTGACCCTATAGGTTATTATTACGTTGACAATAATTTTATAATCATATTATAAAATTATAAACAGTGAGCGGCATCTAGTAATGCATAACTACTACCCAAGTAATAATAAGATCGATGATTCGATGCAACCTTTTCGTGGCCAATGTTTTAATATAATTTAATCCTTTTAACCTTCACATCCTAGATTAAACTCGAGTCATGGAATATGTCATACTCTTCATAATTTTATTTGAGTTTTCATGATCAATGAGTAGACTATATGAAACAAATCACTATTTGAGCATGGCCATGCATTTCATAGTCCTACTCAATCAAGATGCCTATGGATATCACCCCTAATATATAGGAGGGTTAAATTCCATCTAGATCACTCATATTCCTCACAAGATTCATGATGTACCCAATAATCATCTTTTTAGTCCACCCTATTAAAGGTGACATTTGATGATATCAAAGTACATAAATTCTCGTGTAGTAATGTAGTGATTTCAGGTCGGAGGACCATTACATCATTGTCAATATGAGAATCGTTAATGACAATTTGCATAATGTTCCACGTAGAATTCTTATGGTGGGTCTGTCCAGTACATCGTTCTCTAACACATACCTATGCATTGACTTAATATCTCATATATTTATGACCAATGAGATTTGGTCATTAGTCAATCCACATACTGGTCTCAATGTATCACTGTTGTCCTATCAACAATGGTACTCGAATAGGGACATTTAAGAGCAATGATACTAATTATAATTATATAAACTCATGTTCAAGTCATATACTTGAAACTATATAAATTGTATCACTATTCTAAGGAATTTTATTATGTTAACATTACATAACACAGTAAATAAAACCATAATAAAATCATTCATTTATTCAATCAAATATAATATCAAAATGTTAAGCAATTATATCAAATAATTATCCTATAGGGCATAAAATCTAACAGTCTCCCACTTGCACTAGAGCCAATCACTCATGTATCTAATACCCATGGAACTAGTGTGACCTTCGTGCTTCTGCTGCGACAAAGCCTTGGTCAGTGGATCTGCAACATTATCATCTGTTGGCACTCTTCCTATATGTACATCTCCTCTATCAATGATTTCACGGATGAGATGGTACCGCCTAAGTATATGCTTGGATCGTTGGTGAGATCTGGGTTCTTTAGCCTGTGCAATGGCTCCATTATTATCACAGTATAGAACAACCGGATCAATAATGGTTCGAACAACACCAAGTTCAGTGATGAACTTTTTAATCCATACAGCCTCCTTGGCTGCACTAGAAGTAACAATATACTCAGGCTCTGTTGTAGAATCAACTATTGTCTCTTGCTTCAAACTTTTCCAGCTACCAGTACCACCATTAAGGTAAAACACAAAACTTGACTGAGACTTATAGTCATCATTGTCAGTCTGAAAACTAGCATCTGTGTAACCCTTTACTGCCAATTCGTCTTCACCTCCATATACCAAGAATGAATCCTTAGTCCTTTTCAGGTACTTGAGGATATTCTTAACTGTTGATCAGTGACCTTCACCTGAATTCGACTAATATATGCTCATCATGCTCAAAGCATACAAGACATCCGGACGAGTACATATCATTGCATACATGATAGATCCAATTGCCGAAGCATAAGGGATCTTTCTCATATGCTCCTCATCATCTTGTGATTTAGGACATTGGGCCTTAGAGATCTTTACACCATGAGTCACAGGTAAGTTTCTTCTTCTCGCCTCTTGCATGCTGAACCATTTCAACACTTTATCAATATATGTACTTTGACTTAGGCCGAGCATTTTTCTCGATCTATCTCGATAGATCTTGATACCTAAAATGTAGGCAGCATCGGCCAAATCTTTCATGGAGAAACATTTTCTTAACCATGTTTTTACAGCTTGTAAGGAATGAATGTCATTCCCAATAATTAATATGTCATCAACATATAATACTAGGAATACAATGTGACTCCCACTAACCTTCTTATATACACAAGGTTCATCTTCATTTTTAATAAAGCCAAATTCTTTGACTGCTTCATCAAATCGATGATTCCAACTCCGAGAGGCTTGCTTCAATCCATAAATGGATCGCTCTAGCTTAATACCTTTCCAGCATCCTTTGGATTGACGAAACCCTCAGGTTGTGTCATGTACACATCCTCAAGGAGATTTCCATTAAGGAAAGCAGTTTTGACATCCATCTGCCAGATTTCGTAATCATAAAAAGCTGCAATAGCAAGTAAGATCTTGATGGATTTAACCATTGCCACTGGAGAGAAGGTTTCATCATAGTCAACACCTTGAACTTGCTTGTAACCTTTTGCTACCAGTCGACCTTTATAGGTTTGTACATTACCATCAATGTCGGTTTTCTTCTTGAAAACCCACTTGCACCCGATTGGTTTTACCGCTTCGGGTGGATCAACCAGAGTCCATACTTAGTTAGTATACATGGAGTCCATCTCAGATTTCATGGCTTCAAGCCATTTCTTAGAATCTGGTCCATTCATAGCTTCTTGGTAGGAAGCAGGCTCTTCTTGATCTATGAGCATCACATCGCCGTTTTGAGTCACAAGATATCCATAATATCTCTCAGGCTCTTGGCGTGTCCTACCAGATCTACGAATGCCTTGTGTAATTTGAGTAGGTTCACTTTCCACAATATCTTGTGGTTACTGCTCACGTTCTAACTCAGGTTCAGTGATATTTTGTGGTTCTCGAATTTCTTCGAGTTCTACTTTCCTCCCAGTGTTTCCTTCAGAGAGAAAATCTATTTCTAGAAATATACCAGTTCGAGCAACAAATACTTTTTTCTCATAAAGTTTGTAGAAATAATACCCTTTTGTTTCCTTTGGGTATCCCACAAAATTACATTTGTCAGATTTGGGTCCGAGCTTGTCAGAATCCAGACGTTTTACGGACGCCTCACAACCCCAAATCTTAATGAATGACATACTAGGACGTTTCCCAGTCCACATCTCATATGGTGTCTTGTGAACCATCTTTGTAGGAACACGGTTAAGTGTGAATGCAGCTGTCTCTAGGGCATGACCCCAGAAGCTTATTGGAAGATCTACATGACTCATCATTGATCGTTCCATGTCCAACAAGGTTCGATTCCTCCTCTCAGATACACCATTCCATTGTGTTGTTCCAGGTGGAGTGAGCTGTGATATAATACCACACTTCTTTAGAAGGTCATCAAAGTCTTGGCTTAAGTAGTCACCTCCTCGATCGGATCAAAGGGCTTTTATGCTATTGCCAAATTGGTTTTGAACTTCATTCTTGAATTCCTTGAACTTTTCAAAGGATTCGGATTTGTGTCTCATAAGATACACATATCCATATCTACTAAAGTCGTCAGTAAATGTAATGAAGTAATAAAACCTACCTCTTGCTAACGAACTCATGGGTCCTCATACATCACTATGTATAAGTCCCAATACATTGCTAGCCCATTCACTGTGTCTAGTGAAAGGGGCTTTAGTCATCTTGCCTAATAAACAAAACTCGTATTTCTCATATGATTCAAAATCAAATGAATCCAAGAACCCATCTTTATGGAGTTTGGATATGCGTTTCTCATTTATATGGACTAAACGAGAGTGCTAGTGATATGTCGGATTTGAATCATTTGATTTAAATCATTTTGTATTTATGTTATAGATAGGCATTTCTAAATCAAGAATATAGAGTCCGTTAAACAATTGTGCAACACCATAACAAATATCATTTAAGTAAAATAAACAACGATTGTTCTTTATTATAAATGAAAAACCTTTTTTCTCCAAAAAAGAAACATAAATAATGTTTTTGCTTATAGCATGCACAAAATAACAATCTTCTAATTCTAAAACTAGCCCAGTGGGCAAAGATAACTGATAAGTTCCTACGGCCAGTGCAGCAACTTTTGCTCCATTCCCAACTCGTATGTCAACCTTTCCTTTCGCCAAAGTCCTACTTTTTCGGAGTCCCTGCACATTAACACAAATGTGAGAACCACATCGAGTATCCAATACCCATGATGTAGAAGTAGACAAGTTGACTTCTATAACATATATACCTGAATCAGAAGTCGTACTTCCTTTCCTTTTCTTCACTTCTTACAAATAAGCATGACAGTTCCTTTTCCAGTGTCCAAGTTTTCCACAGAAGTGACACTCACCTTCTTTAGCCACCCCACCTTTAGGTTTTAAAGCCTGTTTGGTTTTTGAATTGGGTTTGGCAAAAAATTTAGATCCTATCTTCTTCTTGCCTTTCAAATTTCCCTTAGCATTCCCCTTTTGCACCATCATTATTGCAGCGGGTCTTGCCTTTTTCATGTTGTTCTCGACAATTCTTAACATGCTCAACAACTCAGTAAGGGGTTTCTCAATTTCATTCATAAGATAGTTCACAACAAATTACGAGTAGCTGCTGTTCAAAGATTACAAAACAAGATCAGTTTGGGCTTCCAAAGTGATTGGAAAACCCAACCTATCAAGGTACTCAATATACCCAATCATTTTCAGCACATATAGACCAACTGGATCACGTTCACCCATCTTGCAGTGATATAATGCCTTGCTTATATCATACCTCTCCTATCAAGCATGCCCTTTGAACAATTTCTTGAGATGCTCAATCATCTCATAAGCATCCATCAACTCATGTTGCTTCTGAAGCTCAGCGTTTATGGTTGCTAGCATGACACAACTCACATCTAGAGCATCATCTTGATGGTTCTTGTAAGCATTATGCTCTGCACGTGGTGCAGTGAGAGCTGGTGCTGCAGGAATGGGCCCATCAAGAACATAAAGCTTGCGCTCTTGTTTGAGGACAATCCTCAAGTTCCTATGCCAGTCGAGGAAATTAATTCCACTCAGCTTGTCCTTTTCAAGGACTAATCATAATGAAAGACTATTTGTGTTGTAGTTATTTGCCATTGATATCTACAATTTATAAGTGCAAAAAATAATAAGTCAAATTATAGAGTTGATATTATGTAATTGATAATAGTATATTCAAAATATACCTCCCATTATTCTATTCAAATTAATAGCCCTCACCATTAATTCAGAAAGCATTTTCTATTAAATCTTTCTAGTCAGCCAAGATCCATTCAGTAACATGCTCAACAACTCACTAAGGGGTTTCTCAATTTCATTCATAATATAGTTCATAACAAATTGAGAGTAGTTGCTGTTCAAAGATTGCAAAACAAGATCAGTTTGGGCTTCTGAAGTGATTGGAAAACCCAACCTATCAAGGTACTTAATATTGTAACGCCCCAAAATCCGGTCTATCTTCACACCCGGATTCCATACGTCACGAGTACATCATTCATCCAACATACATCATTATATACTAAAATATAATAATATACATTTTGAATTCCCAGGTTCTAAAACCTTATAAACTTTCTCATTAAAAATAATGATAATTACGTTATTCCTTTCATCTTACAAGAGTGACTTTTATACGCCACCAAGGATACATACAGTTCATTAACTAGTCCATAGTTTAATTTTCTTCTTTCTACATTACAAGTCTTCGCTTGCTCTTCACGCTTATTCACATTCTGAATGACACTTCATCTGGATACTGTCAGCTTGATCTATACGGGATCCTTAAGTTCTCCTAACATCATTCGCTAAAAATGTTTTTCATTTAAAGTAAGTGTGAGCATTCAATTGCCCATCAAGTTATAACAGTTGAACAAACAAACTTCAAGAATTTAAACATTCTTTTTAGACTTCAATAACTGAACAAAGGTTACGAAGCAGCTTGAATAATAGGAATAGTCTTGATTCCTATCATCTTAAAACATTTGTTACATGCACTTTGAAATACTTTCATTCTCTACTCTCTTTCATGCATATTCTGTCTGGCTAGAATCAATATCACATACTTAACAATAACGGTTCATATATAAACAGAACATTCTTTTATTGAATAGTTCAAACATAGAACAGTTCATCTCACAGAAACACCAAAGTGTTCACATTGTGGCACAAGACCTCATACGTTCTACCACCATGTACAAATATCACACATTCCCACATAGACAGAATTTCTCAAGTTTAAAATCTGAGAAGTTTTAGAAACTAACATTCATTTAAAAATATGAATGAAGTTAAGAAACTTTCCTTACGCACAGCTACAGCTTACGCTGAACTGCTCATTCCAATCCCTATAACACATAAGGAAATAACAAATACACCAATTAGTCATATACTTGACTTACGCATTGGTTTACTTAACTTTACTTCTTAAGGTTTGCATTCTTACAACTAAGTTTACGCGACCAACTTTCTTTACCGCTTTATGACTTTATGACATACGGAGATGTCTTACTCAAAATGTTCATCATCTTCGATGATTTACATTCTTATATTCTTCTTATACTTCTCTAGAACTCAGCACACATCGCTTCTCTGCTAGTAGTCCATATAGTACTCTGAGTGGTTTCCCACAAACAACCAACAAACAATTTCCCGTCTCATCTACACTGCCATCACAGTGAGTTAGATCAGTTGCTAGTTTCGTATATACTTTTGCTCTCTGAAGGAATTTTTTAGCCCATCTCCCATATGTCAACCATCATAGGTTACGATTGTACCACAACCTAAATTTCTCTTAACTTATACGAACTATTAAATTATAATGTTTGTTAAGTTAATTTCTTATTACTTATGGATTTCTAGCAAGCAATTGACATGCCTCATGACTCATTCTTATCCGAATCACATTCGGCTTTCATTAATCTTATTACCGTTCATTACGGCTTTCTCAACAATTCATATTTTACGTACTACCTTCGTCAACGTCTATGTCATACAACCAGGGTATACTTAGAACGTTCGTTAAACGCGAATACAATTTACAAGGATCATTTACATATTCAACGTTCACGTTGCTCATCTCTTAATCTCTCATTCAACCTTTACTCAAGGTTTCAATTTCATTCATCGTTATCCATTCCATGAACCCCATGTTCATTATGCTTTCTTAATGTCGAAGCCATATAGTCCGTTGTATGTTAAGACCAATCGTTCATCGCAACAACGTTGCGTTCATAGCGTCTATACGTTGTACACTTATCTCTTATTACCATCACATAACATCGGAATGTTATTCATTACCTTCATCACTCAACGTCCAAAGAATCACAATCAAAGTAATCTCTCACGTTCGTTCATCGTGACTATAGTGTCTGGATATCGGTTTCGTAACCCACACCTACATTCTTTGTCTTTTTAATCTCGTTTAATCTTTCCGTTCAACCTTCATTAAAGGTTTAATACACTTGATTGGATGTTATATTACGTGAACTACATGTTCATACTTCTTTCTTGCACATCCTCTAGTAACTGAGAACTAAAAATCTCATTTCTGGGCATTGCTCTGCACCGGCGCTGCGGTGTCGTGACCTTCTTTTCCTCTCGTGTGGTGGCGCGACCTACTTCTCTCTCCTCTATTCCCGGACTGGCGCTGCGGCGCGAGTCCTTACTTAGTGGGTTGCGCTGCGGCGCCACACTCCATAAGATTTTCGTACTGTACATGGCGCTGCGGCGCCACAAATTGTACTACGGTTCGTGCTATGGTGAACTCTTGTAGTGTACTTAGACACTGTTACGTGGCGCGGCATCGGCCTCCAAGGCACAACTCGCGCTGCGGCGCCGTGTATGAAACATAGAAAATTTTCTAAGACTTTTACAAGCTTGAGATGCCGATTTTGAAATCTCATAACTTCTTTGTTATAACTCGGAACGAGATCGTTCCAAAGCCATTTTCTTCCTTACCTTACATACCGTAATTACCCATAGACAGAACTTCGTTCTGAATCAGTTAAAATGCCATTCAATTGGCTTAATCTTCACTCTTCGTTCATTTTTACGTTATTAACGTTCTTCATTCGTTCGTCCGTAATTCGGTCATACGAACTCGGAATTTGTTCATTCTTGAGTCCACGAATCACATTTTCTATGTTCTCTTACATTCTTATGAAACACTACACGTTCGGGTTCATTTACTAACTTTCAAAATCTCGTTCGTCTTTTACGAACTTTTCGCCATAACTTCGTTATAGCTAAGTTTTAATCCGTTCTTTATGAACGTTTCTAACGTTCCTAACCAAGCAATAAGCATCAAACTTATACGTGATGGTTTTAAACTTGTCCATCAACAACAATTACACTACAATGGTTTTAAATTTGTCCATCAACAAAGTTCTTCGTTCTTCGAGTTCTTGGTTTGTTCTTTATTTAAATCGATATTTTAGATTACGATTTTACTTTTTCTTGGAATTTGATGTTTTATAACACTATTCCTTACTTATTTAGCTTACTCAATCATAAGATTCATTCGGATCACTAAAAATCCTTACGAATCTTATACTTAAGAAATTTATAAAATAAATTTCTAATCTTATTTCTTCATTTTCATACGATTTCAACCATATGAAATCTTTTATAACTTAATCTACTTCTTATCTTCATTAAGTTATGTTTTTGAACATAAAAACTTAAAGAAAATTTAGAAGAAACTAGTGTTCGAATTACCGTTCTTCTTTATTTCTCTTCTATTATACAAAGCCGGCGATTAGATAGTTTTTCTATTTCACGATCACTTTTGATCCGAGCATTCATGCTCATACTCTTCCTCTTCCTCTCCCAACTGAGCTCTCTCTATCTCTCTCAAGTTTAGTATTTTCAAAATTCCTAGAAAATGAAATTCTAGGTTTCTATTTATGGACGGATAAATGCGAAGACAGTTTTCAAGAACTGAAGAAGAGATTAAGTGAAGCTCTTGTTTTGTCATTGCCAGATGACACATGAAATTTTGTAGTGTATAGTGATGCTTCACATAGAGGACTTGGTTGTGTGCTTATGCAGCATGGCAAAGTCATTGCGTATGCATCTCAGCAGTTAAAGGATTATAAGAGAGTTTATCCTACTCATGATCTGGAACTGGCCGCGGTAGTGTCTGCCCTAAAGATATAGAGACATTATCTTTATGGGGAAAAATGTGAGATATATACGGACTATAAAAGTCTAAAGTATATCTTCACTCAGAAGGAGTTGAATATGAGACAGAGAAGATGGCTGGAGTTGATAAAGGATTATAATTGTGAAATCCTGTATCACCCTAGAAAGGCCAATGTAGTTGCCGACGCCTTAAGCAGGAAGGTTAGGGAAAAGTTTTCTATGTTAACGGCTCAAAATGAGTTAATAACAGAGATGGCTAGGATGGAAATAGAAGTGAAGATGCCAAGTGATTCGAGGCAGTTACTCTTTGCGACGGAGATGCAATCTACCATCATAGAAAGAGTGAAGGAGGTACAACTCAAAATGGATGAGTGTAACCAAATGAAGAAGGGGTTATCCGAGAAGGAAGATGTTAAGTATAGTCTTGATAATGAGGGATTATTAAGATTTGAGGGAAGAATTTGGGTTCCGAATGAGACAGAATTAAAGGAGCAAGTGTTATAAGAAGCTCATAGTTTGAGGTACTCGATACATCCTGGTAGCACTAAGATGTATCAAGACCTTCGACAGAGTTTTTGGTGGCCTAACATGAAGAGAGAAATAACAGAGTATATGAGTAGGTGTTTAACTTGTCAAAAAGTTAAGGCCGAACATCAACCACCCAGTGGTTTATTACAGTCATTGAAGATTCCAGAATGGAAGTGGGAGCATATCACGATGGACTTCGTGGTGGGACATCCGATGACGGAAAAAGGGTACGATTTGATTTGGGTAATAGTGGACCGGTTGACGAAGTCGGCTCACTTTTTTCCAATTAGGGTCAAGTATAACTTAGACCAGTTAGCTAAACTTTATGTTAAGGAAATCATTTCCAGACATGGAGTACCAGTATCGATTGTGTCAGATCGTGATCCACGATTCACATCGATCTTTTGGAGGAGTTTGCAAGAGCAGTTGGGAACACAGCTGAGGTTAAGCACATCTTATCATCCATTGTATGCCCTTTAAATCATTATAACCTATATTATATAAAATTATTGTGTATACATATTATATAACCAAAGTATATATTATGTGTATATATGGTATAAACCAAGTGTTGTATTACATTTCGCAAGTGCTGTGAATTTTTATCCCATAATAAGAGCCCAGTCATTCTTCCCACGTGAAAAGCTAGCTAGCCTACTCTATCTTCATCTCAAAATCAACCAACATAGAGCTAATGAGTGGATGGGGAGTGGGATTCATGAGTGCAATCACCAACTCTCACCAAACTCTCTCAATACAATTCTTCATCCATCCCTTGGTTTAAATTCTTGAATAATGGCTTAGCATGGTCAATAAACTTTCTATAAATAGAACACTTCTCTTCTCATTCTTTGTTGTTGAGATTGTCTGAGAAGTGCATTAGAGAGTGTTAGTTTGCTGAGCTATTAGGGAGAATTATCAGAGAAGAGGGGGAAATCAATTCAGGCTTCAAGAGGTATAAAATCTAACTTTTGTTCTTAAGTTGAGTTTTGGCAAATTATTACAATTCTCTAGAATTCTCTGTTAATTGATATAGCATAGCATATCATTGTGTTATCTGGGTTTATTTGCATGTCTAAGAGTTGTATTATGGGTTTAAACTCGGGCTTGAGGTTGATTATGTTGGAACTCTGCCGAAGTAGAGTCCTTATTTTTCATTCTGCTCAAAGTGGCGCTGCCACGCCACTTCTATAGTACATGAAGGCGCAGCCGTTCCTACTGCCAGTCATGTGTACTACTTTTTATGATCATGTTCCATTCTGAGCATGTTACTTTGAATTGAATATGCATATTAATAGTCCAATAATAATCTAGAAGGGGGGGTTGAATGGATTATTTTAGAATTTAAATAATCTAAGGCCTTTTTAAATTTTTGAATAAATAAATTGCAGTGTTAAAAATTTAATATGCAAAACAGTAAAAATTCAATCACACAATGCAAAGAGATTTATCTGGTTCACAACATACACCCCTTGGTATGTTGCTACGTCCAGTCCCAAATTCCTATTTGGAACTTGAGATCCTATTACTATCAGTAATAATCAACTCCTTCAACAGGCGGAGAAGCCTTTACAAAGTTTTATAGAAAAACTTTCAACTATTCCCAACTAATCTATCTTGGAACAGCAAGCTCCCCGCTCCCTCCTCAAGCTTAGTTGTACTTCCTTTGAGTTCAATTCTATTCTATGATCTGATCTTGAAACAACAACCTCTTCCTCACCTCACAAGTACACTAGAGACCCAACTTTTCGCTGCCTCTCTAAGACTCTGGTCTTGGTCGAAGAATTACTCGTCTTTCTCACAGGTACATAAAATAAACTAACTCTAACTTTTTCTCTTTTTACAAACACTGTGCTTCTTAAATAAACAGATAACAATTTAGTACAGATTGATGCTTCTCAAATAAGCAAATATCAATTAAAGAGCAAATAAAAGTTCAAAGACTTTTATACTTGGAAAAATATGCTTCTTAGTAAGTAGATAAGTTATTTTAAGCTTTGAATCAAATATGTTTCTAATTAAACAGATATACGATGAAGAATTAACAATTCTATAAAAATAAAGAGTGTTTTTCTATGAATAATATAGAATTGTTTCTTAATTAGTCTTGATCAAACAATTTATAAGTTTATAGATAAATCAATTCAAGAATAATATCTGATAAGTACGATTAGATATAACAAATTTTATTTGTTTAACTCAAAATAATATATAAGAATATTTTATCTATTATATGAACTTTTTATAGATATTGTCACTTAGTACTCTAAGAAATCGTACGGTTCAAATTCCTCTTGGTAAAGGTGTATCTCCGTAGCCTTGCAACGTCTAAGTATGACAAAATTTATAATTTTCATAATTGATATTTATATAATTATTTTCAATAGATCACTACGATTCTCAAATCCGGTTCGGATGACTACTCTTTTATGAGTAGTATTTCAGTGTTGTTTTGAGCTATCAAGTGTTATCTATTTATAATATTTATATAAATAATATCAATAAAAGATTACTAAAGACTTTAAGGAATCGTACGGTTCGATTCCTCTCCGTAGAGGTTTATCTCCGTAGCCTTGCGTTACCCAAGTATTCTCTTATTTGATAAATAGATGAAATATAGATATATATAATTGTGTAGAACAATATGTATTTGTTTACAAGTAAGAAATAATTCAACAGAAATTAAACTTATCTCAATACTTGGACCAATTTTTCTCTTCAAAAATAATTAGAATTTTCGTATAGAAAATGTAGGCAAGGAGAGTATGATTTTCTTTTCACTGAATTGGTAAAAACCAAATGAATGAAATACTTCCTATTTATAGGAATTTTGAAGTTGGGACAAAAAGGTAATTTCAAGAACTGAATTTTGAATTTGCGGTTAAGATCAAGTAATTTTTGAATGAAGGGTCTAGATTAAAGATTTTAAAGATACGGATGAAGAGAGAAAAACGCCTAGGCTTTTATAAACATTTGAATCATTTAATGCCTTTGACCAGCTAGATTTATCCCAGCTGAATTCCACACGGTTTTGTCCCAAAAAGAGTCACTTTGTTTAAGCTAGCACATACACACACGGTGACACATACACACACGTGGTTATGCACATTTAAGACCTGTATATATATATATATATATATATATATATATATATATATATATATATATATATATATATATATATATATATATATTAACTTTTATTCGGTATATATATATATATAGTTATATATCAGTTAGTTATATTTTTCTTCTCCCCTTTGTCATCATAAAAAATGAGGGAGTAAAGAAGATAACCTGCAGTCAGTTCGGTTAGAAATCTTGTAAATATATAACAACTACGTAGTAGTAGTAGTAATAGTAGTAGTAAGATAAGGGATAGGGATCAAGGTTTACAACAACAGCCAAATAGTTAGTTTAAGGGAAGGGTTTAGGGATTACAAAAACCAAATTGTTAGTAGGTGAAGTTAGATTTCCTCAAGATTTAGAGGAGAGAAATGCAGCATATCATTAATATTTCCTTCAGAATCAGCAGATGAGAGAACAGGAACAGGATCAGCCAGTGGTGGAACAACGAAGTCATGTAAGGTACTAGTATTAAAAGGATTCATAAACAAGTTGTTGTGCTCCAGAAGTACACCAACCACAGTTTGAATGGCATTTAAAGAGATTTGGACATCTTCCAGTTTAGCCAGTAAGAGAGACTGATTTGTAATAGGAGTTGGTTCATGCTGTTAAAAGAGTTTATCTTGGTAGTCATAGTGATATTTTCTGCAAAGGCTTCATGATCAAGAGGCTTAAAGATGCTAAGAGGTTGAGGAGGTAAATTAAGATGGGCAACGATATTGCTTGTAGGGACTTATTGAGAGTGAAGGGTGTTTAGAGGAAGATTTAGATGATTGAAAATGCGAGTGAGAAGAAGTCCAAACCCAAGACAGTTATTGTGAAAGCAATATTCAAAGGAAGATATCAAGAAGTAAGCAAGATTGTATGGCAGACATTCATTTATCAATCCTTTGATGAGTTCTAAATCAAAAGGCAATAACTTTCGATCATCACGAATGGGCATAAAGTTTTTCCTCAAGATTTTACCAAGAAATTGACATTCGGTAGTTAAAAATTCGAGAACAACTTTGTTTGGAAAATCAAACAACTGAGAAGGTACTAGTTGGTCAGTGACAACAGATAGATTAAACTTAAAGAGCATACATTCTTCGACAGAGATTCCAAAGGGATGAAGATAAGAGTTAACGCGAGGTAACTCAAGTGTAGATGGATGCAACTGAAGAGCATTGACTAGGAAGAGTTCATCTATGACATAAGGTTGGCCTTGAATATGTGTAGTGATAGTTTTTAACAGGCCAGAAGAATCATGTAAGAATTCCATGTGAGAGTAGAATTCGGCCATAAGGCCTGGAAAGACAAACTTATCATTAAAAGAAATCAAACAATCCCAACCAACATTTTTAAAATGTTCAAATAATTTGGGAAAACGATGAAATGTGATTACTTTTCCAGGACATAGATTATGTCTCATGGACTGGTATTTAGACTGAACAGAGGGAGTGATAAGAGTTGGAACAACATTTTAAAAATTGAATTCAGAGTTAAGAGATGAGGATTTCCTTTTTGAAGATACTAAGTTAGTCATAATCAGAATAGATGCCGAGAATATAGGTGAAGATAGTAATTGAAGTAGTGAAGATAGAAGAACATGAAACATTTTGTTTTAAAAGAGTGTCTATATATATATATATGTGTGTGTATACAGAAGGAGAAAGATAGAATTCGGCAGGTAATGTAACACTCAAGAACTTTTGCAGGTAATGATAACATTTATCACCTTGAGGGAAAAGGATTTGGGAAACAGTAAGAGTATTTAATTGAAACGGGAAGGTGAACATTGTTTAAAAAAATGGTAAAAAGATAACAGTGTTCGGTAAAAAAAACTTCCACATGTCGTTAAATGGTAAAACTCTCTCAGTTGAAAGATATGCATAATTACTAAAAGAATTGAACACGACAAGAAATAATAATTTTAGGCAGCAATTTTTCAAAGAAGCAGGTAAAATGAAAGATTACAACATTTAAAGCACATCTTTGAGGAAGATATAGCAGTAAATGCAGTAAATAACCTAGTGAATACACATTATATAAGAAGCAGAAAGTAATCCAGTGGACATCAGTATCCACACATTTAACGATATGAAGAGTTAGAGAGATTATACCTGAGGTGGTATATAGCATATACCAGTGTCAATTCGTCGTTCGAAGCATCATAAGGCTTAATTGAAAAGCAGATATACAACTATATATAAGTATATATATATATATATATATATATATATATATATATATATATATATATATATATATAGAAAATATAGATATATACATGTTTCAGTAAAACTATTTGACTAGTAAAAATATATTATATATAAATTTTTGAAAAATTTGAATAGAAGTTTTAAACAAAAAAATTGAAGAAGTACTGATCTTGAGAAGTAAGTAGAGAATAATATATTTTTTTTTAACAAAAATGGATTTTGAACTAAATATTTAGACAATAATAAAAATGAGGGTTGTATGAATACTGAGAAGTTTTAAAAAAAATGACAGGCTGTCAGTTAATGAACAAACCCTAATGGAGATGCGAGCTATTAACAAAGAATAACACATGCAGGATCAGAAACACTATGACTATTATCCGAATGTCATGAAAAAATCAAGAATCTCAGGGTTACATGGTTTTAAGAAAGTTTGTGTATATAAAAAAAACCCCAAAAAAATTAGTAAATTGATGACTCAAGCCCTAATTTTTGAAGTTTCATACAATCGATTGTTTAAAAAAAATGAAACCCTAGAAAAAAAATGGATCTATTGATCATACTAGAGAAAATTAGTTAAAAAAATTAAGTTTGGGATGACAAGTAAGAATCAGTTAAAAAATGTAAACATCTTTAAAGGTTTTCAAAATATAGATTTGGTTAAGGAAGAAATCAGAAGTTAATAGATCTGTAAAAGATTTATGAAGGAGTTGTAAGTAGCATAAGAGAATCGAGATCAGAAAGGTTAGATCGGAGAAGGCGATCGGAAGATAGGCGAGTTGTATTGGAGAGAGAGAGAGAGCATCAACCGAGAGTGTTGAGAAGAGAGAGGAAACAAATTAAAAGAAAATGAAATAAAATAAAAAATATACATATATAGTTTAATTTACCAGATTATCCAACGGTGGAGAGGAAAGATCAGATCTTTATCAAAGGCCAGAAATGGATCTCAGTTGTGTTTCTTTTAAAGAGCTGATCCAATGGCGGATATTAGTTCTGGGATTTAATCGAACGACGCATGAGCGTGATCCGTGTGCAGTTCATGTTGAATTTTCATTGGATGAAGTGGAGAGACACGACTCGACTGATTTAGACCATTGGATTTGTACAATTAATAGTGCAGATTTGTACAAGAATATATAATTATACCTTACTTTATCAATAAAAAGTGATTTAAAAAAATATTTGTATCTATATAAAAAATATATAAGGTTTTATGAAAAATTATCTAGCATTCCTAGCTCAATTCTTAATTTGCAAAATCTTTCTAAACTTAGTGGTTTAGTAAATATATCAGCTATATTTAATTCAGTGTCAATATGTTCTAATTTAATATTTCTGTTATTAACATGATCACGTAAAAAATGATGCCTAATGTCTATATGTTTTAACCTAGCATGCAAGACTGTATTTTTTATTAGATTAATGGTACTGGTGTTATCGCATAAAATTGAAACACAGTCAAATTTTAAATTATAATCAGCAAGGGTCTGTTTCATCCATAGTATTTGAGCACAGCATCATGCGGCTGCAACATATTCTGCTTCAGTGGTTGAAATAGAGATAAAGTTATGCTTTTTAGAAAACCATGAAACCAGACATCCTCCTAGGAATTGACAAGTACCGCTCGTACTTTTTTGATGAACATGATGACCTGCATAGTTAGAGTCTGAAAAACATACGAGATTAAATGGTTAATCCTTAGGATACCATAGTACTAACTCAGTGGTTCCTTTAAGATATCGAAAAATTCTTTTTACTGCAGTCAGATGAGATTCTTTGGGATCAGCTTGAAACCTGGCACATTTACAAACACTAAACATGATGTCAGGTCTACTGGCACTTATATATAACAAACTTCCAATCATTCCTCTATATTTCTTAAAGTCAACAGATTTTCCATTTTCGTCACTAATTAATTTATCTGTTGTTAACATAGGAGTGTTAAGAGGTTTAGCTGAATCTAAACCAATTTTCTTGATCATTTCTTTATAGTATTTCGATTGAGAAATATGAATACCTTTTTCTCCTTGTTTGATTTGTAGTCCGAGGAAGAAGTTTAATTCTCCCATCATGCTCATTTCAAATTCTTTACTCATACTTTCAGAAAACTCATTGCACATAGTAATGTTAGTAGAGCCAAAAATAATATCATCAACATATATTTGAATAACCAAAATATCATTATTTTTATTTTTATTAAACAAAGTAGTATCAACAGTTCCTCGTTTAAAGCCATTTTTTAACAAAAATTTTCTCAACCTTTCATACCAAGCTCTTGGAGTCTGTTTTAAACCATATAGAGCTTTATGTAATTTATAAACATATTCAGGATGACTGAAGTCTTCAAATCCAGGAGGTTGTTTAACATAAACTTCTTCTTCTATAACGCCATTTAAGAATGCAGATTTAACGTCCATTTGAAATAGTTTAAAATTCTTCTGGCATGCAAATGCTAACAACATACGAATAGATTCAATTCTAGCAACAGGAGCATAAGTTTCATCATAGTCAATTCCTTCCATTTGATTATATCCTTGTGCAACTAATCTTGCTTTATTACGAATAACAATTCCATTTTCATCAAGTTTATTACTATATACCCATCTAGTTCCAATAATTGAAACATCTTTTGGTGGAGAGACTAATTCCCATACTTTGTTTCTAGAAAATTGTTCAAGTTCTTCTTGCATAGCCATTATCCAGTCTTCATCTAATAAAGCATCTTTTATCATCTTAGGTTCAATTTGAGACAAGAAAGACAAATGACCAGCTAGATTATGCGCTTGTGATCTAGTGATGACTCCCTTTTCAATATTTCTAATAACATTTTCTATAGGATGATTTTTAATAACATGAGACTCTTTAGGCAACTAATTTAACTGAGGGTTTGGATTTTCAAGGGGATTCTCATTAATAGGTGGAGATATATTATCAAGTTTTGGTTCTTCCATATTTCTGAGAATATCTTCAATGACAACATCATTATCAGTTAGTTCTTTGTATTTTGGAGGAGGCAGAGTTTCATCAAAAGTCACATTCATTGATTCTTCCACAACTAGACTTTTTTTGTTGAAAACTATGTAGGCTTTACTATTAAGAGGGTATCCAAGAAAAATTCCTTCATCAGATTTAGGATCAAATTTCAATAAGTGTCCTTTGGTGTTTAGAATAAAACACTTGCTCCCAAAAATATGAAAATAGTTTATTTTTGGAATTCTTTTATAGTAGAGCTCATAGGGAGTTTTGAGCAGAATGGGTCTTAATAAAACTCTATTTAAAATATACATGATGTTGCCACTGCTTCAGCCCAGAAATATTTTGGAAGTCGATATTCATTTAACATTGTATTAGCCATTTCTTGTAAAGAACGATTTTTTCTTTCAACAACACCATTTGACTGAGGTGTATAGGGAGCAGAGAAGTTATGACTTATACCATTCTCATCACAGAACATAATGAAATCTGAATTGTCAAACTCTTTTCTGTGATCAGATCGAATATAAACAATAGAACTTCCCTGCTAATTTTGAATCATTTTACATATAGATGAAAAGGAGTTAATAGCCTCATTTTTAATTTTTAAAAAATCTACCCTTGTGAAACGTGAATAATCATCAACCAAAACTAGAATATATACAGCACCACCCATGCTGTGTTTGGGGATTGGTCCAACAAGGTCCATGTGTAATAATTCTAAGGGTCGAGAGGTAGTCACAGTAAACTTAGGTTTATGAGATGCATGAATTTGTTTTCCTAATTCACAAACTTCACAGATATGGTTTTTGAAAAAAATTAATTTAGGAAGACCACGAATATGTTCTTTAGAGGAAATTTTATTTATGAGTTTCATATTTATATGTCCTAGTCTGCAATGCCATAGCCAAGGATCTTTGTTTGCAGATACAAGACATATGTTATCTAAATGAGAGTAAGCATCTAAATCACAAGTATATACATTTTGATATCTAGGACAAACTAAAATCAATTTACCAGATTGATCAAAAATAGAGCAATTATGTATACTAAAGGATATTTTAAAACCACTATCTCATAGTTGACTAATAGATAGAAGATTATACCTGAGTCCAGTAACTAATTGAACGTTGGAAATGGTTATGTGTTCATTACCAATGCATCCAACTCCAATTATTTTACCTTTGGTTTTATCACCGAAAGTTACCTCACCAAAATCTGTAGCTTGCAAATTTTTTAATTTGGTCTTGTCTCCAGTCATATGTCTTGAGCATCCACTATCAAGATACCATTTGCTTTTATTTAAATCAGCTGCAAGACATACCTGTAATATATATACTAGTTTTATAGGTTGGAACGCTTTAAATTTAAGGGTCCTTGGGTTGAGTTTTCCATTTTGTATAAGGGGCATTTGAAGTTTCTTTCACAAAATTGGGCATAAGATAATCAATTTTAGCAGAAAGAAGCATTCTGTGAGTTACTGGATTGTGAGAAGTATGATAATCTTGTTTGTGAAATTCTCTTCTTGTTATGGTTGGTGCAGTATATGTTCCTTTATGAACCCAAATCATTTTTCCTTTATAGTTTCCATTTCTAGCATTGCACTTATAAAAGGAGTGACCATTTCTGTTACAATATGAGCATTTTGTGAAAGGAGATATATGACTTTTATTTTCCTTAATTATATTATGATATAGTCTTTTATCTTTTGATTCACTTGTTTCACCGGTGTATCCTAAACCTTCTTTATTAAAACTACATTTTTGTTGATTTAACATGACATCAAGATTTTCCTTACCTTTTGTAAATTTATAAATTATGTTTTTTAAATCTTCACGTTCTTTGGTTAGATTTTTAATTATCCAATTATGGTTGTCTATATCTGTCTTTAACCTTGAATTTTCAATTTTAATTTCGTTAATTTCAGTTTGATCTTGCAATTGATTATCTTCATTAATTACCGCAAGTGTTGAATTTTCAATTTCAAGGTTTTCAATTGAGATGATATGTGAGGAATTTTCTATTTCAAGATTTTTATTAATTTCTTTAAGTTGTACTAATTTTTCTTTATTTTTTATTTCATTTAAACTTTCGTTAGTGATAATTAAATTAGCATTTTCAATTTCAAGACCTTTATTTATTTTTCTTAATCTTTCTAATTCTTCTTTTAATAGTTCATTACTTTCATATAAGACTATAAGCTTTTTGTAATTCACAGTGTTCTTTATTTATATTTTCTAGTGTATATGAAGAAAATGAAGTGTTAGGCAGTTGATGTTCAGAATTTACCTCATATCTTGGTGATGAGTCATTATCTGCTATTAGGCAGAGATTTGTAACTTCTTCAATTTGTTCAGCAGTTTCTTCCTCGTCACATAGATCCCATCATTCTTCAGCTACAAGAACTTTGTTGTTGACTATTTTTGGACATTCCTTCTTGAAGTGTCCAGGTTGCTTACATTCAAAACATGTGTTTGAATTTTCTTTTGGATTGGTACTTCTGAAGTTGTTGTTAGTTGTTTTGAAATTTCCTCCTTACGTCTTTGATTTGAAGAATTGTTTGCCTTTGAAGTTGTTGAAGTTGTTGTTGGTTTTCATGAAGCCCTTGCCATATTTTCTTGTTTTGCTTTGAATTACTCTTCTTAGTTGTCTAGATAGTAGAGAAACTTCATTGTTATCTAGACTGAGAAGTTCTTCATTTAATTCGTCATCATCACTTTCTTGGTCCACTAGGAGAGCTTTGAATGCGATTCCTTTCTTCTTGAGATCTGTGTCTGATCCGGCTTTTTCAATTAACATATTGACTTCATGAGCACGAAGATTTCCAATAAGATTCTCCATAGTATATGTGGTTAGATCTTGCATTTCTTTGATTGCTGTAACCTTCATTTTCCAAATAGATGGAACGGCTTTGAGAAATCTTCTGTTTTTCTCATTTGTAGTGTATGTTTTTCCCAATTGCTCTAGCTCATCAATGATTCTGGAAAATCGAGTTTCCATATCAATGATTTTTTCTCTTTCTTCAAGTTTAAAACTTTCATATTCTTGAATTAGATCATCTTTTCTGGTTTCTTTGATGTGATTTGTACCTTCATAGGTTACAATTAGTTTTTCCCATATTTCCTTTGAATTTTTACAATTATTAACTCTTTTGTATTCTTTTTCAATCAAGGCGCTGGTTAGCACTTGTTCTGCTCGGGATGCAACATTCATGGTCTCTTCTTCTTCAGCAGTAAATTCAAATATGTCTTTTTTGATAGTCTTTTCTCCTTCAACTTTGGTTGGAATTTGTACACCTCGTTCGATGGCACACCAAATTTTGATTCCTTGAGATTTGGCATAGATTTTGAATCTGTTTTTCCAGGTGGCAAAGTTTGTACCATCGAATAGTGGAGGTCTGGACATAGATAATCCTTCCCCGCAACTAGTAGCATTGTAGGCCATGGATCTACTCTTAGGTATACCTGTATATACTCAACAAACAAGTTAAAGAGCACCGCTCTGATACCAATTGAAAGTACAATAATAATCTAGAAGGGGGGTTGAATAGATTATTATAGTATTTAAATAATCTAAGGCCTTTTTGAATTTTTGAATAAATAAATTGCAGTGTTAAAACTTTAATATGCAAAACAGTAAAAATTCAATCACACAATGCAAAGAGATTTATCTGGTTCACATCATACACCCCTTGGTATGTTGCTACGTCCTGTCCCAAATTCCTATTTGGAACTTGAGATCCTATCACTATCACTAATAATCAACTCCTTCAACAGGCGGAGAAGCCTTTACAAAGTTTTATAGACAAATTTTCAACTATTCCCAACTAATCTATCTTGGACAGCAAGCTCCCCGCTCCCTCCTCAAGCTTAGTTGTACTTCATTTGAGTTCAGTTCTATTCTATCATCTGATCTTGAAACAACAGCCTCTTCCTCACCTCACAAGTACACTAGAGACCCAACTTCCCGCTGACCTCTCTAAGACTCTGGTCTTGGTCGAAGAATTACTCGTCTTTCTCAGAGGTACATAAAATAAACTAACTCTAACCTTTTCTCTTTTTACAAACAATGTGCTTCTTAAATAACCAGATAACAATTTAGTTCAGATTGATGCTTCTCAAATAAGCAAATATAAATTAAAGAGCAAATAAAAGTTCAAAGACTTTTATACTTGAGGAAATATGCTTCTTAGTAAGCAGATAAGTTATTTAAAGCTTTGAATCAAATATGTTTCTAATTAAACAGATATACGATGAAGAATTAACAATTCTATAAAATAAAGAGTGTTTTTCTATGAATAATATAGAATTGTTTCTTAATTAGTCTTGATCAAACAATTTATAAGTTTATAGATAAATCAATTCAAGAATAATATCTGATAAGTACGATTAGATATAACAAATTTTATTTGTTTAACTCAAAATAATATATAAGAATATTTTATCTATTATGTGAACTTTTTATAGATAATGTCACTTAGTACTCTAAGGAATCGTACGGTTCGAATTCCTCTTGGTAAAGGTGTATCTTCGTAGCCTTGCAACGTCTAAGTATGACAAAATTTATAATTTTCACAATTGATATTTATATAATTATTTTCAATAGATCACTACGATTCTCAAATCCGGTTCGGATGACTACTCTTTTTGGAGTAGTATTTCAGTGTTGTTTTGAGCTATCAAGTGTTATCTATTTATAATATTTATATAAATAATATCAATAAAAGATTACTAAAGACTTTAAGTAATCGTATGGTTCGATTCCTCTCCGTAGAGGTTTATCTCCGTAGCCTTGCGTCGCCCAAGTATTCTCTTATTTGATAAATAGATGAAATATAGATATATATAATTGTGTAGAACAATATGTATTTGTTTACAAGTAAGAAATAATTCAACAGAAGTTAAACTTATCTCAATACTTGGACCAATTTTTCTCTTCAAAAATAATTAGAATTTTCGTATAGAAAATGTAGGAAAGGAGAGTATGATTTTCTTTTCACTGAATTGGTAAAAACCAAATGAATGAAATACTCACTATTTAGAGGAATTTTGAAGTTGTGGCAAAAAGGTAATGTCAATAACTGATTTTTGAATTTGCTGTTAAGATCAAGTAATTTTTGAATGAAGGGTCCAGATTAAAGATTTTAAAGATATGGATGAAGAGAGAAAAATGCCTAGGCTTTAATAAAAATTTGAATCATTTAATGCCTTTGACCAGCTAGATTTATCCCAGCCGAATTCCACACGGTTTTGTCCCAAAAAGAGTCACTTTGTTTAAGCTAGCACATACACACATGTGGTTATGCACATTTAAGACCTAGCTGAGCTAGCAGGAAAGTTCCCTAACCTTACTCAAATTTATATTGAGCAAGTCTCCAAACTTCACTCTTTGATTGTGCAAGTTGCTAAACGTCACTTGTTTATGTGAAAGTTTCATATCCTTCTCATATTGTATTGAGCAGGTTATTGTTGAATTGAAAGTTATTCATTTAAACTTGAATTTTATTTTCCAAACATGCTATTAAGTGGTTTAATTACATTTCAATTATTCCACATCGATATTATTGATATTCACATTTAGTGCACTAGAGTTCGTACAGTCTTGGACTTGTACATCATTTAAAGTTTTATAATTCTTGAACTGTGTCAGATAGAGTCTGAACCTTTGTTCGGGCAGACAAAGTGTATGATGTTTTATAAAGGTTATCCTAACCAATTGATGGTAAGGATTCTTAGACTAAAAGAACACCATTTTTTATGATATTGGAGTACCCCATGTATCTAAAATAAGATACAAAGAGCGTATTTAAATATTATGCATATACATGGTGTACGCGAGGCTGATCCCCTCAAGTACTTATTCTGTAGCCAGTAACCAAAGGGTCAATTAGCTATTGATTCCATTGGAGTGTTATAGTTCAAAGTCTACTTAGCTAGCAGTTATTCTAAAAGAAATCATTATCCTTGCTTCTAATATTCATATTGTTGAATCCTTCAGATATTCATATTGTTGAATTCGTTGTCAGATATTTTCCATTCATCATGATATATTCTTATTGTTGTATTTAAACTTGTTGAGCAAACTTGTTGCTCATCCGTGCTATATCATGAATTATAATGCAGCTAAGCCCGAGACCTCTGGGAAGGACAATGGTAAAGGAAAGATGTAGGATAGTGGCAAGGAGCAGACTTTACCTAATGCCTAGTTTAAATTACTATTATGTAATATGAAGCCTAATGATTATTTTAGGGTATATTTGTAAGATTGTATTAAGGTTGTAGAATCTTGGGACTAGTAACAGCTTTTGTATGAACGACGTACGTTTATTATTTTCCGCATTTTAGTTATTGTATGTTGTTTGGAAGTGGATGTTTGTATTTTATCATGACGACCGAACCAGGGTCAGAGGACCCGGATTCTTGGGTGTCACAATATACATGTCGGACCTTTTTGCAACTTATTTTTTCAAACAAATTTCACCTAACATGAGAACACGAAAAAGATAAGAACAAAAAAGGGATAAATAAAAATCCCGACGTCGAAAATACTATTATCAAATTTGATTCGATTGAGCACGGGTGTGATATCTGGTGCGTTTATAGCTTATATATATATATATATATATATATATATATATATATATATAAGTTGTACATTTCACGTCCTACTTGGAGTTTACTTCATGGAAGTTGATTGTTCATATATATATATATATATATATATATATATATATATATATATATATATATATATATATATATATATATATATAACTGTTTACAACTTTTGTACATATTGCATCATCATGTGAGCCTAGATATCATGTGATCACAGATTCAGTTTCTGAATCTAGATTCGGCTCCCGTGATGGATATTTTAAGCTACGGTCAGCTTGTAAATTATTCACGGTGTCTAAATTTCCTTAGATGGCTCTCATGCGCACAAGGAGCTCGGCGCTGCTATGTACCTTATTTTCTCGAAGATGCCTCACATCTCGAAAATAATAAAAGCAATAAAGCCGAACACATAATAAAATGGAAGTATCAAATGCCTCAATTACTATTGAGCACAAGGGTTTGAGAAACATGTTTTTACAAAACATCACTGTCATGTCTCGTTAAAATTGAACTTTTATACAAAATTTAAACCCTTTGTATATAGGTGCAAACGAGGTATATCACTACTTTCAGATAATTGCACATTGACCTACACAAACACATTTAGATAAAAGTTTATATTAAAAAGTGTCGGTCACCACAGAAATCGGGGGGTGCCTAACACCTTCCCTCAACTTAATCAAGCCTCCGGACCCTAACGAATCTCAGTTTCACAGACCAGTTAAGCATTATCACATCACTAGGTCTTTGTGCAAACCTTTTCTCTGTTGAGTTGGTGCAACCATTTAAAAATACTAACTGGCGACTCTTATAGTCCAATCGTCGACATATACATGTCAGACCTTTTCATAACTTGTTTTTTCAAAAAAATCTCACCTAACATGAGAACACCAAAAGACAAGAACAGAAAGGTACAAATAAAAATCCTGAAGTCAACAGAAATTATAGGGTGACTTGACTGATATCTCTTCGGTTTCCAGAGAGCTTTGTGATTTGACAATGTTGTACCATCTTCTAATTTACTCTTGCAGTCTGTTCTACGATCATGCTTGTCTTTCCTTTCTTCAAGAACTAATAAATTGGCTGACTACTTTAGTCGTTTGGCCTGTATGTCTCTTTTGATTAGTCACGATCATCTTCCTTAATTTTCTACCATGTGATCTCTTGATCATTCTTTATGTTGAGGCTAAGCATAGAAAATCCTCTTCGTCTGTCCTCTATATGTTTACCTTTGTCTTTGTAAGTGCTTTATTAAATTATGCTGCTAATTTGCAGACACTACAATCGTTGTAGCCAACCCTACGATCAGTGTCTTTTGATGAGCGCTTGTAGGAGACTCCTTCTAAATGGTTTTTCACTTCTCAATCAGCCTTGCTGATAGAGTTGGTGCTTTGATCTTCTATTTGCTTGCAGGTCATTTAGAGAATGTTTTTTAATATTTTTCAAGTAGACTGCATTCTGAAACTTAACTGCTCTAACCAAAGGATGAGATATATTCATACACTTCAAGATTGCTCATCCGTTGAGAATCGTAGAATGCTCTACAATTATGCCTTAGCTATGTAAGCATTTGGCTGACTACGACTTTGGCTCTAGTTTTGCAGACTACGATTCCAATTGGTGACAAATTGTAGACTTCACGATTTTGAGTGAAGCTTACGATTCTTATTTTATCTCGACCGACGCTTAGTAGACAGCTTCTACTATTCCGAGTGTAGTCTACGATTCTGCTTCGATATACTACGATTCTACCTTACTTTCTTGGCAGACTATATTGACTGGTGCAATGCCCTTCTATCATACATGCCTATCTATTACACTTTATAAGATCAATCTAACAATTTTGATCTTTCTATTCATTGTCCTTGTACATCATGATCTTTTGAACGACTTTTACAAAACTGTTCATTCATATTAGATCAACCTAATATATTTGATTATTTCAATCTAAGTCATTATCCATATTGTCTATCATCTATTAAGAACTTTAGAGCTTTTATCAATCCAGACATATTTTCATATTCATTCATTAACTTCATCATCTTCATCTTCAAATTATATAAATAAGGAATAATATTCACATGCATATTCCTGACAATGATATAACTCTTCGTTATTAGTCAGGAAAGCTAATCGCCAATGAAAGTCAATGAAAAGACATAGAGGAGACAAACGAACTTGAAATAGTTATTACATTCCATTAATATTCTAGTAAGAAGATAGTCACAACTGTCTAAATACAACCCACCTGTGATTTCAGTATTAATCCAGTTGTCCAACCATAAAAGCAATAACACAAATACACCAACAGTTTTCAACGAAAAGATTAATTCTTTGAAATATATTTCATAAGTATTTATAAAATACAATGTAAATCCAACAAATGGTCATTAATGAAAAAATCATTAAACACACAACACCTATGATAACCCGAAAAATCGAATTGTCCAGAAATTAAGTTTAAAGAATTATTAATTAATAAAAATGAATTTTTATTATTTATATTTTGTGTTATGTGTTTATTATTCGTTCTATGACCTAGGATAACTATAAAACAAGAGTATTCTGGCTATGAGCTAGAATGAAAGAGTAAGAATTTTCAAGACGAAAATAAAAAAATTTCGGGAATAAAAATATTTCTGAGAAAAAAACGAAATAAGCACTATTCACCTAACGAACCCTAAGGGTTATAGTTTGAATAACCTAAGTCTTTTAGAGAGATCAGGATATTGAAATGACATTCTATTTGAAGATTTGGCGGTAATATGCCGTAAAAGGTTATGTTAGCCAATAAAAGTTTTTCTCAAAAAACGTGCAAAAATCGGACGAAATAAAAATGGCAAAAAGTATTATTATGTACTTTTCATTCGTTTAACTACGTTTTGGGAAAATGTGATGGAAAACACTATTCATAAAAAAGTGTTTTTCAGTTTTTGGAATTTCTGAAGAATGCGTAAAAGTAAATCTGTACAGGAAAGACGAAATATCTAAAAATATTTGAATTCCGAGAATTGCAGTTTTTCAAACTGTCGGATGAATCCCGAAAGACGGGATAATGAAGCTTCCATGAGAAGATTAGTGAATTGTAAGGAGGTTAGAGAAAGTAGGTGGGAATAGTAACTTCGGTCCTAAATTACCATTTTACCCCTAGCTTTGCAAAGCTTATAAAACCAAGCTTTAAGCTCATTTCTTTGGATAGAAAATTTCAACCAACACTTGAGAGAGAGAGAGAGAGAGAGAAGTCGAATGGGGAAATGGAAGGAAAGAAAGAGGAAAAGCTAGCCTGAGAGCAAGCTTTGTCCAATGGAAGAAGATTAAAAAAGAAAGGTAATCCAAAACCTAACTCTAATCTAAATTTTCTATAAGTTTTTATATGGGAATAATATAGCTTAATGAAAATAGAAGTAACATAAATTAAGAATAATTTTCATATGGTTGAAATCATAAGAATTTGAAGTTTAGTTATAAAAATTTCTTAAAATCTTTCATAGGAACTCTAATTTTCTTAATGAATTTGAACGATCCGAATGAATCACAAGAACAATTCGGTGAAATAAGTAAGGATTGGTGAGTTATAACACCAAATTTCAAGAAAAAAAATGAAATCGTAATCAAAATATCGATTAAAATGAAGAACGAACGAAGAATACGCGAAGAACGTTGTTGATGGACAAATTTAAAACCATCGTAATTAAGACTTGTTATTGATGGACAAGTTTAAAACTATCACGTATAATTTAGTTGCTTATTTCTTGGTTAGGATTTAGAGGAACGTTCATGAAGAACAGATTGACCTTAGTTATAACGAAGTTATGACGAAATTTTGTAAAAGACAAACAAAAATTAGAAAATAAGTTAATGAACCCTAATTAATAAGGATTCATAATAATGTTCAAAAACATATGAGTCGTAGGCTAAAGAAAAAAAAACTTTTGAGTTCGAATGGTCGAATTACTGATGAACAAAAATTTAACGCTAATTGAAAAAATACGAGAGGGAGGACTTTCGAGCTAATATTAAGGTTCTTTAACAGATACAAAATAAAATTTTGTTCAGGGGAAATTGTAAAGGGTGTTGCAAGCTTTCCAATGCCTTAAGAACTGATTAATTCCGAGTTAGAAAGAAGAAGTTATGAGATTTCAAAATAGGCGTCTCAAACATGTTCAAAGACTTAGAAAATTTTCTGAGTTTTAAGGGAGGTGTCGTCGTGCCGCCCATTGAAGGGAAATGGGTGCAACCTGGGCTCGAGTAATGCCAAGAGGCGCTACAGCTGTGATAACCCGAGAATTTGGATATTTATTAAAAATCTTAAAAGATTGAATTAAGGTTAAATAATAAACCTAAACAGAAAATAAGTGAATGGATTTGACATTTCTGGGAAGAAATTTTATGGATTTAAAATTTTTTGGGTGAATTATTCAGGATTAAGGGTATAAGTGTATGTCGACATCGGGATTTTTATTTGTCCCTTTTCGTTACTTGTTCTTTGGTGTTCTAATGTTAGGTGCGATTTGTTTGAAAAAACAAATGAAAAAGGTCCAACATGTATTATGTCGACGATGGACTATTAAGAGTCGCCAGTTGGTTTTTTATATGGTTGTACCAACACAACTGAGAAAAGGTTTTCACATTGACCCAGTGATGTGGCACTGCTAAACAGGTCGGTGAAACCGAGATTCATTAGGGTCCGTGGATTTGATTATGTGGAGAGAAGGTGCTAGACACCCCACGACATCCGTGTTACCACGGTGACAGTCATTTTTCAAGAAACTGTTATATGAATATGTGTGGGGGGGGGTCAATGTGTTGTTATTTGGAGGTAGTGCGAGGCCTAGTTCGCACCTATATACGCAGGGTTTGAATTTGTGTAAAAATTCAATTTTAAACAAGATATGGCAGTGATGTTTTATAAGAGGTTTTTCAAACCCTTGTGCTCAATAGTAATTGAGATCTTTTACACTCCCATTTTTATCAAGTGTTCGGCTGGATTGCTTTTAATTTTCGAGATGCGAAGCATCTTCGAGAAAATAATTTACAAAGCAGTGCCGAACTCCTCGTGGGCATCAAAACCATCTGAGGAAATCCAAACATCGTGAATAAATTTACAAGCTACTTACATCTGAAAATGTCCATCACAGGAACTGAATCTAGATCCAGTACACTGAATCTGTGATCACATGATTCCTAGGCTCACATTATTCCGCAATTGATTAAAAAGCAGTAAGCAGGTATATATATATAAAAGCTGTGGCGCCCCCAAAATAGGTATACATCACCTATTCTGAGTCGTCAAATACATGGTACATATTACAAATACAACTTAATTATACAACTGTCGTGTAAAGTATGAAAAAACATAAGTTGAGAGTTTTAATACAAATATTGTCGTCTAGACAATATTTAAACTTAAATTCAATATTATTACATTTATTTTCCACTATTTCACTGAATAGTGAGGACTACTAATGTTATCATCTGGTCCGTCACTCCGTTCCCTGACTAGTCCCTGCTACGTTCTCATTTTTTGAAGAGAATAATAAAAGAAAAGATTATGCAGAATATTATTATCGTTAGCCTTCAACAGTGTTAAACTGATACAATATAACAACCATCAAGTTTAACTGCAGCGGAACAAGCAATCCATTAAAAGAGTCAAGTAGAGAATAAAATCTGCTGTCTTTTATGATTTAAAAGGTTTTTCATCACTTTTATCGCTGGGACTTAGCTTAATAAATAATCCACATCATAAAATACCCCTGCACTACGGCCAAGGATATTCCTTAATATCATGACCACAACTACCCATGCACTACGGGCCAAGAATATTTGTGTATTCAATAATGTTCATGATCATGCCAACAACTGTCCATCAATGCACTACGGGCCAATGAGGACTTTTACCACGTCATTTGTAACATTACGGTCATGATTACACCGAATAATCCCTGGTCATAATCATATCAAGTCCATCTATGCACTATACGCCACAGATGACTTTCAACAAAATATAAACATGAGTATGATGACAATGATATAAGAATTCAATAAAACAAGTTCAAGAATTATTTTATCCAGGAACTAATAACGTCCAAATTGTCAACATGATACTGCTTTGTAGAGTAAAATTCAAGAATGCTCAGAAGAATACTTCCATGAAAAAATACTGGATGAAGCGCAAATATCAAGGATATTCCACTAATTTCATGGAGTATAGAAGTCAAAACTTTAATCAACTGAGTATAATAAGGAATGGAAAAACAAAAGAAATCACCAGGCATGCGATAGACCGCACAGGCATGTTATTCCAACAGAATAATAAATAACGGAATCAGGTCCGGCGTAAAACGCACAGACAGGATATTCCAACAGAATAATAAAGACAGAATCAGGTCCGGCGTAAAATGCACAGATAAGATATTCCAACAGAATAATAAAGACGAAATCATGTTCGGCGTAAAATGTACATACAGGATATTCCAATAGAATAATAAAGACGGGACCAGGTCCGGCGTAGAACGCACAGACAGGATGTTCCAACAGAATGATAAAGAATGGAACAACAGAAGAATTTTACCAAGTATAGAGTAGCCCGCGTATACAGGTTATTCCAATAGAATAATAAGAATGGAATAACAGAAATTCTCTTCATAGATAATAAAGAAATAATACTCCCTACCTTTAGAAAAACTGGATACTAGAATTGTGAGATAGCAGACTTCTCTTCTTCTTTCTATAATTTCTCTCTATAAGAATCGCTCTAAAGCTTTTGTGAATTGGTGAGAAATGAAGGAAGAATGAGCTTTTATTTATAGAAAAATATAGTTTCGGTAATTGCACGTTTTGGGGCTCGAAAAATTATAGTACAATACCTCCAACTTTTCCTTTTTTAATTTAGTTATGCAAGTATTATAAATCTTGTACCAACTCCCCTAATAGTAAATAATGTGAATCAATAGTTCAATTATGTGAATCAATAGTATAATCATGTGAAAAATACAAATTACAGTATAGTACCTCCATCTATACCTCCATTTTTAACTTAGTAATGCAAGTATTATCAATCTTGCACCAACTCCCCTAATAGTAAATAATGCGATTCAATAGTACACATATGTGAACATATAGTTATATAAGCATGTGAATTAGTAGCAATTAATTGCTCATTTATCCGATACATTACTTGATTTATCAATATTACCCCTAGACATCAATTATCATTGGAATAAATGTCGATTTTCACTAACACAAACAATTCCAACATAATGAAACTATTTTTATCAAAATAGTGAATCCCTGAAAATTTTGTGTTTATAGACTATTTTTACTAATTTTGTCGTTTCGGACTCAAATATCATGTCCGCGTCTCCAAATTCAACTCCGAACAACATTCATCGTTAATATTATAACTCACAATATTTATAAACCAGGTCATTCCCAGGAAAGAGATGGCTTTCCAATAAGGATTTCTCTCTATTGGCGCGCAATTAGGTGACCAAACCTCTTATTGACAGAACTTCTAGACATTGTAAATATTGAAATTTATAATATGAATAACTTTGTCGTCTCAAGTATTGATTTAATAAAAAAAACATTTTATGCAGATGATACTGTGACAATAATTGAATCAATAATATAATAGATATGATGCATCAATTACTGTAGCAATAATTGAGTATAATTGAGTGACTTCTCACGTAAGCATCAAGAATCAATACCGTGTGCTACTATGCAACCACGCGTATTACTGTACTTTTACTACCGGCCGGTAGTTCAACAGTTAACGGTAAAACTTCCGTCATTATTTTCATAAAGTATTTTTGTCGTTTTCTCAATCCGACAATAATTCCGTTATGGGGGGTCCACCAATGATTGTGTCATTGTATGAATATTCCCTATTAAAATGAATATTCCCCGACCAATCGAATATTATATAACAACTTGCGTACTTTGCAAAATTGTAAATATTACCCACAACTATAACATTATATCAAATCCACACCATAATATTCAAAAATATATTTCGAGAAAATTTAATCTTTATTCAGAAAGTTGGGGTCTTACAACCTCCCCTTCTTATGAAATTTCATCCTCGAAATTAGGGTGTGTAAATGGTATATCGATGAGTTGAAGATACTTTGATTTCATTTTAGATTCTAACTCCCATGTCATTTCCTCAACATCGTGGTTTCTCCACAAAACTTTGACTTGAGGTATAACCTTGGAGTGTAGAATATGTTCCTTCTTATCCAAGATTTTAACAGGAACCTCTTCATACGTTAAATCTTCCTCTATTTCGTCCGGTTCTAACTCAATAATGTTGTTCGGGTCTTTCAAATATTTACGTAACATGGATATATGAAAAACGTTATGAACACGAGACATACTTGGCGGTAACGCAAGTCTATAGGCCACAGTTCCTACTCGATCGAGGATTAAAAATGGGCCAATGAATCGAGGATTGAGCTTTCCTCTCTTTCCAAATCTTGTAACTCCTTTCCATGGAGCAACACGTAACAACACATGATCTCAAATATCGAATTCTACGTCCTTTCGATGAAGATCAGCATAACGCTTTTGTCGATCTTGTGAGGTTTTTATACGTTGTCGGATCATTTGAATCTTTTTCGTAGTCATACGTACCAACTCTGGTCCCAACAACATTGCTTCACCCACCTCATCCCAGCATACTAGAGAACGACACTTTCTTCTATACAACGCCTCGAATGGAGCTATGTTAATACTTGTTTTATAACTGTTGTTGTAGGAAAACTCCACCAATGGTAAGAACTTGTCCCAACATCCTTTGAAGTCAAGGACACAGAGTCTTAATAAATCTTCAAAAGTTTGAATAGTCCTCTCCGACTGCCCGTCCGTCTGAGGATGATATGCCAAGCTAAAACCTAAATCCGTGCCCATAGCTTTTTGCAAACTAACCCAAAATCTTGAAGTGAATCTTGGGTCTCGATCAGAAACTATGGATACTGGCATACCATACAGTCTTACAATCTCGTTTATGTACATACTAGCAAGACGTTCAAGTGTATAAGTTTCTCTTTTTGGTAAGAAATGAGCAGACTTGGTCAATCTATCAACAATGACCCAAATTACATCTATGCCTTGAAAAACCTTGGGAAGACCAGTAACGAAATCCATAGTAATGTACTCGTACTTCCATTCTGGAATTTCAAGTGGTTGCAATGGACCTTTTGGTACTTGATGCTCCGCCTTGACTCGTTGACTAGTTAAACACCTTGAGATAAACTCTGCTATCTCTCTCTTCATATTGCTCCACCAAAATGTATGTCGAAGATCACGATACATTTTGGTACTCCCAGGATGGATTGCAAACGGTGTGTTGTGCACCTCCATCATGATTTTATTCTTTAAATTAGGGTCGTTAGGAACACAAAGTCTGGAGTTGACTCGAAGTATTCCTTCCTCATCGATTCTTGCTTTTGGCATAAAACCTTTTTGTACTTTCTTCTTCATACGCATTAGCTCCAGGTCTGTAGCTTGAGCAGCTTTAACTTTATCAATTAAAGTAGGTTCTACTCGTATGTTTGTCATCATCATGTGGGTCCCTAGAGTCTTTATCTCTAACTCCATCCTTTGCAAGTCATACAAAATGGGCCTTTGCGTTGACAATATCGCACTCGTACTTGCATATGATCTTCTACTCAATGTGTCAGCTACCACGTTCTCTTTTTTAGGATGGTATTGGATGGTATGATCATAATCTTTCAATAGTTCAAGCCAACGTCGTTGTCGCATGTTGAGTTCCTTTTGGGTGAAGAAATATTTGAGGCTTTTATGATCTGTGTAGATCTCCACCTTCTCTCCATATAGGTAATGCCTCCAAATCTTAAGCGTAAAAAAGACAACTGCCAACTCTAGATCATGAGTAGGGTAATTCTTCTCATATTATTTTAGTTGTCGTGAGACATAGGCTATGACTTTCCCATGTTGCGTGAAAACACATCTTAACCCTTTGCCTGAAGCATCAATGTAGATGACAAATCCCTCCGAGCCAGATGGTATTGTCTGAACAGGTGCTGAAATGAGTCTCCACTTGAGTTCTTGAAAACTCTTCTCACATTCCTCACTCCAACCGAACATTGTTTCTTTTCGAGTCAGCTGAGTTAATGGAGTAGCAATTCGAGAAAATCCTTCCACGAATCTTTGATAATAACCAGCTAATCCAAGAAAGCTACGTACTTTGGTCACTAATTTAGGTTGCTTCCAACTTTGAATAGCTTCAATCTTTGTCGGGTCAACGGATATTCCATGACTAGATACTATGTGCCCAAGGAATGCTACTTCCTCAAGCTAGAACTCGCATTTCTTTAACTTGGCATAAAGCTTATATTCACGAAGCTTTTGGAGTATCAGCCTCAAGTGTTGCTCATGATCTTCACGGCTTTTGGAATAAATAAGGATGTCATCAATAAAGACGACCACAAAGTGATCCAAATATTCCTTTAATACTCGGTTCATCATATCCATGAAGGCAGCAGGAGCATTAGTCAATCCAAAAGACATGACTAAGAATTCATAATGCCCGTACCGAGTTCTGAAGGCAGTCTTTGGAATATCCTCAGTTTTAACCTTCAGCTGATGATATCCAGAACAAAGATCGACCTTTGAAAAAAATTATGCTCCTTGTAACTAATTAAACAGGTCATCAATATGTGGCAATGGGTACCTATTTTTGATGGTGACATGATTCAACTCCTGATAATCAATACAAAATTGCATACTCACATCTTTCTCCTTCACGAATAGAACAAGAGCACCCCAAGGATACGTACTTGGACGAATGAAACCAATGTCTAACAATTCCTGTAATTGGGTCTTTAGCTCCTGAAGTTCAATAGGAGCCATTCAATATGGGGCTTTGGAAATGGGTTTTGTACCGGGTTCAAGGTCGATACAAAATTCAACTTCACGCTCTAGGGGTAGGCCAGGAAGTTTTTCAGGGAATACATCAGGAAATTTATTAACAATAGAAATATCCTTCAAATCTGACGTATTTTTGTTTAAATCCGTGACATGAGCTAAGAAAGCTTGACATCCGTTTTTCAATAAAGAATAGCTTTATAGCTTGAGATGACCATGATTGATTTTAATGGTTTGGTCGCTTGAATTCGCATAATAGGTTTATTAGGAATATGAAAGCTGACAACCTTACGAAAATAATCAATTTTAGCATGATGAGTAGTTAACCAATCAATCCCTAGAATCATGTCAAATGCAAGTATTTTTAAGGAGATAAGATCGACAGGTAACGTGCGGTTACCGATTTGAATCAAATAAGACTTATAAATAGTGGATGTAATGAAGGTTTCTCCTAATGGAGTTTTAACAGATAAGTCAAAGTCTACTTTCTCCGGAGTCAAATTTAATCATTGAGCGCAAGTATGAGAAATAAAAGAATGGGTAGAACCGGTATCAAATAAGGTATAGACTTCACTAAAGTTTATGATAAGCTTACATGTGATGACCTCATTCGGGTTTCTTGCTTTCTGGGAGGTCACAACAAACGCTCTCCCTTGCACTACCAGCTTTGACTTTTCTGGGACGGCCTTTGGTGCCTCCATCCTAGCTGAACTTGTCTTCGGTGAACGACAAAATCGGGCTAGGTGACCTTCTCTTCCATAATTATAACACGCTTTGGATGACATCGCGCAATTTGGACTGATATGTCCCTCACCTCAGCATTTGAAGCATATAATAGGTGGTTGTTCTCCTTCCTTAACCACGGTTGTTGGTGCTGACGTCTTTCGATCATTGTTGAATCTCCATTTCTTGAAATGTCCATTTTTACTGTCTTGGCCATGATTACCACCAAAGTGGTTACCATTTCTGGCATGTTGATTCCTTCCAAGCTTGTTGTCACCGTTTCGATGACTGTTACCACTGGTATTTTTATGCTGTCGGCTGCTTTCCCTTGGTTGCGTTGACTCGTTACCACGCTCCAATAACTGAGCCCTATTTACAACATCTGAGTACAAACACAGTTTATGAGAAATAAGATATTGATGTATCTCTAGTTTCAAACCTCTTAAAAACATTCGCGTCATTCGCTCCTTATTATCAACCAAATGGGATGCAAACCGGGATAAACTCCGTAAATTTAGCCTCGTATTGCCACACGGTCATATTGTTTTGTTCCAACTTGATAAACTCCACCGCTTTCATGCGATGAATACTTTCGGGAAAGTACTTGTCGTTGAATAGCTCTTGGAACTTCTCCCAAGACATCTTGAGTGCGTCAGGCTGGGTATATTTTACAGATTCCCACCAGTAATCTGTCTCTTCACGCAACATGAAGGTGGCGAAGGGAACCTTTTGCTCCTCGAAGCATCCCAAGACATAAAATATCTTGGTGATCTGCTTTATCCATGCTTCAGCCTTAAGTGGTTTTGCCTCACCAATAAACTCCGGTGGTCCCAGCTCCTTGAACTGTTTAGCGGTAACCGTCTAAGAGTTTCCAGTGTTTCCACCTATATTTTGGACAGGAGCCGCTCTCGCCTGATGTTGCATGAATTGCATGAAGCCTCGGAACATTCCATCGTTCATCATTTGGTCATTGTTGTTGTTTGCATGAGGATTGTCGCCTTCTTGATGCACATTTTCTTGGTTATTAATCTGTGGAGACTCAACGATCTCTTGTGCTCCATTGATGTTCTCAACATTCTTGGATGCCATTTTCAAATACTGCCACAAAACAAGGGTTAATTGACATGAAACATATTATCCCTACACTCTGACTGACCAATTAAATACCAAATAAACTTAGGTAGGTCATTGTAGCGAAGGAATTCCCCGTCTCTCCCCTCCTAGTTCTAGTCTCACATCTTAGCCAGGGATCATATCTCTAAGCTTTGATACCAACTGTGACGCCCCCAAAATAGGTATACACAACCTATTCTGAGTCGTCAAATATATGGTACAGATTACAAATAAAACTTAATTATACAACTGTCGTGTAAAGTACGACAAAACATAAGCTGTCAGTTTTAATACAAATATTTTCGTCTAGACAATATGCAGACTCAAATTCAATATTATTACATTTATTTTCCACTATTTCACTAAATAATGAGGACTACTAATGCTATCATCTGGTCCGTTACTCCATTCCCCGACTAGTCCCTACTATATTCTCATTTCCTGAAGAGAACAATAAAAGTAAAAGGGTGAGCTCAACTAGCACAATAGGAAATATTATGACTAAGACTAAGATTATGCAGAATATATTATCGTTAGCCTTCAACAGTGTTAAACTATCCATGAACTAAGATAATGGAGAATATATTATTGTTATTCCTTAGTATCACGACCACAACTATCCATGCACTACGGGCCAAGAATATTTGTGTATTCAATAATGGTCATGATCATGCCAACAACTGTCCATCAATGCACTACGGGCCAATGAGGACTTTTACCACATTATTTGTAACATTACAGTCATGATTACACCGAATAATCCCTGGTCATAATCATACTAAGTCCATCTATGCACTATAGGCCACGGATGACTTTCAACAAAATATAAACATGAGGATGATGACAATGATATAAGAATTCAATAAAACAAGTTCAAAAATTATTTTATCCAAGAACTAATAACATCCAAATTGTCAACATGATATTACTTTGTAGAGTAAAATTCAAGAATGCTCAGAAGAATATTTCCATGAAAAGATACTGGATGAAACGCAAATATCAAGGATATTCCACTAATTTCATGGAGTATAGAAGTTAAAACTTTAACCAACTAAATATAATAAGAAATGGAATAACAAAAGAAATCATCAGGCATGCGATAGACCGCACATGCAGGTTATTCCTACAGAATAATAAATAATGGAATCAGGTCCGGCGTAAAACGCACAGACAGGATATTCCAACAGAATAATAAAGACGGAATCAGGTCGGGTGTAAATCGCACAGACAAGATATTCTAACAGAATAATAAAGATGAAATCAGGTTCGGCGTAAAACGCACAGACAGGATATTCCAACAGAATAATAAAGACGGAACCAGGTCCGGCGTACAACGCACAGACATGATGTTCTAATAGAATGATAAAGAATGGAACAACAGAAGAATTTCACCAAGTATAGGGTAGCCCTCGTATACAAGTTATTCTAACAGAATAATAAGAATGGAATAACAGAAGTTCTATTCATAGATAAGAAAGAAATAATACTCCCTACCTTTAGAAAAACTGGATACTAGAATTGTGAGATAGTAGACTTCTCTTCTTCTTTCTATAATTTCTCTCTATAATAATCGCTCTAAAGCTTTTGTGAATTAGTGAGAAATGAAGGAAGAATGAGCTTCTATTTATAGAAAAATATAGTTTCGATAATTGCACGTTTTGGGGCTCGAAAAATTACAGTACAATACCTCCAACTTTTCCTTTATTTTTAATTTAGTCCTGTAAGTATTATCAATCTTGCACCAACTCCCCTAATAGTACATATTGTGAATCAATAGTTCAATTATGTGAATAAATAGTATAATCGTGTGAAAAATATGAATTACAGTATAGTACCTCCATCTATAGCTCCATTTTTAACTTAGTCATGCAAGTATTATCAATCTTGCACTAACTCCCCTAATAGTAAATAATGTGATTCAATAGTACACATATGTGAACAAATAGTTATATAAGCATGTGAATTAGTAGCAATTAATTGCTCATTTATCCGATAAATTACCCGATTTATCAATAGAACCACTAGACATCAATTATCATCGGAATAAATGTCGATTTTCACTAACACAAACAATTCCAACATAATGAAACTATTTTTATCAAAAATATAAATTTCAAAAATTTGAAGTTTGACTTTTCCCAAAAAAGTCAACTGTTGACTTTTTGACCAAATATTGAATCTCGGAAAATTTTGTGTTTATAGACTATTTTTACTAATTTCGTCGTTCGAGACTCAAATATTATGTCCGCGTCTCATAATTCAACTATGAACAACATTCATAATTAATATTATAACTCACAATATTTATCAACCTGGTCGCTCCCAGAAAACAGGGGGCTTTCCAATAAGGATTTCTCCCTATTGGCGCGTAATTAGGTGAGCAAACCTCTACTTGACAGAACTTCTAGACATTGTAAATATAGAAATTTATAATATTAATAACTTTGTCATCTCAAGTATTGATTTAATAAAAAAACATTTTATGCAGATGATACTGTGACAATAATCGAATCAATAACATGATAGATATGATGCAACAATTACTGTAGCAATAATTGAGTATAACTGAGTGACTTCTCACGTAAGCATCAATAATCAATATCGTGTGCTACTATGCAACCATGCGTATTACTGTACTTTTACTACTGGGTAGTTCAACAGTTAACGTTAAAACTTCCGCCATTATTTTCATAAAGTATTTTTGTCATTTTCTCAATCCGACAATAATTCTGTTGTGGGGGTCCACCAATGATTACGCCGTTGTACGAATATTCTCTGTTAAAATGAATATTCCCTGACCAATCAAATTTTATATAACAACTTGCGTATTTTGCAAAATTTATAAATATTACCTACAACTATAAAATTATATCAAATCTACACCATAATATTCAAAAATATATTTCGAGAAAATTTAATCTTTATTCAAAAAGTTGGGGTCTTACAAAAGCTGTATATATATATATAGGGATTCCATCCACAGCAACCGGTTGTTCGGGATCAACCCCTTTTGGCCCAACCGCTACAACCTGTTCCGGCCATAAATAATTTTTTTTTATAAGCCGCTATAGGTTGTAACGCCTGGGCCAAAAGGGGTTGCTCCCAACAACCGGTTGTTGTGGATGGATACCCATATATATATATATATATATATATATATATATATATAGTCCGGCTCAAGTCCAAACGCCCAGATTTTAGTCCTGTCCGGACATTTTTTTTTACTTTTTTTAAAACAACTAAAAATAAATAATTAATATTTTATGAAATTGGAATTTTTTCATAATACATTATTTTGGGTGTGATTGGGGTACATATAATAGAACATGTATGTACAGTCTGTGCAGACTGTGCATATATTTTTTGGTATAGGTATCCAAATCACGCCCAAAACATTGTATTATGGAAAAATTTCAGTTCGATAAAATATTAAACATTTTTTTAGTTGATTTAAAAAAAACAAAAAAAATAAAAAAAAAATGGTCTGGATTTGATCAGGTACGGGAGTCCAGACCTGATCCACTGCGTATATATATATATACACATGATCAGCCATCACGAAGAACCTCCATGGGGGATCAGCCACCACGAAGCACCTCCATGGGGGATCAGAAATGCAAATAAAGCTGTAAAAGCAATCAACCGCCACGAAGTAAACTCTAGGCGGGACGAAAAGTAAAGAAAGCTGTAAAAACGGTCAAACCACCATGAAGTAAACTCCAGGCGGGACTAAACGTATATATATATATATATATACATATATATATATATATATATATATTAAAGCAGTATACGCCCCGAATATATATTTACATTCGGAGCGTATACTTCTTTAATATATATATATATATATATATATATATATATATATATATATATATATATATATACAAAAGCAAATAAACGCTCCAGACCGAAGTCTAGGCTCAATCGAGGCATAACTCGATAATGTTAGTCCATATATATAATATAATATATATATATATATATACATGCATACATATATATATATATATATACAATCTAAAATGAAACCACGGACTGAAGTTCGGGTATACAAACGCAACACGACTCTCAACGTGAAGAATGGTGTGTGCAAAGATGAAGAGAAAGGCTTTAAAGTGTGTTAAAAGACTTATAGTGGGCTGCCAAAGAAGACTTCTATATCTTTATATGGATGAACACTCGGCTCCCACCGGTACAAATAGAAGCTATTTGTGAGCTCACAAGTGTTTAAAATGAGAAAGCACTCAGTTTAGGGTGAGTACAGAGCAAATTTTACAGGGCTTCCTCGCCTTTTGTTTTTTTAAAATGGCCACCCCAAGCCCTCTATTTATAGAGGGGGGGAGCCCAGGGTGCCCCGGGCTTCGTGGGTCTCGCCGTCTCGAAGTACGTACATGCACGCACTATAATGTCCACTCGAACTTTCAGAATTTCAATCTGGGCATCCGACTGAGGTATGTGAGACCTATTTCAGATCGGTGTTGTCGAGAGTTACGCAATGACATAGGATTAGAGGCTATAAGAAGTCAGGAAGATGGGACCATGTGCTCCGGTCTTCAAGCTTCAAATTTTATCCGTTTTCCTGCGTAATAGTCACTCGGGATTGGACCTCCTTGGTTCTTGTGGGACATTGCTGTGTTGAAATGTATGTATGAAATGTTGAGATGGTGCGATGTGGCATCAAGGTGGCTAGATGATGACTTTGCGCCTCACCGGGGTTATCTCCGGTTTGGGCTGATAAAGCAGATGTTTCTTAGGGTTATCTCTGAGATTGAACTACTGCAGGTGTTGAAGGTCCTCAGTGTCATCTCTGAGGTGTGTCTGTCTTCCCGGTGTTATCTCCGTGTCTTGTACTGAGTGCCTCAGTGTCGAGGTTGAAGTTGATTGCATGCATTTAAAACAAGCATTTCTGGGGTTATCTCCGTAACTGCACTCCTTGGGGTTATCTCTAGGGTTGGTAACTGATACTCCCAGTGTTGGGACTGAGACTGAATATCTCCGAGTTGAATCGACCTTCTCCGGTGGAATTTAGGTATTTAAACTACATGCCTCAGGGTTATCTCTGAGGTTGGAACAGATACTCCTAGTGTGTGTTCCGAGGTTGAGACTGAACTTTTGGTAGTATCAAGACTGGATATGAATTGTCTTCCAATGTTATCTCTGAAAGACGTATCTGCCCTCCTGCAATGTCAGTAACATGTGTGCAGAAAATTTTGAGTGCCTACAGATGCCCATTTTTGTAATATTCATGCAATACAATGACAAGGATAGGATAAAGAATCCTAGACACTTGAAAATGCAACAAGATAAACATGATGCTATGTGTAGCAACATGATGCAAATGTATGATGCAAATGTGTTGTTGGATTGTTGTCCAACATGCTGGGGATGATTGTCGGCTCCTTGTTGCTTCTACCAGGGATTGGAAACGATGTCTTTGCCGACCATATTGGACGTGTGATCAAAAACTTTTAGGATGTTGACGTTGGGGTTATCACCAAAGTCCTTAATCCTTGATAAAGACTTTATTCTGAAGATGTGCCTCTTGTGTACAAGAGATCTGTGGGGATAACGCTGTGTCTGTTTGAGGATGTGTAAAACATATTCCATCATCGATCCTCCTCGATGAAGTTGATCATACCTCGTTTGTATCACCAGGACATGTCAATGTTCTGTTGGATTTACTGCCAAGAGTATGTGTTGTCAGGGATGTCTGACCTTCGTTGACGTATGAATACACGGATAAACGCCCTTGTTGGGCAGACTGTCAAGGCTTCTTGACCTTCGCTGACGTGTGAATCAACGGAAATTACACGTTATAACCCCCGCCGGGGAGAGGATGTGTATAACATATTCCATCATCGATCCTCCTCGATGATGTTGATCATTCCTGGTTTGTATCGCCATGTCATATCAATGTTCTATTGGATTTACTGCCAACAATATGTGTTATCAAGGCTGCCTGACCTTCGCTGACATGTGAATCAACGGATAAACGCCCCTGTTGGGTAGACTGTCAAGGCTGCTTGACCTTCGCTGACGTGTGAATCAACGGATAAATGCCCATGTTGGGCAAACTGTCAAGGCTGCTTGACCTTCGTTGATCTGTAGACCCCCGGCTCAGTCTGAGAAAACCAGGATTGCAAGCCATTCTGCTCAATCGCGTAGCATTTTTTATTCTTGATTTGGATTTTTCAGCTTGTGAGAACTCCATTGCAACTCGAACTGGACCGAGACGGAGGGGTGGGACCCATATAAGGGTGCTGCAGGTTACTTTCTCAAGTTATTTCATGTTGTGCCGTGAAGGAAATCTGAGAGCTCTTCTTCATATCTACTGAGTTCAGACGTCTTTCTAAAAATTATGTCACCGTACAAGTGTTCTACACTGTCTTGGTAACTTATGCATGACTTCTTTGTGATGCCCCCAAAATAGGTATACATCACCCATTCTGAGTCGCCAAATATATGGTACAGAATACAAATACAAACTTAAATACACAACATAAGCTGTGAGTTTTCATACAAATATTGTCGTCTAAACAGTATGTAAACTCAAAATAAGTCCTCATTACATTTATTATCAAACTATTTCACATAATAGTGAGGACTACTAATGCAAACATCTGGATCGTCACTCCGTTCCCCGACTAGTGCCAGCTATATTCTCATTTCCTGAAGAGAACAATGAAAGCAAAGGGTGAGCTCAATTAGCCCAGTAAGAAATATTATGACTAAGATAATACAGAAGAAATTATCGTTAGCCTTCAACAGTGTTAAACTGATAATATATAACAAACATCAAGCTTAACTGCAGCGGAACAAGCAATCCATTAGAATAGTCAAGTAGAGTATGATATCTACTATCTTCTATGATTTAAAAAGGTTTTTCATCACTTTTATCGCTTAGACTCAGCTTAATAAATAATCCACATCATTGAATCACCCATGCACTATGGCCAAGGATATTCTTTAGTATCACGACCACAAATTATCCACGCACTACGGGCCAAGGATATTCGTGTTTTCACCGATGGTCATGATCATGCCAACAACTGTCCATCAATGCAATACGGGCCAATGAGGACTTTTACCACATCATATGTAACATTACGATCATGATTATACCAAATAATCCCTGGTCATAATCATACCAAGTCCATCTATGCACTACGGGCCAAAGATAACTTTCATAACAATATAAGCAAGAGGATGATGATGTAAGACCCCAACTTATTATGAATAAAATTGAATTTCCTCTATTTATTATTGTGAATAATAAAGTGATAAAGTGATATAATACTTTGGTTATAGGGGAAATGTGCAGATTTTGCAAAATAAGCAAGTGATTATAAAATAATCATTGTTGTCGGGGAATATTCGTTTGGTCGTGGAATATTCTTTTTGTCGAGAATATTCCTACGACAGCGCAGTCGTTTGTGGGCTCCATAACAGAATAACTGTCGGATGAAGAAAATGACAAAGTTTGATTTTTTATAAATAATGGTGTAATTATTACCGTTAACACTGTTGGATTACCTGATGGTTAAAATACAGTAATATGTGTGGTTACACAGTAACACACGGTATTGCACAGTATTGTTGAATCATTTATTCTTACGTAAGAAGGCACTACTCAATAATTGTTACAGTAATTACTGTTCAATATTTTATTTTATTGATTTAATAATTGCTGCATTGATATTTTATATTATTGTTGTTTTAATAATTGTCACTGCACAGTATTTCCCATTATCAGATCAATAATTCATATTATTTGAATAATATTATTAGATAGCATTATTGGTAATGTTTAGAAAGTTCTGTCAAAGAGAGGTTTGGTCACCTAGAAAGCTCTTTCCTGTGAACAGCATGGTTGTCATAATTGTGATTCTGTAATATTATTTGTGAATAATTAATTATTGATTTATATGATAAATAAATATTTATTTGATGTGGATATAAATGATGTATTTATTTATTTTATGTGGTTATAAATGAAGGAATTAATGCTGAGGTTTTTTATCAGTATTTTGTCGGAATGGAGGTATTAAAAATCATCCGTTTATGGATTTCGGATATTTTCTGTTTGGAATTTGGAAAAATTTAAAGCTACAAAGTTGTAGAGAATTTGATTTCGCGTGGAATGGACATAAAATTCGTATTTTTTCTTATAAACAGGCTATTTTCTATGAATTACTGAAGTTTCAGAAAATAAAATGATTTTTATTAAAATTGGGTGGGACCCACTTTTGTTAAAAACATGTGGGATATTGGGAATTTTCAGATTTGGCATGCTTGAATTTGTTTTCCAAGGTGTACGTAGAAATTTGTTTGAAATAATAATATTTTATTATTTTAGTCTCCTATGGCGTTCTAGCATTTTCCTATAAATAGACGCTTAGGTTAGAATTGAAAATCACACTAGAAACAAGTTTTCTTTCTCTCTTTATTGTCAAGCGTATTTTTGTGAGTATTTTAATACTTTGAGAGTTGTTATTCAGTGCAAGGGCTGTCAGCACTATAACCAAAATTCAGTCAGAAGTACAGTTATTTTAAGGTAAGAGATGTTATTTTCTTCCTAAATGATGTTATTCTTTCAATATCATTATACCGAAATATTGGTATGGATTTTAGTGTGGAATTTCTACCTTTTTGTGTCGGGGTTACTATTCACGTATACGGCACTATTCACGAATACGACACTATTGACTGAAAAAATGAAATTTTCTTCTTTTTGTCCAAGATTCTATTATGGTTACTATCTTTGATTGTATCCATGATTTGATCTTTATTTTTGAATTTTTACTTCAAAATTGGTTATTATGGAGTATTATTGAACTTGGATAAACTGTAATACGAATCCCTAATATTTGTTCTTTTATCTCACTAGATTCGTTTTCTTTAAGATATTTGCATCATCCTCAGTCCTAAATGATGATATAACAGAATATCTTAGGCCTATAGTGCAAAGATGAATGATTACCTAATGAATATCTTTGGCCCGTAGTGCAAAGATGAACAGATGTTGAGATAAACATGACCAACTGGTAATACAAATGAATATCTTTGGCTTGTAGTGCAAAGATAAATATTTGATTCAAGATTTATATTGATTGATGTAACAGGGATAAAATATTGATGATGGAGTTTTAAACTTGAAGATAGTAGAATTCATTCTCTACCTGACTCTTCTAATGATTGTTGTTTCCGCTACAGTTGTTGATCTAAAACTTGTTGTCTATTAAATTTTATCAAATTTTTCCCTGTTGAAGACTAATGATAATTTTTTGTATATTATCTTAGTCATAATATTCTTTACTGGGCTAGTTGAGCTCACCCTTTTCCTTTTTGTTCCATTTTTCTTCACAGGAGGTGAGAACATAGCAAGAACTAGCCGGGGTATGGAGTGATGGTTCAGGAAAGTTGTATTAGTAGTCCTCACTATTTTGTAAAATAGTGTATCAATAATTGTAATGAGGACTCCTTCTGAGTTTGTATACTCTCTATTAGACAATAGTTGTATTCAAACTCACAGTATATGTGTTGTCGTATTTTGCACGACAATTGTATTACGGAAGTTGTATTTGTTTCTGTACCATGTATTTGGCGACTCAGAATGGGTGATGTATACCTATTTTGGGGGCGTCACAGTTGGTATCAAAGCTTAGGGTTATGATCCCTGCCTGAGATGTGAGACAAGAACTAGGAGGGGAGAGATGGGGAATTCCTTTGCTAGTATGACCTGACTAAGTTTATTTGGTATTTATTTGGTTGGTCAGAGTATAGGGATAATATGTGACATGTTAATTAACCCTTGTTTTGTGGCATTATTTGAGAATGGCAACTGGAAATATTAACAATGGAGCGAATCAGACTGTGGAGACACCTTTAATCACCACCTAGGGGAACGTGCAATAGGAAGGAAATATTCCTCCTGCAAATAACACTACCGAACAAATGCTGAATGATGGGATGTTTAGAAGCTTTTTGCAGTTTATGCAAAACCAGACGAGGGAGACTCGTGCAGAAAATACGGGTGGAAATGATAGCAATGCGCGGCTTGTCACAGCCAAGCAGTTCAAGGAGTTTGGACCACTAGAATTTATTGGAAAGCCAGATCCGATCAAGGCGGGAATGTGGGTCAAGCAAATTACCAAAATATTCGATGTCTTGGGATCCATGAAGAACAGAAGGTTCCATTCGCCACCTTTATGTTCCACGGTGAGGCAGACTACTGGTGGGAGTCTGTGAAGCGTACCCAGCCTGCCGCACTCAACATGTCTTAGGAAACATTTCAAAAACTATTCAATGACATGTACTTTCCTGAAAGTATTCGTCATATGAAGGAGGTAGAGTTTATCAAACTGGAACAAAATAATATGACGGTGTCCTAGTATGAGGCGAAGTTCGCTGAGTTATCCAGGTTTGCACCTCATTTGGTAGAGAATGAGGAACGAATGACAAGGATGTTTCTGAGAGGTCTAAAACCCGAGATTCGACAATATCTTATCTCTCATAAATTTTCTTTATATTCAGATCTTATAAATAGGGCTCAATTATTAGAGCGAGATAATGAGTATGTTCAACCGAGGGAACACAACCAGGGTCATCGGAGCAATGAAAACCAACAGGGCAAAAAACATTCGGACAAAAGCGGTAACCACTCTAGTAGTAATCGTGGCCGTGAAAATAGAAGAAGCGAGTCGGGATGAGATTTTAAAAAGAGAAGGTACAACAATGATAATGTGAAGACGTCAGCACAAACATCAACTATTTATAGGGGAGGAGAACGAGCACCGGTCGTTTGTTACAAATGCGGGAAAGAGGGACACATCAGCTCAAACTGCCCACATCAATCCAAGGTGTGTTATAACTGTGGAAAGGAAGGTCATATATCTAGAGATTGTCTAGTTGTGAAACCAAATTCAACGGGGATGGTGACTCCAAAGGTTGTCCCAGACAAGTCAAAGTCGGTGATTCCTGGAAGGGCGTTTGTTGTGACCGCCCAAAATGTGAGGAACCCAAACGAGGTGATCACGGGTAAGCTAATCATAAAATCTTACAAAGTTTATACCTTATTAGATACTGGTTCTACCCATTCTTTTATCTCTCCCGCTTGTGCTCAACGTTTAAACTTAACTCTGGAGAAGTTAAAACTTGACTTTTCTGTTGAGACTCCGTTAGGAGAAACATTCATTACATCTACTATTTATAAATCTTGATTGATTCAAGTTGGAACCATAACATTACCTGCCAATCTTATTTTGTTGAAAATTCTTGCATTTGATGTAATTTTAGGAATTTATTGGTTAACCACACATCATGCTAAAATTGAATGTTTTCGTAAGGTTGTTAGTTTTCATATTAATAACCAACTTATTATGTGAATTCAAACAACCAAACCATTAAAGTCAATCATTATCATATCAAGCCATAAAGCTATTCATTTATTGGAAAACGGATGTCAAGCTTTCTTAGCCCATGTCACAGACTTGAACAAAAACACGTCAAATTTGAATAATATTTCTGTTGTTAGTAAATTTCCTGACGTATTTCCTGAAGAACTTCCCGGTCTACCCCCAGACCATGAAGTTGAATTCTTTATTGACCATGAGCCTGGTACAAAGCCCATTTCTAAAACCCCATATCGAATGGCTCCTATTGAACTTTAGGAGTTAAAGGTCAAACTACAGGAGTTGTTGGACATCGGTTTTATTCGTCCTAATACATCTCCTTGGGGTGCTCTTATGATATTTGTAAAGAAGAAAGATGGGAGTATACAACTTTTTATTGACTACCGAGAATTGAACCATGTCACCATTAAGAATAGGTATCCGCTACCTCGCATAGATGACTTGTTCGACCAGTTGCAAGGAGCATAATTCTTTTCAAAAATCGATCTTCGTTCTAGATATCATCAGCTAAAGATTAAAACTGAGGATATTCCAAAGACTGCCTTCAGAACTCGGTACGAGCATTATGAATTCTTAGTTATGTCTTTTGGATTGACTAATGCTCTTAATGCTTTCATGGATATGATGAATCATGTATTCAAGGAATATTTAGATCAGTTTGTTGTTATCTTTATTGATGACATACTCATCTATTCCAAAAGCTGTGAAGATCATGAGCGCCATTTGAAGCTTGTACTGCAAAGGCTTTGTGATAAAAATCTATATGCCAAGCTAAAGAAATTCTAGTTCTAGCTTGAGGAAGTAGCATTCCTTGGGCACGTGGTGTTAAAATATGGATTATCTATCGACCTGACGAAGATTGAAGCAATTCAAAGTTGGGAGAAATCGAAGTCGATGACTGAAGTACGTAGTTTTTTGGGCTTAGCTGGTTATTATCGGAGATTCGTGGAAGGATTTTCTCGAATCGCTACTCCGTTAACTCAGCTGACTCATAAAGATACAAAATTCGGTTGAAGTGAAGATTATGAGAAGAGTTTTCAAGAACTCAAAAGAAGACTCATTTCGGCACCTGTTCTAAAAATACCATCTGGTCGGATGGATTTGTTATCTACAGCGATGCTTCAGGCAAAGGGTTAGGATGTGTTCTCATGCAACATGGGAAAGTCATAGCCTATGCCTCGCGATAACTCAAAGAATATGAGAGGAATTGTCTTGCTCATGATTTGGAGTTGGCAGCAGTCGTTTTCGCATTAAAGATCTGGAGACACTACCTGTATGGGGAGAAAATGGAGATCTATACAGACCATAAAAGCCTCAAATATTTCTTCACTCAAAAGGAACTCAACATGCGGTAACGACGTTGGCTCGAGCTGTTGAAAGATTACGATCATACCATCCAATATCATCCTTGAAAAGCAAACGTTGTAGTTGACGCATTGAGTAGAAGATGTTAGTTCTCAGAGGGCACAATAGATCTAGAAGGGGGGGGGGGGTTTAATAGATCCTATTTATTTCAAAATACTTTTCTGGTTTATATTATATTTTTCATAATTAACATATGACAAACATAAGATTCTTTTCAAGCACATCGGAATAAGTAAAAGATCCCCTTCATTGATATATTCATAATCATACATACATTATTCATAGAGTAAGTTTAGTTATAAGTAGTTAAAACATACATAGCAGTTATAGCAGTAATAGTACATAATGTAAATGACATAATATAAAAGACAAAAGGGGTTTTAAGTGGTTCAGAGACTCAAGCTCCTAATCCACTCTTCTGCTTTCGACTAGCAGGATTTCCACTAAGGAAGTGCAGCACCCTAAATTACTAAGATTCCTTCAAGGCCATCAGCCTTGGGACATTAGTTTACTAAGTACTCTTCAAGGCCAGCAGCCTTGGAACTTTGTCTAGTCCTCCGGACAAGGACCCTTTTAGCCCTGCTTCATTTAGTCCCTCTAGACAAGGACCCTTCTGGCCCTGCTTCATTTAGTCCCTCTGGACAAGGACCCTTCTGGCCCTACTTCATTTAGTCCCTCTGGACAAGGACCCCTCAAGCCCTGGCTTTGTTGAGTTATTTATTTGTTGTTGTTGGAGTCGGTGCTGAGCCACTAAGATGTCTTCATGCTCTGAACATCTTCTATACTTAGCAGCTTGGCTTGATCGTCCTTGAAGTACAGTTGAGTATTTCATGATGCTCAGCTTCTTTGGTTACTCAACCAATTCGGATGACCCCTTGTTGAACTGCCTTAAAGATCATTCTCCTTGGTACTTGTTGACTGCACACGAGAGGCTTTGAAGTTGACTGTAGGCTCTTCTATTAGGTACTTAGAAGCTTTCTCATGCTTGACACCAAGATGGCTTTTGCGATCTCCCTTTTACTATTTGATGTGTTCTCATGATGGACTTGCTAAGATGACTGTAGACTTTTCTCTATTGTACTTTGAGTCTTCCCATGATGGACATCAAGATGTCATGATGCTCTTCTTTCTCTCGGCAGTTCTGAACACTCTTCATGTAGTAGAACTCTCACTTCTACATAGTAGAACTCACACTTCTACTTCTTTCTTTATCTGACTTCTGAGTGTTCTTGGTGGATCGTAGAGTGAGCCTTCAGACTCACTGTTTCAAATGGTTTAGATCAGTCCACCTTCTTTCCAAACCTGGCAACTCCAGCAGCCTTTGATCTTTGAAGCTCTTCCTCATTTATATTCCTTCCCAATCCTTCCGTTGGAAAGTAGCCGTTGAAGGCTATTTAATTATCTTCACAGATCTCAAGTTGCTTAATGTAGACTACTTGATGTGACTTCTCATACTTTTTCTGACGCTGTAGTCTACTGTTTCACCTACCCTGTCAGATGTATCACTTTAATGTCTTGGACAGTTTGAAGACTTTATTACCTCTTTCTGATTTCTCGGTCAGAGGTTGTCCTATTTCATCGATGCTCTCAATGCACGTCTTCAAGGACTTGATCGTAGTGTCTTGTTGAGTGTTGCTCATTGACTGGTTGAGTTAACACTACGATCTTGAAGAGTGTTGATTGGATCTTCATTGTAGAACACCTCTTCCTTGTATTATACAGTGCTTCAATACTTCTGTTTGCTTTGACTGTTCTCAGAGACTGATGGCCTAATTCCTTGCTCTGGTCCCCTTCTGAATATCAAGACACCTCATATTTGTGGCGCATCCAGCTTGCTTTCTCCTTGAGATCTTCCGCTCACTTATCATCAATGAACTGACCCAACACATAATCACTTTAGCCTTGCTCTTAAGAAGCTGAGCAGTATCTCAGTTCACCTTTCATCAGTTCCTTCTCTATTTGGGAAACACTACGATCTTGGTTGTTTCCAAGATCGTTGTATTATGTTCACTTGATAGCTACTGCATATGCTGACTTTCCTTAGTCAGTTTCTAAAGTCTTCTTTGGATCTCCTTGTGGAAGACTTCATCACGAATGGCCTTACACCCCAATCTTGATGCTGATTGGGTTGGTGTTGAGATCTTCTGTTAGCCTGCTTGCCATTCGTTGAGTGCTCTCTGGTTTCCTTGGATGTAGCTTGCAGCTTGAACCAGAAGCTTCATTCCTTTGGATATTCTGGGAGTGCTTCATTTGTTGAGAACCGTATATGCACTACGATTCATCCTTGGCATTGTGAACACTTCGGTTGAGGTCATAGTTCTACACTCTATGATTCAGCTTCGGCTGGTGCTGTGACGCCCCCAAATCCAGGTACTTGAAACCCGAACTCGGTGCTTCACGATATCATTTCTATGAGCAGAATAATACTAATAATAATAACAATAATATAGATTTTCAAACTTAATTTACATATTATCAGAGTTTAGTTCGCAAGTACGAAACCTTTAAACATTCTTTACATGATCATAATAATAATATTTATTATCCTTATCATAAAGTCAGATTATTACATAGAATAGCTTAAACATTTAGTCAGCAACTTTCCCTTTCCCCTTGTTCTTGGCAGATCCTTCAGTTTGTTCACACTTAGCTGAAAACATTTAAAATAAAGCAAGAATGAGCATTCAAGTGCCCAGCAAGTAATAGCAACAATGATAGTTAACTGAAAGGATTAAATGTTTTCTTTGAAATATACTTCTACAACGGATCAACAGTTGTGAAGTAAGCTGAACCAATAAACAACAACATGTCATTTTGATTTCAAATTTTTGAAACTACGTACAGACTATAAATGATGATCAGTTGACAGAATATGAACATTGTTTTATATTTTTGAAAAGGTTTACACAGAACTTCATCTGTAAACCGTCATTACTTACGGGCACGGGGGTGATCAGCCCGTTATGCCTTGTATTGATCAATACTACATTGCTAGAACGATATTATCGTTCATCCTTTGTCCGCCGTAGTGCATAAAAATTTCCCATGATTGGGATGTTCATAACAGTATTGAATCCATACCAAAACAATTCAGTTGGATAAGTTTTATCTTTAATAACAACTTTAAATATATGTCTAGCTGGATCAAATAGCGTAGACGACTTTTATTTCAAGGTATACATACTAAGCAACTATAAGTATGTATCAACATGTGATAAAATATAATGATTATCCAAGTGGGGACACTTGTATAACCATGTTATAGAAATTAACGAACAGAATAAATAACTCGATCAATATTAACAGGATAAAGGAAATTGTACAATAATTATTGCTTAATAGCTTGCTTATACAGAATCATTTCATAAGTATATACAAAGGTTGAAATATTTGAACAGTTCAGATATTATCTTACGCATGTCCTTAGCATAAATTAAATGCAAAGGGTTAGATACTTGCCTTGTCTGCTGCTTACACAACTTAGATATATCTTTTCTATCAAGTCCTATCATTAAATAGATCATTGTCTGATTAGAATAATATATCATATCATATAATACTGCTTATTGCAGTCAGCACATTCCTAATCACATTGTCACATAACTTTAACACCATTGAATCACAAATAATTCACTTATCAAGTCAATCTATCTAAGTCCAGATCAATTTCTGAAACATGTCGGTCTACCGACAACTTTATCGGGTAATATCGAGTCTAAGACTCTATACAGTTATACAATATCCACTTAGATATCTTAAACAACCGTTAATAACATTTTTCATGACCTTATAATAATTATAAAATAATTATTACCATTTACCATAATTTTTGAAATATCAGAATCATTGTTAAATGATTTAAATATCAAACAATTCTATTATCATTAATATTTAATTAATATTAAACTTTTAAGGAAATCATTGCCAAAATATTAAAGTCATTAATAATAACTTAAAATAGTTTTAAAACATTTATATTACCCTTAAATGATTTTTAAAATATTTAAAATCATCATTAAGTAATTACCATTAATATTAATTTATCATTATCCAAATATTAAAAGTTATTAATTACAACTTAAAATATTTTTAATTCACTTATATCCTTTTTAAATGATTTTTAAATGAATAAAACCATTTTTAAACTATTTATTTAATATAATTATTAAATAAATTTAATATCATTAATCATTAAATAAATATCATTAATATTAAATTATTAATGAAATTATCCTTTAAATATTAAAAGTTATAGTTTATAACTTAAAATATCTTTAAATACTTTATTTTCATTTAAAATGATTATTATAATATAAAAATCATTTTTTAATTAAATTATTTAATATAATTATTAAATAACTTTAATATCATTAATAATAATTAATTAATGAAATTTACCTTTAAATATTAAAATTTATATTTTATAACTTAAAATATTTTTAAATACCTTATTCTTATTTAAAGTGATTTTTAATTTAATAAAATTATTTTTAATTCATTTACTTAATTCATTTAATAAATAACTTAATTATTATTAATATTAATTTATTAATGAAAATTATCACATAATATTAAAAGTTATCAAAAATAACTTAAATTATTTTCTTATACCAAAATATAATTTTAAATGATTTTTCAAATATTAAAATCATTTTTAAATAATTTATTTAATATTATAATTAAATAAATTAAATACTTTTAATATTCCAAAAATATTAAATATTTATGAAATATATTTAAAATAATTAAAAACTAATTTTGAGAATTTAAAATAATTTTTAATAATTTATTTTGTATTTTTAATAATTAAAAACTATTTTTTTTCAATTTTTTTATTAATTTCCAGAAAAATATAAATTATTTGTCGCTAAAGACCATCTATAGCGACAGAACCGTCGCTATAGGTGTTCTTCATGTTCTTGAGCCTTCGTAGACAGTGAACAAGGTATCGATTTTGACCAAGATTTCCGGTCAGATTTTGAAGTTACCGGGCATGTTATTAGTCAGATATTGTAGTACTAATGCACGACTACACGATCCAGCAACTAACATGACCATATAACCCATAACAAAGCAGATCTGGAGCCACGAACAAGCTGTCAGAGCTGTTCTTCATTTTCTGGGTTACACAGAAATGAAGAACAGTTTGACTGGCTCGTTTTGGGCTTCCACAACTTGCAGACAATGAGACATTTTTGTGATTTAATGGGTGTAGTGTGTAGCCAGCATGTAAGAGAGTATATCTATCCCAAAACATCAACAAAATAACAACACAATCGATAGATCTAGACCAGTCAAACCTCGTCAGACGTCATGATCATGCGTTTTCTTGGTTACCCAGAAAATGCATTTCATGAACGTCCGGCCTAGTTTGACCGCTCACTATGATCTACCTGTTCAATATATTAGTAATATAGTGCAATAATATTGTAGTCCAAACAACAGACTATACCCTAGATACCAAGATCATTACACAAAATCATAATACCGTCAGATCTAAGGCCACGAAGATCTTGCCAGAGGCTTCTGGGTACGTTCTGGGTTTTTCCAGAATTTGAAAGTCATAGTCGGTCAATGAGGTTTGACCACCCATAACTTTCATTCTGAGCATGATCTGAGTTATATGAAAATTCCAGATTACAGAAACCATAACATGCTACAAGATTCAAGCTTTAAACAACTAAAAACTGTAACAGACAAAGATTAAAGAGACCTGACATTTGCTTGTCAGACAACAATAAAAATTTTCTAGATTTTTTTAAAAAATGTAAACTCGAGCACTTTGATGTTATGGATTTGATAAATACTAACCCAGATCATCATAATAACTTATAAACAACATATCCTAACACATAAATACAGGATCTAACAACAGATTTTTAGACAGAAATTGAGATAGGGTTTTATACCTTTCTTGGTTTGGTTTTTGATTTTGTGTTGCTGATTTGGTTATTGCGTTAGTGGGGCTTGATAATGGGTCTATAAAGCTTAACAAATTCGTTGGTTCTAGTGAGAGAGAGTCAAGCATGAGAGTTGAACAACTTAGTGTACAAAAAAATGATTTTCTCTCTCCTTAAATCAATTTATAATCCAACAAGATGCATGTATGGCTGATCTAGAACCCTTGTGCTGTCAATTTGTGTCTCATTTGTCAAATAAGTTGGTCACCCACCCAACCTATTGTCAAAACCTAGTTTGTAGCTTCAATTAATGCATAAAGGGCAATTTGGTCATTTAATAAATCCTTTTTAATGGCATTTTAGCAACTTACCAAACCCTTATGGTTTGACTCTTAGGGTTTAACCCTAAGGTTTAGCATATAACAAAAATAAAATTTAGCAACTAAGTTTTGTAAAATTATAAAATTATAAACTAAAATTTTAGGTTCTAAAAATTCCAAAAATTAGAATTTCTAAATTAGTTTAGATTTCCTAATCACATATACTTAAAAATTAGGTTTAAGGATTTACTAATTTTAATTAAGATCAATAATTAGCAACTAAGGCACCAATTTGGTAATTAGAGTTAATAATTTACTAATTAGGATTAACCATTTAATAATTAGGTTTAAAAACTTGTAATTAGGGTTTCTAATTACATTAATCATGATCATTAGAGTTTAATGTTTGCTAAATAGCATTAAACATCTTAATTTAGCAATTAGGGTTTCTCAATTAGGATTCCTAATTATCGGTTAGGGTTTTAAATTAGGGTTTTGCGACAATAATTAGAGTTTTAATTCATACGGTCTTAAATCACTAATTAAGTTTATTTAATAAGTGATATAAAACATATTATACCTGTCATTAATCAATGTAACACAATTCTTTTTAGATCAAACCTTCGGTTTAAATTTCTGAATTAGGGTTTAATAGAAATTCAGATATAATTAGGGTTTTAATTTAATAATAAGGGTTTCGTAATTAGCATACCATGAAATAATACATAACATATAGCATGTAACACAAATATTTAATAAATCTTAAATTTCTCATTTAAATTAATAAATAAAGTTAAATCAATTAATGCTAGGGTTTGGTCAATATACCATAATTGACCAACCATCAATAGTACAATTTTTACAGTACATATTTATAGCACTGAAAAATCAAAATATAATTAACATTATATTATTATTCTCATACCTTGACAATAATCCAAAATTAAGGTTTGGATTCCATATCTGATTTATTCTTTCTATTTAACCTTAATAATTAAGGTAAAATTTACTTAATAACCTGAACAAAATTCATATAATGAAATAATCATTATAATTATTCTAAAATCATTTTATATATTATTTAAATATTATATACTTATACTTTCATAGAAAATAATTAATAAAACATTCTCAATAAGGAATTAATTATTATTAAAAATATACTTTTTAATAATCGATCATTCTAAATTAAATTTACTTGTAAATAATCATGTAATAAATATATTTCTATTTACCACATAAATACATATACTCATTATCTTGTACAAATCCTCATCCTTAAATAAAAAAAAATTATACGCAAAATTTATGATTTATTTGTATCTAAAATATCAGGTTGTCACATTCACCCTCCCTTATAAAGATTCCGTCCCCGGAATCACCACTTTAAAACCTATACCTACCAGGGTACATGACATTCATAATCGTTGCAAGTAGATTTTAATCACTTTGATCAGACTGATCTTTAAATTTTTATTAAACGCTTGTCTTTCTGATTATACGAAAATTTGATTTCTAAAGAAACTCAAATTCCTCCCTCAAAATTTCCTTATAAAATAATTTACTATAAATAGGAAAATCATATATAAGAAAAATAAAAATTATAAGAAAAGTACCTGGAGTTCCACTGCCAGCTGCCACCGTATCTTGGACTGTCATGTTGAAGACTCGTGCGGTATATTTCGTCGGCTTGCTGGATGAAGTTCGTCCTGTGATTATCAAAGTTCCGCCGCTTTTCCCCATGTTCACACCTGTTGCCTCCGCTTTCCTTTTCGGACAGCCTTTCACCTTATGCTCCTTTGATCCGCACAGAAAACACCCACCAATTGTCTTAGAATTGGGGCAGTTGGGAGAAATATGGCCCTCCTGCCCGCACTTGAAACATGCAAATTTTCCCTTCAGACATTCTCCTAAGTGATTTTTCCTACAATTCCCACATTGCACCAACGGCTTCTTATTTTACTTGCACCCCACCAAAGTTGTTCACCTTCCTCTTATCCCTCCTATTCCCAGTATTTGCTTCCATCTTCCCAGCTCCCTCAACTTTTCCCTTGTTCCTCCTTTCTTTGTTGTAAAGGCTCATAGCCTCACTTCCCTCCTCAGCAATAAGTTCTTTCTCCATGAGTACTGTAAATGTAGGGATTTGCAACACTGCCACCTTGTTGTAGAGCCAGGGTTTTAATCCCAGCTCAAACCTTCTTGTTTTTCTAGCCTCCGTATCGACTTGATGCGGGGCGAACCTAGCCAATTCATTAAATTTTACGGCATATTCCGCAACAGACATATTCTCTTATTTTAATTCCAGAAATTTTACTTCCATTCTAGCCTGCATATTAGATGAAAAATAGTTTTCGAAAAACAGGGTTTTAAATCTTTCCCAAGCAACTACACCTTCCCCAGCCCTTGCCTGATTAGCTTCCCACCAAAAATTTGCTTCACCCTTCATCATATAGGCAGCAAAAACCGTCTTCTGCTCCTCAGCCACCCTAGCTATTACAAACGCCTTTTCTATTTCTTTAACCCATGTTTGGGCTTCTACAGGGTCAGTTGTACCTCTAAATTCGGGAGGTCCTACAGCTTTGAAGTCCTTGAAGTTTGATAAGCGATTGTCCTGTTGGTTCCCAGTGGCTGTCGTTCCTTGTTGCATGGCTTGAGCTATCATATTTGCGAATTGATGCATTGGATCTTGTTCTGGTTGTCCTTCAACGTTGTTGACAGATTCTTCTGCCCTTTGATTACGAGTTTGTCGTCGAGGCGGCATTATCTGGTTAAATAAAACATAATTTAACTTACATTCTAAATCTTATCATATAAGTTTAATATATATTAAACTTGTTTCATTACTCAAACATGAGTCCATTTCATTAATTCAAAATAATTTACATAGCATAGTCCATAATACTATCCCTTTGTGACCACAAGAGTCGAGATTTACAACTTTGATTAACACAAAAGTTGAGAATATTACATTACACAAACATACTAAACATACATATAATATTAAACAAACCTACACCACAGAACCTATAGTACCTATTCACTACGCCTTTTTCTTGATCGAGGATAACTTTTTACTTGATGACCTTCTATCCCACAGATATAACAAACACACTGCTTAGGATTGGGACACTGAGGAGAAAAATGTCCCCCATGTCCGAAATTGTAGCAAACATTTTCCCCTTTCCTGCACACGCCTTCATGCTTCTTGTCACATTTTGTACACTTTTCTATGTGTTTAAAGTTCCCTTAGTTGTTATCAGGATCACGATCATTCATTTTTCTTTTTCCCTTCTGGTTCGGAGCTGCACTTGACTTGTTGCTTTTAGCTCCTATTTGGTCAATTTGGATTTTAAGCTTATCTTGTTCCTCCATTGTTTCAATTAATGCTTTTCGCAGTTGACTATTTAGTAATTTTTCTATTTCCCACAACCGTTCCAAAGAGGAAACCTGGTCCCGCAGATTCTGCACTTCAGTTGATGCTTGGTCAGCTCCAACTTCAGTGTTTGAATCACTGTCGGTTAGTTCCACCATTTCTGGATCTGGTACGACATTCTCCACAATAACCACCTCATCGAGGTTGCTTTCACTTTGAGCCTCTATTTCAGCTATTGGCTTTGATATCGACTTCTTCTTTACGATCTAAGGGTATCCTAATCCTTTTTCACCTGACATCTACACACACAAATTATCCTGATTAGCATAGAATATATACACATAACACATAAAGGTTTTATATAAGTTATCTTTTAATTTGTTTGACGATGAATTTATTCGATTCATCTACCTTTAAACTCTATATGAGTTATTTATATTTTCAACGTTTCCCTCTGTTCTAAGGTTATAGCCTAAGGTCTATCCCACCTAAGGTTTCTAACCCTATAGCTCTTATACCATTCTGTGACGCCCCCAAATCCAGGTACTTGAAACCCAAACTCGGTGCTTCACGATATCATTTCTATGAGCGGAATAATACTAATAATAATAACAATAATATAGATTTTCAAACTTAATTTACATATTATCAGAGTTTAGTTCCCAAGTACGAAACATTTAAACATTCGTTACATGATCATAATAATAATATTTATTATCCTTATCATAAAGTCAGACTATTACATAGAATAGCTTAAACATTTAGTCAGCAACTTTCCCTTTCCCCTTGTTCTTGGCAGATCCTTCAGTTTGTTCACACTTAGCTGAAAACATTTAAAATTAAGCAAGAATGAGCATTCGAGTGCCAACAAGTAATAGCAACAATGATAGTTAACTGAAAGGATTAAATGTTTTCTTTGAAAGATACTTCTACAATGGATCAACAGTTGTGAAGTAAGCTGAACCAATAAACAATAACATGTCATTTTGATTTCAAATTTTTGAAACTACGTACAGACTATAAATGATGATCAGTTGACAGAATATGAACATTGTTTTATATTTTTGAAAAGGTTTACACAGAACTTCATCTGTAAACCGTCATTACTTACGGGCACGGGGGTGATCAGCCCGTTATGCCTTGTATTGATCAATACTACATTGCTAGAACGATATTATCGTTCATCCTTTGTCCGCCGTAGTGCATAAAAATTTCCCATGATTGGGATGTTCATAACAGTATTGAATCCATACCAAAACAATTCAGTTGGATAAGTTTTATCTTTAATAACAACTTTAAATATATGTCTAGCTGGATCAAATAGCGTAGACGACTTTTATTTCAAGGTATACATACTAAGCAACTATAAGTATGTATCAACATGTGATAAAATATAATGATTATCCAAGTGGGGACACTTGTATAACCATGTTATAGAAATTAACGAACAGAATAAATAACTCGATCAATATTAACAGGATAAAGGAAATTGTACAATAATTATTGCTTAATAGCTTGCTTATACAGAATCATTTCATAAGTATATACAAAGGTTGAAATATTTGAACAGTTCAGATATTATCTTACGCATGTCCTTAGCATAAATTAAATGCAAAGGGTTAGATACTTGCCTTGTCTGCTGCTTACACAACTTAGATATATCTTTTCTATCAAGTCCTATCATTAAATAGATCATTGTCTGATTAGAATAATATATCATATCATATAATACTGCTTATTGCAGTCAGCACATTCCTAATCACATTGTCACATAACTTTAACACCATTGAATCACAAATAATTCACTTATCAAGTCAATCTATCTAAGTCCAGATCAATTTCTGAAATATGTCGGTCTACCGACAACTTTATCGGGTAATATCGAGTCTAAGAATCTATACAGTTATACAATATCCACTTAGATATCTTAAACAACCGTTAATAACATTTTTCATGACCTTATAATAATTATAAAATAATTATTACCATTTACCATAATTTTTGAAATATCAGAATCATTGTTAAATGATTTAAATATCAAACAATTCTATTATCATTAATATTTAATTAATATTAAACTTTTAAGGAAATCATTGCCAAAATATTAAAGTCATTAATAATATCTTAAAATAGTTTTAAAACATTTATATTACCCTTAAATGATTTTTAAAATATTTAAAATCATCATTAAGTAATTACCATTAATATTAATTTATCATTATCGAAATATTAAAAGTTATTAATTACAACTTAAAATATTTTTAATTCACTTATATCCTTTTTAAATGATTTTTAAATGAATAAAACCATTTTTAAACTATTTATTTAATATAATTATTAAATAAATTTAATATCATTAATCATTAAATAAATATCATTAATATTAAATTATTAATGAAATTATCCTTTAAATATTAAAAGTTATAGTTTATAACTTAAAATATCTTTAAATACTTTATTTTCATTTAAAATGATTATTATAATATAAAAATCATTTTTTAATTAAATTATTAAATATAATTATTCAATAACTTTAATATCATTAATAATAATTAATTAATGAAATTTACCTTTAAATATTAAAAGTTATATTTTATAACTTAAAATATTTTTAAATACCTTATTCTTATTTAAAATGATTTTTAATTTAATAAAATCATTTTTAATTCATTTACTTAATTCATTTAATAAATAACTTAATTATCATTAATATTAATTTATTAATGAAAATTATGACATAATATTAAAAGTTATCAAAAATAACTTAAATTATTTTCTTATACCATAATATAATTTTAAAAAAAATTTCAAATATTAAAATCATTTTTAAATAATTTATTTAATATTATAATTAAATAAATTAAATACTTTTACTATTCTAAAAATATTAAATATTTATGAAATATATTTAAAATAATTAAAAAACTAATTTTCAGAATTTAAAATAATTTTTAATAATTTATTTTGTATTTTTAATAATTAAAAACTATTTTTTTCTATTTTTTATTAATTTCCGGAAAAATATAAATTATCTGTCGCTAAAGACCACCTATAGCGACAGAACCGTCGCTATAGGTGTTCTTCATGTTCTTGAACCGTCAGATCTTGATGTTACTGGGCATGTTATTAGTCAGATATTGTAGTACTAATGCACGACTACACGATCCAACAACTAACATGACCATATAACCCATAACAAAGCAGATCTGGAGCCACGAACAAGCTGTCAGAGCTGTTCTTCATTTTCTGGGTTACCCAGAAATGAAGAACAGTTTGACTGGCTCGTTTTGTTCTTCCACAACTTGCAGATAGTGAGACATTTTTGTGATTTAATGGGTGTAGTGTGTAGCCAGCATGTAAGAGAGTATATCTATCCCAAAACATCAACAAAATAACAACACAATCGACAGATCTAGACCGGTAAAACCTCGTCAGACGTCATGATCATGCGTTTTCTGGGTTACCCAGAAAATGCATTTCATGAACGTCCGGCCTAGTTTGACCGCTCACTGAGATCTACCTGTTCAATATATTAGTAATATAGTGCAATAATATTGTAGTCCAAACAACAGACTATACCCTAGACACCAAGATCATTACACAAAATCATAATACCGTCAGATCTAAGGCCACGAAGATCTTGCCAGAGGCTTCTTGGTACGTTCTGGGTTTTTCTAGAATTTGAAAGTCATGGTCGGTCAATGAGGTTTGACCACCCATAACTTTCATTCTGAGCATGATCTGAGTTATATGAAAATTCCAGATTACAGAAACCATAACAGGCTACAAGATTCAAGCTTTGAACAACTAAAAACTGTAACAGACAAAGATTAAAGAGACCTGACATTTGCTTGTCAGACAACAATAAAAATTTTCCAGATTTTTTTAAAAAATGCAAATTCGAGCACTTTGATGTTATGGATTTGATAAATACCAACCCAGATCATCATAATAACTTATAAACAACATATCCTAACACATAAATACAGGATCTAACAACAGATTTTTAGACAGAAATTGAGATAGGGTTTAATACCTTTCTTGGTTTGGTTTCTGATTTTGTGTTGCTGATTTGGTTATTGCGTTAGTGGGGCTTGATAATGGGTCTATAAAGCTTAGCAAATTCGTTGGTTCTAGTGAGAGAGAGTCAAGCATGAGAGTTGAACAAGTTAGTGTACAAAAAAATAATTTTCTCTCCCCTTAAATCAATTTATAATCCAACAAAATGCATGTATGGCTGATCTAGAACCCTTGTGCTGTCAATTTATGTCTCATTTGTCAAATAAGTTGGTCACCCACCCAACCTATTGTCAAAACCTAGTTTGTAGCTTCAATTAATGCATAAAGGGCAATTTGGTCATTTAATAAATCCTTTTTAATGGCATTTTAGCAACTTACCAAACCCTTAGGGTTTGACCCTTAGGGTTTAACCCTAAGGTTTAGCATATAACAAAAATAAAATTTAGCAACTAAGTTTTGTAAAATTATAAAATTATAAACTAAAATTTTAGGTTCTAAAAATTCCAAAAATTAGAATTTCTAAATTAGTTTAGATTTCCTAATCACATGTACTTAAAAATTAGGTTTAAGGATTTACTAATTTTAATTAAGATCAATAATTAGCAACTAAGGCACCAATTTGGTAATTAGAGTTAATAATTTACTAATTAGGATTAACCATTTAATAATTAGGTTTAAAAACTTGTAATTAGGGTTTCTAATTACATTAATCATGATCATTAGAGTTTAATGTTTGCTAAATAGCATTAAACATCTTAATTTAGCAATTAGGGTTTCTCAATTAGGATTCCTAATTATCGGTTAGGGTTTTAAATTAGGGTTTTGCGACAATAATTAGAGTTTTAATTCATACGGTCTTAAATCACTAATTAAGTTTATTTAATAAGTGATATAAAACATATTATACCTGTCATTAATCAATGTAACACAATTCTTGACAGATCAAACCTTCGGTTTAAATTTCTGAATTAGGGTTTAATAGAAATTCTGATATAATTAGGGTTTTAATTTAATAATAAGGGTTTCCTAATTAGTATACCATGAAATAATACATAACATATAGCATATAACACAAATATTTAATAAATCTTAAATTTCTCATTTAAATTGATAAATAAAGTTAAATCAATTAATGCTAGGGTTTGGTCAATATACCATAATTGACCAACCATCAACAGTACAATTTTTACAGTACATATTTATAGCACTAAAAAATCAAAATATAATTAATATTATATTATTATTCTCATACCTTGATAATAATCCAAAATTAAGGTTTGGATTCCATATCTGATTTATTCTTTCTATTTAACCTTAATAATTAAGGTAAAATTTACTTAATAACCTGAACAAAAATCATATAATGAAATAATCATTATAATTATTCTAAAATCATTTTATATATTATTTAAATAATATATACTTATACTTTCATAGAAAATAATTAATAAAAGATTCTCAATAAGGAATTAATTATTATTAAAAATATACTTTTTAATAATCGATCATTCTAAATTAAATTTACTTGTAAATAATCTTGTAATAAATATATTTTTATTTACCACATAAATACATATACTCATTATCTTGTACAAATCCTCATCCTTAAATAAAAAAAAATTATACGCAAAATTTATGATTTATTTGTATCTAAAATATCAGGTTGTCACAGGTGCGGACACTACAATCCCGAGATCAGATCTTGACATTCTACGATTTTTGCATTGTGCTTGTTGTCTTCATCTGATCTTGCTTGACTACAATCCCTGCATGTAATTAATAGACTCTACAAAATCAGAGTGTGATCTACGATCCTTGACTTTGCTTTGGCATCAGTAGACTCTACGACTCTGAGTGTAGTCTATATTTCTGTCTTGGCTTCGGCAGATGACCAGTCGGATCGTAGGTAGGCTATCTCTGTGATTCTGAACATGACTTCCTCAGCACACTATGATCCCGAGGAAGCTCTACTCGATACACTACGATCCTTCTTCTTTTCTCCTGGCAGTCTACAAACTCTGAGATCTACTATCTTGCATACTCCTATTCTGCCTCGATAGCTCTTAAGTTAACCTTGACTCACCTGGCAGACTACGACTTCTGGTGTAGTGCTCGACGATCAGACTAGCCTATCTATTACATCATACAATCAACCTAACAAGCTTGATCTTTCTATCTTTATAGTCCTTGTACATCTTTTCTTTTTAAGGACTTTATAAAGCTGTCTTTCTTATGTAGGATTAACCTCACATATTTGATCAATTCATTCTAAGTCCTTGTACACATAATTCTATTATCTATCAAAGGACTTTACGGCTTGTCTTAATGCAAACATACTTGAATATTATTCATTCATATATATATATATATATATATATATATATATATATATATATATATATATATATATATATATATATATATATATCATAATCAAATCATATATAAATAGGAATAACATTCACATGCTTATTCCTGACAGAAGATCATATGCGGGTACAAGTGCAATGTTGTTAACACAAAGGTCCATTTTGTATGACTTGCAAAGGATGGAGATAGAGGTAAAGGCTCCAAGTACCCACGTGATGATATCAAGCATACAAGTAGAACCAACTTTAATCGATAAAGTTAAAGTTGCTCAAGCTGCGGACATGGAGCTAATGCGTATGAAGAAGAAAGTGCAAGAAGGTGCTATTCCAGAAGCAAGAATTGATGAAGAAGGAATACTTCGAGTCAACTCCAGAATTTGTAATCCTAACGATTCTGACTTGAAGCATAGAATCATGATGGAGGCACACAACACACCATTTGTAATCCATCATGGGAGTACCAAAATGTAACATAATGTTCGACATACATTTTGGTGGAGCAATATAAAAAGAGAGATTGCGGAGTTTATCTCGAGGTGTTTAACTTATCAACGTGTAAAGGCGAAGCATCAAGTGCCAAAGGGTTCATTGCAACCACTTGAGATTCTAAAATGGAAGTGGGAACACATTACTATAGATTTCGTTACAGGTCTTCTCAAGGTTTCTCAAGGCATAGATACGATTTGGGTTATTGTTGATAGATTAACCAAGTCTGCACATTTCTTGCCTATACGGGGAGACTTATTCCCTTGAACGTCTTGCTAGTATATACATGAATAAGATTGTGAGATTGCATGGCATGCCAATATCTATAGGTTCGGATCGTGACCCAAGATTCACTTCACGATTTTGGGTTAGCTTATAGAAAGCTATGGGCACGGATTTACGATTCAGTTCAGCATACCATCCTCAAACAGACAAGCAATCAGAGAGGACTATTCAAACTCTTGAAGATCTATTAAGACTTTGTGTCCTGGATTTCAAAGGGAGTTGGGATAAGTACCTACCATTGGTGGAATTCACCTACAACAACAGTTATTAAGCAAGTATAGGCATGGCTCCATTCGAGGCGTTGTATGGATGAAAGAGTCATTCTCTAGTATGTTGGGACGAGGTGGGAGAAGCAACGTTGTTGGGACCAGAATTAGTACGCATGACTACAGAAAAGATCCAAATGATTCAGCAACGTATTCAAACCTCACAAGATCAACAAAAGAGTTATGTTGATCTTCATTGAAAGGATGTGGAATTTAATATTGGAGATCATGTACTGTTACGTATTGCTCCATGGAAGGGAGTTACAAGATTTGGGAAGAGAGGAAAGCTCAATCTACGATTTGTTGGTCCATTTGAGATTCTTGACCGAATAGGAAATATGGCCTATAGACTCGCATTATCTCCAAGTATGTCTCGTGTTCATAATATTTTCACATATCTATGCGTCGTAAATATATGAAAGACCCGAACCATATTATTACGTTAGTACCAGACGAGATAGCCAAAGATTAAACGTACGAAGAGGTACTTGTTAAGATCTTGAATAGGAAAGAGCATGTCCTACGCAGCAAGGTTATACCACAAGTTAAGGTTTTGTGGAGGAACCATGCTATTGATGAAATCACCTGGGAGTTGGAATCGAAAATGAAAGCAAGGTACCCTTACCTTTTTAAAACACCAGGTATACGTCAATTTCGAGGATGAAATTCCATAAGGAGGAGAGGTTGTAAGACCCCAACTTATTATGAATAAAATCGAATTTCCTCTATTTATTATTGTGAATAATAAATTGATAAAGTGATATAATACTTTGGTTATGGGAGAAATATGCAAATTTAGCAAAATAAGCAAGTGGTTATAAAATAATCATTGTTGTCGGGAAATATTAGTTTGGTCGTGAAATATTCTTTTTGTCAGATATATTCGTACGACGGCGCAGTCAATTGTGGGCCCCATACCTAAATAAATGTCGGATGAAGAAAATGGCAAAGTTTGAGTTTTTATAAACAACGGCGTAATTATTACCGTTAACACTATTGGATTACCTGGTGGTTAAAATACAGTAATACACGTGGTTGCACAGTAGCACACGGTATTGCACAGTATTGTTGAATTATTGATTCTTACGTAAAAAGGCACTACTCAATAATTGCTGTTCAATATTTTATTTTATTGATTCAATAATTGCTGCATTGATATTTTATATTACTGTTGTTTCAATAATTATCACTGCACAATATTTCCCATTATCAGATCAATAATTCATATTATTTGAATAATATTATATGATAGCATTATTGGCAATGTCTAGAATGTTCTGTCAAAGAGAGGTTTGGTCACCTAATTGTGTGCCAGTAAGGAGAAATTCTTATTGGAAAGCCCCCTCTTTCCTGGGAACGACCTGGTTATCATAATTGTGATTCTGTAAAATTATCTATGAATAATTAATTATTGATTTATATGATAAAAAAATATTTATTTGATGCGGATATAAATGATGGATTTATTTATTTTATGTGGTTATAAATGAAGGAATTAATGCTGAGGTTTTTTATCAGTATTTTATTGGAATGGAGGTATTAAAAATCATCCGTTTGTGGATTTCGGATATTTTCTGTTTGGAATTTGAAAAAACTCAAAGCTACAAAGTTGTAGAGAATTTGATTTTGCGTGGAATGGACATAAAATTAGTGTTTTTTCTAATAAACGGGCTATTTTCTATGAATTACTGAAGTTTCAAAAAATAAAATAATTTTTATTAAAATTGGGTGGGACCCACTTTTGTTAAAACTGTGTGGGCTGCTGGGAATTTTCAGATTTGGCATGTTTGAATTTGTTTTCCAAGGTGTGCGTAGAAATTTGTTTAAAATAATAATATTTTATTATTTTAGTATCCTATGGCGTTCTATCATTTTCTTATAAAGAAACGCTTAGGTTAGAAATGAAAATCACATCAGAAATAAATTTTCTTTCTCTCTATATTATCGAGCGTATTTTTGTGAGTATTTTGATACTTTGAGAGTTGTTATTCAGTGCAAGTTCTGTCAGCACTATATCCGAAATTCAGTCAGAAGTACGGTTATTTTGAGATAAGGGATGTTATTTTCTTCCTAAATGATGTTATTCTTTCAATATCATTATACTGAAATATTGGTATGAATTTTAGTGTGGAATTTCTACCTTTTTGTGTCAGGGTTACTATTCACTTATACAACACTATTCACTTATACGGCACTATTCACGAATACGACACTATTCACCGAATAATGAAATTTTCTTCTTTTTGTCCAAGATGTCTATTATGATTACTATCTTTGATTGTATCCATGATTTGATCTTTAATTTTGAATTCTGCTTCAAAATTTGTTATTATGGAGTATTATTGAACTTGGATAAACTGTAATACGAATCTCTAATATTTGTTCTTTTATCTCACTGGATTCATTTTCTTTAAGATATTTTTCATCATCCTCAATCCTAAATGATGATATAACTGAATATATTTGGCCTGTAGTGCAAAGATGAATGATTACCTAATGAATATCTTTGGCCCGTAGTGAAAAGATGAACAGGTGTTGAGATGAACATGACTAATTGGTGATACAAATGAATAACTTTGGCATGTGGTGCAAAGATGAATATTTGATTCAAGATGTATATTGATTGATGTTACAGAGATAAAATATTGATGATGGACTTTTAAATCTTAGAAGATGGTAGAATTCATTCTCTACTTGACTCTTCTAATGGATTGTTGTTTCCGCTGCAGTTGTTGATCTAAAACTTGTTGTCTATTATATTTTATCAGATTTTTCACTGTTGAAGACTAATGATAAATTGTTGTATATTATCTTAGTCATAATATTCTTTACTAGGCTAGTTGAGCTCACCCTTTTCCTTTTTGTTCCATTTTTCTTCTCAGGAGGTGAGAACATAACAGGAACTAGCCGGGGTATGGAGTGATGGTTCAGGATAGTTGTATTAGTAGTCTTAACTATTTTGTAAAACAGTGTATCAATAATTGTAATGAGGACTCCTTTTGAGTTTGTATACTCTCTATTAGACAATAGTTGTATCCAAACTCACAGTATATTTGTTGTCGTATTTTGCACGATAATTGTATTACTGAAGTTGTATCTGTTTCTATACCATGTATTTGGTGACTAAGAATGGGTGATGTATACCTATTTTGGGGGCGTCACAGATGACAATGATATAAGAATTCAATTAAATGAAAGTAAAGGATAAATTTTTAAAATTTATAATTTAATTTATCCGGAATTCAATAATGTCCAAATCTTCAACATGATATTGCTTTGTGAAATAAAATTCAAGAATAATATTATATCAAAAATGATTTGGACCGAAAAGAAATCATTTTTTGTCATGAATAGTACCCCGGGTGAATAGTAACTGAGTGAATAGTACCCGTGAATAGTAACTTTAGGAATAGTAAACCCGTGAGTAGTTCTCCGACATAAAAAAGTTAAAACTTATCAAGAATGCTCAGAATAATATTTACATGAAAAGATATTGGATGAAGCGCAAATATCAAGGATATTCTACTAATTTCATGGAGTATAGAAGCCAAAACTTTAACAAAATTAGTATAGAATTAGAAATCTGAAACGAAATAATATTACTTACATACTACATAGTATGGAAGAAAATATTATTTTATACGAACATTGAACAAAAATAATATTCCTTACCTTGAAAAGTAGAGTATTCCAACTAGTATAGCAGGGATATTTTTGAAGAAAACTTTCACTATTTTCTACTCTCAAAATTTCTTAAAACTCTAAAGAAATACGCTCAATATAATAGAAGAACAATTCTCTGATTCTGGTGTGATTTTTGATTCTATCTACGCATCTTATTTATAGGAGAATGGAAGGATACTATTTAAATTTAGAAAATCACGTGTGCACAGTGACAACAATTCACGGGCGCCGGCTGAAGGAAAATTTTATTTTCTGATTTACTATACAAACACTATACAAACACTGTGCATAATAAAATATAATATATTCTACTTTCATAAAAAAATAAAACTTTAAAAAACAAAACATCATTATCACCGTATTAACCCGTGAATCCTCCACCATTTTCATTAATCCACCAATATGTGGGCCCCACCTGACCCACTCTTGGCCCCCACTATTATTATAATATATATATATATATATATATATATATATATATATATATATATATAAACCTAAAAACATTCTACTGATTATTTTGAAAAATTGGTAAATGGGGGTCCAAATAATAAGCCAATTTACAACAAATACTTCATAAAAATCCCTTCAATATTTTTAACAACCTTTATTCATATTATTATAACTCGAAATATTAACAACCAGATCGTTCCCAAGAAAGAGGGGTCTTTTCGATTAGGATTTCTCCCTATTGGCGTGCAATTAGGTGACCAAACCCCTTTCATCGATAGAACTTTCTAGATTGTTAAGTATGCATATAATAATTAGAAAATTTTGTCATCTCAATTATTGATTTAATAATATATAAAATATTAACAATAATTGAATCAAATAATGTGAGATACTATACAGTAATTACTGTAGCAATAATTGAACAAAATTGAGTGACTTCTCACGTAAGCATCAATAATCAATATCGTGTGCTACTATGCAAACACGCGTATTACTGTACTTTTAACACCGGTTTCTTCAATAGTTAACGGTAAAACTTTCGCCGTTATTTTTATAAAAAGATATTTTTGTCATTTTCTCAATCCGATAATAATTACGTTGTGGGGTCCACCAATGATTGTGCCGTCGTACGAATATTCCTTGTTAAAAGGAATATTACCCGACCAATCGAATATAATATAAGAACTTGCGTACTTTGCAAAATTTATAAATATTACCCACAACTATAACATTATATCAAATTCACTCCTTAATATTCAAAAATGATATTTATAGAAAATTCATCTTTATTCGTAAAGGTTGGGGTCTTACAACCTCCCCTTCTTATGATATTTCGCCCTCAAAATTAGGGTACATACCTGGTATGACAAAGTGGTGAGGATACCTTGATCTCATTTCAGATTCTAACTCCCAGGTCATTTCCTCAACATCGTGGTTTCTCCACAAAACTTTGACTTGACGTATAACCTTGGAGCGTAAAATATGTTCCTTCTTATCCATGATTTTAACAAGAACCTCTTCATATGTTAAATCTTCCGCTATTTCATCCGGTTCCAAGTCAATAATGTGGTTCGGGTCTTCCACATATTTACGTAACATGGATATGTGAAAAGCGTTTATGAACACGAGACATACTTGGCGGTAAGGCGAGTCCATAGGCCTCAATTCCTACTCGGTTAAGGATTTCAAATGGACCAATGAATCGAGGATTGAGCTTTCCTCTCTTTGCAAATCTTGTAACTCCCTTCCATGGAGCAACACGTAACAACACATGTTCTCCAACATTGAATTCTACGTTCTTTCGATGAAGATCAGCATAACTCTTTTGTCGATCTTGTGAGATTTTTATACGTTGTTGGATCATTAGAATCATTTCGGTTGTCATTCGTACCAATTTCGATCCCAACAACGTTGCTTCACCCACCTCATCCCAACATACCGGAGAATGACACTTTCTTTCATACAACGCCTCAAATGGAGCCATGCCGATACTTGCTTGATAACTGTTGTTGTAGGAGAATTCCACTAATGGCAAGAACTTGTCCCAATTTCCCTTGAAGTCAAGGACATAGAGTCTTAATAGATCTTCAAGAGTTTGAATAGTCCTTTCCAACTGCCCGTTCATTTGAGGATGATATGCCGAACTAAATCGTAAATCCGTGCCCATAGCCTTTTACAAACTAACCCAAAATCGTGAAGTGAATCTTAGGTCTCGATCAGAAACTATGGATACTGGCATACCACGCAGTCTTACAATCTCGTTTATGTATATACGAGCAAGACGTTCAAGTGAAAAAGTTTCTCGTATAGGTAAGAAATGAGCAGACTTGATCAATCTATCAACAATGACCCAAATTACATCTATGCCTTGAGAAACCTTGGGAAGACTAGTAACAAAATCAATGGTAATGCGCTCCCACTTCCATTCTAGAATTTCAAGTGGTTGCAATGGACCTTTTGGCACTTGATGCTAACCTTGACTCGTTGACAAGTTAAACACCTTGAGATAAACTCTGTTATCTCTCTCTTCATATTGCTCCCCCAAAATGTATGTTGAATATCACGATACATTTTGGTACTCCCAGAATGGATTATAAACGGTGTGTTATGCACGTCCATCGTGATTTTATACTTTAAATCAGGGTCGTTAGGAATACAAAGTCTGGAGTTGACTCTAAGTATTCCTTCTTCATCGATTCTTACTTCCGAGATCGCACATTCTTGTACTTTCTTCTTCACATGCATCAGCTCTAGATCTGTATCTTGAGCAACTTTAACTTTATCAATTAAAGTCGGCTCAACTCATATATTTGTCATCATGACATTGGTCCCTGGAGTCTTTAAATATTTCTCCATCCTTTGCAAGTCATATAAAATGGGCCTTCGCATTGACAATATCGCACTCAAACCCGCATATGATCTTCTACACATACGTCAGCTATCACGTTCGCTTTTATAGGATTGTATTGAATTGTATGATCATAATCTTTCAAAAGTTCGTGACAACGTCGTTGCTTGATATTGAGTTCCTTTTGAGTGAAGAAATATTTGAGGCTTTTATGATCCGTATAGATCTCCACTTTCTCCCCATATAGGTAATGCCTCCAAATTTTAAGTACGAAGACAACATCTGCCAACTCTAGATCATGAGTAGGATAATTTCTCTCATATTCTTTGAGTTGTCGAGAGGCATAGGCTATGACTTTCCCATATTGCATGAGAACACATCCTAACCCTTTTCCTGAAGCATCACTGTAGATGACAAATCCCTCCGAACCAGATGGTATTGTCAAAATAGGTTTTGACATGAGTCTCCTCTTGAGTTCTTGAAAACTCTTTTCACATTCCTCGTTCCAACCAAATTTTGTATCTTTTTTGAGTCAGCTGAGTTAATGGAGTAGCAATTCGAGAAAATCCTTCCACAAATCTTCGATAATAATCAGCTAAGCTGAGAAAGCTACGTACGTCGGTCATTGACTTAGGTTGCTCCTAGCTTTGAATTGTTTCAATCTTTGTCGGGTCAACAGATATTCCATGATTTGATATCACGTGCCCAAGGAATGCAACTTTCTCAAGACAGAACTCGCATTTCTTCAACTGGGCATAAAGCTTGTTTTCACGAAGCTTTTGGAGTATTAGCCTCGAGTGTTGTTCATGATCTTCACGACGTTTGGAGTAAATGAGGATGTCATCAATAAAGACTTCCACGAAATAATCTAAATATTCCTTGAATACTCGGTTCATCATATCCATGAAGGCCACACAAGCATTAGTCAATCCAAAAGACATGACTAGGAATTCGTAATACCCGTACCGAGTTCTGAAAGTCGTCTTTGGAATTTCATCGGTTTTAATCTTTAATTGGTGATATCCGGAACATAGATCAATCTTTGAAAAGAATTTGGCGCCTTGCAACTAGTCAAACAGGTCATCAATGCGAGGCAACGGGTATCTATTTTTGACAGTGACATGGTTCAACTCCCGATAATCAATACAAAGTCACATACTCCCATATTTATTCTTCACGGATAGAACAGGAGCACCCCAAGGGGACGTACTAGGATGAATAAAACTGATGTCTAATAATTTTTGTAGTTGGGTTTTTAACTCCTGAAGTTCAATAGGAGTCATTCGATATGGGGCTTTGGAAATGGGTTTTGTACCAGGTTCAAGGTCGATACAAAATTTAATTTCACGCTCTGGGGGCAGGCCATGAAGTTCTTCAGGGAATACGTCAGGAAATTTATTAACAATAGAAATATCATTCAAAACTGACGTATTTTTGTTTAAATCCATGACATGAGCTAAGAAAGCTTGACATCCATTTTTCAATAAACGAATAGCTTTATGGCTTGAGATGACAGTGATCGATTTTAATGGGCTGGTCGCTTGAATTCGCATAATAGGTTGGTTAGGAATATGAATGCTAACAACCTTACGAAAATAATCATTTTTTTGCATGATGAGTAAATAACCAATCAATCCCTAGAATTACGTCAAACGCAAGTATTTTTAAGGAAATAAGATCGACAGGTAATGTGAGGGTACCGATTTGAACCAAACAAGACTTATAAACAGTGGATGTAATGATGATTTCTCCCAATGGAGTTTCAAAAGATAAGTCAAAGTCTAATTTCTCCGAAGTCAAATTTAAACGTTGAGCGTAAGTAGCAGAAATAAAAAATTGGGTAGAATCAGTATCAAATAAGGTATATACTTCGCTGGAGTTTATGATAAGATTACACGTGATGAACTCGTTCAGGTTCCTTATTTTCTGGGAGGTCACGACAAACGTTCTCCCTTGCACTATTGGTTTTAACTTCTCTGGGAATACCTTTGGTGCATCCATCCCAGCTGAATTTGGCTTTACTATACGACAAAATTGAGCTAGGTGACCTTCTCTTCCATAAGTGTAACACATTTTGGACTGCTACACAGTTTGGACTGATGTGTCCCTCCCCTATGCATTTGAAACATACGATCGGTGGTTGCTCTCCTTCCTTAACAACGGGTGTTGGTGCTGACGTCTTTCTATCATTGTTGAATCTCCTCTTCTTGAACTGTCCACTTTTATTGTCTTGGCCATGATTACCACCAAAGTGGTTACCATTTCTATCATGTTGATTCCCTCCACGTTTGTTATCACCGCTTCGATGACTGCTACCACTGATATTATCACTTTATCGGCCGCTTTCTCTTAATTGGGTTGACTCGTTATTGCGCTCCAATAACTGAGCCCTATTTACAACATCTGAATACAAACGCAGTTTGTGAGAAATTAGATATTGACGTATATTGGGTTTCAAACCTCTTCGAAACATCCGCATCATTCTCTCCTCATTATCAACCAAGTGGGATGCAAATTGGGATAACTTGACAAACTTATCTTCGTACTGCAACACGATCATATTGTTCTGCTCTAACTTGATGACCTCTACCTCCTTCATGTGACGAATACTTTTGGGAAATTACTTGTCGTTGAATAGTTCTTGGAACTTCTCCCAAGACATCTTCAGTGCGGTATGTTGAGTACGCTTTACCGATTCCCACCAGTAATCTGCCTCTTCTCTCAACATAAAGGTGGCAAAGGGAACCTTTTCCTCCTCAGAGCATCCCAAGACATCAAATATCTTGGTGATCTGCTTTATCCACATCTCCATTTTAAGTGGTTTTGGCTCTCTAATAAACTCCGATGGTCCCAGCTCCTTGAACTGCTTAGCGGTGACCGTCTGAGAGTTGCCAGTGTTTCCACCTGCATTTTAGACAAGAGTCTCTCTTGCCTGATGTTGTACGAATTGCAGAAAGCTACTAAATATTCTATCGTTAGCCATTTGGTCAGTGTTGTTGTTCACCTGAGGATTATTGCCTTCCTGATGAACATTATCCTGGGTGTTGATCTTTGGTGACTCAACGGTCTCCTGTGCTCCATTGCTATTCTCAACATTCTCGAATGTCATTTTCAAATACTTCCACAAAACAAGGGTTAATTGACATGTCATATATTATTCCTATACTCTGACCGACTAATTAAATACCAAATAAACTTAGGTAGGTCATACTAGCGAAGGAATTCCCCATCTCTCCCCTCCTAGTTCTTGTCACACATCTCAGCCAAGGATCATATCCCTAAGCTTTGATACCAACTGTGACACCCCCAACATAGGTATACATCACCCATTCTGAGTCGCCAAATACATGGTACAGAATACAAATACAAACTTAAATACACAACATAAGCTGTGAGTTTCCTTATAAATATTGTTGTATAGACAGTATGCAAACTCAAAATAAGTAATCATTACATTTATTATCATAATATTTCACAGAATAGTGAGGACTACTAATGCAAACATCTGGACCGTCACTCCGTTCCCCGACTAGTCCCAGCTATATTCTCATTTCCTGAATAGAACAATGAAAGCAAAGGGTGAGCTCAATTAGCCGAGTAAGAAATATTATGACTAAGATAATGCAGAAGAAATTATTGTTAGCCTTCAACAATGTTAAACTGATAAAATATAACAAACATCAAGTTTAACTGCAGCGGAACAAGCAATCCATTAGAAGAGTGAAGTAGAGCATGATATCTACTATTTTCTATGATTTAAAATGGTTTTTCATCACTTTTATCGCTGAGACTCGGCTTAATAAATAATCCACATCATTGAATCACCCCTGCACTACGGCCAAGGATATTCTTGTTTTCACTGATGGTCATGATCATGCCAACAACTGTCCATCAATGCACTATGGGCCAATGAGGACTTTTATCACATCATTTGTAACATTACAGTTATGATTATACCGAATAATCCCTAGTCATAATCATACCAAGTCCATCTATGCACTACGGGCCAAAGATGACTTTCATAACAATATAAGCATGAGGATGATGACAATGATATAAGAATTCAATTAAATGAAAGTACAGGATAAATTTTAAAGATTTATAATTTAATTTATCCAGAATTCAATAATGTCTAAATTGTCAACATGAAATTACTTTGTGGAGTAAAATTCAAGAATAATATTATATCAAAAATGATTTGGATCGAAAAGAAATCAATTTTTGTTATGAATAGTACCCCGGTTAAATATTAGCTAAGTGAATAGTACCCGTGAATTGTAACTTCGGGAATAGTAACCCCATGAATAGTACCCCGACATGAAAAAGTTAAAACTTATCAAGAATGCTCAGAATAATATTTCCATGAAAATATATTGGATGAAGCGCAAATATCAAGTATATTCTACTAATTTCATGGAGTATAGAAGCCAAAACATTAACAAAATTAGTATAGAATTCGAAATCTGAAACGAAATAATATTACTTACATACTACAGAGTATGGAAGAAATATTATTTTATACGAACACTGAACAAAAATAATATCCCTTACCTTGAAAAGAAGAGTATTCCAACTGGTATAGCAGGGATATTCTTGAAGAAGACTTTCACTGTTTTCTACTCTCAAAGCTTCTTACAACTCTAAAGAAATACGCTCAATATTATAGAAGAAGAATTCTCTAATTCTGGTGTATTTTCAATTCTAACTAAGCATCCTATTTATAGGAGAATGGAAGGATACTATTTAAATTTATAAAATCACGTGTGCACAATGACAACAATTCACGGGCGCCGGCTGAAGGAATTTTTTTTTTCTGATTTACTATAAAAACACTATGCAGGCACTATGCAAATACTATGCATAATAAAATATAATATATTCTATTTTTCATAAAAACAAAACTTAAAAAAACAAAACATGGCCCCCACTATTATTATAATATATATAAACTAAAAAACTTTCTACCGATTATTTTGAAAATGGGTAAATGGGGGTCCAAATAATAGGCCAGTTTACAACAAATACATCATAAAAATCCCCTTAATATTTTTAACAACCTGTATTCATATTATTATAACTCATAATATTAACAACCAGATCATTCCAATGAAAGAGGGGGCTTTCTAATAAGGATTTCTCCCTATTGGCGCGTAATTAGGTGACCGAACCCCTTTCCTCGATAGACCTTTCTAGACATTGTTAATTATGCATATAATAATTAGAATAACTTGTTATCTCAATTATTGATTTAATAATATATAAAATATTGACAATAATTGAATCAAATAATGTGAGATATTATGCAGCAATTACTATAGTAATAATTGAACAAAATTGAGTGACTTCTCGTGTAAGCATCAATAATCAATACAGTGTACTACTATGAAACCACGCGTATTACTGTACTTTTAACACCGATTATTTCAACAGTTAACGGTAAAACTTTTGCCGTTATTTTTATAAAAAGATATTTTTATCGTTTCTCAATCCGACAATAATTATGTTGTGGGGTCCACCAATGTTTGTGTCGTCGTACGAATATTCCCTGTTAAAACGAATATTACCCGACTAATCGAATATAATATAACAACTTGCGTACTTTGCAAAATTTATAAATATTACCCACAACTATAACATTATATCAAATTCACTACTTAATATTCAAAAATGATATTTATAGAAAATTCATTTTATTCATAATGGTTGGGGTCTTACATTCTTTTCCAGTTATTATCTGTTGGAAAATGATTTATCACATAAAATGCATCTAAACACATAGTAGTGAATATGCATGCTCAAATGACTTGATAAAAAATATTCAACTTAGTAAATGTTAGTATTAAACCATGCTGAACATAATGATGTGAAAATTTTAACTTTTGAGACAGTCAAATTGGTACCTTTTTCAGCTATTTCTTATCCTATTTGAGCACAAGTGAGCAAAAGGTAAAAATGCAAAGTAATCCTAGTCATTAAACTACCCTTATGGATTGATGACTTTGACTTTTTAATGCATATAGTATGTATATGACTGTGGGCAGGTGTGTTACGGAATGGCCACCTAGTCATGCCTATGTGTATGTGGATAATCTTATTTACAGAGGGGACTATGGCAAAAAAATTCCAAAATGTAGGCATTGAATAGTCAAGCATTTTTAACTCTACTGTAGATGTATGCTAAAGTAATGCATGCATGTAGTCATGTAGTCATAAAATGCATTTTGAAAAGAAGGCTCCAGGTTAGAAATTACCACACCCTTTCTAAGGTGATTTGGAGACTTCTGTCCAGATATTATGGATCCGGATCAGCCAAGTAGTTCCCGCAGGACCACTTTTGGTGTACGGAGGAGGGCTTCTGAAGTGCCTCAACCCTGTTCTATTAGACAGCCTCGTCGGTTAGTGGAGGCGGTGATACGTCCAGTCCAGGTTGATGTGCCGGACGTCGAGGACGAGGAAGAGGATGTTCCAGTTGCAGACTTCTCTCTTGCTACACATGATCCCCGTAGGGACCTCCCGAGTATTCAGGTGGCAAACCTAGAGCTTCTGGTTGATTTGAGTCGACACCCCTCGATGTATTTGCGTGCCAAAGAGGTATCAAGTTAGATCTTAATCTTCTTTCTTTCCTATTGATGAGGAGTAAAGGATTTTGATGTTGATCTGTATTTCACGTAGATTCTCAGCTTTACACAGCCTCGAGGGAACTGGTTCAACATTCACTCCATGTACCAGGCTCTGCATCCTGACTATAGAGCGATTATGCATGACAAGGGATTTGGGGCGTTCTTTTCCATCCTTCCCTACCATTGTCCCTGAGGTTACCTCAGGGCATTGTCTGAGCACTGGTTTCACCAAACTCAGTCACTCCATTTGTTGGACTGTGAGGTGATGATGATGTCAATGGATTGGCAGTTTACCACAGGTATGGAGTTTGGAGGGGCATCAGTGCCTTACATGGCGGATATTACCCCTATTGCCGTCAGATCCTTGCAAGGAGTTCCAGATGGGGAGCTCAAGGGCAGGACCATACGTGCAGGTCCTTTGAGCATAGATGCTATGAGTGGGCTATTGAGTGAGCCCATACCAGCTGATGTCAAATTCAGGGATTGCATTCTTCGGCGATTGTTCCTGATGATCATTAGGGGCTGCTTCATAGTAGATAACTCTTCTACGGTGTCGTTCACTTTGATCAGTGCCACGTGACATGTGGACCGTATAGGAGAGTATGATTGGGGTTTCTACACCTTTGATCAGGGGCATGCGTATGCATTCGCAGGGCTTGACCGAGGCTTGGTTAGGATTTTACCCACTTCTGCAGGTGAGTATTTCTCTTGTAATTTCCCATTGTAGGTTAAGAGTGTTTACTGACAGCAGGTGTTTGCCTCTGTGTTGGCAGTTTAGGGCCTATGAGAGGCTTCCATGTTTGTGTCCTGTGAGTGTGTTAGGTTTAGATACCTATCCACAAGGACGGCGATGGCATCAATCCATACTGGCGGAGGTCCCTATAGTTGAGGGTTTTACTCATTGCCACCTATAGCTGGAGTTATTCATAGCTGATGTCATCAAATGGATTCCCTATTTTGGGGATCACTTGGCCATTGGATTTAAGGATGGGTACCCGACTGACGTCGAGCACGTGATATCCACCCGTAGGGTTCCTCTCTTCACTGATGGAGGATGAGAGCTTTATTTAGGAAAGTGTGCTATCAGGAGCACCACATGAGAGATCTGTATGCCGATCTTACCTCTTGTCAGGCGTTATTGGCCTCCTATCACCCGTTATTGATATTCCATTGTTGGGTGTTGACAGTTTTTCACTATCAGAGGGTCCCTGCACTCAGGAGATATTCTAGCATTGATGCTCCCCTCGTACTATTGGAGCCCAGACCCGCGCCACTCAGTTCATGGGGGATATGGTTCCAGGATTCGTGATGATAATGGATTGGCTAGCCTGTGTTTGAGATCCTACTCATTTGACACAGATTAACAGATTGACAGTTTGACCCAGCAACTGGACTGGGTACATTTCTTTATCTGGCATTTGGGCAGAGATCCGGCAGAGGCAGATTCATTTGATCCTTCTAGCTCAGGCGCTGGCCCCTCAGATGACCCATTTGGTTTTGCCGACGCAGATCCTCCTTTGTATAGGCCTGATATCTCTATTGATAGAGATCAGTGACTCAGGAGGACTGACATCAGGTGGACAGGATTTATGATGTAGATATTGACACCATTGTCTTATTCTGATGTGTATTCTCGTTATCTCTTTTGATATGTCTCTGTTAGATATTGGGTGGTTATGCCCCATTCTCGCTATATCTTTTGATAGGCCTCTGTTATTAGTAGGGCGTATGTGCCCCATTTCCCTGTATTTTTAGTTGTACAGAGATGGTTTATGTAGATGATGATATACTTAGGAATGTATGTACAGTTTTTCATTCCCTGTATCATATTGCCATCTATTATTTGTAATGCATGTATCATGTTATGCATATATATGTATATCCAGAGATATTCAGCATTGGCCCCTAGATGGTCTTATGATACAACCCACACAGAGGTCTTCTTCGACAATCAGCCTCATAGATCATACCCCACCATTACTGGTAGCATCACATCTTAGATCATGGTATGATAGTATGTCACCATCAGACAGGGTAATTGTAGATCATCTGTTGCAGCATGCTATGACCCTCTTGATATTTCAGGTTCCCGCATGATTTATGGAGGGCATGCTGGATCACTGGGTACCGGAGAGGCAAGTTTTTCGGTTTGGGACCCAGGAGTTGACTCTGAATCTAGAAGAGTATGCACGTTTGACGATGTTTCCACTTGACAGATCTTGCGTGCATATGGATATTGGGGACATGAGTCGATAGTTCATGACCCTCACCGGCCTGAGGCGTAGGGTTGTGCAGAATGAGATCACATCCAACCACGCGATATCCCAGCATTTTCTGATTGATAGATTTGGCTATGAGGAGAACTACGTTCGGCATTCTGGGGATTTCACTATACCAGAGGACTAGTGGCATTTGGCCAGAGTTGATGCATTTTTGATGTGCATAGTGGCGCATTTGTACATGCCGTGATATATGGATGAGCTGGATATCAGTGTTATCATGGCAGTGAGAGATCTCAGGGAGGATTGTACCATTATTCTGATGATTATGGTGGAGACACTAAGGTCGGCCACATTTTGCAGCACTTACCATGCAGGGGTATTCACAGGAAGTTCGGTCATGTTGTACGTGTGGTTTATGTCACACTTGAGACCGATTGGGACCTTCTACCGACACGAGTACTACTTTACCCATGATATATTCATGTCCTACTCCTTTCAGCTATCGGAGTGTATAGATGTTATGTCTTGGTCGATGTTCATGGCGGATATCAGAGATCCGTTTGGCATTCTATCGTGCACAGGGCTTATCTCACCCTACAGCTTCATTACGCATGCTCCGGGCATGGATTATCTCCTTCTGGCTGGTTTGAAGGGCATGACTACCTACCACCCACTGGTCGTGATGTCGCAGTTTGACCAGTTTCAGGACTTCCATCCTTTTGAGGGGGCGTTAGGTTAGCATTTAGCTTCTCGCCATCAATCAGCAGAGGACCGATCTCGAGTGTATGCATGTTAGGATCAACATGAGATAGCTTGTCTCTCTATTAGCCATCCGGGCTATTCGCCCGAGTATTCTATGTGGATGGAGACAGAGACTTCCTCGGTCGCGACAGTATTCACAGTGTCAAGTAGTGATTTAGATGATGGAGAGCCCATGGAGGACCTTGATTCTCACATCGAGGAGGATCCATCTACTGGGTTTCCAACATCTCCTTTAGATTCTCCTAGTACTAGCACTGTTGTGATCTAGCATTCAGCATAGTACTTTGAGCAGAGTCTTCATCTGATGACCTTTGAGAGAAATCTGGCTAGAACCTTGATGTTGACAGCCCTTGATGGGAGAGACGCAGCTCTGTTAGAGAGAGACGAGTCATTAACTCGTAGAGATGCCGCTATTGTCGAGCGGGATGAGTCCAAATTAGCCAGAGATGTCGTGACAGTTGAGAGGGATAGTGTCATATCTGCCCGGGAAGTAGCCATTACAAATCATAATACAGTGAGTTCCCTTACCACTGGCATGATAACAGAGATGAGCACGTACATTGATTAGCATAGAGTCACCATACAGATGGTTGTAGATCTGCTAGCTTGCGTGGATACCCTTGTATAGGAGACCACAGCTTTACCTCCTTCTGCTGAGAGGGATGCCATGTTGTGCTTGATAGCTCGCATATACACCGATTTGTAGATGGGCTTGTATTTTCCTACACAGACTAGCTTAGCCATTTTGTCATATACAGTTTACATTGTGTATATCAAACAACATTATATATAGCAGGGAAATATATTTTTGATCACTTCCCTTTTAGATATACCTGGATACTTGCTTGATATTTTCCCTTCTTCTTCAGGGCCTGTGATGTTGATGTATTTTGAATTCCTCCTTAATGGATGGACAAAGAGTTGTCTCTGGACAGTTCAGAATGGAACATTGATCTGGGGGTATCCCAACCATCTTTGGTGTCTTGGGACTGGTTTCTATATGGAAATGTGGAGAGGAGTGTGGCCTCCCTCTCTGAGATTGACCGCACCACAGATGGTCGCCAGTACTCATATTTAGGAGGAGCCTAGTTAATTGCATCTCTTATGAATTGGTATTGCTCTTTAAGGCACAATCGAAGCTTAGATGGTCGCTGAATCTCCTATTTAGGAGGAGTTCAGGTAATTCCATGCCTTTAGTCTGAAGCCGAATGAAATGTGATGGATTGAAGTTTGATCCCAGTACCAGATGACAAGTTTTTGTGTTTTGGTAGGGGGTGAGGCCGAACCATAAAAGGCTGCCTATATACTCTTATTGAAGAAGAGATCAGGTCTGCGCAGTTCGAACCTGGTGTAAGAGGTTCAACGTTGTATGTGGCTGAAAGGGTGTAGGAATGTTTTTGTTATTTTTTGTAATGAGAAGGGTATATAAATGTTTTTGTTATTTTTCTTTTATTGTGACCGGGCCATATAAAATGGTTGCCTACGTACTCCCGTGTATCAAGGAGATCAGGTCGACGTAGTTCGCCCCTCAGGATGATTTGTAGCTGAAAAACTTGATCACATGTACAGGTCAGACTGTGGGGAAAAAGAATGTTTGATCCTAAGTTCAGGATAAACTGTAGGTGTGAAAAGTTTCATCCCATGTTTGGGACAAACTGCAAGTGTGAAAGGTTCAATCCCTAGTGGGATAACCGAAGTTGTATGAATGGAGTGAAGCCAGGCTACTGGCTTGAAGAGTATGTTTCCCTGAGAGGCAAAGTGTGGAAAAAAGCTATATGTAGTGAAGGGATAAAGAACCGAAATGACTGGTGATCTGATTATCCAACACCGGGATGTTTGCTTGATGGTAACTTCAAATATAGTACCGTTTCACGGTGTCTGAGTTGATGAGTTGTGGAAATTCATTACCGTCTATTTTCTACAATCTGAGAGCGCCTCCTGTCAATACCTCCTTGACAACAAACGGGGCTTCCCAGTTAGGGGCGAATTTTCCCTTGGACTGATCTTGGTTGTCAAGGATCTTCTTTAAAACCAAGTTAAGTTGCTTAAACTAACGTAGCCGGACTTTTCTGTTGTAGGATTGAGCGATCCTTTATTGACATAGCTGACCATAGAAGATAGTCGTGGTTCGCCCTTCGTCTATTAGAGACAATTAGTGATACATGTCGTGTACCCATTGGTCTTCATCCAGCTGAGCGTCTATTAACCCTCAGAGGGATTCCATTTCAACTTTTACGGGGAGCACTGCTTCCATCCCATAAGTTAATGTGTAGGGGTTTTCCCCAGTAGAAGTGCGCATTGATGTTCTATAGGCTAACAGAGTAAGAGGCAATAAGTCAGGCAATTCTTTGTGTTTGGCGGACATCTTTTGTATAATCTTCTTGATGTTTTTGTTAGCCGCTTCAACAGTACCACTCATCTTTGGACGATAGATGACAGAGTTAAGATGTTTGATGTGGAATTTACTGCATAACTCCTCCATCATTTTGTTGTTGAGGTTCTTAGGATGGTCTTACACAATTACCTCTGGTTGTCCATATCGACAAATGACATTGTTTCTGATGAAAGCAATACTGACATCTTTGGTAACCCTGGAGAAGGAGACTGCCTCTATCCATTTGGTGAAGTAGTCGATCATAGTGAAGATAAAGCGATGCCCATTACTGGCTTTGGGATCAATGGGCCCGATCATGTCCATTCCCCACATTCAAAAGGGCCAAAGTGAACTCATATTGTGGAGCTCCCTCGGAGGGGCGTGGATAGCATTCCTATGAATTTGGCATTGATAGCACCTATTGACGTGATCATCACAGTCAACTTTGAGGGTAAGCCAGTAATGTTATGTCCTGAGGATATTCTTAACAAGTAGGGGGCCGCTCATGTGTGGGTCAGATACTCCACCATGGACATCATCCATGAGCCTCTGAGCTTGGTCCTGGTCCAAACATATGAGGAGACCTAGTCCTGCATCTCTTTTGTAGAGTGCATCTCTGCTCAGGTAGAATTTAATAGCAAATCGATGGATCAGCCTTTTCTCAGTCGGGCTCGCCTCAGCGGGTGTAGATCCATCTCGTAGGTACTCCTTGATATGCTGATACCAAGGGTACTGGATGGGAGGTAGCTCATCTGATACTTCTCCAACATAATTCCCATAGGTTGGTGCCTTGTGCAGGGAAAATATGACACTTGGCATGTGTTCTTTGTCCGGTATGTGAATCAAGGAGGCCAAAGTTGCTAACGCGTCTACAAAGTCATTCCTATTATGAGGAATATGTAGAAAAGAGATCTCTTCGAACTCCGAAGCCATCTATAAAACTTGTCGATGGTAAGGCAGTAAATGTAGCTCTTTTGTTTGATAGATTCATGTGGATTGTCTGATTACCAACTCCGAATCCCCAAAGACAGTTATCCTCTTGATGCCCATTGAACGGGCAAGATTTAGTCCCATGAGACAGCCTTCATACTCAGCTATTTTGTTGGTGCTGACAAACTGTAATTTGAAGACGACGGGATACTGCTCCCCCGTACCGGATACTAGAATTACTCCAGCTCCAGAACTTTCCATACTAACAGCTCCATCTAAATACACTTTCCATGTATGGCATTTATCATACTGATGGTGCTGCTGATTTGCCATTACCTATTCATCGGGGAAGTAGGTTTCCAAGGGTTTAAAGTCCCCTGAAGGTGTGGTGGCCAGTTTATCCGTGATTCTTTGACCTTTGATAGACTTTTGCGTCACGTTGACGATGTCAAATTGTTGTAGGATCAACTGCCATCGGGACAGCCGGTAATTTAACATGGGTTTATTGAACACGTACTTGAGAGGATCCACGCGGGATATGAGATGGGTTGTATGACCATGGATTTAATGCTCTAACCTCATGGAAGCCCATGCTAAAGCACAACAAGTCTTCTCAATCAGAGTGTACTTGTGTTCACTACTGCTGAATATTTTGTTGAGGTAATAGATAGCTCGTTCTTGGTCTCTATCATTTTTCTGTCCCAGTATGCAACCCATGGAAGTGTCACTTATGGACAGGTACATGAACAGGGGAATATCATCCCTGGGGGGTACGAAAACGAGAGCTTTAACTAGCTGCTCTTTGATTATAAGGAAGGCCTTCTGGCACTCGTCATTCCATTTCATGGAGGAGTTCTTCCTTAACAGTCTGAAGATAGGCTCACAGGTTGCTGTGAATTGAGAAATAAATCTACTAATGAAGTTGATTCTTCCCAAAAATCCCCATATTTCCTTCTAAGACTGAGGAATGGGCATTTTCGTGATGGCCTGGATTTTGGTGGAATCCAGCTCAATCCCTTTGTGGCTGACTAGGAATCCAAGTAACTTGCCTGATTTAACGCCAAAGGCGCACTTGGCTGGATTCAACTTCAAGTTGTACTTACGCAACCTGATAAAGAGCTTTCTGAGATGGTCTAAATGGTCTTCCTCCCTTCGGGACTTAACAATAATGTCATCCACGTAGATCTCTATCTCTTTGTACATTAAGTCATGGAAAAGAGCCATCATAGCTCACTGTTAGGTGGCTCCGGCATTTATGAGGCCGAATGACAATCATCTAAAACAAAAGGTTCCATAAGGCGTGATGAAAGCACTTTTCTCACGATCTTCTTCAGCAACCATGATTTGATGATACCTCGCGAAGCAATCCGCAAAGGAGTACATGCCATATTGAGCAATATTGTCAATGAGAATGTGGATAAATGGCACGAGAAAGCTATCTTTAAGGCAAGCTTTGTTCAGATCCCGGTAATCCACGCAAACTTACACCTTTCCTCCAGGTTTAGGCACGGGAACTATGTTGGATATCCATTTAGGATATGTGGACACCATGATAATACCAACTTGAAATTGTTTCACAATTTCTTCTTTCACCTTTAAACTCCACTCAGGTTTCAATCGCCTGAGCTTTTGCTTGACTGGCTTGAATCCCTCTTTAATGGGAAGGCGATGAAGAACAATGTCAGTGGATAAACCCACCATGTCTTTGTGAGACCATGCAAACACATCCTGGAATTGGGTTAGTAGTGTAACCATGTTATTCCTCTGGTATGGGGTAAGGTCTGAACCAATCTGGACTAACTTAGGGTTTTCTAAGGTTCCAAGATTGAAGGAAGTGGTTTGATCAAGTTTGGGTTTAGGTTTATCTTTGACCTATTCTTTGATCTCCTGAGGCACCTCAATGTCCTCATGTATTTCCATCAAGGCTGAATCCAACTTTTCATCAAAGTTACAATCCATGTGAAGAAGAGGCATCTTATGAGCAAGTACAGACACATCTAAATTTAGAGTCCTGAAACAAAATATGCTTTCACTTAGTATATATGAAATTGTTTAATCTTACAAAGTGTTAGCATGTACTGACAAAACAACTCCTAATACTGTACAAAAAATTAAGCAGTTATGATATTTACAGGGCAGAAAGAGTTCCTGCCCATTTTACCCTTGTTGACCAATACAAGGAGTGCTGCTCCAATTATCGAGGGCAAAGTCTTGGTGGACTATAGTGATGGAGGGGATGTCATCATCCTCTTTCTCTCGAATGATGACCATTACGTCTGGGAAATCATCATCTGGGGTGTATCTGTTTGTATGTTCATCATGGACAATGATGTGTATGTTTGACATCATTCTGACGATGTCTTGCTTAATTCTTCATTCCTCTTCTTCCACTTTGGGATCTAGAAAAAAGACTTCTTTCTCCTCTACTAGTATCGGCTTGGGAAATAACATAGCCATTACGTTGACTGGCACCTTTACCGGAGGTTGTGTGGACTCAGGATTTGTAGGTGGAAACAATCATCATATAACTGAAGCTGGAGGAATCTGATGATGCTTATTTGGATTCCTGTGACTGGAACTGGAAGAATAGCCCAGTCCAGCTATCCCAATTTGAATGATCACTTGAATCGGGTGCTTAATACCCTGATGACTTTTACCCAACCCTCGTCCAGGCTTATGACCCAATGATATCATTTCTTGGGTAGCTGCCATCACTTCGGCAGAACTATTGGGTGTGAAAGGTGGCGCCCCAATATGGTGGTAGTGAGTGTTGCTCACCTCCAAGGCATGAAAATTGACCGACTCAATTTCTAAATTGAAGCTGATGAGTGGTATGTCACTCTGCTTAGGCCATTAAGGCTCAGCGTTGACGGTGACTAGGCTATCATTAATGATGTATTTTAGTTGCTGATGAAGAGTGGAGGGGACGACCCCAGCCATATGAATCCACAGTCTTCCCAATAGTAGGTTGTATCTTGAATCTATTTTGAGCACGTGAAAAGATTCACAAAATGTATGGGGACCAATCTCGATTGGTAGCTCAATCTCTCCGACTAAATTCTAGCGGGATCTGTCGAAAGCTTTAATGATTGTATGGCTACTTCGGATCCATTTGAGATTGACGTTCATCTTCAGCAAAGTAGCATAAGGACATATATTCAGAGATGAACCTCCATCTATCAAAACTCCAGCTAGAATGTATCCAGAGGACAAAACGGTAATGTGAAACGGCTTGCAATAGTCGGTCCCTTCGGGCGGTATGTCATCATCAGTGAATAATATCACATTGTTATTAAAAATGTGATCAACCAAATGTTGAAATTTTTCCACATCTACTGATTTCGGCAAGTAGGTTTCTTCCAAAACATTCAGTAAGATCTTCCTGTGATCCTCGAAAGTTAAAACCAAGTCCAGTATTAAAATTTGATGTGGAGCTTCTCTTAAGCTTAAAACCACCTTGGCTTCATTATGACCCATAGTGCGGAGGAACTTTTCAATTTTCTCCATGGGTATTTTCCCCCTTGATTTGATGGCAGGCTTCATCACCCGTTGGGGAAGATACAGTGGATTCTCCTTCGACACTGCAGTAGTTGTATGAGAGGTGGATCCTTCAGCTTCTCCATAATTCCATTGGACTTTTTATAAGCTGATAACAGGATATTGTGATTTGAATGGCAAGTTGATTGGCTCTGGAACAGCCACATTCAAAGGATTGTCAATTCCTTTGAGTTGAATTGCTTGTATTATGAAAAATTTGACAGTCCCATCAGCCGCAGTAGATATAACTTCTACCAATCCCTTCCATTTAGTAGGACAAGTATTCTCACTCTCAAATAGCACAGTATCATCGTCTGCCAGCTGCAGGACACCACTTTCAATTAGATTTTGAATGAGGTTGCGGAGTGCCTAGCATTCTTCCGTGTTGTGACCGCGAGAATGGGAGTGATATTGACATACTCCATCAGAATTAAACTGTTTAGAACGGGGATTAATTGGAGGTAGAAGGGAAGTGATCCTTCCTTTATTGATCAATATCTGAAGTATCTCCTCTATAGGTTGGCTGTAACACCCAAGAATTTCGTATTTTTAATGAATTAATTTTTTATTTGATTATGTGGATTAAATGAATTTAATTGATTAATTATGTGAGTAAGATGTGTGAAGGTCGTTCTATGACCTAGAATGTGTAGATGTGTTTAGTATTTTGGCTATGTGCTAAGATTAATTGTTTTGAATTATCAAGACGAAAAGGAATGTTTTCCGAGAATTTTCCCATAAAAACACTATTCATCTGATTTCGTTCGGAGCTTAGGTTTGAAATTCTGAGAAACGCGTAATGATAGAATATAAAGATATAATGGAATATCTAATAATATTTCCGTTATGGCAAACGAAGTTTTCGCTTGCGGACTTAAAACCTAAGGGTTAATGAAAGAGATTTCTGAAAGGGAAATATAATGTGTATAAACATTTAGGTTATTATGCGTATGAGATACGAGTATTATACTAGTTAAAATACGAGTATGGTATGAAGAATAGTACGTTGTATAATACAAATATTGTATGAGTACTAGGGGAAGAGAATACAGAGGTTATACGCATGGAATATGATTAGTTCTAATTAAATTATAAGCTAGGGATTTGGTATAATCCAATTGGACTTGGATTAATTGCAAGCCCACTAAATTAGGTAAGTAAGCCCAAGTCTAGGCCCAATATTAATTTAAGACAAGACCAATCCAAGAAGTTAAACTACGGGTCGAATCAGCGGGTCACGGGATGTGTAAAACCCATGGGGTAACCTATGGGAAGACCCAAGGGCATGTGGGTCAGCCACTTGGCCATCAAGTAAAGTGATTACTTGGTGGCTAAGTTGAAGAGGACGTGGGAATAGTAAGGAGGTGGCATGTTGAGCATTTTGCCCCCTTTTGATTTCCTATAAATACAAAGCTAGGGTTGGTCATTTGGTGTTTTGAAAAGATTTTCCAACCTATATTGAGAGAGAGAAAGAGCTAGAAACACATAATCAAGCTACTTCCAAGCAAAACATAAGACGTTTACCAAGAACGTGAAGAACGACAAAGGTAATAGCTCGTAAACATTAATCTTCATCTTTTTCAATTTCTTTCTCGTACAAGAATCATAGATTGGTGCAACATGTTTAATGAGGAGGAATAAGGATGACTATTAATAATAAAAACATTGATAAGTCATGATCGAATAGAAATCGTAAGGGTTACATAAGTTAAAACCGTAGAAAGTTATGAAAGTGAACTTAGTTGTGATTGGACGATTTGAAAACCATCATGGTTAGGGTATGTGCATATTATTTGGTTAGGGTGTAGATATCAATGGAGTCTTCTATTAGATTTGGCTTATATAACACGAGTAACAAAGTTATGGCGAATTTTGCGAAAACAGACGTTAAAAGAAAACTTAAAAATCTAGGATTAAGGGTCAAAAGTTGTCGTGTGACTTGAAAATGTTGGTTTTCAATGCCAACACGTGAGATAGGGTATTTAAGAGTCTTAGATGTAAGAATCATCAAATTTTGACTTATAACGAAGAAAACGAGTATTGAACGCTCGAAAATGATAAACGAACGTTCAAAATGAACCAAAAGGTTAATTCCAAGTTAACGGATTCAAAAATGAAAAATTCTTTTATGAACACCTAGAGTATGTAATTTGTGAGTTGTGGGCTTTTGAATGAGCCAATTCGGATGTAAAATGAATAAATTATGAAGCTGGGAGTTTCGTTGGAAAAACCAACTATTTTGACCAACTGGTGCACAAGGGCGGCGCCACAGCACCAGATAAGGACTTGTCCCCTGTTAATTGGTGTCGCAGCGCCGAAGATATACTAGAGACTAGCGTCGCAGCGCCGGCAGTGTAGAAAAGTTGACCAAGTTAGGTTTTGATTCTAAATTGAATGTAAACCAATAGTAAGACATGAAGGTACCTAATGTACATAATAAGGCTAACTTTAAACCACTTATAAAGTGATAACATTAGAAGATTAGATGTTATTTAATGAGAATTAAACGAAGAACGCAAGAATGTAATAAATAAAACCGTGAATGATGTTCAATGTTGGCACTTCACCAATAATGATCGAATGTCGGTTAATAACGTAAGAACGTTAACAAGCCGTTACAAAGAATAAAAAGATGAATTGACTTTATTAACGAAATAAATTCAAGTAAGTCATAGAAGAGAAAAAAGTTGGTTAGAACAATAAAGTTAGTTATTTGGTATCTAATTACACTGTGCTATGTGAATATATCATGTAGATCCTATAAAGACTGAGAATTGATTGAATATTATATTTGAAGACGATTGAAGGAAAGTTTTCTTAATGCTTGTCTAACCTCCGTGTTAGCCAAGTTTTCTATGATTCATGTTCTGAAATGCATGATTGGTTTTAAAGAAAGAGTCGAAGCCTGTTTTAACTCGGCTACACTAGTCTTGAAGAATTGATTGATTTGTTTACAAGTCTTTCGATATAGAACTGTTAACATTATCCTATGTCAAGTATTTGGTACGGATGTAAAGTTAAGTTTGTCAATGAACAAACAAAAGTATTTTCATCGATTATTCGATGGGCACGTGAGGTTGCCAAATGTTAAACGTAAATACGTTTAATGGAAGAGTGTTAATCATCATAGAGTACAATAGGCTAATCACCTAGAAGTGCTCGTAAGTAATGCCGGATGGATGGCTTTAGTGCCGGATGTCCTTTTCAAGAATGAAAACAAAAAGAGTACGTTCATGGTCTTTTGACCGGTTTAGAATTCCTAAGCTATTATATATACTTTGGAATTGTTGTTATGAAAAGAGAAGTATTAGTTAATGCTTTATGGTTATTCATAGCTACTTGTTCAGTTATGGAAGATAATCATATAATTCTCGATCTGGTGTTTATATTATCCTTCGTTAAACTTATTGAGCTATTTATGCTCACTTGTTGCTTGAATTATATGATTGCAGCTAAAGCCAAATGAACTGAGAGTTCTAAGAGAGATAAAGGTAAGGCTAAGATGGATAGTATTTATCATGTAATAGACTAGAGTATTTGTATGTAATATACTCATAAATAACAAAGAATGTATTTGTTTATGAACCTGGGAAAGGATTTATTATTATTGTCATAAGAATATAGTAAGTACACTCATTTTGTTGTTATCTCAATGGAATGACTGTATGAATTGTAGTATCGTGTAGCACCATCTGTCTGGTTGGGAGATACCCAGATTTGGGGGCGTCACAGGTTGGTATCAAAGCATTAGGTTATAAAACTTAAGGGGGGAAAGAACCTTAGGCTAATAACCTCGTTAGGAAAGGAAATGTTCAAAGAAAGTTAACTAGAGTAAAATGAGTTAATAAGGTATTGAGGAAACTCAGTACTGAAAGATTTAAAAGATGAAAATAAACCCTAAATGAATTAAATGTGATTTGTGCTTATAATATTGTGTATTATGTATTAATTAACGTGTTATGTGTTATTGTAGATGTCGATCGATAGCTTGATGTATAGAGATATACAAGTGGTGAGCGGGGAGTTCGTGAATAGAGTAGAGCCAGTACCTATGTCTGTAGCGGAAATACCTTTAGCGATTCTAGAAGAATCAGATCCTGAAGAGTATTTTTCATAGGAGGACTATTCCGAGGAGACCATGGGATTAGCATCATATCTTAATATGATGATAGATATGGAGGATGATATAGAGGTAACATCGATTAATATGGTGATGCCTGCATTAGAGTCGACCCCTACAGATACGATGAGGGCGATGTATCTCTCAGTGTTGGACCGTAACGTGCAACTGCACAATATGGTGTAGCACCAGAAAAAGAAGATCAGTGATCTCTATGGGGCCAAGGAGTCTGTAGAATCATACTATGAGATAGAGCATAATGAGAAGGTGCTCATGACAGATAAGGCCAGAGACTATAAGAATGAGGTCATAGAACTTCGTAAGTAACTGGTTGAGAAAGACCAGAAGATAGCACGAATGTCATATATAAATGACAATGCGCATGAGGATTTCAAGCTAGAAATAGCTTAATATTCTATTGAGTCGGGACAGACTGGACATACTATAAGTCGAGACATTGTGTAGATTCTAGCAAATGAGAAGCATGAGAATGTTGTTAGGCAGAATTAGAAGTTAGAATGGTGAATATTTTGTGTAGTAACGTAAAACCCTCTTTTGTATAATTTAAGGGTAGTCTTTTGTAAATCCTAATTTTTGTGAAAGTCTATCGCGGGATATATGTGATGCCCCTAAAATAGGTATACATAACATATTCTGAGTCGCCAAATACATGGTACAGAATACAAATAATAACTTAAATATACAACATGAGCTATGAGTTTTAATACAAATATTGTCTTCTAATAGTATTCAAACTCAAAATAAGTCCTCAATACATTTATTATCACACTATTTAACAGAATTGTGAGGACTACTAATGCAACCATATGGACCATCAATCCATTCCCCGACTAGTCCCAGCTATATTCTCATTTCCTAAAGAGAACAGTGAAAGAGAGAGTGTGCTAAACTAGCCCAGTAAGAAATATTATGACTAAGATAATGCAGAATAAATTATCCTTAGCCTTCGACAGTATAACAACTGATAGAATATAATAGACAATAAGTTTTAGATCAACAACTACAGAAGAATACGCAATCCATTAGAAGAGTCAAGTAGAGCATAAAATCTACTATCTTCTATGATTTAAAAGGTTTTTCATCACTTTTATCGCTGAGACTCAGCTTAATAAATAATCCACATCATTAAATCATCCCTGCACTACAGGCCAAGGATATTCTTTAGTATCACGACCGCGAATTATCCATGCACTACGGGCCAAAGATAATTGTGTTTTCATCAACGGTTCTGATCATGCCATAAAACAATTCATCTTTGCACCCTTGGTCGAAGAGAATCCATAGCTATAATTATACCAAAAACTATCCAGCAATGCAGTACGGGCCAATGAGAACTTTTTCCACATCATTTGTAACATTACAGTCATGATTATACTGAATAATCCCTGGTCATAATCATACCAAGTCCATCTATGCACTACAGGCCACGGATGACTTTCAATATAATATAAGCATGAGGTTGATTACAATTCAATAAAACAAGTTCAAGAATAAATTTTAAAGATATATAAGTTAATTTATCTTGAACTCAATAACGTCCAAATTGTCAACATGATACTGCTTTGTGGAGTACAATTCAAGAATGCTCAGAAGAATATTTCCATGAAAAGATACCGGATAAAGCGCAAATATCCAGGATATTCTACTAATTTCATGGATTATAGAAGCCAAAACTTTAACCAACAGAGTATAATAGAATATATGAAACTGTAAATAGATTTTCGCCCGCCATGCAGTAATCCACGTAGACAGATCATTTCCACAAGTTACTAAGGAATGAATACAAGGGATCATTCACCATGCATGCGGTAATCCACATAGACAGGTTATTCCAACAGAGTAATAAAGAATGGAACCAGGTCATGCGTAATTCGCACATGCAAGATGTTCGAACAGAATAATAAAGAATGGAATAACAGAAGAATTTCACCATGTATGCGGTACTTCGCATAGACAGGTTATTCTAACATAATAATAAAAAATAGAATAACAACCCTTACGAGTATTGAAAGAAAATAACTCTCTTCATGAATACAAAAGAATAATACCCCTTACCTTAAAAAGAAGAGTATTTTGACAGTAGGGCGGGGATACACTTGAAGAAAACTTGCAATATTTTCTATGCTCAAAGCTTTCTTAAACTCTAAAGAAATACGCTCAAGATTATAGAAGAAGAATTCTCTAAACTTCTGTTGTGATTTTCAATTCTAACTAAGCGTCCTATTTATAGGAGAATGGAAAGGGTACTATGCTGCACTATGTAATAAAATATAATATATTATATTTATAATCAAATAAAATAAAACTTTATAAAAAATATTATGTTTTATATAAAAAGTTTTTACTATGTAAACACTATGCAGGCACTATACAAACACTATGCATAATAAAATATAATATATTCTATTTATAATCAAATAAAATAAAACTTTATAAAAATTATTCTGTTTTATATAAAAAGTTTTTACTATACAAACACTATGCATGCACTATGCAAATACTATGCATAATAAAATATAATATATTCTATTTATAATCAAATAAAACAAAACTTTATAAAACGTATTATGTTTTATATAAAAAGTTTTCTATTTTATTACATTTATAATAATAATAAAACAACATTTATCACAATTTTTATAATTCACAATATTAATCGACCAGGTCTTTCCCAGGAAAGAGGGGGCTTTCCAATAAGGATTTCTCCCTATTGGCGCGCAATTAGGTGACCACACCTCTCCTTGACAGAACTTCTAGACATCGTCAATATTTCAAATAATAATATTAAAAACTCTGTCATCTCAATTATTGATTTAATAATATAAAAAAATAAAGACAATAATTGAATCAAATAACGTGAGATACTATGCAATAATTACTGTAACAATAATTGAACAAAACTGAGTGACTTCTCACGTAAGCATCAATAATCAATACCGTGTGCTACTATGCAACCACGTGTATTAATGTAATTTTACTACCGTGTAGTTTAACAGTTAACGATAAAACATCCGTCGTTATTTTCATAAAAATATTTTTGTCGTTTTCTCAATCCGACAGTAATTCCGTTGTGGGGTCCACCAATGATTGTACCGTCGTATGGATATTCCCCGACAAAAAGAATATTTCCCGACCAATAGAATATTATACAACAAATTGCATACTTTTTAAAATTTATAAATATTACCCACAACTATAACATTATCTCAAATCCACATTATAATTTTGAAAAAAATATTTCGAGAAAATTAAATCTTTATTCATAAAATTTGGGATTTTACAATCTCACTTCGCCAGATTCTAACTCTTGAGGTATAACCTTTCAGCGTAAAATATATTTCAAGATTTTAACAAGTACATCTTCATACGTTAAATTATCTGCTATCTCGTCCGGTTCTTAAATTAATAATGAAGTTCAGGTTGTCCACATATTTACGTAACATCGATACGTTTAACATGTTATGAACAGTCGACATACTTGGCGGTAAAACGAGTCTATAATCCACAGTTCCTACTCAATCGAGGATTTCAAATGGGCCAATTAAATCGAGGGTTGAGTTTTCCTCTCTTCAGCAACTCTTGCTTTTAAAATAACGCCTTCTTGAACCTTCTCCTTCGTATTCATCAGCTCCGGGTCTGTAGCTTTAGCAGCTTTAACATTATCGACTAAAGTTTATTCTAATCATATATTCGTTATCTTCACGTAGTTTCGTATATTCGGACTCGTAAATGCATACGATCTTCTACTCAACGCGTCAGCTACCAAGTTCGCTTTTCCACAATGGTATTGAATGGTATTATCGTAATCTTTAATAGCTCGAGCCAACGACTTTGGCGTATGTTACGTTTGTTTTAGGTGAAGAAATATTTGAGGGTTTTAGAAATGGGTTTTGTGCTGGGGTCAATACAAAATTCAATTTCACGCTCTAGGGGTAGGCTAAGAGGTCATCAAAAATACGTCAGGAAATTTATTAACAATAAAAATATCATTCAAAACTGTGACTCTCATCCAAGACTTGGATAGCACATGTAATAAAGGTTTCTCTTAACGGAGTTTCAACAGATAAATCAAAGTCTAATTTCTCCGGAGTCAAATTTAAATGTTGAGCAGAAGCAAGAGAGATAAAAGAATGGGTAGAACCAGTATCGAATAAGGTATACATTTTGTAAGAGCTTATGATTAACTTACCCATAATAACCTCGTCCGGGTTCCTTGATAAACGCTCTCACTTAAACTACCGGCTTTGACTTGTCTAAGACATCCTTTGGCATCACTATCCCAGCTGGACTTGACTTCACTACATGATAAAATCGAGCTAGGTGACCTTCTCTTCCACAATTAAAATACGCTTTGAATTGTTGCGTACAGTTTGGACTGATGTGTCCCTCCTGTCCGCATTTGAAACATACGACCGGTGGTTGTTTTTCTTCCTATGAATCGGTTGCTGGTGCTGCTATCTTTCCATCATTATTGAACCTTCTCTTCTTGAAATTTCCACTTCTATTATCTTGGCCATGATTACCACCAAAGTGGTTACCATTCTTGGCATGATAATTTCCCACATGATGGTTATCATTGTTCCGATGGTCGTTGCCACCGGTACGATTATTATCGTGTTGTTGGTCGTTGCCTTTTGGTTTTGCTGACTCATTATCGCGCTCCAATAACTGAATATAAATAAAGTTTGTGAGAAATGAGGTATTGACGTATTTTGGGTTTCAAATCTCGAAGAAACATTCACGTCATTCTCTCCTCATTATCGACCAAATAGGATGCAAACCGGGATAACTCTGCAAACCTAGCCTGATACTGCGACACGGTCATATTGTTTTTCTCCAGCTTGATGAATTTTACCTCTTTCATGTGACGAATACTTTCAGGAAAGTACTTGTCATTAAATAATTCTTGAAACTTCTCCCAAGACATCTTGAGTGCGTCATGCTGGGTACGTTTTACAGATTTCCACCAATGATCTGCTTCTTCACGCAACGTAAAGGTGGTGAATGGAACCTTTTCCTCCTCTGAGCATTCCAAGACATCAAATATCTTGGTGATCTACTTTATCCACGTCTCTGCCTTAAGTGGTATTGGCTTTTGTGCCACCCCCAAATCTAGGTACTTCATTCCCACAGGATTTGGTGCTCACTTATCAAAACTATTACATCTAACCACCCATAATCAAAGGATAAAGACATAATTTAAATAACTTAATGAATAATCTTTCCCATTAAAGGGTTACATCATCATCTAAAAAATAATCTCAGGTAATCTAACCTTAAAATTATTACATCAGTTTGCGGAATACATTATAAAATAAAACAAGTCTTATAACTTCAAGCATTTAAATAAACTTTAACTAATTCTTCATCACTTAGACATCTTGCCCTTTCCCTTGCTAGTAGATGGATCATCACCTCTTTCGTCTTTAGCTGCAATGTTTAATTACAAGAGTGAGCAAACAATTGCTGTGAGACCCCGAATTTTATGAAATAAAAGTATTCAATTTTTTTTTATTTTGGTAAACAGTTAAATTGATAAAAGTTTAAAGTTAAGGGTAATATGTAAATTTTTTTTTTGTAAAGTAAGCAAGTTCATATAAAATATTCGTTTTGTCGAGGAATATTCGATTGGTCGAGGAATATTCTTTTTGTTGGGGAATATCCGTACGGCGGTACAATCATTGGTGTACCCCGCAACGGAATTATTGTCGGATTGAGAAAATGACAAAAATATTTTTATGAAAATAACGGCGGAAGTTTTACCGTTAAAACTGTTGAACTACTCGGTAGTAAAAGTACAATAATATGCGTGGTTGTATAGTAGCACACGGTATTGATTATTGATGCTGACGTGAGAAGTCACTCAGTTATACTCAATTATTGCTACAGTAATTGCTGCATCATATCTCTTATATTATTGATTTAATTATTGTTACAGTATCATCTGTATAATATGTTATATTATTAAATCAATAATTGAGACGACAAGTTATAATATTAAAGATTAATAATTGTTGAAAGATGAAATATGTGTCTATTAAAAATAAAATAATTTGTGATAATATTTATTCAATCCTTGATGTATATAAAGAGTTTATTATGAGACGTTTGTGGTAAATTTGGTTATTCTATGGAGGCCCATATGTCATCATCTAAGAGTCTCTTTCGCCAATAATAATTACCTTTACCAGACGTCAAACCACTTACAGTTTCATATTACAGGCATCGAACCAATTGTCGTTTCACATTACAGGCGTCGAACCAATTGTTGTTTCACATTACAGGCCTCAAACCACTTGGTGTGTCACATTACAGGCGTCAAACCACTTGGTGTTTCACATTACAGGCGTCAAACCACTTGGTGTTTCACATTAAATGCGTCAAACCACTTTTCTTTTCACATCACCAGTCGTCAAGCCACTTACCTTTTCACATTGCAAGTGCTAAGATAGATATCATCTATAAATAAGAGGCCTAGTTCTTCATTATTTTTCACGAATTCATTCAAGCTATAAGGAGAGAAAGTATAGAGAGAATAAGAGAGAAGAAGAAGAGTATTATATTACTACATTACTGCAGTATTCAATCTCCTACTAAGTAAGGGGTGTTATTTCTTTTGTATTCATGAAGAGAACTTCTGTTATTCCATTATTTATTATTCTGTTGGAATAACCTGTATACGCGGGCTACCCTATACTTGGTGAAATTCTTCTGTTATTTAATTCTTTATTATTCTGTCGGAATATCCTGTCTGTGCGTTTACGACGGACCTGGTTCCATTATTTGTTATTATGTTGGAATAACCTATTTATGTGAAGTACCGCATACATGATAAAATTCTTCTGTTATTCCATTATTTATTATTTTGTTGGAACATCCTATCTATGCTTTACACATGACCTGGTTCCGTTATTTATTATTCTATTGAAATAACCTGTATGTGCGGTCTATCGCATGCCTGGTAAATTCTTCTGTTATTTCATTATTTATTATTCTGTTGGAATATCATGTCTGTGCGTTTACGCATGACCTGGTTCCATTCTTTATTTTTTTATTGAAATAACCTGTCTATGTGGATTACCGCATGCATTGTAAATGATCCTTCGTATTCATACGAATAGTATTTTCATTAAAAAGGGGTTTCTGCCAGGGGTAGTTTCATAATTTTTCTAACCCTCAAAAATTTTAGAAAAATTTAAAATGATAATTTGATGAGTTTTCTAGATTGTGTCCAAAAATGGCAATTTTTGGATGTATAGATTAAGAGTTATGGATTTTATGGAAAAGACTATTTTAAAAGTAAACCCTTATAACGCCTTTTGGTTAACTCAAAAATTGGTGAAATTTTTATTGGGCGTACATGTATATAACAGGACTATACCCTATAAATTTCGAATTTTTTTGACAAAAGTATAATTTATGATAAATGTCTAAATATTCGACAGTTTTAGCCATATGAAAAATAGTAAATGAATTTTAAAAATTTTGAGAAAAATATATGTTCAAGATGGGACTATATTCTACTAAATCCCAGAAAAGAAATATTTTTGGGACTGATTTGGTATATTTCATGAAAATGAACTACTTATGAGTAAAAGAATTAAATATGTTATGTGAAGTAATAAAATTGAAAATAGGATTTTATGGCTTGAGAATCCTATATAGGGTATATGCAGATTTTTGATGAGGGATTTGATCATTGATTATGAAATCTTATGAGTATGACATTTTTGAATGATTAAATGCATTATTTGATAAAGTGTAAACAATTGAAATAAATTGTTTATAAGTTTAAGAAATGATTAAAATATTGTTATAATATTAATGATATTAGATTATGAGATTATTAAGTGATTGATAACATTTGGTTAATATTGAACGCTGGATAAATTGTATTATAAAAGTTTAATATTTATCCTTTATCTCATTTGATTAATTCTTATATCATTGTCATCATCCTCATGCTTATATTGTGTTGAAAGTCATCTTTGGCAGTAGTGCATAGATGATCTTGGTATGATTATGACCACGGATTATTCGGTATAATCATGACCGTAATGTTACAAATGATGTGGAAAAAGTCCTCATTGGCCCGTAGTGCATTGATGGACAGTTTTTGGTATGATTATGGCTATGGATTCTCTTCAGCCAAGGGTGAAAAAATAAATTGTTTTATGGCATGATCATGACCGTTGATGAATACACGATTATCTTTAGCCGTAGTGCATGGATAATTCGTGGTCATGATATTAACGAATATCCTTAGTCGTAGTGCATGGATAATTCAGTGATATGGATTGATTATCGAGCTGAGTCTCAGCGATGAAATATAAATTCATGGATGTGATATTAACGATTATCCTTGGCAGTAGTGCAGGGGTGATTCGATGATGTGGATTATTTATTAAGTTGAGTCTCAGCGATAAAATATTTATTATACAATTTTAGTTCGAAGAAGATAGTAGATATCATGCTCTACTTGACTCTTCTAAAATACAGTTGTATGTCTTTGGCATATAGTGCAAAGATGAATTGTTAATGAATATCTTTGGCCGTAGTGCAAAGATGAATTTATTAGTATGATTATGAGCAAGAATTTTGATTTGGTATAGCCATGATTTTTGATGTTTCAGGTGAAGATAGGTGATGAAAATTATCTTCATCCTGGTTGCGAAGAGGAATTTAGAACCACAATTATGATTATGAGTTATTCATATGATTGTGGACAGGAACTGTTGATTTATTTTACATGGATAAAACAATATTGGTGGACTTTTAACATAGAGAATATAATAGACCTTATAATCTATTTGACTCTTCTAATGGATTGCTCGTTCCGCTGCAACTATGGTTGAAAAGTTTTATCATCTACCATATATTCTAAATCTCTGATTTATTATTGATGACAGCTATTGATAATTTAATTATCTTTATTCACGATATTCTTTACTGGGCTAGTTGTGCTCACCCTTTTTGCTTCACAATTTCTTTCAGGTAATAAGAGTGTTGCCATAAGAGTGTTGCTAGGTCAAGTGGGGATAACAGGGGAATAAAACAGTGGTCTCTAGCTGTGGAGGTCCTCCCTAAACAGTATAAAAAAGTGTGTTGTATTCTATACAACATTTAGTAGTTATATTTGGTGAATCAAATAGGGTGAGGTGAACCCAACTTTGGAAGGGTGTTTTGCCACTATCATACAAGATGTCTAATGGTATACAACCTCGTGTTATTATAAGACATGGTTGTGCACATCCACTAGCTGAATATATCTATGAGCACTACCTGTATGATCTTGGAGTTTTTTTGAAACATAATTTTTAGTTGGAGACAACGGAGATATTTATATGTCAAGAGAAGACTCGCCATTGGGAAAAAGATGATATTAATCTTCTCGTATTTCTTTGGGGTCTATTGGGTCAACCAAGGATAATTCTGTGGCCATAAGATATCTATTATAACCTAGACGCAAGGCCTCCCATGTACGAAGGTTTCCTTGAGCACTTCCAAAAGATTTTAATTTCTAAAACAGTTTTTGACTATACTTTTATGTAAAGTACCATTATAAGGTTGTTGTCGAGGCACCATGAAAGTTACATATATTTGTATTACAACTCATAGTTAACTGTGGTCGTATTCTATACGGCAGTTCAACAATTGTATAAATGAAGTTGTATTTGAATTTTGTACCATGTATCTGGCGACTCAGAATAGGTTATGTATACCTAATTTTGGGGGCATCACAATTGCTCGCTGACATAAAGATAGTATAATAGCAACATGAGAGTGAACAACGAATACTGAATAATAAAGAACTTGTTATACGAATCAAAATGGAAAACAAGTTCGAACTCTAATTATCTGAGGGTCTTAAAACCACGAACTATGTCCACGGTGTTTAAGTATTATTACCTTAACCTTAACAGTCATTAGACTTTACAGACTCTTCTTAACGTACTAAGGGGGATCAGCCCTTTGTGCTATGTATTGTGCACAAACATCTAAATGTTACACGTACAAAATCCCCTATATTAGGGTTGTTCATCTCAGTTTGAATTTAGAATTTTCGTACTAAAGAAAGTTTAGTTTGGAACTAGCTTATCAGTGTTTCTAGAATTTTAGAAAATTTATTCAAATTCCAACAATAAAGGTTTAATACAATAGTGTATAACTGAACAAGGCTATTAAAGTCAAAGATCGGATATCAAAAATATATAATTGAATAAGCATGATATACATGCAAAATGCTATAACCAAAAGAGTTAGGACAATCTCACTTGAATCCATGTATTTAGAACAATATGTGCTTTGAACAACAATAAATAGGAATGGAAACTTGCATTCAATATGAAAAGAATGAAGTTCGAAAGCTTGCTCAATGTAAGAAATTAAGGTTTAGAAACTTACACAATTATAAAAGTAGAGTTAGAGAACTTGCCTTGTTTGTAAGCTACACAAGTGTAAAATAATCTCCAATTATCCTACATATATCATTGAAATCGCAACAACAATTAATCGCATTAATATTAACTTTAGGGTTTAAACCATCATTTAGGTCATAACCCTAATGTAAGGCCCCAATTTTTTATAAATGAAACTTAATTTCTTTAATTATTATTTTGAAATAGTAAGGGGTTGATTTGATTAATGTGGTTAGTTGTGGGTAAAATGCGCAAATATTTTAAATAAGAAAGTGGTTATAAAATATTCATTGTTGTCGGGAAATATTCGTTTGGTCGTGGAATATTCTTACTGTCGGGGAATATTCGTACGACGGCATAGCCTTGTGTGGGCCCATAACGAAAAGTGATTGGATGAAGAAAATAACAAGTATAAGTTGTTTAAAAATAACGGCGCAGTTGTTACCGTTAATACTGTTGGAATATCCAGTGGTTAAAACACAGTAATACACGTTGTTGCACAGTAGCACACGGTATTGCACCAATTATTGATTCTTACGTAAGAAGGCACTACTCAATAATTGTTACAGTAATTATTGTTCAGTATTTTATTTTATTTATTCAATAATTGTTGCGTTGATATTTTATATTACTGTTTTTTAAATAATTGTCACTACATAATATTTTCCATTATCAGTCAATAATTCATATTATCTGAATAATATTATTAGAAAACATTATTGGCAATGTCTAGAAAGTTCTGTCTAAGGAGAGGTTTGGTCACCTAATTGCGCGCCAGTAAGGAGAAATTCTTATTGGAAAGCCCCCTCTTTCCTGGGAATGGCCTGGTTGCGAGTACTGTGATTCTGTAATATTATTTGTGAATAATTAATTATTTATTTATATGATGAGAAAAATATTGATTTTATGTGGATATAGATGGAGAAAATTTTTAAAGTGACAATTGTTTAAAAAATTGATATTTTATCTTTTCTGATAAAATAATATTTTATTTTATTATTATAATAGAATAATGATGATGTTTTTACAATGAATGTGTGATATATGAGTATATAAGGAGGAAGAGTATTTTTGTTGCATTAAATGATTAACACATGTTTTGTGTGTCGGTGGACCCCATTTCTTGACTGAAATTTGATTATAGCCTATAAAATCGTCCGTATGTGGATTTCGATCAATTTCTATTTGGAATTTGGAAAAACTTTCTTTTGCAAAGTTGTAGAGAATTGAATTTCCTATAAAAAGTCACTAGATTCGAATTTTCTAATAAAAGGGCTATTTATTAAGAATTATTGAAGTTCTGAAGTTCCAAAATAATTGATTTTTAGAAGTTTTATTTATTTTTATTAATAAAAACATTTTTTATATGTTGGTGGCTGAATTCAGATTCAAGATGTGGGTGTATGAATTTTGTTTATATATAAAATTATTATATTCAATTTTTTGCTTTGGTGTTCTAAGCAATTTTCTATAAATAGGGTGCTTAGGTTAGAATTGAAAATCACACCAGAAACTAAAGATTTCTCTCTTTCTCTCTCTATAATATCGAGCGTATTTGTGAGTATTTTGGTACTTTGAGTATTTCAATACGGTGCAAGTTCTTTCAGCACTATATCCAGTATTCAAGTCAGAAGTACTATTCTTTCTGAGGTAAGGGATGTTATTTTATTCGAATATGATATTATTTCTTCAATATTATTATGCTGAAATATTGGTTGGAAATTTTTGTCAAATTTAGAACTTTTTAATGTTGGGGTTACTATTCATGAGTTACTATTTACGAGTTACTATTCACGAGTACTATTCACGAATCATGATGATGTTTTTTGTGAAATTTCTATCTTTTGGTGTCGGAGTTACTATTCATGTATATGGCACTATTCACGTATATGGCACTATTCACGAATACGACACTATTCACAGAAAAATTAAACTTTTACTTTTCGTCCAAAACATCTATTATGGATACTAGCTTTAATTGTATCCATATTTCGATCATTCTTGAATTTTACTCCACTCTGTTATTTATGAAGTATTTTTGAACGGGAATTGTTTAAAGTACGAATCCTTAATATTTGTCCTTTTGTTTCACTAGAATCATTTTTTTTAAAATATTTTTCATCATCCTCAGTCCTAAATGATGATATAACTGAATATCTTTTGCCCGTAGTGCAAAGATGAATGATTTTATGATGAATATCTTTGACCCGTAGTGCAAAGATGAACAGATGTTTAGATGAACATGACCAACTGGTGAATATCTTTGGCCTGTAGTGCAAAGATGAATATTTGATTTATGATGTATATTGATTGATGTTACAGGGATAAAATATCGATGATGGACTTTTAAATTCATTGATGATACTAGATTTCATTCTCTACTTAACTCTTCTAATGAATTGTTGTTTCCGTTGCAGTTTTGATCTAAAACTTGTTGTCTATTGTATTCTATCAGATTTTTCCCTGTTGAAGACTAATGATAATTTGTTGTACATTATCTTAGTCATAATATTCTTTATTGGGCTAGTTGAGCTCACCATTTTCCTTTTTGTTCCATTTTTCTTCTCAGGAGGCGAGAATATAGCGGGAACTAGTCGGGTTGTGGAGTAATGGTTCAAGACAGTTGTTTTAGTAGTCCTCACTATTTTGTAAAATAGTGTATCAATAATTGTAATGAGGACTTATTTGAGTGTGGATATTGTCTAGAAGACAATATTTGTATTTAAACTCACAGTTTATGTGTTGTCGTATTTTACACTACAATTGTATTAATGTAGTTGTAGTTGTTTCTGTACCATGTATTTGGCGACTCAGAATGGGTGATATATACCTATTTTGGAGGCGTCACACCTAACCTAGCACCTAACCACGTAGGTTAAATATACTTAACGAATCTGAAATCTCATTACAAGCCAATATAACTTTATCATTCATCTCTAACTTTAAGAACATCACATTTGGTTTCATTTTATAACTTATTTAAATAATTATTTCAAATCTTTACACTTTGCATTACAACACATTACAATATGTTATTGTAATCCACTTAATGTTTTAGTATCCTTCACATGCATGTTAAACTAACCAAAGTCCATTACACATGACTTGCAATTAAGCAGGCTTTACTGTCTGTGACAGGCCACTCGCGCTCCCGCGCGAGTATTAAACTGGTTAACCGCGCGACGCAGCGCGCCCGCGCCCACATGTTGTGTGCCCGCGCGCCAGACCTCGCGCCCGTGCGACGTCTCAGCACTAGTTTTTGCAAAAGCTCAAAATAGACTCTGCTTTGGCCATAAAATCCGAATTACACGAAATTACAACATCTTCACTTTGTCATTTTATAGTTACACATACTAAACACCATTCTATATACAAAACATTATATAAACACCATGTTTGAGAATCAAAAACTATATTTCTCCCAAATTTCCTCATTTTATACTTTTAACGAATTTAATCGCTATGAACTCGTTTCTTGTTCAATTGTCATGATTTAAACTACGCCACTTTTCTTTCTTAATATATTATCACAATTCACCAACAAATTACAGATTACATCATATATTGAATAAGAATTTTGGTACTTTCTATGGCCATAGTATAAGAACACAAACACTATGATTTTCCTTTTCTTCCTCAACCCAATTTCTCATGAATTTGATAACAAATAACATGTTTACATGATAATTAACAAAGTTTTTGCAAATCCATATGAACATATATACATCACAATTCACGTGATTTCCAAATCATACCAAGGAGATATATACTTATACTACCAAAACTAAACTAAAAAATAACAATAAGAATAGTTTATACCTTGAACCCTTGATTTTGCTAGCAAAAGATGATAATTTCTTCTTTCTCTTGGCAACTCATAGAGACTACTCTCTCAACACTCTGTTATTTTTTTCCTTCTCACTAGACCCTTCTCTGAACTTAGCCTTAGAAAATACACTCGTTGAAATATACTAACTCCCACCTCCAACGTCAGGTAAAAAACCAACAGGTAGCATCAGTTGAAAAAAACCAAGGGCTACAAGACCCTGTTTGGCTAACCAAAATTCCCCCAAATTAAATTATTATTATATTATTTATATTATATAGTTTCCAATTGTCACACTTTAGATAATTTAAATAACTTAGTTTAATTGATTTAAATAACTTATAACGGCACTTAACGGTAATTAATTTTATATCTAATTCAATTAATAAACTAGACACTTCACTTTATTTAATTTATCTATTTCCATTAAACAATTTATTTAGCTTAATTATTTTCTTAAATATTAAGCAATTGATTTAATTTAATTATTTTCTTAAATTAAATCCTTCAAATAACATTATCATTATTCAATTGAGTTAACATTAATTAATTTAGTTACTAAATTAATTCACCACAATTCATCTATTATTTATTTTCCTTAATAACTAAATTATTTAAAATACTTATTTAATTCAATAAATATTTAAATTAAATTACAAATTTCTCGATCGTTACAGCTTTCCCAAAAACTCCGGTGGTCCCAGCTCATTGAACTGCTTAGCGGTGACCATCCGAGAGTTGCCAGTGTTTACACCTGCAGTTTGGACAGGAGCCGCTCTCGCCTGATGTTGCATTAATTGCATAAAACCTCTGAACATTCCATCGTTCATCATTTGATCGGTGTTGTTTTTTACCTGAGGATTATTGTCTTCCTGTTGTACATTATCATGGGTATTGATCGTTGGTGACTCAACGGTCTCATGTACTTCATTGCTGATCTCAACATTTTCAGATGCCATTTTCAAACACTGTCATAAAATAAGGGTTAATTAACATATCACGTATTATCCTTATACTCTGACCAACAAATTAAATACAAAATAAACTTAGGTAGGTCATACTAGCGAAAGAATTTCCCGTCTCTCCCCTCCTAGTTCTTGTTTCACATCTCAGTCAGGGATCATATCCCTAAGCTTTGATACCAACTGTGACGCCCCCAAAATAGGTATACATCACCTATTCTGATTTGCCAAATACATGGTATAGACTACAAATACAAACTTAAATATACAACATGAGCTGTGAGTTTTAATACAAATATTGTCTTCTAGACAGTATTCAAACTCAAAATAAGTCATCAATACATTTATTATCACACTATTTAACAGAATAGTGAGGACTACTAATGCAACCATCTGGACCGTCAATCCATTCCTCGACTAGTCCCAGCTATATTCTCATTTCCTGAAGAGATCGGTGAAAGAAATGGTGAGCTCAACTAGCCCAGTAAGAAATATTATGACTAAGATAATGCAGAATAAATTATCCTTAGCCTTCGACAGTATAACAACTGATAGAATATAATAGACAATAAGTTTTAGATCAACAACTACAGAAGAATACGCAATCCATTAGAAGAGTCAAGTAGAGCATAAAATCTACTATCTTCTATGATTTAAAAGGTTTTTCATCACTTTTATCGCTGAGACTCAGCTTAATAAATAATCCACATCATTAAATCATCCCTGCACTACAGGCCAAGGATATTCTTTAGTATCACGACCGCGAATTATCCATGCACTACGGGCCAAAGATAATTGTGTTTTCATCAACGGTTCTGATCATGCCATAAAATAATTCATCTTTGCACCCTTGGTCGAAGAGAATCCATAGCTATAATTATACCAAAAACTATCCAGCAATGCAGTACGGGCCAATGAGAACTTTTTCCACATCATTTGTAACATTACAGTCATGATTATACCAAAAACTATCCAGCAATGCAGTACGGGCCAATGAGAACTTTTTCCACATCATTTGTAACATTAAATCATCCCTGCACTACAGGCCAAGGATATTCTTTAGTATCACGACCGCGAATTATCCATGCACTACGGGCCAAAGATAATCGTTTTTTCATCAATGGTTATGATCATGTCATAAAATAATTCATCTTTGCACCCTTGGCCGAAGAGAATCCATAGCCATAATCATAACAAAAACTGTCCATCAATGCACTACGGGCCAATGAGGACTTTTTCCACATCATTTGTAACATTATGGTCATGATTATACCGAATAATCCCTGGTCATAATCATACCAAGTCCATTTATGCACTACATGCCACAAATGACTTTCAACATAATATAAGCATGAGGATGATGACAATTCAATAAAACAAGTTCAAGAATAAATTTTAATGATTTATAAGTTAATTTATCCTGAACTCTCTAACGTCCAAATTGTCAACATGATACTGCTTTGTGGAGTAAAATTCAAGAATGCTCAGAAGAATATTTCCATGAAAAGATACTAGATGAAGTGCAAATATCCAGGATATTCTACTAATATCATGGAGTATAGAAACCAAACTTTAACCAACTGAGTATAATAGAATATATGAAACTGCAAATGGATTTTTGCCCGCCATGCGGTAATCCATGTAGACAGATCATTTTCACAAGTTACTAAGGAATGAATGCAAAGGATCATTCACCATGCATGCGGTAATCCACATAGACAGGTTATTCCAACAGAGTAATAAAGAATGGAACCAGGTCATGCGTAATCCGCACAGACAGGATATTCCAGTAGAATAATAAAGAAAGGAACCAGGTCATGCGTAATCCGCACAGACAGGATGTTCCACCAGAATAATAAAGAATGGAACCAGGTCATGCGCAATCCGTATAGAAAGGATGTTCCAACATAATAATAAAGAATGAAATATAAACAGAATTCACCAGGCATAAGATAGACCGCACAGACAGGTTATTCCAACTGAATAATAAAGAATGAAATAACAGAAGAATTTCACCATGTATGTGGTACTTCGCATAGACAGGTTATTCCAACATAATAATAAAGAACAGAATAACAACCCTTACGAGTATTGAAAGAAAATAACTCTCTTCATGAATACGAAAGAATAATACCCCTTACCTTAAAAAGAAGAGTATTTCGACGGTAGGGCGAGGATATACTTGAAGAAAACTTGCACTATTTTCTATGCTCAAAGTTTTCTTAAACTCTAAAGAAATACGCTCAAGATTATAGAAGAAGAATTCTCTGAACTTCTGGTGTGATTTTCAATTCTAACTAAGCATCCTTTTTATAGGAGAATGGAAAGGATACTATGTTGCACTATGCAATAATATATAATATATTCTATTTATAATCAAATAAAACAAAAACTTTATAATAAGTATTATGTTTTATATAAAAAGTTTTTACTATGAAAACACTATGCATGCACTATACAAATACTATGCATAATAAAATATAATATATTCTATTTATAATCAAATAAAACAAAACTTTATAAAAAGTATTTTGTTTTATATAAAAAGTGTTTACAATGAAGGCACTATGCAAATACTATGCATAATAAAATATAATATATTTTATTTATAATCAAATAAAACAAAACTTTATAAAAAGTATTCTGTTTTATATAAAAAGTTTTCTATTTTATTACATTTATAATAATAATAAAACAACATTTATCACCATTATTATAATTCACAATATTAATCGACCAGGTCGTTCCCAGGAAAGAGGGGGCTTTCCAAAAAGGATATCTCCCTATTGGCGCGCAATTAGGTGACCAAACCTCTCCTTGACAGAACTTCTAAACATCGTCAATATTGAAAATAATAATATTAATAACTCTGTCATCTCCATTATTGATTTAATAATATATAAAATATCGACAATAATTGAATCAAATAACGTGAGATACTATGTAATAATTACTATAGCAATAATTGAACAAAACTGAGTGACTTCTTACGTAAGCATCAATAATCAATACCGTGTGCTACTATGCAACCATGCGTATTACTGTACTTTTACTACCGAGTAGTTCAACAGTTAACGGTAAAACTTCCGCCGTTATTTTCATAAAAATATTCTTGTCGTTTTCTCAATCCGACAATAATTCTATTATGGGGTCCACCAATGATTGTACCGTCGTACGAATATTCTCTGACAAAAAAAAATATTCTCTGACCAATCGAATATTATACAACAACTTGCATACTTTTCAAAATTTATAAATATTATCCACAACTATAAAATTATCTTAACTCCACACCATAATTTTGAAAAAAATATTTCGAGAAAATTAAATCTTTATTCATAAAATTTGGGATTTTACAATATAAATGTAATAGTTTTTGGCTATGGAAAGCAAATTGTAAATAGTTTTGACTATGAAGAAGCATATTAATATAATGAAATTTTATTTAATGTATTTTGTGGTGTATGAGTTATTGTTCAGTTGATTCAGCGATTAATAACTAAGTAAGCAAATAAGTAATAATGGGACTTTATTTATTTAATCAGAAATGCCGCCAAGAAGAACAAAACGTAATCAATAAGCGGAATCTCATAATGATAACTAGGGGGTCCAAATAACTCTATGCAAGAGTTCATTACTTTATTAACGGCTGCATTTAACCAAGCTGGGGGTAGAGCACCCGCGGGACCTAGGGTAGCCAGAACGACTACCTTTAAGGAATTTAAAAGTGTAGGTCCGCCGGAGTTCAAAGGCACGATGGACCCAATGGAGGCCTAGACATGGGTCAAGGAAATAGAAAAGACATTTTTTATTACAAATGTAGCTGAGGCGCAAAAGACTTCTTTTACGATTTATATGATGAAGGGGGAAGCTAACTACTGGTGGGAGGCTCACCAGGGTGGGGCTAGAACAGATGTTGTTACATGGGAACAGTTCAAGAAGGTATTTATCGAAAACTACTTCCCTACTAGCATGCAAGGGAGAATGGAAATTAAGTTCCTAGAACTTAAGCAAGGGGACATGACGATTCCAAAATATGCGGCCAAATTAAATGAATTGGCAAGGTTTGCTCCACATCAAGTGGACACGGAAGAGAGGAAGGCTCATAGGTTTGAGCAGGGCCTAAATCCCTGGCTCTATAGTAGGATTTCAGTTTTCCAGAGTGCCTCTTGCAGGACCATTCTGGAAAAGGCGATAATAGCAGAGGGTGGTAGTGAGGCGTTGACCCAATACCACAAGGAACGAAAGAATAAAGGTAAGGGAGAGGGACGAACTAAGGTAGAGGTTGCCAGTGGTAGTGGCAGTATGCGAAAACGAAAGAATTTTAACCCTGAAATACTGGGGTGAGACAAGGGGATCCTAAACGTAGGATGGAGGCATGCAAGACATGCGGCAAGATTCATCTAGGAGTCTATCTAAAGGGGAAAGCAGATTGTTATAATTGTGGGCAGGAGGGTCAAATATCACCCAACTGTCCTTATTCTAAGAAAAGCCGATGCTATTTTGTTTGTGGCTCAATGGACCACATGGTAAGAAATTACCCGAAGAAGGGGGAAAAGGGTAGTAAGAGTTCTGGTAGTTGTAATTTAGCCATTACTAGACTAACACCATCATTAGGTAGACCCTCAGCCCGAACTTTTAATATGACTGTCCAAGATGCGGTTGCATCAGCGGATGTAGTAACAGGTATCATTCCAGTCAACAAAATAAATGTTTATGTGTTATTTGACTCGGGTGCTACTTGTTATTTTATAGCATGTGGATTTGCTAAACAACTCGGATTAAGCCCTGAGAAGCTAGAAATACCTTTAGACGTTAAGGAAGCAAACGAGGAGATAATTCCCATTGAACACATTCATAGGAATTATTTCGTAGATATTAGGGGTAACATATTTTCAGTATATCTTTTACCGATAAGGTTAAGAGAATTAGATGTAATTTATAGTATGGATTGGTTAATTAACCATAAAACGATAATAGATTGTCATAGAAAGAGTGTAAACCTAAGGCTTTCTAAGAAACCTGAGGTGGTGTTTTACGGTAATAAATCACTGAGACACTTTTCTTGTCTAACTATGACACGAGCTAGGAGGATGTTGAAGAAGGGGTGTAAGGGTTACCTGTGCCATGTTGTGGATACCCAAAAAGTGGGGGCAACATTGGAACAGATACCGATGGTACAAGATTTTGTGGATGTATTTTCGGAGGAGTTTCCCGGTATTCCGCCATATAGGGATGTAGAATTTGTGATTGATTTGCTATCGGGTACAACACCAGTTTCAAAGGCACTATATAGAATGGTGTCAGTAGAGATAAAGGAGTTAATGGTTCAATTACAAGAACAATTAGATAGGAAGTACATTCAACCGAGTGTGTCTCCGTGGGGAGCACCGGTATTTTTTTTAAAGAAGAAGGATGGGTCGTTACGACTTTGTATCGACAATAGAGTGTTTAACAAGTTAACGAATAAGAATAAATACCCGTTGCCCAGGATTGATTATCTATTTGATCAGTTGAAAGGGGCAAAATATTTTTCTAAGATAGATTTGCGTACGGGGTATCATCAACTAAAAGTGAGGAAATAGGATGTACCTAAGACGACGTTCAGAACTCGTTATGGGCATTACGAGTTTCTGGTTATGTCGTTTGGGTTGATGAATGCGCCAACCGCATTCATGGATATGATGAATAGAGTGTTCAAATAGTATTTGGACAAGTTCATTGTAGTGTTCATTGATGATATTCTAGTCTATTCTAAGACGGCAGAAAATCATGCTGAACATTTGAGTATAGTGTTGGAAACACTACGGAGGGAGAAATTATATGCGAAATTCACTAAGTGTGAATTTTGGCTTGAACAAGTGTAGTTTCTAGGACATGCTGTAACATTTCAGAATTTTAAATGTAATTTTAAATATTTATTGAGTTATATAAATATTTAATGGATGTGATTATCGATAAATGAATATTTGTTTTATTGATTTAATATTATTTGGAGAATTATTTGTTAAATAAATAATTGATGAATTAAGAAAATAATTATTATATTGATATTTCAATTAAATGATATATTATCTGTATTGTGTTATGTGACTAAGGGATTTATTTAATTAATTGTGATTTGAATTAATTAAAATAAGTAAGAAAGCTTCATTAAATATAGTGTGACAAATAACTATATTATAAGGAGTTATTAAAATAAATTAAAGTAATTTAATTTAGTGTTTATCAAACAAGGCTTAATATATTAATCCTTTAATATTTTTAAATGATTTGCCAAACAAGCCTTATTGCTTTAGAGATTTCTAGTTAAATAAAATAAATAATTAAATAAGATAAAATCTAATAATAAATATAATATATATATATATATATGTTATATACGTTTATCCTAATCACTGAAGTTACTTATTATACGTATTAAGTCTATGTCAGTTTTCTTTGTTATTATATTAGTACGAATATCAGTTTAGTTTTCTTTTACGCATTCTATTTGCTAGCTTAGAGATTACAGAGGGTTGAGAGAATTGTGAGCAAACTTAAGCAACAATTTCATTATGTTTAACAAGGATTGCAAGCAACTTCAAGGTATTTTTACACAACATAAGTATTAGATATATATATATATATATATATATATATATATATATATATATATATATATATATATATATATATATATATATATATGCATATATGGGTTTTAGGACAAAAAATTCATGTTCTGTGAATTCCATATTTTGAATTGTTGCTTTAGAATGGATTACTTATGATTATATGAGTATATAGTGATTAGATATTTTGTTTAAACAACAATGGTATGCTAAATTCATTTGGCAGTGGAAGAAAAAGTTTTGACAATGTATGTTTATATATATGTTTTCATGTGTTCATGAAAAGTACCAATTTAGATGGTCAATTCTTATATTAAACTGTAAATTGAGGCTTGTATATGTTAGTTCAATGAGGTATGAGTATAACGTAATTGGAATGAGGTAATTTGGACAAGAATTGAAATCACAGTGTTCAATTTTGTGAAGGAACTCAAAAATGGAGTTTTGTTTGAAAAACATGAGTTTTGAGAAATTAAAATAGTTGTAGTTAGTGTTAAATTGTGCTAGTTGGTTGTAAATGTGAGCAATCATGTTTATGATATTGTTGTATTTATTCTACGTGTTAATATTACTGTCTATTGGGTGAAATTTGTGTTTATTGGGCTAAAGTCGGCTACTGTTCATAGCCTTCTCTACGTCTGTCTGAACACCGGCGCAGCTGCGCCGGTGCCAAGGCAAAAAATAGCGCAGCTGCGCCAGTCCCAAGCCTTTATATGGCGCAGCTGCGCCATACCCTGGTTTGAGATTCTAACTTCTACTATTTCAGCAGACTTGGGAAAGTGTCACAACATAGTCTGAAATTGTGTTAGCATGTTAAATGTGTAATGTTAAGGTTAACATAACATAGTGAGTTGTGGTTAGTATGATCAAAGTTGCAAAAATGATTATTAAATCGAAAATACGTTATGTGATAACATAGTTTATACAATGAACAATAGTTAAGTGTTATGATGATTAACACTTGGGAATTCTGAAATGTAAAGCGTAGCACAAGACTTGTGTTGAAATAATAAGTTTAGCTAGTAACGTGTTTTATATTGAAACGTGAATATTAGTATGTCTAATGGATATTATGGTTTTAATATTGTGTTTAAGTGAACGTGAGTTTAATATTTTAGCTTACGCTGGAGGCAAGTTTTCTAACTCCATACTTTCATTGAGTTAGTATGTTATGATTATGCGATTCTTTTAACTCTACATTTTCGTTAAGTTAGTCCTATTATTATAAATGCATGCTTTTGATTGAGCAAGCTTTTTATATCAAATGTTATTGCTTTAAAAAATTCATTGGAACAAACTCTAACTCTAGTATTATTGGAAATTCTCAATTTGTTGATTCATTCCAACTTGTTTACAGTTAATCAAGTTTCTTAAAGTTCAGGAATTCATTTTTAAATATTATAAAACTTGAAGCTAGCTTATTTTACTATTCAAGCAAAGGTTAACCATTTCATTCATTCTATTGAATACTTATGCTCTATAGTTATTTCAAGCATGAGTTAGATGTATAGAATCAGTTCATTTATGATTCTCAAATATTCTAAGTTATGTTGTTTTTAAACAACTGTTGTATTATCAAACATTGTGGATTCAACTAGTTCCCTAGTTGATGATCATTAAACTTCAATTACCTTGAAAGCTTATCCAAACCAAACTTTCTTTGGTGCGGACTTGTACTCTAAATACTGAGATGAACTGTAGCAGCCCCGAATCCGGGTCCCAAATCGCCGCGGATCCGGTACGCTAATTCTATCACTAATGCGGAAGAGATAAACATACATTGTTTATACATTAAACTTTTACACATCATTCCCAAGGTCTACAACCTTAACTTAATACATACCTTCAATATTAAAAAGGTTTACAATGCTATTTTCAATAGAAAATTTATAGAATTAACTGCAACATAAATTAATCTTGCACTTTGACTTTGCTTCTGACCTTATTCAAGCTTTCTTCTTAATCTGAAAATTTTATCATGATATAGCAAGGGTGAGCAACAAATTTGCCCAGCAAGTTTTACAAACAATGAAGATATACCATGATTGAATAGAATGAATAAGCTTTCAAGTTTTCAACAATATGATAATTGTGAAATAACATGAATCAAATTTCAACGATTGAATGACTGAACCAATGATATTGGATGTCAACAATTAACATAAACAAGTTTAAATGAAACCTATGGTAATGAAGGTGATCAGCCTTTCATACCTGATGAACATAAACAACATGCACAATGTGCGAATCAATAAGTTATTGACGTGGTATAATCAACAATAATTAACCACTAACATGCTTTGAATTAACAACTCAAGTTGAGTTAGGAAACTTGCACAATAATTAGAAGTTCAAGGTTAGGAACTTGCCTGATTCGTTGACTACTGCTACGCAATTTAATTTAATCTCTTATGAAAGACCTATCATTAATAAGATCGATCCTCCAATTAGCATAATACATTTTATCTCTCAACACGATTACTCAAATAATAAATTAGCTAACATTTTTGCCACATAATAAAACATTGAGTAATTCTTTAACTCATTAGTAATATTATTATCCCTTAATAATATTACTATCACTTAACCATTATCTTAAACTTTTGTCTAATATTTTTTTATAGAATATTTATCATTTACAAATATTATTAATCATTTAATAATATTTAAATCCTTTACTAATATTATTAATCATTTAATAATATTGTAATCACCTTCTAATATTATTAATCATGTAATAATATTTTACTTGTTTCATACATAAAAAAAGTCTCACATATTTTAAGATGCAAATATTTTACATCTTGAAACTTAAACCATTAAATTTCATTTCAGAAATATCTTTTATCTCTACTCGCAAATTCGGAGTTTAAACAACTAATGTATAGCTTTTATAGTAAAAATCAATTTACTATTTTATTTATTTAATTTAAATAACTTTTACTTCAGTTTGCCCGTTCATTAATCAACATTGACTGTTGCCTCATTTATAAAACTTTTATCTCGCTAGCACATTCGCTTTATTTTTCATTTTACGATTATTCGCATTTTCGTTTATATATATATATATATATATATATATATATATATATATATATATATATATTAAGTTACATAAATATCAGCTCAAAAACTTCATTTCGAGCACCGAAAACCTCAAAATATCATTTTTATGATTAATACAATATTACAAAGGTTTTACATTCTTTGTTGCACAAAAAAATAATTTTTATAGGAAACTATATTTTTTTTTTATTTCACTTAAATATGTAATTTATATTTATTACATATTTTTATTGCTTTATTTATGCCTGAAAGAAAGTTTCTTGGCATAAAATATCACTTATAGTCAAATCGCGTCCCGTAGGACTTTATTAGATTTATTATGACTTATTATTACGCCGGAACGCGATTTGGAACGTCAAACGTCAAAATCGCTCGACGCGCCGACGCTCGGCGTTTGCTCAAATTTTAGTTCTGACATGCATGTTCGCTCATTTTTAATTTTCAAATCATTAGTCATATAACAGCAAATTTTTGGGCGTATTATAGACCCCATTGGCATAGTTTTTTAGAAAAATTTCACACCGCGAAAATGGATCACGGAAATTAATCAAAACGGATTTCAAAATTCATGTCGTGTAACAGCACTGCAGCGCCAGCAGCAGCAGGCGTCGGCGAACGCTGAGCGCTGCCAGGCTGCTTGGCATACTCTGCTGCAGCACTTAACGACTTAGCCACTTTGCAATCTTCTTACGCTTTGCTCGCTTATCGGATCATTTTCAAACTTTAATATGCTTTTCGTATCATATGAGACTATTTTTGAAAAATATGAAACACCCATTCCGGGTTCGATAGGCAGCCCAAACATTTCGCCAAAAGCGGACGTTCATCACAGTTTTTCAACTTTTTGCCAGATTTACCCTCTCTCGCTAAATCAGTCATAACGTTTTCGTTTTAAAACATTTTTAAGCGATTCTTGAGCCCTTGCGAAGCTAACTTCCGGGACTACAACTCTTCCTTAATGACTTGTTTCCAAATTCCGAACATATCAGCCCAGAAATTCCGTTCAATTTATCAAAACCGCACATGATAGACAGTTTGGACACTACTACTTTGAAATGTCATAACTCTCTCCTCCAAAGTCGGATTTAGTCCGTTCTGGAGTCTATGGAAAGCTTATACAATGTACTACAACATAGCAAAAGCTCAGAATTTTCTGGAATATTTAACTAATCCCGAAATTTCCTTTTTGTTGCAGCAGTCCACTAATTTTCTAAGTTAAAAACTGTTTTGCTTTTCTTTCTCTTGATCAAGCTTGTAAGCATCCAAAATGATTAGATCCATACATAATACACTATAAAACATGTAGATCTAAGATTTTTAGAGTTTAAAACATAAGCTCTTGTTCTTGACAAAAATCATCACAATAAATCATATTAAACTAACTAGAGTTTTAAAATAGGAGAACTTTTAAACCTTTTGTTTTGATGGCTTTTCTTCCTCTCCTTCCAAAGGTGATTATAGAGCTTGGAGGCAAGGAAATTTATCTTCCTTCTTCCCACAAGGAGCTGCCGAACCTACTCCCTCTCTTCTCTCTCTATAATTCCGAAAATGAAGAGACAAATGGCTTTGGGAGAAAAATGAGAGTGAAGTAGCATTTTCTCTCTCCTTCTAATCTTATATAATGATCTAATACATTGTATGTGGCTGTCCCAAATGCTGAGCTTGCTGGATTTCTATGTTTTAAGGCACATGGAGTAGGTTAGGTTTTGGTCACCAACTCACATAGGCAACAATTACAAGCAACCTTCTCTTAGCTCTTTCTTGCTTCTTTTTTTTTTTAAATTCGGCCACTTGGCCCTCTAATGCCCCATATCTTTTTATTTGGACAATTGGCCTCATTTCTCCCACAAATCATTTAATTGTTAATGCTTATTAAATGACCAAGATGCCCACAATAATTGAGTTTTAAAAATTGTGGCCACCTATTAAATCTTTTGGACTATCACATAAAATTCTTTGGGCCATTAATATATACTTACTCCAATTATTTCTATCTTTACCCACCCTAAATATTTAATTAGGGTATCATTCCAAATAATTAGAATTTAAATCATCAATCTACTACATTAAATTCTATAACCCAACTAAACTTATTTTAATTAAGTTATAAAATTAATAACTTGAGATAGTAAAAATATATATATCTCTCAACTTAATATAATTTATTATTCTTCCACAAGTGGGCTTAGCTTGGGCACTCAATAATTAATTCCATTGAGCTAGCCATTTTACTTGTTTTACTTATTAACATATACTAACTTGGGCTTTCACCCAAAATTTAATTGGGTCATTACAATACTTGCCCCATACATAATATATTGGGCTAGATTAAATAATTTAATCACCCTAAATCACTTTATCTACAAGTCTCATGCTTAATTAATTAATTGGGCTTGTTTAAATAATATTACTTCCTTAGCCCATTAAATCCAATTCTTTGGACTCTACTCAAAATAATTGGGCTATAACCTTATTATAGTCCATTATTTTTAATTCTATTCTATTCTACCCTTATCCTTAAATTAGGGTTTACATCCCACACTTTAGAAAATAAATTCCTTACTCGTGCCCTTTTAATTTCATAAACCAAATTAGACTTGGTTATAAAATTAATTATTGGAAATATATAAAATAAATCTCTTAATGTCAGTATATACATTTATATACTAATATTTTCCCATATTATAACCTCTCAGATTATTTAATCATCACACCTAATATATATATTAGGTTACATAACTAAATTTTTAATTCACTCCTATATACAAAATAAATGTATTCACATTATATAATGTATATTTATTTACCCATATCCATAATTCACATAATCATAACATCTTTCACTTTTCACACTAATTTTTGACTTTTCCCCATAAAAAAATCAACTGTTGACTTTGACCAAAAGTCAACCTTTACACATATTGTTTTTACTGTCCATTCTGACTAAACTTGACGTTCCGGACACAACCGAGCAGTCCATGCTTCAAAATTCTATCTCTAACTCAAACTTTGAGTTTTAAATTACTCATTCTCATTGCTAATCGTATTAACTAACGACTTTATACTTATTCAATTTCTTATTTGTCAATCAATGCTAACACTCAAGCTATGTTAATTACTAACATAGTTTTATCTTAATCATTATGTCATTAACTTAATCCATTATTCCTCTTGCTCAAATATATATAGCACCTTACTAAGTATATATATATTTCTATACATATACTCATCTTTGTTTAACCTTATAGCATCTCTTCATGTGAAATCTTATCTCCAATAATAAAATTTCCATATGTACTTATATAATATTTTTCAGACTATTCCGTTCACATCGAATTTACAGGTATCATAATACCTTATTCTTAATATTCTTTCAAGTACATATTAATTCATTTCTAGGGTTTTAGAATTTTGTAACCCATATTTTCTCTATTCTCATTCGAATATCAAACCATATAGGTTTCACTTGAAAAAAATTTAAATAAATTCTCAAATTCTCATCTAGGTTTTATTCTTTAACCTTTATTCTAATCATTCAAGATTTTAGAAATTTTTGGGTTGTCACATTCACCCCTTCTTCTAAGAATTTCGTACTCGAAATTAAAGCATACTAATCTCTGCTTATTCTCTTGATCAAAAATAGGTTGTTAATTTAACCTTTACAATTTCCTCATTCAAGGATTTCTCTTTCTATCATCACATTTCACCATAACTACTCACTAGGAGTTTACATCTTCTAAACATTCTTCAAAACTAGGTTGTCATAATAACCTTTATTTAATCATCTCAGATTCTACTCGTACACGAGTTTACATTATTCCATATCAATCATCACATTCTACCACAACATTACTCTGAAGGGTTTAAAAAAAACTTTTCATATCTGTCTAAGGGATCATAAAAATTATGAACTTTGAGGTTTAGGGGTATTTCTACCTGCTACCTCTTTCAGTTAAGAAAGAAAGGTATTCTACCTCTGAAAAATCATTAATTGGTGTGTTTACAATCACAAAGAAGGTAAACTACCGATGCGGGTACTTTAGAAGATCAGTCTATTGTACCTTAGTAATCGGAACGACTATATGCGTTCTTAGATTGGAATATTTTATCCCATTAGTAAATCCCCCTTTTCAGGGTTGTTCACCTCAGACTTATCATTAGATTCCGCACCAAAACAATTTGGTTCGGCATAAGCTTTCAAAAAAAATACTTTGAATTTCATAAACATTTGTCTAGCTGAATCAAATAGCTTAGACACATCAATAATTCGAATTTCAATCGAAATATTTCTGGCCAATTCAGTTGGCAATAAATTATCTTTAAAATTCTCAAAATCATTTTGACATCATGATACCACACTGTATTTACAGTCCGTTGAGGATTCTGTCATTTTGTGACTTTGTTATACTACATCATACTGTAGTGAGGTGACGATCCTCTAATCACATCCAACACTAAGTAATTCTGCATTGATAACTCCATCATATTTATCATCTTTGCACCAGGTTGCATGATGCATTAATGATATAAAAATACATTTTGACATCTCAAAATCATTTTTGTCTAGCCGAATCAATAAGCATAGAAACTTCTTTAAATTGTTCAAAAATCTTTACAAATCAGTTTTATCATCTCAACAGGTAACGAGGTGTTGATGGTCCGAAGTCCACGCATACACAATAATCACCAGGAGTTGAGAATAAAAATTCATTTTTCAAAAGCACATAGTGCGTATTTAGCTTGATGTCAAAAACTTCGAAGTCTAGCATAGCTAGAAGATTTGGAATACCTATGATTCCATCATCAACTCCACTTTCTCTATTGATCAATTGCTTAATAGATCTATCTATTCATATAATCCTCAATGCTCCATACACACTTAGCTATACCCCAGTTCATCAAACTTACCACACATTATGAGTTCAGGAACTTGCCACAATCATATGAGTTTAAGAACTTATCCTAGTCAGACCATAGGCGTCCATTCGCTGAGGGGTTCAAAACATACCATATGATTATGAGTCATGAACTTACCATAAGTATGAGTTTTAAGAACTCGCAACTTAACCTTATATCATCTACCTATTCGTTATACACATGAGAAAAGAATCACCTTCTCAACATGCATATAGCAAATAGCGCGACATTAGGTTCCAATGATTATCAATGTCAGAAACTAAGTGGTTGTCAAACCAAACTCGGCCACTAATCAATATAGGAAGCTAAGCGGACAATTCCCCACCCATACAAAGAATTAGTCAACCTAACCACTATATCGACCAGGAAGCTAAGTGATTCTAAAACCAAGTACAAATTCCCCGCCCATACAAGGAATCATACAACTCAGCTACTGACATGAGTCCTCAATTAAAAACCCACATAATCTTAACTTTCTCTTTTCTTAATACGAATTTTCTTTAATCCATATCTTAACATTTACCACTCTTTTCTGAGTTTACATTGTACCATTGAATAGTACCTTCTCTTTATAGCGTCAAGTTATATCATTCCAATCACTTAACAAATCATATGTTATTCAATGATTTAATCTGATCACGTGGTGATCTTATTTTTGTAATCATTTCTCCTTATGCTTACGATCGTTTTATTTTACGATCTTCTTATTCTTTTCCTTAATCATATAATATTATGATTTTATTTGCACTTTTCATCTTATAGACATCGTCTATTTATTATCACTTTTCATCTCTATTACTGGAGTTAGGTAACTCCAGATTCTTATCCATATAGCTCTTTAAGATTCTTCTGTGAATCCTCTTTATCTTCTTCTTTACTTAATGATGAATTTCCATAAATTCATCTCTCATCGCTTAAACTCTATTCGAGTTTATTACTTCTCATCTTCGCGATTATAGCCTAAGGTACACCTACCTAAAGTTTATAACCAACAGCTCTGATACCAACTGTAGCAGCCCCGAATCCGGGTCCCAAATCACTGCGGATCCGGTACGCTAATTCTATCACTAATGCGGAAGATATAAACATACATTGTTTATACATTAAACTTTTACACATCAATCCCAAGGTCTACAACCTTAACTTAATACATACCTTCAATATTAAAAAGGTTTACAATGCTATTTTCAATAGAAAATTTATAGAATTAACTGCAACATAAATTAATCTTGCACTTTGACTTTGCTTCTGACCTTATTCAAGCTTTCTCCTTAATCTGAAAATTTTATCATGATATAGCAAGGGTGAGCAACAAATTTGCTCAGCAAGTTTTACAAACAATGAAGATATACCATGATTGAATAAAATGAATAAGCTTTCAAGTTTTCAACAATATGATAATTGTGAAATAACATGAATCAAATTTCAACGATTGAATGACTGAACCAATGATATTGGATGTCAACAATTAACATAAACAAGTTTAAATGAAACCTATGGTAATGAAGGTGATCAACCTTTCATACCTGATGAACATAAACAACATGCACAATGTGCGAATCAATAAGTTATTGACGTGGTATAATCAACAATAATTAACCTCTAACATGCTTTGAATTAACAACTCAAGTTGAGTTAGGAAACTTGCACAATAATTAGAAGTTCAAGGTTAGGAACTTGCCTGATTCGTTGACTACTGCTACACAATTTAATTTAATCTCTTATGAAAGACCTATCATTAATAAGATCGATCCTCCAATTAGCATAATACATTTTATCTCTCAACACGATTACTCAAATAATAAATTAGCTAACATTTTTGCCACATAATAAAACATTGAGTAATTCTTTAACTCATTAGTAATATTATTATCCCTTAATAATATTACTATCACTTAACCATTATCTTAAACTTTTGTCGAATATTTTTTTTATAGAATATTTATCATTTACAAATATTATTAATCATTTAATAATATTTAAATCCTTTACTAATATTATTAATCATTTAATAATATTGTAATCACCTTCTAATATTATTAATCATGTAATAATATTTTACTTGTTTCATACATAAAAAAGGTCTCACATATTTTAAGATGCAAATATTTTACATCTTGAAACTTAAACCATTAAATTTCATTTCAGAAATATCTTTTACCTCTACTCGCAAATTCGGAGTTTAAACAACTAATGTATAGCTTTTATAGTTAAAATCAATTTACTATATTATTTATTTAATTTAAATAACTTTTACTTCAGTTTGCCCGTTCATTAATCAATACTGACTGTTGCCTCATTTATAAAACTTTTATCTCGCTAGCACATTCTCTTTATTTTTCATTTTACAATTATTCGCATTTTCGTTTCATATATATATATATATATATATATATATATATATATATATATATATATATATATATATATATATTAAGTTACATAAATATCAGCTCAAAAACTTCATTTCGAGTACCGAAAACCTCAAAATATCATTTTTATGATTAATAGAATATTTCAAAGGTTTTACATTCTTTGTTGCACAAAAAAATAATTTTTATAGGCAACTATATATTTTTTTTATTTCACTTAAATATGTAATTTATATTTATTACATATTTTTATTGCTTTATTTATGCTTGAAAGAAAGTTTCTTGGCATAAAATATCACTTATAGTCAAATCGCGTCCCGTAGGACTTTATTAGATTTATTATGACTTATTATTACGCCAGAACGCGATTTGGAACATCAAACGTCAAAATCTCTCGACGCGCCGACGCTCGACGTTTGCTCAAATTTTAGTTCTGACATGCATGTTCGCTCATTTTTAATTTTCAAATCATTAGTCATATAACAGCAAAATTTTGGGCGTATTATAGACCCCATGACATAGTTTTTTAGAAAAATTTCACACCGCGAAAATGGATCACGGAAATTAATCAAAACGGATTTCAAAATTCATGTCGTGTAACAGCACTGCAGCGCCAGCAGCAGTAGGCGTCGGCGAACGCTGAGCGCTGTCAGGCTGCTTGGCATACTCTGCTGCAGCACTTAACGACTTAGCCACTTTGCATTCTTCTTACGCTTTGCTCGCTTATCGGATCATTTTCAAACTTTAATATGCTTTTCGTATCATATGAGACTATTTTTGAAAAATATTAAACACCCATTCCGGGTTCGATAGGCAGCCCAAACATTTCGCCAAAAGCGGACGTTCATCACAGTTTTTCAACTTTTTGCCAGATTTACCCTCTCTCGCTAAAACAGTCATAACGTTTTCGTTTTAAAACATTTTTAAGAGATTCTTGAGCCCACGCGAAGCTAACTTCCGAGACTACAACTCTTCCCTACTGACTTGTTTCCAAATTCCGAACACATCAGTCCAGAAATTCCGTTCAAGTGATCAGAACCGCACATGATAGACAGTTTGGACACTACTACTTTGAAATGTCATAACTCTCTCCTCCGAAGTCGGATTTAGTCCGTTCCGGAGTCTATGGAAAGCTTATACAATGTACTACAACATAGCAAAAGCTCAGAATTTTCTGGAATATTTAACTAATCCCGAATTTTCCTTTTTGTGGCAGCAGTCCACTAATTTTCTAAGTTAAAAACTGTTTTGCTTTTCTTTCTCTTGATCAAGCTTGTAAGCATCCAAAATGATTAGATCCATACATAATACACTATAAAACATGTAGATCTAAGATTTTTAGAGTTTAAAACATAAGCTCTTGTTCTTGACAAAAATCATCACAATAAATCATATTAAACTAACTAGAGTTTTAAAATAGGAGAACTTTTAAACCTTTTGTTTTGATGGCTTTTCTTCCTCTCCTTCCAAAGGTGATTATAGAGCTTGGAGGCAAGAAAATTTGTCTTCCTTCTTCCCACACGGAGCTGCCGAACCTACTCCCTCTCTTCTCTCTCAATAATTCCGAAAATGAAGAGACAAATGGCTTTGGGAGAAAAATGAGAGTGAAGTAGCATTTTCTCTCTCTTTCTAATCTTATATAATGATCTAATACATTGTATGTGGCTGTCCCAAATGCTGAGCTTGCTGGATTTCTATGTTTTAAGGCACATGGAGTAGGCTAGGTTTTGGTCACCAACTCACATAGGCAACAATTACAAGCAACCTTCTCTTAGCTCTTTCTTGCTTCTTTTTTTTTTTAAATTCGGCCACTTGGCCCTCTAATGCCCCATATCTTTTTATTTGGACAATTGGCCTCATTTCTCCCACAAATCATTTAATTGTTAATGCTTATTAAATGACCAAGATGCCCACAATAATTGAGTTTTAAAAATTGTGGCCACCTATTAAATCTTTTGGACTATCACATAAAATTCTTTGGCCCATAAATATATACTTAGTCCAATTATTTCTATCTTTACTCACCCTTAATATTTAATTAGGGTATCATTCCAAATAATTAGAATTTAAATCATCAATCTACTACATTAAATTCTATAACCCAACTAAACTTATTTTAATTAAGTTATAAAATTAATAACTTGAGATAGTAAAAATATATATATCTCTCAACTTAATATAATTTATTATTCTTCCACAAGTGGGCTTAGCTTGGGCTCTCAATAATTAATTCCATTGAGCTAGCCATTTTACTTGTTTTACTTATTAACATATACTAACTTGGGCTTTCACCCAAAATTTAATTGGGTCATTACAATACTTGCCCCATACATAATATATTGGGCTAGATTAAATAATTTAATCACCCTAAATCACTTTATCTACAAGTCTCATGCTTAATTAATTAATTGGGCTTGTTTAAATAATATTACTTCCTTAGCCCATTAAATCCAATTCTTTGAACTCTACTCAAAATAATTGAGCTATAACCTTATTATAGTCCATTATTTTTAATTCTATTCCATTCTACCCTTATCCTTAAATTAGGGTTTACATCTCACACTTTAGAAAATAAATTCCTTACTCATGCCCTTTTAATTTCATAAACCAAATTAGACTTGGTTATAAAATTAATTATTGGAAATATATAAAATAAATCTCTTAATGTCAGTATATACATTTATATACTAATATTTTCTCATATTATAACCTCTCAGGTTATTTAATCATCACACCTAATATATATATTAGGTTACATAAGTAAATTTTTAATTCACTCCTATATACAAAATAAATGTATTCACATTATATAATGTATATTTATTTACCCATATCCATAATTCACATAATCATAACATCTTTCACTTTTCACACTAATTTTTGACTTTTCCCCATAAAAAAATCAACTGTTGACTTTGACCAAAAGTCAACCTTTACACATATTGTGTTTACTGTCCATTCTGACTAAATTTGACGTTCTGGACACAACCGAGCAGTCCATGCTTCAAAATTCTATCTCTAACTCAAACTTTGAGTTTTAAATTACTCATTCTCATTACTAATCGTATTAACTAACGGCTTTATACTTATTCAATTTCTTATTTGTCAATCAATGCTAACACTCAAGCTATGTTAATTACTAACATAGTTTTATCTTGATCATTATGTCATTAACTTAATCCATCATTCCTCTTGCTCAAATATATATAGCACCTTACTAAGTATATATATTTCTATACATATACTCATCTTTGTTTAACCTTATAGCATCTCTTCATGTGAAATCTTATCTCCAATAATAAAATTTCCATATGTACTTATATAATATTTTTCAGACTATTCTGTTCACATCGAATTTACAGGTATCATAATACCTTATTCTTAATATTCTTTCAAGTACATATTAATTCATTTCTAGGGTTTTAGAATTTTGTAACCCATATTTTCTCTATTCTCATTCGAATATCAACCCATATAGGTTTCACTTGAAAAAAATTTAAATAAATTCTCAAATTCTCATCTAGGTTTTATTCTTTAACCTTTATTCTAATCATTCAAGATTTTAGAAATTTTTGGGTTGTCACATGAACAACCCTATGTTTAGGGGTTTATGCTTAGCGTTAAAATGTTTGTGCATAATACATTGTACGAAGGATTGATCCCCCTGAGTACGTGGAGTCCTTATAGTCATATGACTGTTAAAGTTAAAGTTAAAAAATTACTTATAACTGTGGACATGGTTCATGGTCATTTGACCCTCAGTAGTTTATTTAAGAATGTTAATAGAACAAATTTTTCAGTTCTATAGAGCCTATGAGTAGGCAAATGTTGAAAAGTTAATAGAACATATCATTCAGTTCTATTGAGCCTATTATTTAGCAAATGTTGTAAAGTTAATAGAACAAATTATTCAGTTCTATAGAGCATATTATTTGGCAAATGTTGAAAAGTTAATAGAACATATCATTCAGTTCTATTGAGCCTATTATTTGGCAAATGTTGTAAAGAAAATTATTCTTATCTCAAGTGAGCTTTGTTTGCTCACTCTTGCATATTTATACATTTATTGCAGCTATGAATGAGAAGGTAGATAAACCTACAACTAGCAAAGGAAAGGGAAAAATGTACAAGTGATGAAGACTTGTAATTTATTTTATCATTGATGATAGACTTTTAATAATGATGTGATGTAATAATTTTATTTCCTCACTTGAATAATTGTATTAAAGGTTAGAGAACCTGAGAGATAATGTTTTTATTTAAGTAATCATGTATGGGTAGGTTTTTATTATTTAATTTATTATAATTGGGTAGTTAAATATGAATGTTTTGATTACGTGAACACCAAATCTGGAGGTAATGAAGTACAGGGATTTGGGGGTGTCATAAGTTGGTATCAAATCTTTATGTTATGAACCTTAGGTAGGGAAAAGCCTTAGGAAGTAACCTTTGAAAAGATAGTGTTGATTAACTCCTAACGAGTTTTAAGGAAGAAATAATAAAACACTTATGTGATTATGTGTTTATACTTATGTGCTCGTGAGTGTCGAGTAGTAATGATTAATGATTAAAACTTAAAATTTTGACGTCAGGATGACTAATGTCAGAGAATCCAGCCAGGCTAGGAAGGATAGACCTCAGATACCTATAGAGGAGGAGCCTCGAGACATTCATGTTAGTTAGGAACAACTACTGCCACGGGAGTCAGCCCCGTTGGTCACAATGGTTGAAGACGAGGATGATGATGTGGAGACGAATGAGGAGGATCCCGGTGAGTTACCACAGGAGGATGAGGATGACGAGGACGAGGATGAGGAGGAGGAGACTCCACTAACCTTGATAACTGCTCGAATGTACGATGAAGTCTACGACCATAACGTGGAACTTCAGGATACAGTCATGGAATTGCAAGAGATAGTAGCTGAACAATAGACTACAATGACGCAGAAAGACGATGAGATTCTAGATCATGAGGAACGACTGACAAATGTCGAGGAAAAGCTAGAACGGACTGAAGGAGAGAAAGACCAACTGATCGAGGAGGTCGCTGAACTGAAGAATAGGCTAAGGGAAAAAGCTACGAAGAGGACAAGAGTCGAGGACACATATGAAGTAATGTTTCAACGAGCCGGGATAGCAGTGAAAGATGCACAGGCAAAGAGAATAAAGATGGAAGAGATAAATAGAGTATTCAACACCATGGTTAATCGAGCTCAGGATCGAGTCATGGAATATCCTATTCAGTTCGAGACGCTGCTATCGTACGTACTAGATCGCAGAACAATGTTCCGAGTCATGGAGGAAGAACGTAGTAAGGCTAAGCAGTATCTTAGTAGAACATCGTAGTTATTGTACGATGAATAAAATATTAAATAAATTATAAATCCTAAGTGTTATGAAACCTATGGGATATGATGATAATGTTGTCCTAAAACTTTTGTAGTTCAGGAAGTAATGTAAATAGCAGTAATGCTATTGTTTTATGTTTTCAAAGAGGTTATGAATAAATAAAAGTTGTTATTTTATTCAAAGTGTTATGTGATTTGTGGTTATTTCTTTTGTAGAAGCTAGTTACGTAGAAATTACTTAAAAGAGTTAAGTAATAATCTAATGGGTGTATTTTTTTAAACAAAAAATGTGACGCCCCCAAAATTAGGTATACATCACCCATCTTGGGTCATCAGATACATGGTACAAATTTCAAATACAACTTACTAATACAACTGTCGTGTACAATACGACAAAATATAACTGTGAGTTTGAATACAATTATTGTTTACTAGAGATTATACAAACTCAAAAGGAGTCCTCATTACAATTATTAATACACTATTTCACATAATAGTGAGGACTACTAATGCTATCCTCTGGACCGTCACTCTATTCCCCGACTAGTCCCTGCTATGTTCTCATTTCCTGAAGAGAACAGTGAAAGAAAGGATGAGCTCAACTAGCCCAGTAAAAAATATTATGATTAAGATAATGCAGAATAAATTATCATTAGTCTCCAACAATGTTAAACTGATAAAATATAATAGACATCAAGTTTAACTACAGCGAAAAAGCAATTGATTAAAAGAGTCAAGTAGAAAATAAAATCTACTATCTTTTATAATTAAAAAGGTTTTTCATCACTGTTATCGCTGAGACTCTGCTTAATAAATATTCCACATCATCGAATCACCCCTGCACTACGACCAAGGATATTCTTTAGTATCACGGCCACAATTATACATGCAGTACGGGACAAGAATATTTGTGTATTCATTAATGGTCATGATCATGCCAATAACTGTCCATCAATGCACTACGGGCCAATGAGAACTTTTACCACATCATTTGTAACATTACGGTCATGATTACACCGAATAATCCCTGGTTATAATCATACGAAGTCCATCTATGCACTACATGCCACATATGACTTTCAACAAAATATAAACATGAGGATGATGACAATGATATAAGAATTCAATAAAAACAAGTTCAAGAATTATTTTATCCAGGAATTATTAATGTCCAAATTGTTAACATGATACTGTTTTGTAGAGTAAAATTCAAGAATGATCAGAAGAATATTTCCATAAAAAGATACTGGATGAAGCACAAATATCAAGGATATTCTACTAATTTCATGGAGTATAGAAGTCAAAACTTTAACCAACTGAGTATAATAAAGAATGGAATAACAAAAGAAATCACCATGCATGCGGTACTTCGCATAGACAGGTTATTCCAACAGAATAATAATAACGGAACCAGGTCAGGCAAAATTTTCACCGACAGGATGTTCCAACAGAATAATAAAGACGGAACCAGGTCCGATGTAAAACACACAGACAGGATGTTCCAACGGAATAATAATAAAGACGGAACCAGGTCTGGTGTAAAACACCTAGACGGGATGTTCCAACAGAATAATAGAAGAATGTCACCAAGTATAGGGTAGACTGCGTATACAGGTTATTTCAACAGAATAATAAGAAATGGAATAACAACAGTTCTCTTCATGAATAAGAAAGAATAACACCCATTACCATAAAAGAAACTAAATATAAAAGTAGTTAAGTAGCAGAATACTTTTCTTCAATCTCTCTATAGTCTCTCTCTATAGTTTCTCTCTCTAGAGTTCAATGAATTCTTCAGAAAATAATGAAGAAATGAGATTCTATTTATAGGAAAATAGAATGCATAGTAACTAATCTATGAACGGTCCAGATTGATTTAATTTAATCTGATGGTCTATATTTAAAGCAAAATCTTTTAAATAAAATATAATATATTCTATTTATAATCTAATAAAACGAATAACTTTATAAAAGATTATACTATACAAATACTATGCATAATAAAATATAATATATTCTAATTATTGTCTAATAAAATAGATAGCTTTATAAAAGTATTCTGTTTTATATAAAAAGTTTTTACTATGCAAAACACTATGCATAATAGAATATAATATATTCTATTTATAGAATAACTTTATAAAAGTATTCTGTTTTATATAAAAAGATTTTATGTATTATTACATTAATAATACCAACAAAAAATGAGTGACTTATCACGTAAGCATCAATAATCAATATTGTGTGCTACTATGCAACCACGCATATTACTGTACTTTTAACACCGGGTGTTTCAACAGTTAATGGTAAAACTTCCGCCGTTATTTTCATAAAGTATTTTAGTCGTTTTCTCAATTCGACAATAATTCCGTTGTGGGGTCCACCAATGATTGTGTCGTTGTACTAATATTCCCTGTTAAAACGAATATTCCCCGACCAATCGAATATTATATAACAACTTGCGTACTTTGCTAAATTTATAAATATTACCCACAACTATTATATCAATTTCACTCCATAATATTCAAAATTAATATTTATAGAAAATTCATCTTTATTCAAAAAGTTGGGGTTTTACAGAAAATGCCTCCCATATGTCAACCATCAGGACAGAGAACCAACGAAGGAACCAATAATAACGATAATGTTGATGCTAACTCAGTTCAACAATTAGTGATGTTACTGACAGGAGCGTTATAGAATCAACCACAGAACTAAGGAACAACGTTTAACGAGTTCAAGGCGGTTGGACCACCTGATTTTCGTGGGACAGTGAATCCAGTCGAGGCACAAACTTGAATTATGGAGATAGAAAAGGTGTTCGATGTTGCTAGGGTAGGAGATGATCAGAAGACTGCTTTCGCAACATTCATGTTAAAAGAAGAAGCTAGTTATTAGTGGCAGGCCAATAAAACTCGAGAAGGGCCAGGGATGATGACCTGAGATAGGTTTAAGGAGACATTCTTCGAGACCTATTTTCCCGAGAGTTCGAAGGGTCAGCTAGAAGTACAATTTCTGGAACTGAGGTAGGGAATGATGACTGTATCTGAGTATGCCGCTAAATTCAACGAGTTGGCGGGGTTTCCGCCTTATCAAGTCAGCATGGACGAACGCAAGGCGAAGAGGTTTGAACAGGGACTGAAACCCTGGTTATACAGTAGGGTTTCCCTATTTCAATTGAAGACTTTCGCAGCAGTAATGGAGAAAGCAATACTCGTTGAAGGTGGAGACGAGGCAGTGACAAAGTTCAATCAGGAACAGAATAAGAAGAAGAAGAAGAAGAACGAGGTGGAAATCAAGAATGGAGGTGGTAGTGGTGGAAACAACAACAACAACAACTTGAAGAGGAAGTGGAATGGAAACGTGGGTGCTGGAAACCAGCAGGGTAAGCAATAGAACAAGAAGTTTGAAGTATGTGCTACATACGGGAAGTTTCACAAGGGTGCGTGCTTGATGGGGAAACGAGTATGCTTAAGTTGTGGCCAGGAGGGTCACATCGCCCCAAATTGCACTCAACCAAAGAAGAATGTGTGCTTCATGTGCGGATTCAAGGATCATTTTGCTCGTGAATGCCCTAAGAAGAAGGATGGAGTGACAACAAGAAGCAATCGAGGTAAAAATGGAGGTACAACATCAAACAAACCCACAGCTAGAACTTTCAACATGACTGTGCAAGATGATGTGCAATTGAAAGATGTCATGTCAGGTATTATCCCAATCAATGATGATATTGATGCTTATGTATTATTTGATCCGGGTGCTACTTCCTCGTTTATCTCTGATAAATTTTGCTAAGAGGTTAGGATTGCCCAGAGAAGAATTAAATTTCCATTTGAACATAGAGATTACGAATAAAGAGATAATCCCTGTTAGATTTGTATACAAGAACTGTAGGGTGAACATTAAGGAAAATATCGTAATGGTAGATTTGATTCCAATTAGATTGAGAGAGTGATGTTATTTTGGGAATGGATTGGCTGTGCAAATATGGAGCGATAATTGATTGCCAAAAGAAATGTGTAAACCTTATGACTCTGTCAAAGGTAGTATTCTATGGGAGAAAATCACCTAGACAAATGAAATATATGACGATTATGCAGGCCAAGAAATTGCTGAGTCAAGGCTGTGTGGGCTATTTAGCTTACATAGTCGATACTCAGAAAAAGAATGTGAATCTGGAAGAGATACCAGTGGTGAGGGAATTTGAGGATGTGTTTCCAGAGGATTTGCCAAGACTTCCGCCTGACAGAAAAATTGAGTTCATCATCGACTTAGTGTTGGGGACAGTACCAATATCGAAGGCCCCGTACAGAATGGCTCTAGTAGAAATGAAAGAACTGAAGGTACAGTTACAAGAATTGTTAAACAAAAAGTATATTCAACCAAACGTATCACCGTGGGGAGCGCCAGTGTTATTCGTGAAGAAGAAGGATGGGTCAATGCATCTTTGCATTGATTATAGAGAATTAAACAAAGTCACTATTAAAAACAAATATCCATTTACAAGAATAAATGACTTATTTGACCAGTTGAAGGGTGCTAAATACTTTTCAAAAATAGATTTGAGTAGTGGATATCACCAGTTAAAAGTGAGGAAAGAGGATATACCACGAACTGCATTCAAAACTCGGTATGGACATTACGAGTTTCTGGTGATGTCTTTTGGTTTAACCAATGCACCTGCTGCATTCATGGATTTGATGAATATGGTGTTTAAACCATTCTTAGACAAGTTTGTAGTGGTATTCATCGACGACATTCTAGTGTATTCCAAAACTCAAGAAGAACACGTGGAACACTTACGTTTGACATTAGAAACATTAAGAAAAGAAAAGTTGTACGCGAAATTCTCTAAGTGTGAATTTTGGCTAGATCGTGTGCAATTTCTTGGACACGTGATTGACAAAGATGGGATTTACGTGGATCCATCAAAAGTGGAAGCTGTAATCAATTGGGAACAACCAAGAACACCGTCGGAAGTGAGGAGTTTCTTGGGATTGATTGGTCATTACAGACGATTTATTCATGATTTTTCTAAGGTAGATACTCCCTTAACAAATTTGACTAGGAAAGCTGTGAAATTTGTTTGGACGGAGAAATGTGAAGAAAGTTTCCTGGATTTGAAGAAGAAATTAAGAATGGCACCTATGTTGTCATTACCATATAGTATATGTAACTTTGTGGTGTATAGTGATGCCTCACATAAAGGGTTGGGATGTGTTCTTATGCAGAACAGCAAAGTAATTGCGTATGCATCAAGACAACTGAAGGATTATGAGAAAGGGTTTCCGACTCATGATTTGGAATTGGCTGCAGTAGTGTTTGTTCTCAAGATATGGAGACACTATCTCTATGGAGAGAAATGTGAAATCTACACAGACCATAAAAGTCTGAAGTATATTTTCACACAGAAAAACCTTAATATGCGACAAAGGAGATGGATGGAATTGATAAAGGATTACGATTGTGAGATCTTTTATAATCTGGGTAAAGCGAATGTGGTTGCAGATGCTTTGAGCAGGAAAGGTTGGGAGAAGTTGATGCTGATAACTACGCGGGAAGAGCTTATTTCAGCAATGGAAAAGCTAGAATTGGAAATCAAATTTCCAAATGAATCTACTGAACAACTATTCCAGATAGATACCAGTCCAACTTTGGTGGACAAAGTGAAGAGTGATCAAATACAAGTTAAAGAATGTGAAACGGTCAAAGAAAAAGTTGTTGAGGGTAACGATGTAAAATACAAGATCGACACCGAAGGACTACTGCGATTCGAGGAAAGAATTTGGGTTCCAGCAGTACCAGAGCTTAAAGAAGAAATCTTGACCGAAGCACACAACACAAGATATTCAATTCATCCAGGAAGTACAAGTTGGTATCAAGATTTATGGCGACATTTTTGGTGGCCGAATATGAAAAGAGACGTTGCAGAGTGCGTTGCAAAATGTTTGACGTGTCAAAAAGTGAAAGATTAACATCAACGACCAAGCGGGTTACTTCAACCGTTGGAAATACCGGAATGGAAATTGTAGCATATCACAATGGATTTTGTGGTAGGACTTCCAACGACTCAAAAAAGATACGATGCGATATGGGTGATAGTGGACAGGTTGACAAAATCTGCACTCTTTTTTCTAATAAAGATTAGATTTAATCTTGATCAGCTAGAGAAATTGTATGTTAAAGAGATCATGTCAAGACATGGAGTTCCAGTGTCAATTGTGTCAGATAGAAATCCAAGGTTCACATCAAACTTTTGGAAGAGACTACAAGAATGTATGGGAACAAAGTTGCGAATGAGTACAACATATCACCCGCAAACCGACGGACAGAGTGAACGAACAATCTAAACGTTGGAAGATATGCTGAGAGCATGCATCATAGATTTCAAAGGAAGTTGGGATGAACATTTACCATTGGTAGAATTTGACTACAACAACAGTTACCACGCGAGCATCGGCATGCCACCTTACGAGGCATTGTACAGTAGAAAGTGCAGAACTCCACTGTGCTGGAATGAAGTCGGTGAATGCCAACTGTTAGGACCAGAACTGGTACAACAAACTACTGAAGTTGTCAAACTCATCAGGACAAGATTGGTAGCAGCCCAAGATCGACAGAAAAAGTATGCCGATCAACATAGGCAGAATCGCGAATTTGAAGTAGGAAAATTTGTTTTCTTAAAAGTTTCTCCTTGGAAGGGGAAAATTCATTTTGGCAAGAAAGGAAAGCTCAACCCAAGATTTATTGGACCATTTGAAATACTACGAAGAGTGGGGGAAGTGGCTTATGAGGTTGCTCTACCTCCAGAATTGGAAAATATTCACAATGTTTTTCATATTTCGGTGTTACGACCGTATAAACCCGATTACAAACACGTGATCAAGTACGAACCATTGCAATTCGATAAAGATTTGTCTTATGAAGAAGTTCCTATCCAGATAGTCGACAGGAAAGAACAAGTGCTCAGAAATAAAGTGATACCTTCTGTAAAGGTGATATGGAGAAACCACAGTGTCGAAGAGGTAACGTGGGAACTCGAAACTGAAATGATAAAAAGTTACCTTGAGTTATTTGTTTAATCTATGTCTTCGATTCTGGGGATAGAATCTTTTTAAGTATGGAATAATATGACGATTTGGTTGTTTGAATTGTGATTCTGAGGACATAATCTTTTTAAAGAGGGAATGATGTAACATTCCAAAATTTTAAATGTAATTTTAAATATTTATTGAGTTATATAAATATTTAATGGATGCGATTATCGATAAATGAATATTTGTTTTATTGATTTAATATTATTTGGAGAATTATTTGTTAAATAAATAATTAATGAATTAAGAAAATGATTATTATATTGATATTTCAATTAAATGACATATTATATGTATTGTGTTATGTGACTAAGGGATTTATTTAATTAATTATGATTTGAATTAATTAAAATAAGTAAGAAAGCTTGATTAAATATAGTGTGACAGATAACTATATTATAAAGAGTTATTAAAATAAATTAAAGTAATTTAATTTAGTGTTTACCAAACAAGGCTTAATATATTAATCCTTTAATATTTTTAAATGATTTGCCAAACAAGCCTTATGGATTTTGAGATTTCTAGTTAAATAAAATTAATAATTAAATAAGATAAAATCTAATAATAAATATAATATATATTTATGTTATATACGTTTATCTTAATCACTGATGTTACTTATTATACGTATTAAGTCTATGTCAGTTTTCTTTGCTATTATATTAGTACGTATATCAGTTTAGATTTCTTTTACGCATTCTATTTGCTAGCTTAGAGATTACAGAGGGTTGAGAGAATAGTGAGTAAACTTAAGCAACAATTTCAGTGTGTTTAACAAGGATTGCAAGCAACTTCAAGGTATTTTTACGCAACATTAGTATTAGATATATATATATATATATACATATATATATATATATGCATATATGGGTTTTACGACAAAAATTTCATGTTCTGTGAATTCCATATTTTGAATTGTTGTTTTAGAATGGATTACTTATGATTATATGAGTATATAGTGATTAGAGATTTTGTTTAAACAACAATGGTATGCTAAATTCGTTTGACAGTGGAAGAAAAAGTTTTGACAATGTATGTTTATATATATGTTTTCATGTGTTCATGAAAAGTACCAATTTAGATGGTCAATTCTTATATTAAACTGTAAATTGAGGCTTGCATATATTAGTTCAATGAGGTATGAGTATAACGTAATTGGAATGAGGTAATTTGGAGAAGAAATTAAATCACAGTGTTCAATTTTGTGAAGGAACTCGAAAATGGAGTTTTGTTTGAAAAACATTAGTTTTGAGAAATTAAAATAGTTGTAGTTAGTGTTAAATTGTGCTAGTTGGTTGTAAATGTGATCAATCGTGTTTATGATATTGTTGTATTTATTCTACGTGTTAATATTACTGTGTATTGGGTGAAATTTGTGTTTGTTGGGCTAAAGTCGGCTAATGTTCATAGCATTCTCTACGTCTGTCTGAACACCGGCGCAGCTGCGCCGGTGCTAAGGCAAAAAATGGCGCAGCTGCGCCGATCCCAAGCCTTTGTATGGTGCAGCTGCGCCATACCCTGGTTTAAGATTCTAACTTCTGCTATTTCAGCAGACTTGGATAAGTGTCACAACATAGTCTGAAATTGTGTTAGCATGTTAAATGTGTAATGTTAAGGTTAACATAACATAGTGAGTTGTCGTTAGTATGATCAAAGTTGCAAAAATGATTATTAAATCGAAAATGCGTTATGTGATAACATAGTTTATACAATAAACAATAGTTAAGTGTTATGATGATTAACACTTGGGAATTCTGAAATGTAAAGCGTAGCACAAGACTTGTGTTAAAATAACAAGTTTAGCTAGTAATGCGTTTTATATTGAAACGTGAATATTAGTATGTCTAATGGATGTTATGGTTTTAATATTGTGTTTAGGTGAACGTGAGTTTAATATTTTAGCTTACGCTCGAGGCAAGTTTTCTAACTCCATACTTTCATTGAGTTAGTTTGTTATGATTTTGCAATTCTTTTAACTCTACATTTTCGTTGAGTTAGTCCTATTATTATAAATGCATGCTTTTGATTGAGCAAGCCATTTATATCGAATGTTATTGCTTTAAAAAATTCATTGGAACAAACTCTAACTCTAGTATTATTGGAAATTCTCAATTTTTTGATTCATTCCAACTTGTTTACACTTAATCATGTTTCTTAAAGTTTAGGAATTCATTTCTAAATATTATAAAACTTGAACCTAACTTATTTTACTATTCAAGCAAAGGTTAACCATTTCCTTCATTCTATTGAATACTTATGCTCTATAGTTATTTCAAGCATGAGTTAGATGTATAGAATCAGTTCATTTATGATTCTCAAATATTCTAAGTTATGTTGTTATTAAACAACTATTGTATTATCAAACATTGTGGATTCAACTAGTTCCCTAGTTGATGATCATTAAACTTCAATTACACTTGAAAGCTTATCCAAACCAAACTTTCTTTGGTGCGGACGTGTACTCTAAATACTAAGATGAACAACCCTATGTTTAGGGGTTTACGCTTAGCGTTGAAATGTTTGTGTATAATACATTATATGAAGCATTGATCCCCCTGAGTACGTGGAGTCCTTATAGTCATATGACTGTTAAAGTTAAAGTTGAAAGATTACTTATAACTGTGGACATGGTTCATGGTCACTTGACCCTCAGTAGTTTATTTAAGAATGTTAATAAAACAAATTATTCAGTTCTATAGAGCCTATGAGTTGGCAAATGTTCAAAAGTTAATAGAACATATCATTCAGTTCTATTAAGCTTATTATTTGGCAAATGTTGTAAAGGTAATAAAAACAAATTATTCAATTCTATAGAGCCTATTATTTGGCAAATGTTGAAAAGTTAATAGAACATATCATTCAGTTCTATTAAGCCTATTATTTGGCAAATGTTGTAAAGAAATTTATTCTTATCTCAAGTGAGCTTTATTTGCTCACTCTTGCATATTTATACATTTATTACAGCTATGAATGAGAAGGTAGATAAACCCACAACTAGCAAAGGAAAGGGAAAAATGTACAAGTGATGAAGACTTGTAATTTATTTTATCATTGATGATAGACTTTTAATAATGATGTGATGTAATAATTTTATTTTCGCACTTGAATAATTGTATTAAAGGTTAGAGAACCTGGGAGATAATGTTTTTATTTAAGTAATCCTGTATGGGTAGGTTTTTATTATTCAATTTATTATAACTGGGTAGTTAAGTATGAATATTTTGATTACGTGAACACCAAATCTTGAGGTAATAAAGTACAGGGATTTGGGGGTGTCTCACATGTTATAGATAAAGATGGCATATCCGTAGGTCCAGTGAAGGTGGAAGCAGTGAATGAGTGGGAGCAACCGAAAATGCCAACCGAGGTTCAGAGATTTCTGGGGTTAACAGGATACTATATAAGGTTCATTCAGGACTTTTCTAAATTAGCTACTCCGTTGACGAATCTGACAAGAAAGTCGGTGAAGTATGAGTGGACAGAAAAGTGTGAAAATAGTTTTCAAGAACTAAAAAGGAGGTTGAGTGACGCACCTGTATTATCCTTCCCAGATGATATAGGGAATTTTTTAGTTTATAGCGATGCTTCGCATAGACGACTTGGTTGCGTGCTCATGCGGCATGGCAAGGTCATTGCGTATGCGTCTCACCATTTAAAGGATTATGAGAGGGTCTATCCTACTCATGACCTAGAATTGGCAGCTGTAGTCTTTGCCTTAAAAATATGGAGACATTGTCTATACAGGAAAAAGTGTGAGATATACATGGACCATAAAAGTCTGAAGTATATCTTCACACAGAAGGAGTTGATTATGAGGTAGAGGAGGTGGTTAGAGTTGATAAAAGATTACGACTGTGATATCTTATATTATCGAAGGAAGGCGAATGTAGTAGCCGACGCGTTAAGTCGGAAGGGTAGGGAAAAGCTGTCAATATTAAAAACTCAAAATGAGTTAATAACGGAGATGGCAAGAATGGAGTTAGAAGTTAAATTACCAAGTGAAACGGTGGAGATGTTATTCTCCATGGAGACTTGACCAACAATAGTGCAACGGGTTAAGGAAGTACAAATAAGTACTAAAGAATGCGAGCGAATGAAAAAGATAATGAAGGATGATGTGAAGACTAAGTATAACCTTGATAAAGAAGGTTTACTTCATTTTGAAAGAAGAATTTGGGTTCCAAATAATTCCAAGTTGAAAGAAGAGATTATGTTGGAGGCCCATAGTTCGAGGTACTCGATACATCCGGGTAGTACTAAGATGTATGAAGACCTTCGTCAAAACTTTTGGTTGCCGAACATGAAGAGTGAGATCGCAGAATATGTTAGTAAGTGCTTAACTTGTCAGAAAGTTAAGGTTGAACACCAACGACCGAGTGGGTTGGTGCATCCACTAAAGATTTTGGAGTTGAAGTGAGAGCATATCACCATGGACTTTGTGGTGGGACTTCCAACAACGAGAAAAGGATACGATGCTATTTGGGTAATAGTGGATCGGTTAACCAAATCGGCACACTTTCTACCAATAGGAGTTAGGTATAACCTATAGCAACTAGCTAAACTTTATGTTAAGGAAATTATTTCTAAACATGGAGTACCTGTTTTGATTGTGTCCGATTGTGATCCACGGTTCACGTCGAACTTTTGGAGGAGTTTGCAAGAGTAAATGGGAACACATTTGAGATTAAGTACGGCGTATCATCCACAGACGGATGGACAAAGTGAACGGACAATTCAAATGCTAAAAGATATGTTAAGATCTTGCGTTATGGATTTTAAGGGGAGTTGGGACGAACATCTGCCTTTGGTGGAATTCGCTTACAACAATAGTTTTCACGCTAGTATAAGTGTTGACAACATGAGAATTTGGACAATTTATTAAAATCTTAAATGATTTATTTAAAGTCACATAATTGACCTAGACAGAAAATAAGTGTATGTGTTTGACGTTATTAGGATGGAATTTTGAGGATTTCAGAATTTTGTGAAGGATTTAAGTGAATTATTCAGGATTAAGGATTTATGTGAATATGTTTTGTGTTTATGGTTATGTATGTGTGCTGAATGTGGTTAAGGGTCAATGGTTGACCAGATTAATTATATATGTGTCAAACCCTAATTATATATTAAGAACTTTAATGTTCGGTTAGAAAATCCTAACGATTAAAAAGAAATCCTAGAAACTGGTTCTGGAAACCCCAATGTCAGTTACGGGAATCTAAAACCCTAATGACCATTTTGAACCCTAATTGTACAGTGGTGGATTTAATTGCCAAATTAGCAATATTAATTAGGAATTATAAATCCTAATTGTCAAGTTATTAAAAACCCTAATCTAATTAGGAAATTTAATTTCTAAAATTTAAATATTATTTTTCTATTTAAAACCCTAAAATGTGATTTTAAAACCTAATGTACAAATTTGACCCTAAGTGCTAAATTAGTAATTTTAATTAGGATAAATTAGTCCTAATTAGCAAAGATTGATTTATGATTAGGAAATTAAGATATAATTAGGAAGCCCTGATTATAAGTTAGAAATTAAGATTTTCTATTTTAAAAATTTAACTAGAAAATATTAGAAATTCAAGTTGCTAAATATTTAAAGGTTAAAACCTAAACCCTAAGGGTTTGCAACAAATGGAAATTCTAGATATAAATGGAAATGTCCAAAATACCATTTTTATATAATAAATGAGGTTACTTGTAAAATTTGATAAACCTTTAGTTGGTGACCAACTAAAGGCAACCATTTGACTTATATATCACCCAATCTAATCTCCAAATGACATCTAGCATGCTTGTATACAATGAATCTAAGTAATATAAAAGATTGGAGAGAGAGAGAAAGTTAATAAATGAGCCTCATTATCTAGAAAGCTCTTACCAACCCTTGTTCTCTCTCAAAGTTTTGAAATTAGCAAGTATTTCAGTCTCTAGCAGGATTTTTATCAAGCCTAGATCAGATCACAAGATCAAGAATCAAAAAATCAAGTTAAAAAAGAGGTATAAACCCTAAATTTTGAAATCCTTTGATTTTATGTTATTTGTTGAAATTGGTTGGTTAATATAGTGTATTAAGGTGTCATTTAGTGATCTGGGTTGTTAAATCCCAGATCCATAACACTTAGATGCACGAATCTTTCATTTTTGGAAATCTGGAAATCTAGAAATTTAAGGCCTGACAGCCGAATGTCAGGACCTCGAGATCTGTCTCTGTTAATAGTTTTTGGTGTTTTATGTTATACATCTATAGTATGCCATGTGGTCTTTGATCTCCAACTTGAATCAAGTCCATATCATGTTTAAAGTATGAGTTATAAACTGTCAAAGACCGTTGACCGATCACAATTTCTAGATTTCTAGGCAAACCCAGAAACCCAGAAGTCACTGACATCGTTTTTGCAGGCCATGAATCTTTCTGTTGTTTGTTAGTTTGGCCAAGTTGTTGGAATATTGTAGAATGGTATAAGTACTACACACTCATGCATTTAGATCACCTAGATCCTTAACAGAATCAATAATAATAATGGTCAAAGTATCATTGACCCACTGTTCTTAACGAAATCTGGAAAACCCAAAAATCGTGAAGAACAGCTCCTGACATCACTTTGACCGACTTTAATCTCTCACCTGTGATGTTATTAGTTGGGTTTGATGCATTATAATCGTACCCTGACATATGGAATATTTGGTGGAACCTTCATATCGCATAAAACAAGCCAGTAAAACAAATATTTAATGGTTCAAATGAAGCACCTCGACTGTTCTTCAATTTCTGGAAAACCCAGAAATTGAAGAACATGTCTGACATGTTTTTCTGTTGATCAGATCTCACTGTTATGTTGTGTTTTGGCTAGGATCTTGGTTGATAGTTGTAGTATTACACTTATACTACAACTTCAATACATTAGATTTCCCAAAAACCTTAGGATCAAGAATTTATAAGTGGTCAAATGTAGCCTCTCGAAGTCTAACTATGAAGCTCAAGAACACTCAAGAACACCTATAGCGACAGAAAGTGTCGCTATAGCCCTTTAGCGACAGATTATTATTATTATTTTCCTGAAAATAATTAAAAATTAGAAAAAATGGTTTTTAATTATTAAAAATACAAAATAAATTCTGAAAAATTATTTTAAATTCTGAAAAATAGTTTTTACCTATTTTGAGTATATTTTGAAAATATTTAATATTTTTGGAATATAAATGGTATTTATTTATTTAATTATAATATTAAATAAATGATTTAAAAATAGTTTTAATTCATGAAAAATCATGAAAAATTATTTTATGATATTAAAAAATATATTTAGTTATTTTTAATGACTTTTGATATTTTGTGATGATTTTCATTAATTAATCAATATTAATGATAATTAGTTTATTTAATAGATATATTAAATAAATTATGGAAAAATAGTATTATTGATTTAAAAATTATATAAAAATAATTTAAGTGTTATAAAAAATATTTTAAGTTATAAAATATAACTTTTGATATTTTGGCATAAAAATATTAATATTTTAATATTAATAGCAATTATCGGATAATGGATTTAAGTGTTTAAAAATCATATAATTATGATTTTAAGGTATTAAAAATACTTTGGTATATTATAATTATATTATAATATTATGTTATGATTTTCAATAATATTTTATATTAAATGAATATTAATGATTAAGGAATTATGTGATATTTAATTCAATTAAATATGGTTTTAATGATCGAAAAATGTTGATAAATGATAATAATTATTTGAAAATTATTATAAGTCTTTAAAAATTATTTTGACTGCTTAGAAAATTATCTAAGATAATTGTTAAGTGTTTAGGCAGAGTTTAATTGAACTTAAACTCGAAATTATCCGACTAGACCGTCGGGATGATAGGATTGTGTCTGTTTCAACTCAGACTTAAACAGTTTGACTTAATATTAGGTCTTGTGTGCTGTATAGACTGATAGGGTTAAATGCTATGTGTTTAGGTTATTCTGTGAATATATATATATATATATATATATATATATAATAGTATTATACTGTGATGATATTATTCTAATTATTGGAGATCTATATTACTAATATTAGGTCTCCGGATAAAGTGTTATAAATTGAGTTGCGGTAATCAACGGTTCAGACAAGTTTCTTTTTACTTAACTCTAATAAGAGTGTTTTATTCAAGTTGATGGTTAATCATTGCTGATTGTCATGAAAATTGTACTCTGAACATCTTGCATGTATAAGTCAGGTATGAAAGGTTGATCACCTTCATTACCAGTTGGTTCAGAAATGTTTGTTCATGTTTAAAACTTGTTCAGTCAAAAGTTTGTTCGTGATAATTCTCAACTATATTGATGAATTATAGCCAGCTTATTATTCATACTCTTCAATCATGATATATCGGTTATATTGTTGTATTTAAACTTGTTGGGCAACTTTCATGCTCACCCTTGCTATATCATGATAAAACATTAAAGATAAGGCGAATGCGTTCGGATACAGGAAAAGATAATGCCAAGTCTGGCTTGGGATAAAATGTGCGGCTAGTTTATAATTGTATACTTTGATAAATATTGTTGTGTGATAAATAGTTTATAATTTCTGTATAAGTTAAGGTTACTCGACCTTGGGGAAAATAGTGTGTAATGTAATGTATAAACAATTTATGTTTATATCTTCCGTAAATAGTTATAGAAATAGTATACCGGATCCGAGGTGATTTGGGACCTGGATTTGGGACTGCTACAATAGGCATGCCGCCTTACGAAGCGTTGTATGGGAGGAAGTGTAGAACACCACTTTGCTGGGATGAAGTAGGTGAATATCGAATGTTGGGAGGAAGTGTAGAACACCACAATATGTTGCTCGATTGGTAGCAGCTCAAGATAGACAAAGAAAGTATGCAGATCCTCATCGAGAGAAGCGGGAGTTTGAAGTAGGATCGTATGTCTTTCTAAAAGTGTCACCTTGGAAAAGGAAGATACGTTTAGGGAAGAAAGGGAAGTTAAGTCCAAGGTTTGTAGGACCTTTTAGAAATTTAAGAAGGGTAGGAGAGGTAGCTTATGAAGTAGCTTTACCCCCAGAGATGGAAAGAATACACAATGTGTTTCACGTGTCAGTGTTGCGTCCGTATAAACTGGACTACAAGCACGTAATAGAATATTAATCTATTCATGTAGAAAAAGACTTAACGTATGAAGAACTTTCGATTCAGATTGTTGATAGGAAGGAACAAATCTTGAGAAATAAAGTAATACCTTCAGTAAAGGTAATTTGGAGTTACCACGATGCTGAAGAAGCAACGTGGGAGCTCGAAAGTAAAATGAAGGAAAAGTTTCCTCATTTGTTTATGTAAGAATAGCGAGATTCTGGAGACAGAATTCTTATAAGGAGGGAAGAATGTACCACCCAAGAATTTTGGATTTTTAATGAATTAAATTTTTATTTGATTATGTGGATTTAATGAATTTAATTGATTAATTATGTGAGTAAGATGTGTGAAGGTCGTTTTATGACCTAGAATATGTGGATGTGGTTAGTATTTTGGCTATGTGCTATGATTAATTGTATTGAATTATCAAGACGAAAAAGAATGTTTTCCGAGAATTTTCCTGTAAAAACATTATTCATCCGATTTCGTTCGGAGCTTAGGTTCGAAATTCCAAGAAACGCGTAATAATAGAATATGAAGATATAATGGAATATTCGATAATATTTTCGTTATGGAAAATAAAGTTTTTGCTTGCAGACTTAAAACCTAAGGGTTAGTGACAGAAATTTCCGAAAGGGAAATGTAATGCGTATAAACATTTAGGTTATTATACGTATGAGATACGAGTATTATACTAGTTAAAATATGAGTATGGTATGAAGAATAGTACGTTGTATAATACGAATATTGTATGACTACTAGGTGAAGAGAATACAGAGGTTATATGCATGGAATACGATTAGTTCTAATTAAATTATGAGCTAGGGATTTGGTATAATCCAATTGGACTTGGATTAATTGCAAGCCCAATGAATTAGGTAAGCAAGCCCAAGTCAAGGCCCAATATTAATTTAAGACAAGCCCAATCCAAGAAGTTAAACCGCGGGTCGAATCGACGGGTCACGAGATGGGTAAAACCCATGGGGTAACTCATGGGAAGACCCAAGGGCATGTGGTCCGGCCACTTGGCCACCAAGTAAAGTGATTACTTGGTGACTAAGTTGAAGAGGATGTGGGAATAGTAAGGAGGTGGCATGTTAACCATTTTGCCCCCCTTTTGATTTCCTATAAATATAAAGTTAGGGTTGGTCATTTGGCGTTTTAAAAAGATTGTCCAACCTATATTGAGAGAGAGAAAGAGCTAGAAACAAATAATCAAGCTACTTCCAAGCAAAACATAAGACTTTTACCAAGAATGTGAAGAACGACAAAGGTAATAGCTCGTAAACATTAATCTTCATCTTTTTCGATTTCTTTCTCATAGAAGAATCGTAGATTGGTGGAGCATGTTTAGTGAGGAGGAATAAGGATGACTATTAATAATAAAAACATTGATAAGTCATGATCGAATAGAAATCGTAAGGGTTATGTAAGTTAAAACCGTAGAAAGTTATGAACGTGAACTTAGTTATGATTGGACGATTTGAAAACCATCATGGTTAGGGTATGTGCATATTATTTGGTTAGGGTGTAGATGATGAATCAATGGAGTGTTTCATTTGATTTGGCTTATAGAACACGAGTAACGAAGTTATGGCAAATTTTGCGAAAATAGACGTTAAACATCGAAAATGTAAATATCTCGGATTAAGGGTCAAAATTGCCATGTGACTTGAAAACTTTGGTTTTAAATGCCAACACATGAGATATGGTATTTAAGAGTCATGGACGCAAGAATCGTCGAATTCTGACTTATAACGAAGAAAACGAGTATTGAACGCTCGAAAACGATAAATGAAAGTTCAAAATGAACCAAACGGTGAATTCTGAGTTAACAAATTCGAAAATGCAAAATTTTTATATGAACACCTAGAGTATGTAATTTGTGAGTTGTGGGCTTTCGAATGAGCCAATTCGGATGTAAAACGAATAAATTATGAAGTCGGGTGTTTCGTTGGAAAAACCAACTGGTGCACAGGGGCGGCGCCGCAGTGCCAAACCCAGCATAATAGGTCGCACCACAGAGCTGGATCCGGCCTTGTCCCCTATTAATTGGCGTCGCAGTGCCGAAGATATACTAGAGACTGGCGCCGCAGCGCCGGCAGTGTAAAAAAGTTTACCAAGTTAGGTTTTGATTCTAAATTAAAGGTAAACCAATAGTAAGATATGAAGGTACCTAATTTACATAATAAGGCTAACTTTAAACCACTTATAAATTGATAACGTTAGAAGATTAGATGTGTTTTAATCGGAATTAAAGGAAGAACGCAAGAATGTAATAAGTAAAACCGTGAATGATGTTCAATGTTGGTACTTCACCAATAATGATCGAATGTCGGTTAATAACGTAAGAACGTTAACAAGCCGTAACAAAGCATAGAAAGATGAATTGACTTTATTAACGAAAATAAATTCAAGTAAGTCATAGAAGAGAAAGAAGTTGGTTAGAACAATAAAGTTAGTTATTTGGTAACTAATTACAGTGTGCTATTTAAATATATCATGTAGATCCTGTAAAGACTGAGAATTGATTGAATATTATATTCGAAGACGCTTAAAGGCAAGTTTTCTTAACGATTGTCTAACCTCCGTGCTAGCCAAGTTTTCTATGATTCATGTTCTGAAATGCATGAATTGTTTTAAAGAAAGGGTCGAAGACTGTTTTAACTCGGCTAGACTAGTCTTGAAGAATTGATTGATTTGTTTACAAGTCTTTCGATATAGAACTGTTAACGCTATCCTATGCCAAGTATTTGGTACGGATGTAAAGTTAAGTTTGTCAATGAACAAACAAAAGTATTTTCATCGATTATTCGATGGGCACGCGAGGTTGCCAAATGTTAAACGTAAATACGTTTAATGGAAGAGTGTTGATCAACATAGAGTACAATAAGCTAATCACCTAGAAGTGTTCGTAAGTAACGCTGGATGGATGGCCTTAGTATGGGATGTCCTTTTCAAGAATGAAAACAAAAAGAGTACGTTCAAAGTCTTTTGACCGGTTCAGAATTCCTAAGCAATTATATATACTTTGGAATTGTTGTTCTGAAAAGAGAAGTATTAGTCAATGCTTTATGGTGATTCATATCTACTTGTTCAGTTATGGAAGATAATCATATAATTCTTAATGTGGTGTTTATATTATCCTTTGTTAAACTTGTTGAGCTATTTATGCTCACTTCTTGCTTGAATTATATGATTACAGCTAAAGTCGAATGAACTGAGAGTTCTAAGAGAGATAAAGGCAAGGCTAAGATGGATAGTAATTATCATGTAATAGACTAGAGTATTTGTATGTAATATACTCATGAATAACAAAGAATGTATTAGTTTATGAACCTGGGAAAGGATTTATTATTATTGTAATAAGAATATAGTAAATACACTCATTTTGTTGATATCTCAATGGAATGACTTTATGAATTATAGTATTGTGTAGCACCATCCGTCGGGTTGGGAGATACCCGAATTTGGGGGCGTCACATTGACCCAGGTATGTAAATTCCCTTTTATTGTGAAAATCCCGACGGGCTTTGGCACTTGCTCTCTTCGTCACTTTGTCTTCTAGTGTTTCATTCTCTGAAGGCGATAAGGGAGTATTCATAACAAAAGGGAGGAGACTAGCATGCTTGTGACACCCCCAAATTTGGGTTACCTTACCCCCCGAGTTTGGTGCTCATGATTCACAATATAATACTATCTAACTACCCATTCATATAGAAATAGTAATACATATCACATTAACATATATTGTTAATACATTAGTCCCAGGTCCGTTAACCTTAACATTGCAAACATACCATTTAGATATACAAAAAGGGTTTACAACATAATATAATATTAATACTGTTCATTATACTAATTTATCACTATGCCTTTTCCTTTGTTCTTCTTCACAGCACCTTCTGCAACTTCGTCCCTAGTTGAAAAGTTTTATTTAGCAAGGGTGAACAACAAGTTTTCCCCGCAAGTTAAGACATACAATAAATGTGACGAACGAGATTTTTGTAATTTAATTTTTAATATTTATTGAAGTAAATAAATATTTTCGATGATTTAATTATTAGATTAAATAATTAATTGATGCAATTGTGGTAGATTAATTTAATTATATTTGTTACATTTATTAAATTAATGTAGAGAATTTTTATTATCGAAGTATGTGATTATGTGAGCTTATTATATTAAAAGAAATATTTAATAAGTCTATTAGTATTTTAATTTAATTATTAATTAGAGTTTTAACAATTTGATATAATTAATTAATGAGAAAATTAATTATGTGACTATGTGAATTTATGAGAAATTATTATATGTTGTTTAATTAATTTAAAAAAGATATTGATTTATTTTATGAAAGAGTGTGACATTAATTAAACTATATGATAAAGCTTATTAGATTAAATGGTTTTTGAAACATATTCTAGCTAGACAAACATGGCACTAAGGGAGGTTGGGAGCAGTTACCCATGTTAGGTAACTGACCTCCATCATGCGCGTCAGTTGCTTGATTAATATACGTATTCTCCTTTCTTCCTTTTCATTAATTTGCCTAAGTCTAGAAAGCTTAACAGAGAGAAATACAGAGAAAGAGTTGAGAATTTAGAAATTGTTAAGAGGATTGTGAGAGTCATCTGAGAAGGAATTCATCTTCCATTAATTCTACGCTTGTGTAATCTCTTCAACCCAATTCTTTTTCATGTCAGTTAGTTTTTATAAGAAAATGGCTTTCAAAGCTTTTGTAAAATCTCTGTAATTGAGAAAGGGTTTGATTATGAGTTTATATATGGGTTAAGATGTATCAAATCGTATTTAATTATATTTATTATGTAAACCATGTCATCAGTTTCATAAAAACACATATCGTATATGTTTTTCAAAAACTTACAGAGTTGGGTTTTGGCCATGTGACACCCCCAAATCTGGGTACTTCAATTCCACGGGTTTTGGTGCTCACTGTACAAATATCATCTATCTATCTACCCATAATAAATGCAAGTCATGCAATAGATAGAATAAAATCTTCCCCTTAAGGGTTACAACATCTGGATAATAATAATAATAATAATAATAATAATACAATCCCAGGTTAAACTAACCTTAAACATCTGTGCGGAATCATAAACAAATAAGTCTTAAACAACATCACTAAATCAAGTCTTAAACAAAATACATCATCATATAAACAACAAGTCTTCATCACTTGCTAACTTAGCCCTTGCCTTTACTAGTGGAAGGTTCATCAGTTCTTTCATTCTTAACTGCAATGTTATTATTAAGAAAGAGTGACCACTATTGCCCATAAGTATAATAATGAAATAACAGTATAATAACATGCGAGTAAATCAAAGACATCTAAATAAAAGCTCAACTTTTGAATCAAGAATGAATAACAAGAATCCAACGAATTCTGAGGGTCATAAGACCTTGAACTATGTCCTAGGTTATCAAGAGTTATACTTGAAACCTTTAATAGTCATAAGACTATGGACCTTTCTACTCGTACTTAGGGGGATCAGCCCTTAGTACCATACTGTGCACAATATCTTAACGCTAACACATAAGTAAATCCCTTTGCAGGGTTGTTCATCTCAGTTTGACATTCGAGTCCGCTCCAAAGGAAGTTTGGTTTGGATAATTCAATAAGGGTTCTGAAATTTAGAACGTTCATCAACTAAGGACTAGTTGAATCAATAAAGTTCACTAGTTAAATAAGGTTCAACAATAATGATCTTCGATTTGAATAATAATCTCAAGAAGTATACAATAGGACAATTATTGTATAACTAAATCATGCTTTGAAAAGATAATCCATCTTTAATATAACATTTGAACTTGAATAATAGTAATAATAATTTACTCGAGGTAAATAATAAACTTGAACAATAATGACAAGTATGGTTAGGAAACTTGCCTCGTGCGTAGATTACACTTTAACTAAACTCGTTCTTTGATTTAAATCCTACATATCATTCACATTCACAATACCAGTTAATTATAACTTAACTAATCATCAACGATTATTCTTTTGTCTAAACTTTGGTTAAGACTATACTTAGTCAAATTACCACTTTGTCGCATAATTTGTACTTCATGAATAACAAGTTAATTATGTATTAATAATTCAATCCACATGCCATTATGTTATTTATATGTTAAACATCTATTTTAACATCACATTAAACTTCTAACATGTTTACATGTTCATTATATTAAGTTACTAACACATTGCTAGACTTAAACATTTTGAAAATTCCATCTCTGAACTTTCTGGAGAGTGGCGCTGCGGCGCCACTGTTACACTTGATCTTCGCGCTGTGGCGCCATGGCGCTGTAGCCGGACAGATGGCGATGCGGCACCGTGGCGCTGCGGTTGGAAACGTGGCGCTGCGACGTGGATGTTTAGGCGTGAGACTGGCGCAGCGGCGCGGCAAGCCAGAAACTGTTCTGCAATTCGCGAAAATTGCAGAACACAACCAAAAACTCCAATTTAAAATATTACTACACGAATTTAGACATACCCACATGTTATAATTCATGTATAATCATAACCCAACATTTATAGAATGGTTTTAACCCATTAAAAGACATAATCATAGAACTAAAATATGTGAATTTCACTGACTTTGATGTTCTTGTAGGTTTTGAAAATAATACTTGAAAATTGTCACTACGGATTCGTTATAACACCGAATCTGTTTATTTAAACTTTGGTCTCTTTGTATCAACATGCATAATAATATACGAGTGTAAAATTTAGGGATAATATACGATCAATACATAAAATATCACGTATAAGTCCATAAGGCCAAAACCTATATTCTGTAATTTTGTAGAAATCATATACGATGTAATATTATGAAACTGATCATATGGAATCATACAATATATATATATATATATATATATGTATATATATATATATATAATACGATTTGATACATCTTAACCCATAAATAACTCATAAATGTTACTCCTTTCTCAATCACAGAGGCTTTACAGAAACTTTGAAAGCCATTTTCTTATAAAAACTTAATGACATAAAATAGAATTTGGGAAGGAGAATTACCCAGAGTATAATTAATGGAAGATGAATTCCTTCTCAGATGACTCTCATAATCCTCTTAAAACCCCTGACTTCTCAACTCTTTCTATGTATTTCTCTTTGTTATGCTTTCTAGACTTAGGCAAATAATGAAGAAGAAAAAAAAGAATACGTAAACTAAATAATGAACAACTGACGCGTTGGTGGTCAGTTACCCAGTCATGGGTTAACAGGCCCCAACTCCCTTTAGTGCCATGTTTGCCTAGCTAGAATAGGTTTTAAAAACCATTTAATTTAATAAAACTTTATCACATAGTTAATTTATGTCACACGCACTTGCACAATAAATCAAATATCTTATTTAATATAAATAAAATATAATAACTTCTCATAAATTCACATAGTGATATATTTAATTTTCTCATTAATTAATAATGTCAAATTATTAACTCTCTATTTAATAATTAATTTAATTAAAATAACATCATGCTTAATTAAATATTTCATTTAATTCAATAAGCTCAATTAATTACATACTTAAATAATAATTATTCTCCACGTTAATTTAATAAATGTAACATATATAAATAAATTAATCTACCACAATTGCATCAAATAATTATTTAATCCAATAATTAAATCATCGAAAAATATTTATTTAATTCAATAAATATTAAAATTAAATTACAAAAATCTTGTTCGTCACATCTTTCCCCCTTAAAAGGATTTTGTCCCCAGAATCACGACTCAATAAATTCGACCCGTTACATTCTCCCCCCCCCCCACCCTTACAAAGATTCTATCCCTAAATCGCTTACAAATAATTAAGTAAATAAATGAGGGTAATTCTTCATCATATTTTCTTCAAGTTCCCACGTAGCTTCTTCAGCATTGTGGTTCCTCCAAATTACCTTAACAGAAGTTAAAACTTTATTTCTGAGAACTTGTTCTTTTCGGTCGACAATTTGGACAGGAATTTCTTCGTAAAATAAGTCTTTTTCAAAATGTTGGGGTTCTTATTCAATTACATGCTTGTAATCGGCTTTGTAGGGTCGTAACACAAAAACATGGAAGACGTTGTGGACATTCTCGAGTGCTGGAGGTAAGGCTACCTCGTACGCGACTTCTCCGATTCTTCTCAGTACTTCAAAGGGTCCAATAAATCTTGGGCTTAATTTTCCTTTTTTTCCGAACATGATCTTCCCCTTCCAGGGAGAGACCTTCAAGAAAACATAACTACCTGATTCAAACTCGATATTTTTACGATGTGGATCAGCGTATTTCTTTTGTCGAACTTGAGCTGCTACCAGTCGTGCTAGGATAACTTTGACTATTTTTGTTGTCTGTTGTACCAATTCTGGCCCTAGCAATTGTCTTTCGCCAACTTCATCCCAATAAAGAGAAGTTCTGCACTTTCTGTCGTATAATGCTTCGTAAGGCGGCATGCCTATACTAGAGTGGTAACTATTGTTGTAGTCGAACTCTACTAACGGTAGGTGATCATCCCAATTTCCTTTAAAGTCCATCACACAGGCTCTTATCATATCTTTTAAAGTTTAAATCGTTCTCTCGCTCTGCCCATCTGTTTGAGGGTGGTAAGCTGTACTCATTCGCAATTGTGTGCCCATGCATTCCTGAAGACGTTTCCAAAAATTTGATGTGAAGCGCGGATTCCTATCTGAAATAATTGATACCGGAACTCTGTGCCTCGAAACAATTTCTTTTAAATATAGCCTCGCCAACTGATCTAAGTTGAATCTGATTTTGATCGGAAGGAAGTGTGAGGATTTCGTCAGTCGGTCTACGATAACCCATACTGCGTTGTAGCCTTTTTGAGTCGTCGGAAGGCCAACCACGAAGTCCATTATAATGTGTTCCCATTTCCATTCTGGGATCTCTATCGGTTGTAGCAATCCACTCGATCTCTGATGTTTTGCCTTCACTTTCTGACAGGTTAGGCACTTGGCAACACATTCTGCAACATCACATTTTAATTTCGGCCACCAAAAATGTTGTCGAATATCTTGATACATCTTGGTAATACCAGGGTGAATCAAATATCGTGAACTATGAGCCTCGCTCTAAATATCTTCCTTAATTTCTTGTACTGGCGGTACCCAAATTCTACTCTCAAATCTCAGTATTCCTTCCTTATCCATCTTAAATCTCGGTTCAGTTCCTTCAGATATCTTCTTTGTCACCTTTTTGCATTCATCATCTTGAAGATGAGCCTCCTTCACTTTATCTAATAGAGTTGTACCAGATTGCATCCGAAATAACTTCTCATCAATTTCCATAGGATACTTCACTTCCAATTCTAGTTTCTCCATTTCTGCAATTAGCTCGTCCTGAGCGGTCAACATCTTCAACTTCTCCCGACCCTTTCTACTTAAGGCATCAGCAACGACATTCGCCTTACCCGGATGGTATAAAATCTCATATTCGTAGTCTTTAATTTACTCAAACCACCTTCTTTGCCACATATTCAAGTCCTTCTGCGTGAAAATATATTTCAGACTCTTGTGGTCTGTATATATTTCACACTTCTCCCCGTAGAGATAGTGCCTCCAAATCTTCAAAGCAAAAACAATTGCAGCTAATTCCAAGTCACGGGTCGGATACCCCTTCTCGTAATCCTTCAATTGTCGTGATGCATACGCAATGACTTTGTCATTTTGCATCAGCACACAACCAAGTCCTTTATGCGACGCATCACTATAAAAAAAGAAATTTCTTGTATCATCCGAAAGAGATAACACAGGTGTTGTACTCAACCTCTTCTTCAATTCTTAAAAGCTTTCCTCGCACTTCTCCGTCCAAACAAATTTCACAGATTTTCGAGTTAAATTAGTTAACGGAGTGGCGATCTTGGAAAAGTCTTGTATGAACCTTCTATAATATCCTGCCAATCCAAGAAAACTTCTTACTTTAAACGGCGTCCTCGGCTGATCCTAGTTAATCACGGCTTCGACTTTGGAGGGATCTACCGAAATTCCGTTTTTATCGATCATGTGCCCAAGAAATTGTACTCGTTTAATCCAAAATTCGCATTTTAAAAACTTGGCATACAACTTTTCCCTTCTCAATACTTCCAATGTTAATCTTAAATGTTCTTCATGCTCTTCCTTGGTTTTCGAATAGACCAAAATGTCATCTATAAATACCACTACGAACTTGTCCAAAAACGGCTTGAACACACCATTCATTGGTATCTTCGTATCAACATGCATAATAATATACGAGTGTAAAATTTAGGGATAATATACGATCAATACATAAAATATCACGTATAAGGCCATAAGGCCAAAACCCATACTCTATAATTTTGTAGAAATCATATACGATGTAATATTATGAAACTGATGATATGGAATCATGCAATATATATATATATATATATATATATATATATATATATATATATATATATATAATACGATTTGATACATCTTAACCAATAAATAACTCATAAATATTACTCCTTTCTCAATCACAGAGGCTTTACAGAAACTTTGAAAACCATTTTCTTATAAAAACTTAATGACGTAAAATAGAATTTGGGAAGGAGAATTACCCAGAGTATAATTAATGAAAGATGATTTCCTTCTCAGATGACTCTCACAATCCTCTTAACAACGCTGACTTCTCAACTCTTTCTCTGTATTTCTCTCTGTTATGTTTTCTAGACATAGGCAAATAATGAAGAAGAAATAAAAGAATACGTAAACTAAATAATGAACAACTGACGCGTTGGTGGTCAGTTACCCAGTCATGGGTTAACAGGCCCCAACTCCCTTTAGTGCCATGTTTGCCTAGCTAGAATAGGTTTTAAAAACTATTTAATTTAATAAAACTTTATCACATAGTTAATTTATGTCACACGCACTTGCACAATAAATCAAATATCTTATTTAATATAAATAAAATATAATAACTTCTCATAAATTCACATAGTGATATATTTAATTTTCTCATTAATTAATAATGTCAAATTATTAACTCTCTATTTAATAATTAATTTAATTAAAATAACATCATGCTTAATTAAATATTTCATTTAATTCAATAAGCTCAATTAATTACATACTTAAATAATAATTATTCTCCACGTTAATTTAATAAATGTAACATATATAAATAAATTAATCTACCACAATTGCATCAAATAATTATTTAATCCAATAATTAAATCATCGAAAAATATTTATTTAATTCAATAAATATTAAAATTAAATTACAAAAATCTTGTTCGTCACATCTTTCCCCCTTAAAAGGATTTTGTCCCCAGAATCACGACTCAATAAATTCGACCCGTTACATTCTCCCCCCCCCCCCCACCCTTACAAAGATTCTATCCCTAAATCGCTTACAAATAATTAAGTAAATAAATGAGGGTAATTCTTCATCATATTTTCTTCGAGTTCCCACGTAGCTTCTTCAGCATTGTGGTTCCTCCAAATTACCTTAACAGAAGTTAAAACTTTATTTCTGAGAACTTGTTCTTTTCGGTCGACAATTTGGACAGGAATTTCTTCGTAAAATAAGTCTTTTTCAAAATGTTGGGGTTCTTATTCAATTACATGCTTGTAATCGGCTTTGTAGGGTCGTAACACAAAAACATGGAAGACGTTGTGGACATTCTCGAGTGCTGGAGGTAAGGCTACCTCGTACGCGACTTCTCCGATTCTTCTCAGTACTTCAAAGGGTCCAATAAATCTTGGGCTTAATTTTCCTTTTTTTCCGAACATGATCTTCCCCTTCCAGGGAGAGACCTTCAAGAAAACATAACTACCTGATTCAAACTCGATATTTTTACGATGTGGATCAGCGTATTTCTTTTGTCGAACTTGAGCTGCTACCAATCGTGCTAGGATAACTTTGACTATTTTTGTTGTCTGTTGTACCAATTCTGGCCCTAGCAATTGTCTTTCGCCAACTTCATCCCAATAAAGAGAAGTTCTGCACTTTCTGTCGTATAATGCTTCGTAAGGCGGCATGCCTATACTAGAGTGGTAACTATTGTTGTAGTCGAACTCTACTAACGGTAGGTGATCATCCCAATTTCCTTTAAAGTCCATCACACAGGCTCTTATCATATCTTTTAAAGTTTAAATCGTTCTCTCGCTCTGCCCATCTGTTTGAGGGTGGTAAGCTGTACTCATTCGCAATTGTGTGCCCATGCATTCCTGAAGACGTTTCCAAAAATTTGATGTGAAGCGCGGATTCCTATCTGAAATAATTGATACCGGAACTCTGTGCCTCGAAACAATTTCTTTTAAATATAGCCTCGCCAACTGATCTAAGTTGAATCTGATTTTGATCGGAAGGAAGTGTGAGGATTTCGTCAGTCGGTCTACGATAACCCATACTGCGTTGTAGCCTTTTTGAGTCGTCGGAAGGCCAACCACGAAGTCCATTATAATGTGTTCCCATTTCCATTCTGGGATCTCTATCGGTTGTAGCAATCCACTCGATCTCTGATGTTTTGCCTTCACTTTCTGACAGGTTAGGCACTTGGCAACACATTCTGCAACATCACATTTTAATTTCGGCCACCAAAAATGTTGTCGAATATCTTGATACATCTTGGTAATACCAGGGTGAATCAAATATCGTGAACTATGAGCCTCGCTCTAAATATCTTCCTTAATTTCTTGTACTGGCGGTACCCAAATTCTACTCTCAAATCTCAGTATTCCTTCCTTATCCATCTTAAATCTCGGTTCAGTTCCTTCAGATATCTTCTTTGTCACCTTTTTGCATTCATCATCTTGAAGATGAGCCTCCTTCACTTTATCTAATAGAGTTGTACCAGATTGCATCCGAAATAACTTCTCATCAATTTCCATAGGATACTTCACTTCCAATTCTAGTTTCTCCATTTCTGCAATTAGCTCGTCCTGAGCGGTCAACATCTTCAACTTCTCCCGACCCTTTCTACTTAAGGCATCAGCAACGACATTCGCCTTACCCGGATGGTATAAAATCTCATATTCGTAGTCTTTAATTTACTCAAACCACCTTCTTTGCCACATATTCAAGTCCTTCTGCGTGAAAATATATTTCAGACTCTTGTGGTCTGTATATATTTCACACTTCTCCCCGTAGAGATAGTGCCTCCAAATCTTCAAAGCAAAAACAATTGCAGCTAATTCCAAGTCACGGGTCGGATACCCCTTCTCGTAATCCTTCAATTGTCGTGATGCATACGCAATGACTTTGTCATTTTGCATCAGCACACAACCAAGTCCTTTATGCGACGCATCACTATAAAAAAAGAAATTTCTTGTATCATCCGAAAGAGATAACACAGGTGTTGTACTCAACCTCTTCTTCAATTCTTAAAAGCTTTCCTCGCACTTCTCCGTCCAAACAAATTTCACAGATTTTCGAGTTAAATTAGTTAACGGAGTGGCGATCTTGGAAAAGTCTTGTATGAACCTTCTATAATATCCTGCCAATCCAAGAAAACTTCTTACTTTAAACGGCGTCCTCGGCTGATCCTAGTTAATCACGGCTTCGACTTTGGAGGGATCTACCGAAATTCCGTTTTTATCGATCATGTGCCCAAGAAATTGTACTCGTTTAATCCAAAATTCGCATTTTAAAAACTTGGCATACAACTTTTCCCTTCTCAATACTTCCAATGTTAATCTTAAATGTTCTTCATGCTCTTCCTTGGTTTTCGAATAGACCAAAATGTCATCTATAAATACCACTACGAACTTGTCCAAAAACGGCTTGAACACACCATTCATTGGTATCTTCGTATCAACATGCATAATAATATACGAGTGTAAAATTTAGGGATAATATACGATCAATACATAAAATATCACGTATAAGGCCATAAGGCCAAAACCCATAATCTATAATTTTGTAGAAATCATATACGATGTAATATTATGAAACTGATGATATGGAATCATGCAATATATATATATATATATATATATATATATATATATATAATACGATTTGATACATCTTAACCAATAAATAACTCATAAATATTACTCCTTTCTCAATCACAGAGGCTTTACAGAAACTTTGAAAACCATTTTCTTATAAAAACTTAATGACGTAAAATAGAATTTGGGAAGGAGAATTACCCAGAGTATAATTAATGAAAGATGATTTCCTTCTCAGATGACTCTCACAATCCTCTTAACAACGCTGACTTCTCAACTCTTTCTCTGTATTTCTCTCTGTTATGTTTTCTAGACATAGGCAAATAATGAAGAAGAAATAAAAGAATACGTAAACTAAATAATGAACAACTGACGCGTTGGTGGTCAGTTACCCAGTCATGGGTTAACTAGCCCCAACTCCCTTTAGTGCCATGTTTGCCTAGCTAGAATAGGTTTCAAAAACCATTTAATTTAATAAAACTTTATCACATAGTTAATTCATGTCACACCCACTTGCACAATAAGTCAAATATCTTATTTAATATAAATAAAATATAATAACTTCTCATAAATTCACATAGTCATATATTTAATTTTCTCATTCATTAATAATGTCAAATTATTAACTCTCTAATTAATAATTAATTTAATTAAAATAACATCATGCTTAATTAAATATTTCATTTAATTCAATAAGCTCAATTAATTACATACTTGAATAATAATTATTCTCCACATTAATTTAATAAATGTAACACATAAATAAATTAATCTACCACAATTGCATCAAATAATTATTTAATCCAATAATTAAATCATCGAAAAATATTTATTTAATTCAATAAATATTAAAATTAAATTACAAAAATCTCGTTCGTCACATCTTTCCCCCCTTAAAAGGATTTTGTCCCCAGAAAAACGATTCAATAAATTTGACCCGTTACATTCTCCACCCCCCTTTACATAGATTCTGTCCCCAGAATCGCTTACAAATAATTAAGTAAATAAATGAGGGTAATTCTTCGTCATATTTTCTTCGAGTTCCCACATAGCTTCTTCAGCATCGTTGTTCTTCCAAATTATCTTAACAGAAGTTAAAACTTTATTTCTGAGAACTTGTTCTTTTCGGTCGACAATTTGGATAGGAATTTCTTCGTAAGATAAGTCTTTTTCAAAATGTAGGGGTTCTTATTCAATTATATGCTTGTAATCGGCTTTGTAGGGTCGTAACACAGAAACATGGAAGACGTTGTGGACATTCTCGAGTGCTGGAGGTAAGGCTACATCGTACGCGACTTCTCCGATTCTTCTCAGTACTTCAAAGGGTTCAATAAATCTTGGGCTCAATTTTCCTTTCTTTCCGAACCTGATCTTCCCCTTCCAGGGAGAGACCTTCAAGAAAACATAACTACCTTATTTAAACTCGATATTTTTACGATATGGATCAGCATATTTCTTCTGTCGATCTTGAGCCGCTACCTGTCGTGCTCGGATAACTTTGACTATTTCTGTTGTCTGTTGTACCAATTCTGGCCCTAACAATTGTCTTTCACCAACTTCATCCCAATAAAGCAAAGTTCGGCAATTTCTGTCGTATAACGCTTCGTAAGGCGGCATGCCTATACTAGCATGGTAACTATTGTTGTAGTCGAACTCTACTAACGGTAGGTGATCATCCCGATTTCCTTTAAAGTCCATCACACATGCTCTTAACATATCTTCTAAAGTTTAAATCGTTCTCTCGCTCTGCCCATCTGTTTGAGGCTGGTAAGCTGTAGTCATTCGCAATTGCGTACCCATGCATTCCTGAAGACGTTTTCGAAAATTTGATGTGAAGCGCGGATTCCTATCTGAAATAATTGATACTGGAACTCCATGCTTCGAAACAATTTCTTTTACCTATAGCCTCGCCAACTGATCTAAGTTGAATCTAATTTTGATCGGAAAGAAGTGTGAGGATTTCGTCAGTCGGTCAACGATAGCCCATACTGCGTCGTACCCTTTTTGAGTCATCGGAAGGCCAACCACGAAGTCCATTGTAATGTGTTCCCATTTCCATTCTGGGATCTCTATCGGTTGTAGCAATCCACTCGATCTCTGATGTTTTGCCTTCACTTTCTGACAGGTTAGGCACTTGGCAACACATTCTACAACATCACATTTTAAATTCGGCCACCAAAAATGTTGTCGAAGATCTTGATACATCTTGGTACTACCATGGTGAATTAAATATCGTGAACTATGAGCCTCGCTCAAAATATCTTCCTTAATTTCTTGTACTGGCGGTACCCAAATTATACTCTCAAATCTTAGTATTCCTTCCTTATCTATCTTAAATCTTGGTTCAGTTCCCTTCAGATATCTTCTTTGTCACCTTTTTACATTCATCATCCTGAAGCTGAGCCTCCTTCACTTTATCTAGTAGAGTTGTACCAGATTGCATCCGAAATAGCTTCTCATCAATTTCCATAGGATACTTCACTTCCAATTCTAGTTTCTCCATTTCTGCAATTAGCTCGTCCTGAGCGGTCAACATCATCAACTTCTCCCGACCCTTTCTACTTAAGGCATCAGTAACGACATTCGCCTTACCCGGATGGTATAAAATCTCACAGTCATAGTCTTTAATTTACTCCAACCACCTTCTTTGCCGCATATTCAAGTCCTTCTGCGTGAAAATATATTTCAGACTCTTGTGGTCTGTATATATTTCACACTTCTCCCCGTAGAGATAGTGCCTCCAAATCTTCAAAGCAAAAACAACTGCAGCTAATTCCAAGTCATGGGTCGGATACCCCTTCTCGAAATCCTTCAATTGTCGTGATGCATACGCAATGACTTTGCCGTTTTGCATCAGCATATAACTAACTCCTATATGCGACGAATCACTATAAACAAAAAAATTTCTTGTATCATCCGGAAGAGATAACACAGGTGCTGTACTCAACCTCTTCTTCAATTCTTGAAAGCTTTTCTCACATTTCTCCGTCCAAACAAATTTCACAGCTTTTCGAGTTAAATTAGTTAACGGAGTGGCGATCTTGGAAAAGTCTTGTATGAACCTTCTATAATATCCTGCCAATCCAAGAAAACTTCTTACTTCAAACAGCGTCCTCGGCTGATCCTAGTTAATCACGGCTTCGACTTTGGAGGGATCTACCGAAATTCTGTTTTTATCGATCATGTGCCCAAGAAATTGTACTCGTTTAATCCAAAATTCACATTTCAAAAACTTATCATACAACTTTTCCCTTCTCAATACTTCCAATGTTAATCTTAAATGCTCTTCATGCTCTTCTTTGGTTTTTAAATAGACCAAAATGTCATCTATAAATACCACTACGAACTTGTCCAAAAACGGCTTGAACACACCATTCATTGGTATCTTCGTATCAACATGCATAATAATATACGAGTGTAAAATTTAGGGATAATATACGATCAATACATAAAATATCACGTATCCCCATAAGGCCAAAACCCATACTCTGTAATTTTGTAGAAATCATATACGATGTAATATTATGAAACTGATGATATGGAATCATGCAATATATATATATATATAGGGAAAAATGTATATACACAGCTGTGTATTACACAGTAGACTATGCGACAGTTTTTTGTGTTATAGCGACGGTTTCATCAGTTGTCATAGCTATTCTGGGCTATAGCGACAGTTTACCGTTGCTATAGCCCAAAAAATCTGTAGCCATAGACCTACTGTGTAATACACAGCTGTGTATATACATATAGCCCATATATATATATAATACGATTTGATACATCTTAACCAATAAATAACTCATAAATGTTACTCCTTTCTCAATCACAGAGGCTTTACAGAAACTTTGAAAACCATTTTCTTATAAAAACTTAATAACGTAAAATAGAATTTGGGAAGGAGAATTACCCATAGTATAATTAATGGAAGATGAATTCCTTCTCAGATGACTCTCACAATCCTCTTAATAACTCTGACTTCTCAACTCTTTCTCTGTATTTCTCTCTGTTATGCTTTCTAGACTTAGGCAAATAATGAAGAAGAAATAAAAGAATACGTAAACTAAATAATGAACAACTGACGCGTTGGTGGTCAATTACCCAGTCATGGGTTAACAGGCCCAAACTCCCTTTAGTGCCATATTTGCCTAGCTAGAATAGGTTTCAAAAACCATTTAATTTAATAAATCTTTATCACATAGTTAATTCATGTCACACGCACTTGCACAATAAATCAAATATCTTATTTAATATAAATAAAATATAATAACTTCTCATAAATTCACATAGTGATATATTTAATTTTCTCATTAATTAATAATGTCAAATTATTAACTCTCTAATTAATAATTAATTTAATTAAAATAACATCATGCTTAATTAAATATTTCATTTAATTTAATAAGCTCAATTAATTACATAGTTGAATAATAATTACTCTCCACGTTAATTTAATAAATGTAACACATATAAATAAATTAATCTACCACAATTGCATCAAATAATTATTTAATCCAATAATTAAATCATCAAAAATTATTTATTTAATTCAATAAATATTAAAATTAAATTACAAAAATCTCGTTCGTCACATCTTTCCCCCCTTAAAAAGGATTCTGTCCCCTGAATCACGACTCAATAAATTCGACCCGTTACATTCTCCCCCCCCCCACCCTTACAAAGATTCTGTCTCCAGAATCGCTTACAAATAATTAAATAAATAAATAAGGGTAATTCTTTATCATATTTTCTTCGAGTTCCCACGTAGCTTCTTCAGCATCGTGGTTCCTCCAAATTACCTTAACAGAAGTTATAACTTTATTTCTGAGAACTTGTTCTTTTCGATCGACAATTTGGACAGGAATTTCTTCGTAAGATAAGTCTTTTTCAAAATGTAGGGGTTCTTATTCAATTACGTGCTTGTAATCGGCTTTGTAGGGTCGTAACACAGAAACATGGAAGACGTTGTGGACATTCTCGAGTACTGGAGGTAAGGCAACCTCGTACGCGACTTCTTCGATTCTTCTCAGTACTTCAAAGGGTCCAATAAATCTTGGGCTCAATTTTCCTTTCTTTCAGAACCTGATCTTCCCCTTCCAGGGAGAGACATTCAAGAAAACATAACTACCTGATTCAAACTCGATATTTTTACGATGTGGATCAGCGTATTTCTTCTGTCGATCTTGAGCCGCTATCAGTCGTGCTCGGATAACTTTGACTATTTTTGCTATCTGTTGTACCAATTCTGGCCCTAGCAATTGTCTTTTGCCAACTTCATCCCAATAAAGCAAAGTTCTTCACTTTCTGTCGTATAACCCTTCGTAAGGCGGCATGCCTATATTAGCGTGGTAACTATTGTTGTAGTCGAACTCTACTAACGGTAGGTGATCATCCCAATTTCCTTTAAAGTCCATCACACAGGCTCTTAGCATATCTTCTAAAGATTAAATTGTTCCCTCGCTATGCCCGTCTGTTTGAGGGTGGTAAGCTGTACTCATTCGCAATTTTGTACCCATGCATTCCTGAAGACGTTTCCAGAAATTTGATGTGAAGCGCGGATTCCTATCTGAAGCAATTGATACTAGAACTCCTTGCCTCGAAACAATTTCTTTTACATATAGCCTCGCCAACTTGAATCTGATTTTGATCGGAAGGAAGTGTGAGGATTTCGTCAGTCGGTCAACGATAACCCATACTGCGTCGTAGCCTTTTTGAGTCATCGGAAGGCCAACCACGAAGTCCATTGTAATGTGTTCCCATTTCTATCCTGGGATCTCTATCGGTTGTAGCAATCCAATCGGTCTCTGATTTTCTGCCTTCACTTTCTGACAGGTTAGGCACTTGGCAACAGATTCTGCAACATCACATTTTTAATTCGGCCACCAGAAATGTTGTCGAAGATCTTGATACATCTTGGTACTACCAGGGTGAATTGAATATCGTGAACTATGAGCCTCGCTCAAAATATCTTCCTTAATTTCTTGTACTGGCGGTACCCAAATTCTACTCTCAAATCTAAGTATTCCTTCCTTATCTATCTTAAATCTCGGTTCAGTTCCTTCAGATATCTTCTTTGTCACCTTTTTGCATTCATCATCCTGAAGCTGAGCCTCATTCAGTTTATCTAGTAGAGTTGTACCAGATTTTATCCGAAATAGCTTCTCATCAATTTCTATAGGATACTTCACTTCCAATTCTAGTTTCTCCATTTCTGCAATTAGCTCATCCTGAGCGGTCAACATCATAAAATTCTCCCGACCCTTTCTACTTAAGGCATCAGCAACGACATTCGCCTTACCCGGATGGTATAAAATCTCACAGACGTAGTCTTTAATTTACTCCAACCACCTTCTTTGCCGCATATTCAAGTCCTTCTGCGTTAAAATATATTTCAGACTCTTGTGATCTGTATATATTTCACACTTCTCCCCGTAGAGATAGTGCCTCCAAATCTTCAAAGCAAAAACAGTTGCAGCTAATTCCAAGTCATGGGTCGGATACCCCTTCTCGTAATCCTTCAATTGTCGTGATGCATACGCAATGACTTTGTCGTTTTGCATCAGCACACAACCAAGTCCTTTATGCGACGCATCACTATAAACAAAAAAATTTCTTGTATCATCTGGAAGAGATAACACAGGTGTTGTACTCAACCTCTTCTTCATTTCTTGAAAGCTTTCCACACACTTCTTCGTCCAAACAAATTTCACAGCTTTTCGAGTTAAATTAGTTAACGGAGTGGCGATCTTGGAAAAGTTTTGTATTAACCTTCTATAATATCCTGCCAATCCAAGAAAACTTTTTACTTCAGACGGCGTCCTCGGTTGATCCTAGTTAATCACGGCTTCGACTTTGGAGGGATCTACCAAAATTCCATTTTTATCGATCACGTGCCCAAGAAATTGTACTCGTTCAATCCAAAATTCGCATTTCAAAAACTTGGCATACAACTTTTCCCTTCTCAATACTTCCAATATTAATTTTAAATTCTCTTCATGTTCTTCCTTGGTTTTCGAATAGACCAAAATGTCATCTTTAAATACCACTACGAACTTGTCCAAAAACGGCTTGAACACACCATTCATTGGTATCTTCGTATCAACATGCATAATAATATACGAGTGTAAAATTTAGGAATAATATACGATCAATACATAAAATATCACGTATAAGGCCATAAGGCCAAAACCCATACTCTGTATTTTTATAGAAATCATATACGATGTAATATTATGAAACTGATGTTATGGAATCATGCAATATATATATATATATATATATATATATATATATATATATATATATATATATAATACGATTTGATACATCTTAACCCATAAATAACTCATAAATGTTACTCTTTTCTCAATCACAGAGGCTTTACAGAAACTTTGAAAGCCATTTTCTTATAAAAACTTAATGACGTAAAATAGAATTTAGGAAGGAGAATTACCCAGAGTATAATTAATGGAAGATGAATTCCTTCTCAGATGACTCTCACAATCTTCTTAACAACTCTGACTTCTCAACTCTTTCTCTGTATTTCTCTCTGTTATGCTTTCTAGACTTAGGCAAATAATGAAGAAGAAATAAAAGAATACATAAACTAAATAATGAACAACTGACGCGTTGGTGGTCAGTTACCCAGTCATGGGTTAACTGGCCCCAACTCCCTTTAGTGCCATGTTTGCCTAGTTAGAATAGGTTTCCAAAACTATTTAATTTAATAAATCTTTATCACATAGTTAATTCATGTCACACTCACTTGCACAATAAATCAAATATCTTATTTAATATAAATAAAATATAATAACTTCTCATAAATTCACATAGTCATATATTTAATTTTCTCATTAATTAATAATGTCAAATTATTAACTCTCTATTTAATAATTAATTTAATTAAAATAACATCATGCTTAATTAAATATTTCATTTAATTCAATAAGCTCAATTAATTACATACTTGAATAATAATTATTCTCCACATTAATTTAATAAATGTAACACATATAATTAAATTAATCTACCACAATTGCATCAAATAATTATTTAATCCAATAATTAAATCATCGAAAAATATTTATTTAATTCAATAAATATTAAAATTTAAATACAAAAATCTCGTTCGTCACAGCCTCACAGGCCATATGCTTTTATACGTGATATTTCTTGTGTTGATCTTATATTATCCGTAAATTTTACACTCGTATGTTTTTATGCATGTTGATACGAAGAGACCAAAGTTTAAATAAAATGATTCAGTGTTATAACGAATCCGTAATGACAATTTTCATGTTTTATTTTCAAAACCTTCAAGAACATCAAAGTAAGTGAAATTACATGCTTACATTCTGTAATTAAGTGTTTACATTGGTTAAAGTTGTTATATAAACGTTGAGTTATGTTTATGCATGAATTACATCATATGGGTATGTCTAAATTGGAGTAGAAAATAAGAAATTAGAAGAAATTGACATGTTCTGCGATTTTTCGCGAACTGCCATTTCTGTGTCTAGTACGCCGCGCCGCAGCACCGGCTACCTGTCTATTACCCGCGCCACAATGCCATGACTCGAGCCGCAGCACCACGATGCGGCATCGCCAAGTGTCTGACCGCAGCGCCATCGCGCCGGAGCACGAAGACCAAGTGTAACTGTGGCGCCGCAGCGCCACTCTCCAGAAAGTTCAGAATGAATTATTTTTAAAATGTTAAGTCTAGCAATCTGTTAGTAACTTAATGTAATGAACATGTAAACATGTTAGAAGTATAATGTGATGATAAAATAGATGTTTAACATGTAAATAACATAATTACATGTAGATTGAGTTATGGAATACATAATTAAATTATTATTCATGAAGTGATATTATGTGACAGTAAATGTGATAATTTTACTAAGTATAGTCATAACCAAAGTTTAGACAAAAGAATGATCATTGATGATTAGTTAAGTTATAATTAACTGGTATTGTGAATGTGAATGGTATGTAGGATTAAATTCAAAGAACGTGCTTAGTTAAAGTGTAATCTACGCACGAGACAAGTTTCCTAACCCTACTTGTCATTATTGTTCAAGTTTATTATTTATCTCGAGTAAATTATCATTTCTATTATTCAAGTTCGAATTATGATATTAAAGATTGATTATCTTTTCAAAGTATAATTTTGTTATACAATAATCATTCTATTGTATACTTCTTGAGATTATTATTCAGATTGAATATCATTATTGTTGAACCTTGTTAGACTAGTGAACATTATTGATTCAACTAGTCCATAGTTGATGAACATTCTAAATTTCAGAACTCTTGATGAATTATCCAAACCAAACTTCCTTTGGTGCGGACTCGAATGTCAAACTGAGATGAACAACCTTGCAAAGGGATTTACTTATGCGTTAGCTTTAAGATATTTTGCACAGTATGGTACTAAGGGATGATCCCCCTAAGTACGAGTAGATGGTCCATAGTCTTATGACAGTTAAAGGTTTCAAGTATAACCCTTGATAAGTTAGGACATAGTTCAAGGTCTTATGACCCTCAGAATTCTTTTGATTCTTGTTATTCGTTCTTGATTCAAAAGTTGAGCTTTTATTAAGATGTCTTTGATTTACTCGCATGTTATTATATTGTTATTTCATTATTATACTTGTGGGCATTAGTGCTCACTCTTTCTTAATAATAACATTGCAGTTAAGAACGAAATAACTGATAAGCCTTCCACTAGTAAAGGCAAGGGCAAAGTTAGCAAGTGATGAAGACTTGTTATTTTATTTGATGATGTATTTATGTTAGATTTGAGTTACTGATGTTGTTTAAGACTTATTGTTTATATTTCCGCACAGATGTTTAAGGTTAGTTTAACTTTAGATTATGTTAATGATTCAGATGTTGTAACCCTATAAAGGGAAGATTTTATTTCTATTTATTGTATGGTTTGCATTTATTAAGGGTAGATAGATAGATTATAATTGTACAGTGAACACCAAATCCCGTGGAATCAAAGTACCCGGATTTAGGGGTGTCACAATAAATGTATACGAATCAATAAGAACAGACTATCTATTTTGATAGAATGAAACCAAAGTTCGGGGAACTTTGAAATAACTGAACAAAGCTTTAATAATTAACAAGTCTTCTCACAATATATGCAACACAATAATTTGATAATGAAAGAGTACAACGCTTTCAAAGTTTCTGCGATATTCTAATGAATAATGAAGAATCAATTCTACGCAATTACAAAGTGGAATGTTTTCCAGATTTATGCTGAGTGATCCATTGGATCTTGAACTTCTCTTCTCGGGTATATATAAAAGTTTTAGTTGGACATATACATAGGTGTATCAGATAACCATAAAGATTAAATCATTCCCCTCTGCAAGTACTTAGAGTCAGCCAACTCCTTGTACCCTAGATTATGCATAACACTTAAGTCACGCGCAATGGTCGAATATACGACTAAAAATGTTCCCTTTATATAAAAGGTTGTTCTTCTCAGTCTCAGAATCAAGATTTGATTTAACAACGAAATTCAATGATTTCAATATCTAATCACTTCTCTTCTCTTCTCTTCTCAAACATATCAAGTTTTCTTTTTTGATCTTAGCCGATACAACTGGCATTGATCTATCAATAATAATTAAATTATCTTCTCTTCTCTTCTTGAACCTATCAAGTTCTAACAAATGTTCGTCTAGCCAGAATAATTAGCTAAGATATTTTTCAATATAATTCGACAATAAATAGGAGTTATCTGTACTGTCAATATTAGCTTCTTACAGATATGAATATCCAACAACAGTTATTCTATGAATGTATATTTTTTGAATCAGTAATTCAATTTGAATTATTAAACATGCACTAACTGCGAATAATCAACAATAAATTCTTGGACGTAATATAATTAACTACTATAATAATTGAATGAATATAACTCAAGGTTGAGTTAGGAAACTTGCCTCTTCCGCTGTTTACAGCTACACAATATACTTATATGTTTTCGAAAGACATATAACCAATAATATCGGTCTCACAATTAGCACAATATTTCATAACACACAACACTGTAATTCACAGTCAATCTTCTCCTAGACACATTACCACATAGTCACATCGGTGTTTATAACCTATATAAACACTTATCAAGTCTAACTATTTCGGTCTGGTTGGACTTCAGTCCATTCTCGGTGTTCTGGTCACTCTATCCGACAATTAACACAGTTATTGTCGATTAAATTTGATTTCAAAGCTTCAATATTATATTAGATAAGTCAAATATTATTTATAATATTTTTCGGAAGCTTTTAATAATAATTAAACAATTATTATAATTTATAATAATTTTTCAAACATCGGAATCAATTTTAAAAGATTTAATCATCAAATAATCTTATTATCATTAATATTTAATAATGTCAAAATATTAATAACATACTTGTCAAAATATTAAAGTTATTATTAATAACTTAAAATATTTTTAAATCATCAATATCCTACTTAAATAATTTTTAAATTAATTAACATCATTTTTAAATCATCACCATTAATATTTAAATATTAATGAAATTATTATCAAAATATTAAAAGTCATTAATTATAACTTAAAATATTTTTATATCATTTTTCTAATTTTTAAATTAATAAAATAATTTTTAATTTATTTATTTATTATAATAATTAAATAAATCTAATATCATTACTATTAATTTATTAATGAGAATTCTCCAAAAATATTGAAAATTATATTTTATAATTCAAAATATTTTCTAACACTTTATTCTCATTTAAAATGATTTTTAAATCAATAAAATCATTTTTTACTTATTTATTTAATTTAATAATTAAATAAATATAATATCATTAATATTAAATTATTAATGAAAATTCTATAAAAATATTAATAGTCACATTTTATAACTCAAAATATTTTTAAAATGATTTTTCATAATATTAAATCATTTTTATCTAATTTATTTAATACACTAATTGAATAAATTAAATATCATTAATATTCAAATAACTATAAATATTAATGAAAAATGTCCCAAATAATTATAAGTTATTTTTTAGAATTTAAAATGATTTTTAAAATCATTTTTTTATTTTTAGAATTTATTTTCTATTTTTAAATATTTTCCAGAAATTCAGAAAATAAAATTATTAAAAACCGTCGCTGTAACGATCAAGAAATTTGTAATTTAATTTAAATATTTATTGAATTAAATAAATATTTTAAATAATTTATTTATTGAGAAAAATAAATATTTGATGACTTGTCATGAATTAATTTAGTATCTAAATTAATTAATGTTAATGGAATCGAGTAATGATAATTTTATTTGTTGGATTTAATTTAAGGAAAATAATTAAATTAAATCAATTGCTTAATATTTAAAAAATTAGTTAAATTAAATGAATTATTTAATTTAAAGGAAATAAATAAATTAAATATAGTGATGTGTTTAATTATTAATTAAATTAGATATATAATTATTTATTACTGATAATAAGATTTTTTTATTAATATTATAAGTTATCTAAATTAATTAAAGTAGTGTGTGACATGAAAACTATATAATATAAATAATATAATAATAAACTAGTTTGAGAATATTGTGGTAGCCAAACATGGCCTTGTGGCCTTTGGCATTATTCAACTGATGCTACCTTTTTGTTTTTCAATCTGACATTTGTGGGAGGCCAGTTATATTATTCCTACGCGTCTATTTTTTTTTCTAAGGCAAAATATCAGAGTGTTGAGAGAGAGAGCTTGGAAGAAGAAAATAGAGTGTTATTGGAGGGTTAGAGAAGAAGGGTTTTTGGGAAAGGATTTCTCTTAGTTTGGCTATCATATCATCAAAGATTAAGGTACAAACTATTCCTACTGTTATTCTTTAGTTTTGGTTGTATATGTATATATCTTCTTGGTATGATGTGGAAATCACGAGATTGTGATGTTTATAGCAGATATGTTATCTTTAGTATGTTTAAAACTTTATGAATGAATAAAATATTAGAGTTTATTTGAAATGTTATGTGTTATAGCTTTAATCTTGGAATGTTTAAGTTAAAATTTAAATACCCAAGAAGTTGAGTAGTGAACTAATAAGCGTATATTTTAACAGAAAATGTCTCCTAGAAGAAGACACCCACGTCAGCAAGTACCTCCTGAGGGGTCTACTAACAATAACAATGAGACCAATGTTAATCCAGTTCAGCAGTTGGTAGCTTTGTTGACGGGAGCACTTACAAATCAACCGCAAGCTCAAGTTATGAATTTCAAGGAGTTCAAAGCGGTTGGACCGCCAGAGTTTCAAGGGTCTATAAATCCAGTGGAAGCCCAAACCTGGATTACGGAAATGGAGAAGGTGTTTGACGTTGTTAGGGTTAATGAAGATCAAAAGACTGCGTTTGCAACGTTCATGCTGAAATCTAAAGCAACTACTGGTGGCAAGCAAATAAAGTTCGTGGAGGACAAGGAGTGGTAGCGTGGGATAGATTTAAGGAGATGTTCTTTGAAATGTACTTTCCAGCGAGTTCTCGGAATCAGATGGAAGTGCAATTTCTTGAATTGAAGAAAGGAACAATGACGGTACCGGAATATGCTACGAAGTTTAACGAGTTGGAAATGCTTTCCATTTATCAAGTCAATACGGATGAGCGTAAGGCGAGAAGGTTCGAACAAAGATTGAAACCTTGGTTGTATAACAAGGTTTCAGTGTTCCAGTTAAATACATTTGCGGCTATACTGGAAAAGGGAATTATCGCGGAAGGTGGAAGCGATGCCTTGACCAAGTATAACCAAGATCAGAAGAAGAGGAAGAATGATAAGAAGAATAAGGCTGGTGAAAGTAATGTTGGAAGTAACCATCAGAAGATGAAATGGAACGAGAATTCGAATACGAGAGGACAGCAGGGAAGTCAGCAAAAGAAAAAGTTTGAAGCTTGTGTGACGTGTGGAAAGAATCATATTGGGGTATGTTTGAAGGGAAATCGAGTGTGTTTCAACTGTGGTCAGGAGGGACACATTGCACTGAACTGTTTTAGTCCGAAGAAAGGAGCATATTTTACCTGTGGTTCAAAGGATCACATGGCTCGTGATTATCCCAAGAAGCCAGCAAGAAGTGCAAGTGGTGGAAAAGGAAACAACAATGGTACTGGTGGTGCATTGACCATCACTGGACCAGCTCAGTCAAGCCGACCTACTATAAGAACTTTCAATATGATCGTGCAGGATGCTATTCAGTCTAAGGATGTGGTGTCAGGCATCATTTCGATTAATGGTATTAATGCTTATGTACTATTTGATTCGGGTGCTACTTGTTCATTTATATCCGATGAATTTGCTCAAAACTTAGAATTGTCCCATGAAGAATTAGAATTTCCCTTAAGTATAGAAATTGCAAATTAGGAAGTGATTCCTGTTAAATTTGTATATAAGAATTGTAAAATGGTTGTAAAGGGTCAAGAGATGGGGGTAGACTTGATACCAATTAGACTGGGATAATTTGATGTTATACTGGGAATGGATTGGTTATTCAATCACGGAGCAGTGATTGATTGCCAAAGAAAATGTGTTAAATTTATGACTCTGTCAAAGGATGTGTTCTATGGCAGCAAATCACCTCGACAAGCAAGTTGTTTGACGGTGATGTAAGCGAAGAAGTTGTTAAGACAAGGGTGTGTAGGATACTTAGCCTACATAGTTGATACATAGAAGAAAAGTGCGAAGTTAGAAGAGATACCGATCATAAGAGATTTTGCGGACGTATTTCCAGAAGATTTGCCGGGTCTTCCGCCAGATCGACAAATTTAGTTCGTGTAATTATCTAGTACCAAGAACAGGCCCGATATCTTACAGAATGGCCTCGGTAGAGATGAAAGAGTTGATGGTGCAACTACAAGAATTGCTCGACACGAAGTATATCCAGCCGAGCGTATTTCCATGGGGAGCGCCAGTGTTATTTGTTAAGAAGAAGGATGGATCGATGCGGCTCTGCATTGACTATCGAGAATTGAATAAGGTTACGATAAAAAATAAGTATCTGTTACCAAGAATCGACGACCAGTTTGATCAACTAAAGGGTGCAAGATATTTTTCAAAGATAGACTTAAGGAGTTGTTATCATCAGTTGAAGGTGAGGCCAAAAGATGTACCGAAGACGGCATTCAGAACTCGGTATGGTCATTATGAGTTTCTGCTTATGTCATTTGGTTTAACCAATGCACCTGCAGCGTTCATGGATTTGATGAATAGGGTGTTTAAACCATTCTTAGATAAATTTATGGTAGTGTTTATTGATGATATCTTGTTGTATTCTATAACCAAGGAAGAACATGTTGAACACTTAAAAGTGACGTTGGAGATATTGAGAAAGGAGAAGTTGTACGCCAAATTTTTAAAATGTGATTTTTGGATGGAATGTGTACAGTTTCTCGGGCATATTATCAAGAAAGACGGAATTTTGGTAGATCCATCAAAAGTTGAAGCTATAGTAAACTGGGATCAGCCGAAGACACCGTCAGAGATAAGGAGTTTCTTAGGGTTGGCAGGTTACTATAGGCGTTTTATTCAGGACTTTTCCAAGATCGCGACCCCGTTGACGAATTTACCCAGGAAGGCGGTTAAGTTTGTTTGGATCGAGAAGTGTGAGGAAAGTTTTCATGAATTGAAGAAGAGATTGAGGTCAGCACCTATGTTGTCATTGCCTGATGATACATGGAATTTTGTGGTATATAGTGACGCATCGCATAAAGGACTAGGTTGTGTGTTTATGCAGAATGGCAGAGTTATTGCGTGTGCATCACGTCAATTAAAAGATTACAAAAAGGGGTATCCGACTCATGACTTAGAGTTGGCTTCCGTAGCGTTTGCTTTGAAGATTTGGAGACATTATCTTTACGGAGAGAGGTGTGAGATATATACTGACCATAAAAGTCTGAAGTATATCTTTACACAAAAAGATTTGAAAATGCGACGAAGAAGATGGTTAGAACTAATCAAAGATTATGATTGCGAGATTTTCTATCATCCAGGAAAGGCGAATGTTGTTGCTGATGCCTTAAATAGGAAGGGACGAGAGAAGTTAATGTTGTTGACTGCTCAGGAGAAGCTAGTGTCGGAAATGGCTAAGATGGAGTTGGAAATTAAATATCCGATAGAATCCGATGAAAAGTTATTCCAGATAGGAAAAAATTCAACATTGTTAGATAAAGTGAAGAATGCACAACTTCAGGATGAAGAATGTGAAAAGGTAAATCAGAAGATATCTGAAGGTGAGGAAAATAAATTCAAAATCGATTCGGAAGGGTTACTTCGATTCGAAGGGAGAATTTGGGTTCCGCCAGTAGCAAAAGTTAAAGATGAAGTTCTGAGTGAAGCTCATAACTCAAGATATTTGATTCACCCTGGGAGTACGAAAATGTACCAGGATCTTAAACATCATTTTTGGTGGCCGAATATAAAAAAGGATGTGGCTGAGTGTGTGGCGAAATGCTTAACGCGTCAGAAATGTAAAGTTAAACATCAAAGACCAAGCGGATTGTTACAACCGTTGGAGATACCAGAATGGAAATGGGAGCATATCACAATGGATTTTGTGGTAGGTCTTCCAACGACTCAGCAAGGGTATGACACCGTTTGGGTGATTATTGATCGATTGACGAAGTCGGCACACTTTTTACCAATCAAGATTCGATTTACCCTAGAATGGTTAGCAAAATTGTACGTGAAACAGATTGTGTCAAGACACGGAGTACCTGTGTCCATTTTATCTAACAGAGATCCACGTTTCACATCTAATTTCTGGAAACGACTACAAGAATGTTTGGGAACACAGCTGAGAATGAGCACAACATACCATCCTCAAATCGACGGACAAAGCGAGAGAACCATCCAAACACTAGAAGATATGCTCAGAGCATGTATTATAGATTTCAAAGGAAATTGGGATGATCATTTACCGTTGGTAGAATTTTCTTATAATAATAGTTATCACGCGAGTATTGGCATGCCGCCTTACGAAGCGTTATACGGTAGGAAATGCAGAACTCTGTTATGCTGGGATGAGGTAGGAGAATGTCAGCTATTGGGTCCAGAGTTGGTCCAACAACTCGTCGAAATCATCAAGATGATTCGAGCAAGATTGATAGCTGCACAAGATAGACAGAAGAAACATGCCGATCAGCACCGACAAAATCGGGAATTTGATGTTAGTAGTTATGTTTTCTTGAAAGTATCTCCGTGGAAGGGGAAAATTCAATTTGGCAAGAAAGGAAAATTAAGCCCTAGGTTTATAGGTCATTTCGAAGTTCTTCGACGGGTTGGCGAAGTGGCGTACGAGGTAGCCTTACCTCCAGAGTTAATGCATATCCATAATGTTTTCCATATCTTGGTATTGAGACCATATAAGCCTGATTATAGGCATGTTATAGAATATGAGCCCTTACAGTTTGAGAAAGAAAACATATGAAGAAGTCCCTGTTCAAATTATTGACAGAAAAGAGCAAGTACTGAGGAATAAGGTGATACCTTCTGTTAAGGTAATCTGGAGGAACCACAATGCTGAGGAAGCTACGTGGGAACTTGAAAAATGTTATGATGAAGAATTATCCTCAGTTGTTTGCTTGATTTTGTATAGCGATTTTCGGGACAGAATCTTGTTAAGGATGGAAGAATGTAATGAATGAATTTTTCGAGTTGTGATTCTGGGGACAGGATCCTTTTAAGGAGGAAAGGATGTAACGATAGAGAAATTTGTAATTTAATTTAAATTTTATTGAATTAAATAAATATTTTAAATAATTTATTTATTGAGAAAAATAAATATTTGATGAATTGTCATGAATTAATTTAGTAGCTAAATTAATTAATGTTAATGGAATTGAGTAATGATAATTTTATTTGTTGGATTTAATTTAAGGAAAATAATTAAATTAAATCAATTGCTTAATATTTTAGAAATTAGTTAAATTAAATGAATTGTTTAATTTAAAGGAAATAAATAAATTAAATATAGTGATGTGTCTAATTATTAATTAAATTAGATATATAATTATTTATTAATGATAATAAGATTTTATTATTAGTATTATAAGTTATCTAAATTAATTAAAGTAATGTGTGACATGAAAACTAGATAATATAAATAATATAATAATAAACTAGTTTGGGAATATTGTGGTAGCCAAACATGGCCTTGTGGCCTTTGGCATTATTCAACTGACGCTACCTTTTTGTTTTTCAACCCGACGTTTGTGGGAGGCCAGTTATATTATTCCTACGCGTCTATTTTTTTTTCTAAGGCAAAATATCAGAGTGTTGAGAGAGAGAGCTTGGAAGAAGAAAATAGAGTGTTATTGGAGGGTTAGAGAAGAAGGGTTTTTGGGAAAGGATTTCTCTTAGTTTGGCTATCATATCATCAAAGATTAAGGTACAAACTATTCCTACTGTTATTCTTTAGTTTTGGTTGTATATGTATATATCTTCTTGGTATGATGTGGGAATCACGAGATTGTGATGTATTCGTGTTCTTGTAGAATTTCAAAACTCTGTTAATTATTATGTAAACATGTTATCTGTTATCAAATTCATGAGAAATTGGGTTGAGGAAGAAAAGGAAAAAAATCACAGTGTATGTGTTCTTGTTATATGTCCTTAGAAAGTACCAAATTTCTTGTCCAATATGTGTATAAAACTGTAAATTTATGCTTGCATATGGTAGTTCATGAGATACGAACATAACGTATTTTGAATGGAATGATTTGGTCAAGAAATGAGTTCACAATGATGATTTGTTGACAGACTATGAAAAATGGAGTTTTATGTGAAAAACATGAAAATTGAGAAATTAAAATAGTTCTAATTGTTGTTAAATAGTACTAAGTGGTTGAATATGTTCGCAATCATGTTTAGGATAGTTGTATATTTATTTTACATGTTGTTATCACCGTTTGATGGGTGAAATTGTTGTTTGTTGGGCTAAAAATGGCTACTGTTCACTGCAGAGTCTGCGTCTATCTGTGCACCAGCGCAGCTGCGCTGGTGCCAAGGCAAAAAACGGCGCAGCTGCGCCGGTCCCAAGCCTAAGTGTGGCGCAGCTACGCCACACCCTGAACTAAGACAGTGAGGTCTGCTTGTTTGCAGGTCAGGCATGTTGGACTTATGTTAGCTTAGTGTGTATGTTAATAATGTTAAAACATGATATTATAACAGATGTTAATGTGTTGATGTGCTAAGTACAAAGATTTGAAATAATTATTTAAATAAATTATAACATGAAACCAAATCAGAGGTTTTCGAAAGTTATAGATAAACGATAAGGTTTATGTTGTTCAATGTGTAATTTCAGAAGCGTTAAGTATGTTAACCTAAATGGTTAGGTGCTAGGTTAGGGTTATGACCTAAATGATGATTTAAACCCTAAAGCTAATATTCATACAATTAATTGTTGTTGCTATTTCGATGATATGTGTAGGGTAATTGGAGATTATTTTATTTGTGTAGCTTACAATCAAGGCAAGTCTTCTAACTCCATACTTTCATTGAGTTAGTTTGTTATGGTTATGCAAGTTTTCTAACTCTAACTTGTTATTATTGAGCAAGTTCTTAAATCTTAACTCTTTACATTGAGCAAAGTTTTCTAACTTCATTCTTTTTGAATGCATGTTCCCATTCCTAAATTATTATTGTACAAATTCCTAATATTCTTTATGAAGATGAGCAAGCTTAACATATCTTGCATATATTTGTTCAAGCTTATGTAATTTAATTTGTTACATTAAGCGATATTTAGATTCCTAATTATTATTCAAAGCTTATATTGTTCTAATATATTGATTCAAGGAAGATTATTTTAACTCTTCTATAGCACCTTGCATATATACCATGTTTACTCAATTATGTATTATTGTTATTCAATCTTCGACTTTGATAGCCTTGTTCAATTATACATTCTTGTATTAAATCTTTATTTATGAAAATTGAATAAGTGTTCTAAAATTCTAGAAACACTGATAAGCTAGTTCCAAACTAAACTTTATTTAGTACGAAAATTCTAAATCCAAACTGAGACGAACAACCCTAACATAGGGGATTTTGTACGTGTAACGTTTAGATGTTTGTGCACAATACATGGTACAAAGGGCTGATCCCCCTGAGTACGTTAAGAAGAGTTTGTACAGTCTAACGACTGTTGAGGTTAAGGTAATAATACATAAACACCGTGGACATAGTTTGTGGTCATAAGACCCTCATATAATTAAAGTTCGAACTTGTTTTCTATTTTGATTCGTAGAACAAGTTCTTTATCATTTAGTATTCATTGTTCACTCTCATGTTTTTATTATACTATCTTTATGTTAGTGAGCAATTGTTTGCTCACTCTTGCAATTAAACAATGCAGCTAAAGTTGAAATAGGTGATGATCCATCTACTAGCAAGGGAAAGAGCAAGATGTCTAAGTGATGAATAATTGTTTAAAGTTTATTTAAATTCTTAAAGTTTTAAGACTTGTTTTATTTTAATATGTATTCCGCAAACTGATGTAATAATTTTAAGGTAGATTACCTGGGATTTGTTTTGAGATTATGATGTAACCCTTTAATGGGAGAGATTATTATTTAAGTTATTTAAATTATGTCTTTATCCTTTGATTATGGGTAGTTAGATATAATAGATTTGATAAGTGAGCACTAAATTCGGTGGAAATGAAGTACCCGGATTTGGGGGTGTCACAATCGCTATAGGCCTTTAGCAACACAAAGTGTTGTTGTTGGTGTTCTTGAGCTCAAGAACACTGACAGCTTCGTTAACAATCTGCCATGTTTGACCGCCTCTAAATCTCAGTCCAATTTGTTTTTGGGCTATCTTGAACCTACACCATGTAGTGTTTATGTAACACTACAATCAACAATTATAATCTATGTCATATCACATCATAACAAGAAGATCTGGCTTCTTAAACTCACTATTAGACAGCTCTTGGGCTTTCTAGGTAACCCAGAAACTCATGCAGCTTTAGGGTACCACATTGTAGCTCGATAATCTAAGTGTTCCAGTCACAATTTATGTGATCTCATGGTTCCAATAGGTACTCCTTGTGTCAAGGAACATATACGAAGCAACGGATTAGATAAAAAACAACACAACAGTCAGATTTAATCTGGTCAAATGTTGTCAAAAAACAAGTTCAGCCCATTTCTTGGTTTTTTCCAAAATCGTAAATACAGTGCGAGTGGTCTACTTTGACCACTTGCTACGATCGACCTGTTGTTTATTTACACAATCTAAAGTCATGAAATCAAAGAAAATATAATAGGCTACAAGTTGAATACAACAAAAACATCAAAATACTTACAACCTGACAGATTTGGACGTTGTAAAAATTGTCAGACACTGGTTTAGCCTTTTTAGGTCACCCAGATTTATCCCGGTCTTGCCCGGTCAACGGTTTTTGACCGTTGATAACTAACAATCTAGACATCAAACGACATTGATTCCACTTGAAGATTAAAGACCACATGACAAGCTACATATAACAACTTTAAAACATCAAAAACCATAAACGAACAAGAATCTGTGGCTCCTGACATTAGTTTGTCAAACCACAAATTTTGTTCTTGGACAGTTTTGGAAAAACTCGATTTTAAAGCACTTTGATGTTATGGATCCATGATGGATCAACATAGATCAACTAAAAACATCATTTAACACAAATATAAACACTCAAACACAAAATTTTTCTTAACAATAAGGATCAAAAATCAAAATACGTTTATACCTTATAGCTTTAAATTCTTTATCTTAGCTCTCCAATCTGATATTGGTTGATCTAGGGGCTGTATTTAGGACTGATTCACTTGATATTTTCGGAGGGTATGAGAAAAAAAGAGTTGGTGAGAGCTTGGAAGAAAAATGACTAAGTTTTATGAACTTTCTCTCTCTAATTCTCTTATATATGATGTTATGTTGCTAGGATCTGATATTTTCAGCTGGTTGGTTAGAGATTTGTACTCACTAAGTCAAATAAGTTGGTGAACCACTAAAGTTGATGGTCATTTTACAAGTTACATAAATAAAAATCCAAAAAGTGTATTTTGGTCATTAGCAAATTAATTTTAATGGCATACTAGACAATTGTACAAACCGTTAGGGTTTAACCCTAAAGTTTTAAGCCTTAGGGTTTAACCCTAAGGTTCTAAGCCTTAGGTTTTAAAAACTCTAATTCTAGAATTTTCTAATTAGGGTTTACAAATAGAAAATTAAGAATTTTGAAAATGTAATTAGGGTTTTAAATATAAATTAATATTTCTAAAGTATAATTAGGGTTTCCTAATTATATTAACACACACTAATCACTTTAAGCTCGCTAATTAGGATTAGGGTTTCCTAACTAGGGTTTAGTGTAAGACCCTAACTTTTATAAATAAAGATGAATTTTCTATAAATATTATTTTTGAATATTATGGAATAAATTTGATATAATGTTATAGTTGTGGGTAATATTTATAAATTTTGCAAAGTAAGCAAATTGTTATAAAATATTCGTTTGGTCGGAAAATATTCTTTTTATCGGGGAATATTCGTACGACGGCTCAATCATTGGTGGACCCCACAACGGAAGTATTGCCGTAGTAAAAAAACGACAAAATTATCTTTCTATAAAAATAACGGCAGAGGTGTTACCGTTAAAACTGTTAAACTACCCAGTAGTAAAAGTACAGTAATACGCGTGGTTGAATAGTAGCACACGGTATTGATTATTGATGCTTACGTGAGAAGTCACTCAGCTATACTCAATTATTGCTACAGTAATTGTTGCATCATATCTCTTATATTATTGATTCAATTATTATCACAGTATCATCTGTATAATATGTTATATTATTAAATCAATAATTGAGACGACAAGTTATAAATGATTAATAATTTTTGAAAGATTAAATATGTGTTGATTAAAAATAAAATGATTTGTGGTAATATTTATTCAATCCTTAATGTATATAAAGAGTCTGTTATGAGACGTTTGTGATAAGTTTGGTTATTTTATGGGAGGGTCATATGTCATCATCTAAGAGTCTCTTCGTCAATAGTAATTACCTTTGTCAATAGTAATTACCTTCGTTAATAGTAATTACCTTCGTCAATAGTAATTTCCTTCGTCAATAGTAATTACCTTTGCCAGTCGTCAAATCACTTGCTGTTTCATATTACAGGCGTCGAACCACTTGTCGTTTCATATTACAGGCGTCGAACCACTTGTCGTTTCACATTACAGGCGTTAAACCACTTTTCTTTTCACATCACCAATCGTCAAGCCACTTGTCTTTTCACATGGTAAGTTCTAAGCTAGAAATCTTCTATAAATAGAGGCCTAGTACTTCATTATTTTTCACGAATTTATTCAAGCTATAGAGAGAGAAAGTATAGAGAGAATAAGAGAGAAAAAAGAAGAGTATTTTGTTACTAAACTACTGCAGTATTCAATCTCCTACTAAAGTAAGGGGTGTTAGTCTTTCTTATTCAGAAAGAGAACTGTTGTTATTTTATTGCTTATTATTCTGTTGGAATAACATCTATGCGCGGTTTACCCTATACTTGGGGACATTCTTCTATTATTATGTTGGAACATCATGTCTATGTGTTTTACACCGGACCTTGTTCCGTCTTTATTATTATTCTGTTGGAACATCCTGTCTGTGTGTTTTACACCGGACCTGGTTCCGTCTTTATTATTATTCTGTTGGAACATCTTGTATGTGTGTTTTACGCCGGACCTGGTTCCATTCTTTATTATTCTTTTGGAATATCCTATCTGTGCGTTTTACGCCAGACCTGGTTCCGTTATTTATTATTCTGTTGGAATAACCTGCCTGTGCGGTCTATCGCATGCATTGTGATTTCTTTTGTTATTCCATTCTTTATTATACTCAGTTGGTTAAAACTTTGAATGAAATTAGTGGAATATCCTTGATATTTGCGCTTCATCCAGTATCCTTTCATGGAAATATTCTTCTAAGTATTCTTGAATTTTACTCTACAAAGCAGTATCATGTTGGCGGTTTGGATGTTATTGGTTCCTGGATAAATTAATTCTTGAACTTGATTTATTGAATTCTTATATCATTGTCATCATCCTCGTGTTTATATTATGTTGAAAGTCATATGTGGCATGTAGTGCATAGATGGACTTGGTATGATTATGACCAGGAATTATTCGGTGTAATCATGACCGTAATGTTACAAATGATGTGGTAAAAATCCTCATTGGCCCATAGTGCATTGATGGACAGTTGTTGGCTTGATCATGACCATTAATGAATACACAAATATTCTTGGCTCGTAGTGCATGGATAATTCCTTGGCCGTAGTGCAGGGGTGATTCGATGATATGGAATATTTATTAAGCTAAGTCTCAGCTATAACAGTGATGAAAAACTTTTTAAATCATAAAAGATAGTAGATTTTATTTTCTACTTGACTCTTTTAATGGATTGCTGATTCCGCTACAGTTAAACTTGATGTTTATTATATTTTATCAGTTTAACACTGTTGAAGGCTAATGATAATTTATTCTGCATTATCTTACTCATAATATTTCTTACTGGGCTAGTTGATCTCACCCTTTCTTTCACTGTTCTCTTTAGGAAATAAGAATATAGCTGGGACAAGTCGGGGAACGGAGTAATGGTCCAGAGGATAGCATTAGTAGTCCTCACTATTCTGTGAAATAGTGTGATAATAATTGTAATGAGGACTCCTTTTGAGTTTGTATAATCTCTAGTAGACAATATTTGTATTCAAACTCACAGTTTATGTTTTGTCGTATTGTACACGACAGTTGTATTAGTAAGTTGTATTTGAATTCTGTACCATGTATCTGGCGACCCAAGATGGGTGATGTATACCTAATTTTGGGGGCGTCACAGTTGGTATCAAAGCTTAGGGATATGATCCCTGGCTAAGATGTGAGAATAGTACTAGGAGGGGAGAGTCGGGGAATTCCTTCGCTAGTATGACCTACCTAAGTTTATGTGCTATTTTATTGGTCGGTCAGAATATAGGGATAATATGTTACATGTCAATTAACCTTTTGTTTTGTGGCAGTATCTGAAAATTACATCTGAGAATGTTGAGAATAGCAATGGAGCACAGGCGACCGTTGATTCACCACATATCAATAATCAGGATAATGTGAATCAGGAAGGCGACAATCCTCATGTAAACAACAACACTGACCAAATGATGAATGGTCAAATGTTCAGAGGCTTTATGCAATTCATACAACAGCAGGCGAGAGCGGCTCCTGTCCAAAACGTAGGTTGAAACACTGGAAACTCTCGGGCAGTCACCGCTAAACAGTTTAAGGAGCTGGGACCACTGGAGTTTAAGGGAGAGCCAAAACCACTTATGGCGGAAGCATGGATAAAGCAAATCACCAAGATATTTGATGTCTTGGGATGCTCCGAAGAGTAAAAGATTCCCTTTGCCGCCTTTATGTTGCGCGGAGAGGCACATTACTAGTGGGAATCGGTAAAACGTACTCAACCTGCTGTACTGAAGATATCTTGGGAGAAGTTCCAGGAGCTGTTCAATGACAAATACTTTCCCGAAAGCATTCGCCACATGAAGAAGGTGGATTTTATCAAGTTGGAACAAAACAATATGACCGTATCACAATACGAGGCAAAATTTGCGGAGTTATCTCGGTTTGCGTCCCACTTGGTGGATAATAAAGAGAGAATGGCGCGAATGTTTTTAAGAGGGTTGAAGCCGGAGATACGTCAACATCTTATTTCTCATAAATTGTGTTTGTATTCAGATGTTGTAAATAGGCCTCAGTTAGTGGAGCACGATAACGAGTCAATGCAACTAAAAGAGAGCAGCCGGAAAAATTATAATACCAGCGAGAGTAGTCATCGAAGTAGTGACAACAAGCGTGGGGGGAATCGATAGACCAAAAATGGTAACCACATCGATGGTAAGCATGGCCAAAATAATAAGAATGGACATTTCAAGAAGCGGAAATTCAACAATGATGGAAAGACGTCAGTACCAGTACCCGTTGTTAAGGAAGGAGAAAGACCACCTATCATATGCTTCAAATACGGAGGGGAGGGACACATCAGTCCAAATTGCGCAATGCCGTCCAAAGTATGTTATAATTGTGGAAGAGAATGTCACTTAGCCTGATTTTGTCGTTCACTGAAGACAAATTCAGCTAGGATGGAGGCACCAAAGGCCGTCCCAGAAAGGTCAAAGCGAGTAGTGCAAGGGAGAGCGTTTGTTGTGACCTCCCAGAAAGTAAGGAACCCGAATGAGGTCATCACAGGTAAGCTTATCATAAACTCTAACGAAGTCTATACTTTATTTGATACCGGTTCTACCCATTCTCTTATTTCTCCTACTTGCGCTCATCGATTAAATTTAACTCCGGAGAAATTAGACTTTGACTTATCTGTGGAAACTCCGTTGGGAGAAACCTTCATTACATCCACTGTTTATAAGTCTTGTTTGGTTCAAATCGGTACCCTCACATTACCTGTCGATCTTATTTCATTGAAAATACTTGCATTTGACGTGATTCTATGGATTGATTGGTTAACTACTCATCATACAAAAATTGATTGTTTTTGTAAGGTTGTTAGCTTTCATATTCCTAATCAACCTATTATGTGAATTCAAGCAACCAAACCATTAAAATCAATCACGGTCATCTCAAGCCATAAAGTTATTTGTTTATTGAAAAATGGATGTTAAGCTTTCTTAGCTCATGTCACAGATCTAAACAAAAATACGTAAGCTTTGAATGATATTTCTGTTGTTAATAAATTTCCTGACGTATTCCCTGAAGAACTTCTGGCCTACCCCAAGAGCGTGAAATTGAATTTTGTATCGACCTTGAACCCGGTACAAAACCCATTTCTAAAGTCCTAAATCGAATGGCTACTATTGAACTTCAGGAGTTAAAGACCCAACTGCAGGAATTGTTAGACATAGGCTTTATTCATCCTAGTACTTCTCCTTGGGGTGCTCCTGTTCTATTCGTGAAGAAGAAAGATGGGAGTATGCGACTTTGTATTGATTATCGGGAGTTGAATCATGTCACCATCAAAAATAGGTATCCATTGCCATGTATTGATGACCTGTTTGACCAATTGCAAGGAGCCAAATTCTTTTCGAATATTGATCTTCGTTCCAGATATCACCAATTGAAGATTAGAACCGATGACATTCCAAAGACGACTTTCAGAACACGGTACGGGCATTATGAATTCCTAGTCAAGTCCTTTGGATTAACTAATGCTCCTGCTGCCTTCATGGATATGATGAACCGAGTATTCAAGGAATATTTGGATCACTTTGTGGTCGTCTTTATTGATGACATCCTTATTTATTCCAAAAGCCGTGAAGATCATGAGCAACACTTGAGGCTAACACTCCAAAAGCTTCGTGAATATAAGCTTTATGCCAAGTTGAAGAAATGTGAGTTCTTGCTTGAAGAAGTAGCATTCCTTGGGCACGTGGTATCAAGTCATGGAATATCTGTTGACCCAGCAAAGCTTGAAGCTATTCAAAGATGGGAGCAACCTAAATCAGTGACCGAAGTACGTAGCTTTCTCGGTTTAGCTGGTTATTATCGGAGATTCGTGGAAGGATTTTCTCGAATCGCTACTCCATTGACTCAGCTGACTCGAAAAGATACAAAGTTCGGTTGGAGCGAAGAATGTGAGAAGAGTTTTCAAAAACTCAAGAAGAGACTCATTTCTGCACCTGTTCTGACAATACCATCTGGCTCTGAGGGATTTGTCATCTTCAGTGATGCTTCGGGCAAAGGGTTGGGATGTGTTCTCATGCAATATGGAAAAGTCATAGCCTATGCCTCGCGAAAACTCAAAGAATGTGAGAGGAATTATCCTACTCATGATCTACAGTTGGAAGTTGTTGTCTTTGCACTTAAAATTTGGAGGCATTACTTGTATGGGGAGAAAGTGGAGATCTTTACGGATCATAAAAGCCTCAAATATTTCTTCACTCAAAAGGAACTCAACATGCGACAACGATGTTGGCTTGAACTGTTGAAAGATTATGATCATACCATCCAATACCATCTTGGTAAAGCGAATGTGGTAGCTGACGCATTGAGTAGAAGATCATATGCAAGTACGAGTGCGATATTGTCAACGCAAGGGTCCATTTTGTGTGACTTGCAAAGGATGGAGATAGAGTTAAAGACTCCAGGGATGCATGTGACGATGGCAAATATACGAGTAGAATCGACTTTAATCAATAAAGTTAAAGTTGCTCAAGCTACAAACCTGGAGCTGATGCGTATGAGGAAGAAAGTGCAAGAAGGTGCTATGCCGGAAGCAAGAATCGATGAAGAAGGAATACTTCGAGTCAACTCCAGACTTTGTGTTCCTAATGACCCTGATTTAAAGTATAAAATCATGATGGAGGCGCACAACACACCGTTTGCAATCCATCTTGAGAGTACCAAAATGTATCATGATATTCGTCATACATTTTGGTGGAGCAATATGAAGAGAGAGATAGCGTTGTTTATCTCAAGGTGTTTAACTTGTCAACGAGTTAAAGCGGAGCATCAAGTACCAAAAGGTCCATTGCAACCACTTGAAATTCCAGAATGGAAGTGGGAGCACATTACCATGGATTTCATTACCGGTCTTCCTAAGGTTTCTCAAGGCATAGATGCGATTTGGGTCATTGTTGATAGATTGTCCAAGTCTACTCATTTTTTACCGATACGAGAAACTTATACACTAGAACGTCTTGCTCGTATGTACATAAACGAGATTGTAAGACTGCATGGTATGTCGGTATCCATAGTTTCTGATCGAGACCTAAGATTCACTTCACGATTTTGGGTTAGTTTGCAAAAAGCTATGGGCACAGACTTACGATTTAGCTCAGCATATCATCCTCAGACGGACGGACAGTCGGAGAGGACAATTCAAATTCTTGAAGATCTATTAAGACTCTGTGTCCTTGATTTCAAGGGAAGTTGGGACAAGTTCTTAACATTGGTAGAGTTTTCCTACAACAACAGTTATCAAGCAAGTATTGACATGGCTCCATTCGAAGCATTGTATGAAAGAAAGTGTCATTCTCCAGTAGGGATGAGGTGGGTGAAGAAACGTTGTTGGGACCGGAGTTGGTACGTATGACTACGGAAAAGATTCAAACGATCCGACAACGTATAAAAAACTCACAAAATCGACAAAAGAGTTATGCTGATCTTCATCGAAAGGACATGGAATTCGATATAGGAGATCATGTGTTGTTACGTGTTGCTCCATGGAAAGGAGTTACAAGATTTGGAAAGAGAGGAAAACTCAATCCTCGATTCATCGGCCCATTTTCAATCCTCGATCGAGTAGGAAATGTGGCCTATAGACTCGTTTTACCGCCAAGTATGTCTCGTGTTCATAACGTTTTTCACATATCTATGTTACGTAAATATGTGAAAGACCCGAACCACATTATTGAGTTAGAACCGGACGATATAGCGGAAGATTTGACGTATGAAGAGATACATGTTCAAATCTTGGATAAGAAGGAACATATTCTACGCTCCAAAGTTATACCTCAAGTCAAGGTTTTGTGGAGAAACAACGATGTTGAGGAAATGACTTTGGAGTTAGAATCTGAAATGAAATCAAGGTATCCTTACCTCTTCGACATACCAGGTACGTACCCTAACTTCGAGGGAGAAATTTCATTAGAAGGGGAGGTTGTAAGACCCCAACTTTTATAAATAAAGATGAATTTTCTATAAATGTTATTTTTCAATATTATGGAATAAATTTGATATAATGTTATAGTTGTGGGTAATATTTATAAATTTTGCAAAGTAATCAAGTTGTTATAAAATATTCGTTTGGTCGGGCAATATTCTTTTTGTCGGAGAATATTCGTACGACGGCTCAATCATTGGTGGACCCCACAACGGAAGTATTGTCACAGTTAGAAAACGACAAAATTATCTTTCTATAAAAATAACGGCGGAGGTGTTACCGTTAGAACTGTTGAACTACCCAGTAGTAAAAGTACAGTAATACGTGTGGTTGCATAGTAGCACGCGGTATTGATTATTGATGCTTACGTGAGAAGTCACTCAGCTATACTCAATTATTGCTACAGTAATTGATGCATCATATCTCTTATAATATTGATTCAATTATTGTCACAGTATCATCTATATAATATGTTATATTATTAAATCAATAATTGAGACGACAAGTTATAAATGATTAATAATTGTTGAAAGATTAAATATGTGTTGATTAAAAATAAAATGATTTGTGGTAATATTTATTCAATCCTTGATGTATATAAAGAGTCTGTTATGAGACGTTTGTGGTAAGTTTGGTTATTTTATGGGGGGCCCATATGTCATCATCTAAGAGTCTCTTCGTCAATAGTAATTACCTTCGTCAATAGTAATTACATTTACCAGTCGTCAAACCACTTGCCGTTTCATATTACAGGCGTCGAACCACTTGTCGTTGCATATTACATGCGTCGAACCACTTGTCGTTTCATATTACAGGCGTCGAACCACTTGTCGTTTCACATCACCAGTCGTCAAGCCACTTGCCTTTTCACATGGCAAGTGCTAAGCTAGAAATCTTCTATAAATAGAGGCCTAGTGCTTCATTATTTTTCACGAATTCATTCAAGCTATAGAGAGAGAAAGTATTGAGAGAATAAGAGAGAAAAAAGAAGAGTATTCTGTTACTAAACTACTGCAGTATTCAATCTCCTACTAAAGTAAGGGGTGTTAGTCTTTCTTATTCAGGAAAAGAACTGTTGTTATTCTATTGCTTATTATTCTGTTGGAATAACCTGTATACGCGGTTTACCCTATACTTGGGGACATTCTTCTATTATTTTGTTGGAACATCATGTCTATGTGTTTTACACCGGACCTGGTTCCGTCTTTATTATTATTCTGTTGGAACATCCTGTCTGTGTGTTTTACACCGGACCTGGTTCCGTCTTTATTATTATTCTGTTGGAACATCTTGTCTGTGTGTTTTAAGTCGGACCTGGTTCCATTCTTTATTATTCTGTTGGAATATCCTATCTGTGCGTTTTACGCCAGACCTGGTTCCGTTATTTATTATTTTGTTGGAATAATCTGCCTGTGCGGTCTATCGCATGCATGGTGATTTCTTTTGTTATTCCATTCTTTATTATACTCAGTTGGTTAAAACTTTGAATGAAATTAGTGGAATATCCTTGATATTTGCGCTTCATCCAGTATCCTTTCATGGAAATATTCTTCTAAGTATTCTTGAATTTTACTCTACAAAGCAGTATCATGTTGACGGTTTAGAAGTTATTGGTTCATGGATAAATTAATTCTTGAACTTGTTTTATTGAATTCTTATATCATTGTAATCATCCTCATGTTTATATTATGTTGAAAGTCATCTGTGGCATGTAGTGCATAGATGGACTTGGTATGATTATGACCAGGGATTATTCGGTGTAATCATGACCGTAATGTTACAAATGATGTGGTAAAAATCCTCATTGGCCTGTAGTGCATTGATGGACAGTTGTTGGCATGATCATAACCATTAATGAATACACAAATATTCTTGGCCCGTAGTGAATGGATAATTGTGGTCGTGATACTAAAGAATATCCTTGGCCGTAGTGCAGGGGTGAATCGATGATGTGGAATATTTATTAAGATGAGTCTCAGCTATAACAGTGATAAAAAACCTTTTAAATCATAAAAGATAGTAGATTTTATTTTCTACTTGACTCTTTTAATGGATTGCTGGTTTCGCTGCAGTTAAACTTGATGTTTATTATATTTTATCTGTTTAACATTGTTGAAGGCTAATGATAATTTATTCTGCATTATCTTAGTCATAATATTTCTTACTGGGCTAGTTGAGCTCTCCCTTTCTTTCACTGTTCTCTTTAGGAAATAAGAATATAGCTGGGACAAGTCGGGGAACGGAGTAATGGTCCAGAGGATAGCATTAGTAGTCCTCATTATTCTGTGAAATAGTGTGATAATAATTATAATGAGGACTCCTTTTGAGTTTGTATAATCTCTAGTAGACAATATTTGTATTCAAACTCACAGTTTATGTTTTGTCGTATTGTACACGACAGTTGTATTAGTAAGTTGTATTTGAATTCTGTACCATGTATCTGGCGACCCAAGATGGGTGATGTATACCTAATTTTGGGGGAGTCACATTTAGGATTCCCGAATATGAAATTAGGGTTTCCCAGCATATGATTAGGATTTCTAACTGTGCGTTAGTGTTTCTAATCCTAAGATTAGTGTTTTTAATCTCTTATTAGGGTTTATAAATTTTAAACCTTATACGATCAATCATTAATCAAAATCTCTATACAGTACAAACACGTATTCATCGATACAATTATTTTAATTGCATTTTCTATCGAATCCCTTTCCAGAGATTAGGGTTAGGGTTTTTAAAGCTGTTAAGCACAACTCTACTCTAATTTCTCAATTAATACACAAATTGACTAATTCTCGAAACTAGTATCACATATACACAGTACAATATTAACAGTTAATATTAAATAAAAAAAATTATTCGTAAAATTTTGATTATTCGAAATCTCGGGTTATCACAATGCTTCTGATTGATTAATTGGCGTGTGACTTGATGCTGATAGGTCACCAGTTCTGCCAATTGTTGAATCTGCTTACACAAAGCTTTCATATTTCGTTCCATTGTAAATTAGAACTTGGCACAATCCCATTTGTCAATACTGTCTTTGATGGTCTGGGATGATTCACCGTTAAAATTGGAACTCTGTCCACTACTCTAATTAATCATGTTGACCTCTTCCTCTTTGTGTTGAGGAAGAGGGTTATCTTGTATGTTAGGTTGATCTGGTTTAGTGACCACGATCTCACCGTTGTCTATCAATTCTTCGATCTTGTGTTTCAAGGCCCAACAATCTTGAGTATCATGTCCAGGTGCCCCGGAATGATAAGCATATTTTCGAGCAGCATTGAAACCCCTCCCATTAGGGTTGGCTGGTGAAAGAAGATGCGTGATTTTCTTCTGAGTCATCAGAAGAGTGAGAATGTTATCAAGTGAGTTCCCTAAGGGTGTGAACACACGAGGGCGTTTGACTTCTCCACCTTTTGACAATTGAGGGTTTGAAGACTGTGCTTGAAAGGGAGTATAATTTCTCCTCTAGATAGGCAGGTTCTGATTGCCTTTTTGACCTTGTAATATCAAGGAAACATCCTCCTCTTTCTTTTTATGGACCCTCCGGGTGTTGTTTCCTTAATTTACGGACTGGATGTGTTCAGCAACAGCTTTAAGAGCAGCTAGGCCTTTAATCTTTCCTGACTTAATTCTCATCTCAGCCATCTCCCCATGTTTAATCATTTTAGAAAATGGTTTACCAATGTCAGCTAAGACTCTCTCATAGAAAAGAGCTTCTTGTATGTCTATGAAGGTAATGACCATTTATGACTCCGTCATGGAAGGAATAACTTGAGCATCAAGGCGCCTCCACCTTTGAGCATTGTTGGTGAAAATCAATACGCTTAAAAAACACGCAAGTGCACGTGGTCAACAAGTAATATAGTAGTGAATAAGTATCATTCCCACGAGGACAAAATATCAAGAATCTTAACTTCACAATTATCAATTTTGTATTAACCCTAATTTTATTAAACTAATCAATTCAATGGTTTTAAATTCTATATAAAAAAAACTAAATTAATAAAGAAATAAACTATCAAAAAACAGTTACCAATAACGAAATCCGGATTTTCAAACAATTAATGGAGAATTAGACTTACGATTTCACCATGAGCTTCCCTCTGATTTTCCAACCTTTATTCCAACTCAATTCAATATTCCAATTTATTAATCAAGAACACAAACGTAGTAAGAGCCACCTCTCGATGCACTAATACCATATTAACATCAATCCATAATTAAGATAGAAATCTGTTAAACACCTAAATTAACCAACTCACTATATCTCTATGTGAACTGCAATCAAAGAAGGTTTAAGTTTAAGCTCTCTATACGACTACATGTGATGTCAAGCGTATCTCTACCTTAACAATAATCAAAAATCTGCTATCGACAAAATTCATCACACATGCTATATTAACTAGGTCTAGATTCTAATCTCCTCTCTTGATTCCTTTCAAATCCACAAAGAACTGTTAATCAGGCAATTCATAAATTTACGCTGAAATTAACATAGAAAAACTAAAAATATCTTATTGAATTGGAAATCAAAGTTATAGAATCATTGTTTCGCCCAAAGATCCATCACAAGTCTTATAAGTAAATTAGTTCATAACGAATGAATTAAAAACTGAATACTTTATTGAAAATGTCATCCCAATTACAAATAAGACTAAAGAGAAGAAGAATAAAGAAAACCCCTTCACGTAGCCTTGATTCGCAACCGTCGTGATAATCTCTGGAAATTACTCCTCCAATGTTTGCTCTTGAATCCTTGAAATTGCTCTTGAATTAATGCCTTTGTGTTATATGATTGTTGTTTTTCTATGTAATAGCAAGCTCTCCTCTCTTCTGGCTGAATTCTTCTTTTATTAGAGTCCAAACGCATCATCCCAATCCCATAATCCAGGCTTTAACAGAAGTCAAAACCAAACAGGACAGCTACAGAAAATGGGACCCCCGCCCCGGCGGGGGGTACAGGAATAAATAAGCCCGCCATGGCGGGCTAGGCTACTGACTTCAAGATTTTCTTACTTCCACTTTTTTCCACTTTTGCTCCAAAAGACCGCCTATCCTCACCAATTGCATCCATCACCACCCTACACATAAAATAACATGAAATAAGTAAAAACGAACACAAAACACGAAGATAACTACGAATTTAAACTTGAAATGAATAGCGATTCGTGTATATAAAATCCACTTATCAAATTCCCCCAAACTTAAATCGTGCTAGTCCTCGAGCACAAAATAAACTACATGCTATGCAATGCAATGAAATGCAATAACAATCTAAATGCCTAAAAATCCAACAACATCGCATAAACTGACTTATCCCATAGGCCTCAGAGAAAACAAGTAACTTAACAAAACAAATTATCAAAACCAATCCACAATTACGTATTAATTCTCAATTCTTGAACAACTATTACTGGTATAGCGTGCGTGTGTGAACAACATCTAAGATAACTGATAAGGACCCAAATTCAATAAATAAACAACTTCTTAGAAGGAATCATACAGTGCAAACTCAAAAATCTCTAAGATAGGCACGATTCAACTAAAATTAAACTCAACCAAATTCAAGGGTAAATGCATGATACTTATACTTTCTTTTCTTCCTTCTCTTTTTTTTTTCTTTTTTTACACGGGGGCTTTTTGCTCTTTTCCCGTGATTAATTCCCTTTTATTTTCTTTTTTTTTGAATAGTGAGTGCATTTTACGCTCCATCTCACGCTTGTGTTTATGGGGAGTGTTTCTCCTCAACCCACCACAAGACTCACCATGTTTTCTTTTTTTTATATCCCACATGTATTCCCCGAAACTTAGGTTTGTGCCTAAGTTAAGCCTTCACTGCCTATCCTTGTCATTTTCTAGTTCACCCTAGCATTATCCTTTAGAAACTTTTTATGTATCAATTTGAACTAACCGGTCAACAAAGATATTATTAGTGCTACCCCTTTTATAACAGTTTCAAACAATTCCAAGAATCGATTCATAACAGAAATTATATCATAGTTCTAATAATCCATACTATATTGGTTAACTTGTTCACAATCTCATCATTGGCCCACAAAAATGACATAAAAAATGCGACACCGTTGGACATATGCAAACACACTATTTAACTAATTTATATATATATATATATATATATATATATATATATATATATTAGATAAATGAAAACAATGCAAAATCCTAACTAGTATGCATAAACCTATTCTATAATGCAATACTAGATATGACAACAAAAAGTTAAAAATGCATGTATGCAACTAAACAAATTACTCCCCCAAACTTAAATAAGACAATGCCCTCATTGGATAACAATAAAGTGCAATAGGACTTCCCTGGAATCGTCTAAGTCTGGGGTGGTGGTTGGTGCTCTTCCTCATCGGAATCACTAGGAGGAAATCGAGGTAAAGGACCGGGTTGTTGATATGGAAATTGAGCCGCCGGGTTGAAACTTTGAAGCGTTGTGTTGAATGAGGCGAAAGATGCATGTGATCTTGGTGCATTGCCAATCGTCGTATTTCCCGGCGTTCTGCCCTATTATGCGCATTCATTTGATTTTAGAACTCAAGGAACTGAGTACTAGAAAATGCCTCAGTCTGCGGAACCTGCTCGGTTCCTTGATCTCCCATTGTTTCATCCTCATCCCCCGAGGTATCTTCGGCATCGACATCGTCTTTCGACGCCGATGGAAAAATAAAACCCAAACCCCGTGGATGTGACTATCCTCCACCCCACACTGAATATCGCGCAATCATTTGTGAATCAAGCAAATAAAGCGGCGGTTGAGTTGGCTCATCATCAGAATAACGCACCCCGGCGTTGCGGCACAACGCACATATAAGTGAAGGGTGCGTCAAACCGCCCGAAAAATTTCCACGTAAGCACCGGTGGATGGAGAAACTGATGATGGGACGGAAGAAATTTCGCACATAAAAATGCATACCATATCTTTCCATACCGACTTAAGTCCTTGATATTGAACACTGTTCCTCCCTTCCTACCTTTGGTCCAAGATGTGCCCGGCTTTGTCAAATTTTTAATAACATCCTCATAATCCGGGTCAAAATCCCTCATTTGGACATACTGACAATGGTGTGGCACCCGCAACTGATAGTAAGCGTTGATTGCATCGTCACTGAATGAGACTATTCGACCCCGCACAAACGCTTTGAAAGGAGCTTTGTCTTCGGTGTTTGCATAGAATTCCTTGACAATATTAACCACGGCGAGTGTCAGATATTCAGTGAATTTGATCCACCCCTTTTGGTGAATTTGGGACATCATCTCCCCGTAGTTCCCCTCGGGGGCCAAACCACACTCTGGCATAAGTGCCTTAGATTGCATGTACTCATAACGGTCGGCGGCGGCGGCACTCACAAATTTTCGACGGTCATAGGTGGTTGGCGGTGGAGCGGCGCTTGCACTCGCCCCCTGTTGGCGTTTAGGTGTTGGTTGAGATGCCATTGAGTTTTAGCAGTGAACTCTTACTAGTAACCACTTCCTCTCTAGAAAACTTGGTTCAGTCAATCTGTCAAACACTTGGCGTGCACAGCTCGTTCGAATCCCCCAAACTTAGGATGGTTCTATGGAGTTGAGAAAAATTGAAAACTTGACAATATAGCAACATACTCTCAGGTGTGGGTATCCCAATTTCTTAAAGAATTCGAATTTAATGGTGTTGAATATAGGAAGAATGAGATAGGGTTTATATAGGAGGGATGTGGGAGAAAGGAAATGGTGAAAGTGATGGAATTTTTGGGGTAGGATGTGGGTGTTATGGGTTTAGGTAGTGGTAGTAGTGGGGAATGAGGGTTTGATGTCAGACGTGGGTTTAGGAAAGAAAGCTGAGATAGCACCAGGTGTATGTATGAAGGAGAGAAGGAAGGGGCGTGCATTTTAAAATAGGCGTATCTGTCCAGGATTTAAGACCCCCGCCCCGGCGGGGGGTGCTAGGCCAAAGAGGCCCGCCCCGGCGGGCATGCCCACTGTTAAAATATTTTGGCCAAAAATTATGGAGATGCAAATTTTCTGATTTTCCTCCATTTCGTAGTCGTTGGTGCTCTGACTCACGTTGGACCTCTCCTAAAACCAAAAACATGTAATACGTTAGATTATTGACGACTTGGAGTTTCAATGAGATTTTTAGTACTTTTCAGAGATTTTTAGCAAAACTTATAATTGACAAGTCCTAACTACTGGTTCATAAACTATATCCTAACAAATTAAACATGAACTATGAAAAAATAAGGAAAAATTGGGTTGCCTCCCAATTAGCGCTTTATTTTAAGTCGTTCAGCCTGACTACTCCCTGTTTTATTGTGTATCGGCGAGGGTAATGTTGTCGACGTCCCAGTTTGACTCGCCACCCCAGTAATGCTTTATCCGTTGACCATTGACCTTGAACGTTTCTAATGAATTGTGACTGTAGAGTTCAACGGCGCCATGAGGAAATACTCATTTTATAGTAAATGGTCCCGACCATCTCGACTTAAACTTTCCTGAAAATAATCGCAGCCGTGAGATGAACAAGAGGACTGATTGGCCCAGCTCGAATGTTCATTGCACAATTTTCTAGTCGTGCCATCTTTTAACCTTTTATTTGTATAGCTTGGCGTTCTTGTAGGCTTGGAGTCGAAATTCGTCAAGCTCGTTTATTTAAAGTAGCCTCTTTTCTCCTACCGCGGCTTAATCAAAATTCAATTTTTGTATTGCCCAATAGGCCTTGTGTTGTAGCTCCACCGGTAAGTGACATGCCTTTCCGTACAAGAGTTGATACAGTGACATCCCGATTGGCGTTTTCTATGCAGTCCGGTATGCCCATAATGCGTCGTCCAATCGAAGTGACCAATCTTTTCGACTCAGATTTACGACTTTCTCCAAAATTTTCTTAACTTCTCTGTTCGAAACCTCCGCCTGCCCATTAGTTTGAGGGTGATACGTTGTAGCCACCTTGTGGTTTATCCCATACTTAGCCAAAAGAGCTGTAAACGACTTATTGCAGAAGTGACTGCCTTCATCACTAATTATTGCTCTTGGCGTGCCAAACCTCGTGAAAATGTTTTTCTATAGAAACTTGAGGACCACCTTGGCATCATTAGATGGTAACACTGCAGCTTCAACCCATTTCAAGACGTAATCCAACGCGAGCAGAATATACTAATTGCTCAAAGACGACGGGAATGGTCCCATGAAATCGATACCTCATACATCAAAGATTTCCACTTCAAGAATTATTTGTAGGGGCATCTCATTTCGTTTAGATATATTTCCCACCCTTTGGCATCTATCACATGTTTTCACAAATTTGTGGGCGTCTTTGAACACTGTAATCCAATAAAACCCAGATTGAAGCACTTTTGCCATGGTGCGCTCACTCCCGTAATGTCCATCATATGCCGATGAGTAACATTCTTGTAATATGTTATGGACTTCACTATATAGGATACATTGTCGAATCATCTTATCAGCGCATTGTTTAAATAGATACGGCTCATCCCACATGTACCACTTGACGTCGTGAAGAAACTTCTTTTTTTGTTGGCGTGTAAGATCCGGGGGAAGCATCTTGCTTACCACATAATTCGCTAAGTCTGCATACCACAAAAATTATGCATTCAACCCAAATAACTGCTCATCCGGGAACGTCTCGTTGATCATGCATTTATCTTCATCCTTTTTCTCTGGATTTTTCAGCCTTGATAAATGATCGGCAACTTGATTCTCTGTCCCCTTTCTATCTTTAAATTCTAAATTAAACTCTTGAAGTGGGATAATCCATCGGATAAGGCGTGGCTTAGCATCTTTTTTTCGCTATTAAGTACCGAATCGCCGAATGGTCCGTGTAGACTATTACCTTAGTCCCGATCAAGTATGCCCTAAATTTGTCGAACGCGTATACCACTGCAAGCAATTCTTTTTCCGTAGTAGTGTAGTTCATTTGAGTCTCTGTGAGTGTTTTGCTTGCATAGTATATGGCGTGAAACACCTTGTCTCGTCTTTGGCCCAAAACAGCCCCGACCGCATAGTCGCTCACATCACACATAAGTTCGAATGGAGTTTTCCTATCTGGTTCGACTATCACGGGGGCTGTAGTTAATTTCTTCTTCAATAAGTCAAACGCGAACTTACATTCCGCAGTAAAGCTGAAAGTGTCATCCTTCTCTAAAAGACTGCGTAGAGGTTTTGCAATCTTAGAGAAGTCTTTTATGAACCTCCTGTAGAACCCAGCATGCCCCAGAAAACTTCTAATTCCCTTAACTGAGCCCGGTGGAGGTAGTTTCTCGATCGTGTCCAACTTTGCCTTGTCCACCTCCAATCCTTAAGCCGATACCTTATGTCCCAAAATTATGCCCTCTTCAACCATGAAGTGGCATTTTTCCCAATTCAGTATGAGGTTTGTATCCTTACATCGCTGCAATACCATGACCAGATTCTCTAAGGAATTGTCAAAATTATCCCCATAGACCGAGAAATCGTCCATGAAGACTTCAACGTTCTTCTCCACCATATCCGAAAAAATAGCCATCATACACCGCTAGAAAGTTATAGGTGCATTGAACAGTCCGAATGACATTCTCCTGAATGCAAAGGTGCCGTAAGGACAAGTAAATTTTGTCTTTTCTTGATCCTCAGGAGCGATAGCAATATGATTATATCCCGAATATCCATCCAATAAGCAGTAAAACTCATGTCCCGCTAACCTGTCTAACATTTGATTAATAAAAGGTAGCGGGAAATGATCCTTTCGGGTTGCCTTATTCAATCTCCTATAATCGATGCACACCCTCCAACCTATCACTGTCCTTGTTGGAATTAACTCATTATCCTCATTCTGAATTACCGTTATTCCCCATTTCTTAGGCACACAATGAATTGGACTTACCCATTTACTGTCAGAAATTGGATATATGACCCCGGCATCGAATAATTTTAGAATTTCCTTCTTGACCCCTTCCTTCATGATTGGATTAAGTCGACGTTGATGCTCCACCGATGGACTTGCATCATCCTCCATCAAAATCTTATGCATGCAAAATGATGGGCTAATGCCTTTTATATCCGCAATCGTCCATCCAATTGCTGATTGTGATCCCTAAGCACCCTCAGCAACTTTTCTTCCAATGATGGTTTTAATTTTTTTGCAACTGTCTCCTTGGTGTGCAGAGGTTCAACCGGTGCTCTGAATAAGCTAACTCTTGGCAACGAGTCTAGCATCTGTAGTAAGTCCACAAATTCTGGGTCATCTTTTTCTTCATCCCCCAATAAGGTTGTTTTTAACGGATCATTGATCAAACTTTTGTTAATATCTTCGCTTGTAATTTTCTCAATTAAATCCATTCGATAACATTCTTCCTCGTATGTAGGATATTTCATGGCCTTGAACACATTGAATTTTATTTCTTGATCTTGGACCCTCATTGTATGTTCTCCTTTTTGCACGTCTATGAGTGTCCTTCCCGTGGCCAAGAAAGGTCTCCCTAGGATGATCGGGATGTTCTTATCTTCATCAAAATCCAGTATAATAAAGTCCGCATGGAATATAAATTTATCCACTTTTACCAAAATGTCCTCTACAGTGCCCCTCGAATATGTGACTGACCTATTCGCCAACTGTAATGAAATATTCGTAGGCTTTGGCGCGGGCAAACCCAATTCTGAATATACTGATAATGGCATCAGGTTTATACTCGCCCCCAAATCACATAAGCACTTGTTAAACGACATATTCCCGATTGTGCACGGGATAGTAAAGCTCCCAGGTCTTTGAGTTTTGGTGGAAGCTTTTTCTGTAACACTGCACTACACTCCTCTGATAGTGCCACTATTTCGAAGTCTTCCCATTTCTTCTTCCTCGACAAAATTCCCTTCATAAACTTCGCATAACTCGGCATTTGTTCTAGGGCCTCTGCAAATGGGATGTTAATTTGGAGTTTCTTGAACACCTCTAAATACTTTGCGAACTGCTTATCTGATTTCTGTTTTTGGACCCTCTGCTGAAATGGCGGTGGAGGATAAACAATCGGCTCGCTGTTTAACTTTGTTTCCTCATTTTTATTACCCTCCATTGTGTTACTGTCATTAACTTTTTCCTCCGGTGTTGCTGAATTTTCTGCACTATTCCCACCGAGGTGTTTTCCACTTCTCAACATAACTGCTTGACATTGCTCATGATTACCCTTCGGATTTCTTTTGGTGTCGCTAGGTAATGTTCCTTGTGGTCTATTATTCAATGCCAATGCAATTTGACCTATCTGATTCTCTATATTTTTGATAGCAATAGCTTGATTCTTCATAGTCAAATTGTTGCTAGTCATGTACCTTTCCCATGATTCCTCCCCATCGGATTTCCTGTCCTGCTGTTGAATCTGTTATGGATGACTATGAAAATCAGGGGGATATAACGGTCGTGGAGCTTGAGTTTGTTGATTATTGTTCCATGAAAGGTTTGGGTGGTTCTTATTCCCCTGGTTGTAGGTGTTTTGGTAAGTATTTTGCAAAATTCTATTGTAGTTGCCTATGAACTGAACGGATGCAGGATTTATTACACACTGCTCTGTCGGATGATCACCCGCACACAATTCACATACTACTATAACCTGTTGAACTTGAGCCCCTGCCATCGTATTTACCCTCTCATTCATCGTATCAAACTTCATGGATAATGCAGAAAGCTGTGCTTGTATAGCTGTTACTCCATCTAATTCCAAGACCCCAGTCGCCTTTGCATGTGTCATTCTTGCTGTGGGCCACTGGTAGTTATTTGCCGACATTGTTTCTATCAAATTGTAGGATTCCTCGTAACTCTTAGCCATGAATGCACCGCCTGATGCCGCATCAATGCTAGTTCTGACATTTCCATGTAGCCCGTTATAGAAGGTGTTCATTTGTAACCACTTGGGAAATCCATGATGTGGGCACTTTCTGAGTAATTCCTTGTATCTCTCCCATGCCTCATATAGTGACTCCCCATTCTGCTGCTCAAATATTGTGATGTCATTCCTCATTTTCGCAGTCTTCGCCGGTGGGAAAATTTTGGCAAGAAATTTTTGAGCCAAATCCTCCTATGTAATGATCGAACCCGGTGGTAAAGAATGTAACCAACTCTTCGCCTTGTCCCGTAAAGTGAATGGGAACAAGCGAAGTCTCACTGCCTCATCCGACACCCCATTGTACTTGAATGTGTCGCACATTTCCAGAAAACTGATCAAATGCTCATTCGGATCGTCGTTTTCCATTCCCCCAAACTGACATGAGTTCTGCATCATCTGAATGGTCCCAGGCTTTATCTCAAAAGTGTTCGCAGCAATTGCAGGCCTAGTAATGCTCGACTGCAGATCAGTCACCCTAGGTGTGGCAAAATCCCTCAACGCTTTCTGGTCTTCAGAAGCAATCGTTTCTTCCTTATCAGAATTTTCGAATTCGTTCCTTGTTTCCTCAATCCACTTACTCAACTTTTGAAATTGTCTGTCAATGTCGTCCTCAAAAGGAAGCAAGTCTAGATGTTTAGATCGGGTTTGCATAAACCAATGTCAAAAACCTGAAATAGAGAAAAGAAAATAAAAATGTTTAAGTAAAACTGGACTAATTAAACTGATATTGTAAAAACAAATATTAAAATCTCGGCTAAATTTTCCCTGGCAACGGCGCCAAAACCTTGTTGGTGAAAATCAACACGCTTAAAAAAACACGCAAGTGCACGTGGTCAACAAGTAATATATTAGTGAATAAGTATTGTTCCCACGAGGACAAAATATCAAGAATCTTAACTTCACAATTATAAATTTTGTATTAACCCTAATTTTATTAAACTAATCAATTCAATGGTTTTAAATTATATATAAAAAAACTAAATTAATAAAGAAATAAACTATCACAAAATAGTCACCAATAACGAAATCCGGAATTTCAAACAATTAATGGAGAATTAGACTTATGATTTCACCCTGAGCTTCCCTCTGATTTTCCAACCTTTATTCCAACTCAATTAAATATTCCTGTTTATTAATCAAGAACACGAACGTAGTAAGAGCCACCTCTCGATGCACTAATACCATATTAACATCAATCCACAATTAAGATAGAAATTCGTTAAACACCTAAATTAACCAACTCACTATATCTCTATGTGAACTGCAATTAAAGAAGGTTTAAGTTTAAGCTCTCTATACGACTACATGTGATGTCAAGTGTATCTCTACCTTAACAATAATCACAAATCTGCTATCGACAAAATTCATGACACATGCTATATTAACTAGGTCTAGATTCGAATCTCCTCTCTCGATTCCTTTCAAATCCACAAAGAACTATTGATCAGGCAATTCATAAATTTATGCTCAAATTAACATAGATAAACTGAAAATATCTTATTGAATTGGAAATCAATGTTATAGAATCATCGTTTCGCCCAAAGATCCATCACAAGTCTAATAAGTAAATTAGTTCATAACGAATGAATTAAAAACTGAATACTTTGTTGAAAACATCATCCCAATTACAAATAAAACTAAAGAGAAGAAGAATAAAGAAAACCCCTTCACGTAGCCTTGATTCGCAACCGTCGTGATAATCTCTGAAAATTACTCCTCCAACGTTTTCTCTTGAATCCTTGAAATCACTCTTGAATTAATGCCTTTGTCCTGTATGATTGTTGTTTTTCTACGTAATAGTAAGCTCTCCTCTCTTCTGGACGAATTCTTCTTTTATTAGAGTCCAAATGCATCATCCCAATCCCACAAATCGAGCTCTAACAGAAGTCAAAACCAAACAGGACAGCAGCAAAAAATGGGACCCCCGCCTCGGCGGGGGGTACAAGCATAAACAGGCCCGCCCCGGCGGGCTAGGCTACTGACTTCAAGATTTTCTTACTTCCACTTTTTTCCACTTTTGCTCCAAAAAGACCGCCTATCCTCACCAATTGCATCCATGACCACCCTACACATAAAATAACATGAAACAAGTAAAAACGAACACAAAACACGAAGATAACTACGAATTTAAACATGAAATGAATAGCGATTCGTGTATATAAAATCCACTTATCAAGAATACTCTCTGAAAGACTCATTGGACTATTTCTTGACCTTGATAATCTGGTACCGGTCAGGAGCCATCTGAGAATGGAAGCTGTATTGAGTGAGGAAGGCGTGAGCTAGCTCCTCCCAACTATGGATCTTTGAGTTTCCTAATCTGGTATACCACGAACGGGCTTTTCTCTGTCTTATTGCTTGATCCTACAATACTCAAAACCTTAACTTTGAACTTGTAAACGTCAGGTTTTGATATGGATCCTTTATCTTTTAACATGGCTTTAATATATCGGATCTATATTAAGGTTATGAATACTATTACTCTAGATATTAATCTCAAGAGTAGTTTTATTAAAGATTGTAGAGGAGAAACGACAGTGTTTCAAATCAATCCTTTGAAAGCTAATATTTGAGTCCCTAAAACTTTAAAGTGGATGAGATAGCTATTCCAAAAAATTGGACACTGCAAGATGCAGTACCTAAAAGGGTACAAGGAGCAAATCACCAATTAGAAGATGTTGCAGAAAATCTAGACAGATCTATAAATATTATATTTGGAAACAGTAGTTCTATCCGTCTCAACTTAGACGAACCACGATGGAATAGTGCATCCAACATTCCTCAAAGGAATATAGGAGAAACGTCAAGACGATCTACGTCTTCCTTACAAGGAATAATTAATCGACTAGAAGATCCAGTCAGCCGACCAACATATATGGTGGAAACTCTTTCTGAAGTTGAAGTACCAAGAGCTCAGAGCCCTACAGCATCTGACTTTGGATACACTGAGAGTATTTATACTCTTAACAATCAGAGTATGGATCTAAAACGATCTTTTCTGAAAACCATGTTTAATTCTGAAAAGAATAGGGATAAAAGAAAATGGTTTTTTGCTTCTTATTCTTTGAAAAATAAAGATTTAATTCGCAACATTTATTATGATTTCTTAAAGGAATCAGGGAAAATGTTGATTTCTTTGTTTTTCTCAAGCATTGGAGCCATGAAAAAGGTTATAATTTCCCTTTTGGGGGGGATAGCAAGAAGAAAGACACCTCTACCTCCTTAAATATGGTAGAAAATTCTTATAGGCCTTACAGATTGGCTAATGATAAAGACGACAACGAGGTCGTGTCATCTATTCATCCTCCTTCAGTCCCAGTCTTTGTGGGAACAGGAAAACTAGAGATGTTCCTTACAAGAAGGTGTTTGATAAAGAGGCTGAAAGAAAGTTTGAAGAAGTTCAAGGGATTAACCAAGTTATTGAACAAAATAACTATACTAATATGTTTCTGCAGCCCCTCAGAATGCAGCTCACCAGAATAGAAAAGGCGGTTGCTTCAAAAGTAAAACCTTTATCTATTAGTCCATCTCCAGCAGAGATTCTTATTACTTCCTCAAAGGAAGGAAAGCTCTTAACAAAGGAACAACCTGGATCAGTTCTTTTTAAACCTCCGCCCGAGCTTGCTAAAGAATTTAAGCTTGGATCTGCTTCTACGAAAATGTTTGAAGATTTAAAGAATAGACTAGAAAAGTTGTCAATAAAATGTACACCTACGAGGTCAAATTCTCAAGGTCCTTCCATTTTGGTCCTTAAAAACAACGGATTAGATCTTGATGAGATCTTAAGTAAAATCCAGGAAGAACAGGGTAATCCTCAATTAAACAGGTTAAAATGGAAAAAGTTAAAAACCAGCCCTATTACCATCGTCCATCTCCTATTGATGCCCAGTTTGAGAATAAGGCGTTTAATGATGGGATTCAATTCAATGGAAAATACATTTATTAGTGGAACCTTAATGGTCTTACTTATTATCAAATCATTGTTCTTCTCAAGCAAATGATGATGTTTGCCCAAGCGGCTAGAATTAAAGTCAACTCAAAAAAAAGGATTGCTCAAGCTTTAGCATCCAATTTTGTAGGTCAGCTTGGCCTTTGGTGGGATAATCTCCTATCAAGTGAAACTAAGGAAAGCATATTTAATTTCCAAGTTCAAAAGGGTGTTGATGCAATGAACGAACATGTCTTCGTAGAGGATTCAGTAAACACTTTGTTGTATACTATTATGCCCCATTTTGTGGGCAACAACCAATTAATAGTATCAAGAACTTATGAGCAATTAAGCAACTTAAAGTGCAAATCACTATCTAAATTTAAATTCTACCGTGACACGTTCTTCTCTAAAGTGTTTAACAGAGGAGATTGCAACAGTGACTACTGGAAAGAAAAATTCATAGAAGGTTTGCTTGTTTTGTTCTCTCAAAGAGTCAAAACGAGGTTAAAAAATAAAAATGATGGAGTTATTCCCTGGGATGAATATACCTATGGAGAATTAGCCTCTGAAGTTATTAATGAAGGTGCGGATCTATGTAATATCTTAAAGATCCAAAAACAAATTGCAGAAGAGAGAGCTAGAGAAAAATGTGCTCTAGGTGATTTCTGTGAACAGTATGGTCTGGCTGAAATCCCTAAGGATAAACATAAAAGAAAGTCTACTAAAGAACCTTCTGATTATAAGGACAACAAAAGATCTAAAAGGAGAGATCATCGTAAAGGTCTAAACATCAGGCCAAGGAAGATCAATCTAAAAGGAGAAAGTCATCTAAAAGAAAGGTGACTGGTTCTAAACCTCCAACGTGCTATAAATATGGCAAGATTGGTCACAAGAGTCCTGAGTGCACTACTAAAAATAAAATTAACCAACTGGTTAAGGATGAAGGGTTGAAAAAGCAACTTCTAGCTATCTTTATAAACTCTGATGAGGAAGAATTCTCTTCTTTCGGTTCGAATCCTAGAAGTATCAGTTTTAACTCGGATAATTCCCATTCCGATGAAGAAGAGGTATCATGTGGTGAGTTAAATGATTGCCAATGCGATGAAGGAGAAGCTTGCTTGTGTGCCTTAAATGGACTATTTATTAATGTTTTATCTAAAGAAGATAGTCTTATCTTAGATATTATCGATCAATTAGAAGACTTTGGGAAGAAGAGACAAATGATCGAGAAGTATATCACGCTTGTTAAAAGCAAGAAAAAATCTTCTGATGATGATGAAAGGTTTGACCCAAGCCAATAGTCATTACAAAAGATCTTTGATAAGGTAAATGACCGTCATAAGGAGCCTACTCTTAAAGAGTTATAAGGAATAATAACTAATCTGTAAGCTAATAACGATGCTAGAGAAGTTGATATTGCTGATCTAAAGAAAGGGACCAAGCAGATCAAACAGGATATCTGATGGCTTAAAGGCAGGGATGAAAAGGGTAAATGTAAGATGGAGGACTCTAATTCGCCTAGTATCAATGAAGAGGCAAGTGATGATTTTGAAGATGAAGTCTTTAACTTTGCCACTCAGGATAAACGAATTATTCCAGGAGAGTCTAGTTCAAAAGGATTGAAAATCAATTTAATTGATAGGATTGTCACTCAAAAGTGGTATGTAAAAATTACTATCCTTATTGAAGATGAGTTCTCAGTCACTACTGAAGCATTGATAGATTCAGGAGCAGACTTAAATTGTCTGGCTGAAAGTCTAGTTCCTTCTAAATACTACTCAAAAATAGCTCAAATGATGAGTACTGCTGACGGAAGCCAACTGCATATAGACTATAAACTATTTGATGCAGTGGTGTGCAATAATGGAGTTTGTTTTGAGACTCCATTCCTCCTTGTAGATCTTTATGTCTTACTCGTATGATCTACCAGTTTATCTCCCTAAAACCAAGGAGTTCTTTGAAAAAATTCTGATAGAGACTGGTTTAATTAAAGTTTCTCATAAACCTAGAGATCGTTACAATCTAGCTTTCTCGACAGTTAAGATCTTAAAGGTCTTGCGTCCCTATGACTGGGTGGGTGATCTAAGGAGTCATAAATATTTTGAAGCAAAATATATGATTCCCGAGTATTTTAATTTCTTTGATTACATTCTAACATGGGAAAAGTTTTTATATTATCAAAATGAACATTATACCCATAGCGGGTTTCTCCACCCTAAGTTCCCAAAAACTATCAAGACTCAGGATTTTCCTGCACGGTTTCAATCTTGGTTCTATTACTAGGGACCTATTCCGGAGTTCTTTCCCCCCAAGGTTGAAGATGTAGCAGACCCGAATACGGGCCCCAAATCATCGCGGATCCGGTATACTATTTCTATAACTATTGCGGAAGATATAAACATAAATTGTTTATACATTAAACTTACACATAATCCCCAAGGTCGAGTAACCTTAACTTAATACACATTTCATAAAATTTCTAACATATAACACATTTATCAACTATATTATTACAAAATAGCCGCATATGTAATCCCAAGCTGAACTTGGCCTTAACCTTTTCCTGTATCCGAACGCATTCGCCTTATCTGCAATGTTTTATAATGATATAGCAAGGATGAGCATGAAATTTGCCCAGCAAGTTTAAATACAAAAATATAACGATATATCATGATTGAAGAGTATGAATAATAAGCTGGCTATAATTCATCAATATAATTGAGAATTAGCATGAACAAACTTTTGACTGAACAAGTATTAAACATGAACAACATTTCTGAACCAACTGGTAATGAAGGTGATCAGCCTTTCATACCTGACTTATACATGCAAGATGTACAGAGTACAATTTTCGTGGCAATCAGTAATGATTAACCATAAGCTTGAATAAAATACTCTTAGTAGAGTTTAGTAAAAAGAAACTTGCCTGAACCGTTGATTACCGCAACGCAATTTATAACGCTTTACCCGAAGACCGAAGACCTAATATTAGTAATATAGATCTCCAATATTAGAATAATATCATCACAGTATAATACTGTTATATTTATACACACAGAATAACCTAAACACATAGCACATAACCCTATCATTCTTTAACACACATAAAACTTAGTATCAGGTCAAACAATTTCAGTCTGACTTGAAACCGACACAATTCTATCATCTCGACGGTCTAGTCGGACAATACTCGAGTTTAAGTTCAATTAAACTCTGACTTAACAGTTAACAATTAACTCAGATAATTTCTTAGCAGCCAAAATAATTTTCATAGGCTCATAATAATTTTCAAATAATTATTATCATTTATCACCATTTCCAATCATTAAAACTGTATTTAAATAAATTAAATACCACATAATTACTTAATCATTAATATTTATTTATTATAAAATATTAATAAAAATTATTACATAATATTATAATATAATTATAATATACCAGAGTATTTTTAATACCTTAAAATCATAATTATATGATTTTTAAACCATTAAATCCATTATCCGATAATTAATATTAATATTAAAATATTAATATTTTCATGACTAAATATCAAAAGTTATATTTTATAACTTAAAATATTTTTATATCACTTAAATCATTTTTATATGATTTTTAAAACATTAATTCTATTTTTCCATAATTTATTTAATATATCCATTAAATAAACTAATTATCATTAATATTGATTAATTAATGAATTTCATCACAAAATATTAAAAGTCATCAAGAATAACTTAAAATATTTTTTTATACCATAATATTATTTTTGCATGATTTTTCATGAATTAAAACAATTTTTAAATAATTTATTTAATATAATAATTAAATAAATAAATACCTTTTATATTCCAAAAAAAAATATTAAATATTTTGGAAATATACCCAAAATAATTAAAAACTATTTTCAGACTTTAAAATACTTTTTCATAATTTATTTAATATTTTTAATAATTAAAAAAAATTATTTTTAATTAATTTTTGGAAAATAATAATAGTAAACTGTCGCTAAAGAGCTATAGCGACACTTTCTGTCGCTATAGGTGTTCTTGAGCTTCATAGTCAGACACTAAGGTCGGAGGTTTGACCATGATGTTATCTAAGTTCCTATTGTATTTTGGGCTTGTAATTGAGTTAATCGTGTAGTACTAATGTAGTACTACAACTTTAAACAAATTCATTTGCCAAATCATAACACAGTCGTGAGATCCAAGCTACAGAAGTCGTTGTCAGACCTGATCTTGAGTTTCTGGGTTGCCCAGAAACTCAAGCAGTAACGAGGAGGCTACTTTGTAGCGTTGATTCTTAGCATTCTGGGCTCGAATAATGTGATCTAGTGATTGATTATTGTAGAACAGATGTTAGTCTACAATAATAAACTAACACGTTAGTATAAAAACAACAGGTTTTAGAAATATTGGCTGGTCAAAGTCTGACACAAAAATCCTACATGAAGATTTCTGGATTTTCCAGAAATCCTCAAGAACAGCCGGTCAACCCTACTTTGACCCTTTTTATCTTTGATTCTATACATGATCTGTGAGTTATATAAGCATGAAACTGAAGTATAAATGTCAGTATACAATTATATTACACTAACATGTCCAGATCGATTAACAGCATGAAGATCAGAGTATTCAAATGGGTTGTCAGAAATTTCTGGGTAATCTGGGTTACCCAGATTCGTCACAGTCAACGTCGGTCAATGCAGTTTGACTGCATATAACTTAAGATCTAGACAAGATCTGGACTTGATTCAAGTTGGAAATTAAAGATCTTATGGCATAGAATAGATCTATAACATCAAACACACTAAACATCTAATACACAAAGATCTACGAGGTCTGACATAAGACTGTCAGACTCAAATTTTTCCAAATTTCCAGATTTCTAAAAATGTCAGATTCGAGCTCTTTAATGTTATGGATCTGGGATTTAACAACCCAGATCACTAAATGACACCTTATTACACAACTTTAACCAATCAATTACAACAAATAACTTCAGATAATAGGATTTCTAGGTTTAGGGTTTTATACCTCCTTTAAAGCTTGATTCATGAACTGATTATTGATTTTCTGGACTTGGAATGATAACACATGATCTTAACTTTGTATCCTACTCTCTCTCACTTCCTATTCCCGAAATTTAGAGAGAGAATGGCTTGGTGAAAAATGAGAAACAAAGTAAGTAGCTTTACTTACTTTTAAATTTTTTTACAAGCTTGGATTCAATGCATTTGGTAGCAAGTTGGCTGATTTTTGGACACATGGTCAGGGCTAGAGCTAGGTTAGGGTTAGTCACCAACCATTTATCTTGGCAAGATTTGCACTCCACCAATTAAAGAATGTGATATAAGGGTACTTTGGACATTTCCCAACCATTTTAATTCCAATTTGGTCATTTGATCAAACCCTTAGGGTTTAAGGTTTGGTTAGGGTTTAGGGTTTGGAGCATTTAGGATTTAGGGTTTAACCCTTAACTTTCAATTTAAATTTCTAAAATTTCCAATTTCGGTTATAAAAATATAAAATTAATATTTCTAACTTATAATTAGGATTTCCTAATAATATAAAAATTTCTTAATCATACATTAAATATTGCTAATTAGGATTAGTATTACCTAATTAAAATCGCTAATTAAGCAATTAGGGTCAAAATGGTCATTAGGGTTTATAAACCATTAATTAAGGTTTCTAATAGAAAAATAAATTTTCTAAATTTGAAATTAAATATTAGTAATTAGATTAGAGTTTTCTAATTACTCAATTTTGAAAATTAGAATTAATATATCCTAATTAACATTAAAAGTATTAATTTAACACTTTCGTTTTCCCTAATTATAAAATTAGGGTTTCAAATCCCGAAATTTGGGTTTTCTAAATTTGAAATTAGGATTTACTAATTAATTAAGCTTTGCCCTAATTAGTATTATAATAAATACCACACAAGCATTATAATTATCCTTTCTATTCCCAGATTAGGGCTTCAATTTATCAGGATCTGAAACTAGGGTTTTCAGATCTTGTTTTAGGGTTTTCTAATAAAAAAATCGAGTTTCAAATTCGGAATTAGGGTTTTGTAATCAATTTGTTAAGATTAACCCTAATTAATCCTATAATTACTTACACTTATGCCATTAAGTTCCTGATTTAGGGTTTTAGATTCCCGGAAGTGGCATTAGGGTTTCCAGAACCAGTTTCTTGGATTTCTTATTAATCGCTAGGGTTTTCTAACCGAACGTTAAAGTTCTGAATATATAATTAGGGTTTGACACATATATAATTAATCTGGTCAACCCTTGACCCTTAACCACATTCAGTACACATACATAACCATATTCATAGAACATAGTCACATAAATCCTTAATCCTGAATAATCCACCTATATCCTTCACAAAATTTTGAAATCATCAAAATTTCACCCTAATAATATCAAACGCATACACTTATTTTCTTTCTAGGTCTATTATTTGACCTTAAATCAATCATTTAAGATTTTAATAAATTGTCCAAATTCTCGGGTTGTCACAGAAGATATGTTTGAAAAATATTTTCAGACTTCTAATTACCTCAATGATAATCAGGCATTATTAACTTTCTGATGTGCCAATGAAATCCCTTGGATCTTTAAGTGGTCCTATTATATTACTCAGCATGGAGGAACAGGGGTTCATCAGCTTTGTCGACAACTGGCCTTTAAATGGTGGGCCAAGTTTGATAAGGACAGAACTGAAAATATTCATCCTAATATTGTTGATTATGATATGGGTAAATTTGTTGCCTCTCAACAAAAGTTAAAATCTATCCTCAAAGGAATTCCTAAAAATGAAATCCTGGATCTCTTAAGGAATCATGATGACACGGTTACTATGCTTGACATCGATGATGAGAAAGCCTCACCTAGTGATCCTTTTGGTGGCCTGTGCTCTCAACCTAAATAATTCAGGTATGCTAATGCTTAAAGCATTTTTGGTGGTTCAGATGGTCCCGTTGTGTTTTGTCTTATGCCTTAATAATTGAGGCTTTCGGTGATAGGAATCTTATCCTATCTTTTATGGTCCCTTCTGTTTTTGTCTCGTTGCCTGCTGTCCATCCGACTCTAGCTTTATCCAAGACACGCGTCAGTAGCTTTATTTTAAGTCTTTTCTGCTTTTGATAAAGTAGATTTTTTTAAAGTTGTTTGTTTTATGTAATTATGTTTCACCTCACTCCTATAAGAGGATAGGCTTGTTCTTCTGGGAAGGCATCTGAAATTTGTATTCAGTTTATTTCTTAAGTTTTCTTGTGAGTTTTACAAGTTCAGTTCGAAGTTGTCGAGCTTCATTCTCTATGTAACTTTGTTTGTTTTTAAATAAATTTCCATTTGGGGGGGATAGCGAGAAGAAAGACACCTTTACCTCCTTAAATATGGTAGAAAATTCTTATAGGCCTTACAGATTGGCTAATGATAATGATGACAACGAGGTCGTGTCATCTAATCATCCTCCTTCAGTCCCAGTCTTTGTGGGAACAAGAAAAACTAAAGTTATTCCTTACAAGGAGGTGTTTGACAAAGAGGTTGAAAGAAAGTCTCAAGAATTGTTCGACTAGACCGTCGGGATGTCAGAATTGTACCGAACTCGACTCAGACTATAAAAGTTTGACTTGAGATTAGGTTTGATGTGTTTTATAGACTGATAGGATTATTGTGGTAATGTGTTTAGGTTATTTTAAAATTGTGATGATATTATTCTAATTATAGATCAATATTATTTATAATAGGTGTTCAGATAAAGCTAAATAAGTTTTGTAACGATAATCAACGGATCAGGCAAGTTTTCTTTAACTCAACTACGAGTTGTTTATTCAAATATGCTTGTGGATAATCATTACTGATTACCATGTCTATGAATTGTTGAATCGTACTCAATGTATATTGCATGTATTCATCAGGTATGAAAGGCTGATCAACTTCATTACCACTCGGTCCAGATATAATTGATATGTTCATGTTCAATGTTCGTTGAGCTATGAAAAATTGTCCATGCTAGTTCACAATTATATTGTTGAATGTTAGCCAGCTATTATTCAAAATTCTTCCTATCATGATATATCCTTAATTTATTGAACTAAAACTTGTTGGGCAAAATTGTTACTCACCCTTGCTATATCATGATTAACATTGCAGATAAGGCAAATACGTCGGATACAAGGAAAATTCAAAGCCAAGTTCAGCTTGGGATTATATGTGTAGCTAAATTGTAACAGCATTGTATAATAATAACATTGTATGTTAGATAGGATATTAAATGCAGGTAATATGTTAAGGTTCTCAACCTTGGGGCTAGTGTGTAAATGTAATGTATACACAATTTATGTTTATATTTTCCGCAACTGTAATAGTATGAGTGTACCAGATATGCGGTGATTCGTGACCTGGATCTAAGGACCTCACAGTTAGTATCAAAGTTATTGGTTATAAACCTAGGGTAGGATTACCTTAGTCTAATAACTGCAGTGATTAGGATAAGTACTAACTCAAATAGAGTTAGTGTGTCAGTAAGATTCAAAGACGAATCTCGGCGAGTTATAAAGATACGGAGTTCCCTAACTCTGATAATAAAGGTGAACAGTATTAATGAATAGATAGAGTCTAAAAGACTAAAAGTACAGTGACAGGAGATCGTAAAAGAAAACGACCATAGTATAGAAATGAATCGTAATATATACGATGAGATCACCCTATGATTTGAATTGGTACGAATTTAGGAAAGGATTATGAATACAAATTAAATAAAATTCGTATTGAGGAGGGAGTAAGGATTAAGAGGGAATTTCAATTGAGGACTCATGTCAGCATCTGAGTTATATGATTCCTTATTATGGGCGGGAAATTGTACTTGCTGTAAAAATATTTAGTTTCTAGTACTAATAATCATTGAAATGTCTGTGTCACGCTATTTTTTATATACCTGTTGAGAAGGTGATTCTTTTCTCAGGTGTATAACAGATAGGTAGGGTATAGTTAGAGAATATAAGGTTAAGTACGAGTTCTTAAAACACATATTTATGGTACGTTCGTGACTCATAATTATATGAAATATTTTTAAACCCCTCAGCGAATGGACGCCAAAGGTCTGTCTAGGACAAGATCTTAAACTCATATGATTGTGGAAAGTTCCTGAACTCATAAGTGTGGTAAGTTTGACGAACTGGGTAGAACTAAGTATGAATGCAGTATTGAGGATAATAGGAATAGATAGTAATATTATGCAATGAATTAATAGTGGAGACATAGGTTTCCCAAATTTGCTAGCTATGCTAGACTTCGAAATTTTGACATCAAGTTAAATACGCACTTTGTGCTTTTGAAAAAAAAAATTGTATTCTCAACTTCTTGTGACCGTTGTGTATGTGTGGACTTCGGGCCACAGATACATCATTACTTGTTGAGATGATAAAACTGAATTGCAATGATTTTTGAACTGTTTAAATAATAGTCTATGCTACTTATTTCAGCTAGACGATAATGATTTGAAATATCAAAATATATTTATATTTATCACTTATGTACCATGTAACTTGGTGCAGAGATGATAAAAAGTTGATGGACTTGTAAATACAGGAATACTTAGTGTTGAATTTGATATAAAATCGTTGTTCCACTATTGTATGATATGTTATGACGAAGTCACTCGATGACGGCATCCTCAAACGGGCTGTTAATACAGTACGGCATCATGACGTCATTTTCAAACTAATTTTAAAATTTTAATTTGCCAACGGGGTTTGGCTATACCTAAATATTTCGATTGAATTATTGATATGAGTCTATGCTATTTTATTTGGCTAGACCAACGTTTATAAAATTCTAAGCATTCTTGGAAAACTTTCTCGAACCAATTTGTTTTGGTGCGGATTTCGATAAAGAATGAGGTAAGAAATTTTGTGCGCCCAAGGCGGATAGAAGGAACGGTGAAAAATTGTTCCAACCAACAGTACTTGGCCAGTACTGGGCATGTTGGGCTAATTACCCTATGTGTCTGCAAGATATGACGGTTTACGAATGAATTTCCATATAACCTTTTCAAAAATGAAAGTTTGTAGTCTATATGACTCCTCAGTATGATTTGAATAATTTAACTCTTATTTTGGGTAACATGTGATGCTGTGTATGAAAGGTGTAAGATAAATTTCGGGGACGAAGTTTTTAGAAGAAGGGTGAATATGACAACCTGAGAATTTGGATATTTATTAAAAATCTTAAAAGATTAAATTAAGGTTAAATAATAAACCTAGACAAAAAATAAGTGAATGGATTTAACAATTCTGGGAAGAAATTTTATGAATTGAAAAATTTTGTGGTGAATTATTCAAGATTAAGGGTATAAGTGTATATGTTCTATGTATGTGTTTCTATGTGTACAGTACATGGTTAAGGGTTAAGGATTGAGCAGATAACCTATATCAGTGACAAACCCTAATCATATATTAAGAATATCGACATTCAGTTAGAAAACCCTAACGATTGACAAGAAACACTATTACCGGTTCTGGAAACCCTAATTTTAGATTTCAAGAATTTGAAACCCTAATTCAGAATATGAAAACCCTAATTTAGGGGCTTAAAAGCTTAAGTATATTAATTACAAACCTAATTAGGGATACCCCTAATTGATTAGTTAGAAAACCCTAATTTCTATATTAGAAACCCAAATCTATAATTAGGGAAAACCTAATTGTTAATTTAATAATTTTAATGTAAATTCAAAAATCTTGATCCTAATTAACAAGCCCTAATGTGATTAGGAAATCTTTAATATAATTAGGAAACCCTAATTATAATTTAGAAATCTTACTTTTCTAATTCTAAAACTTAATTAGAAAAAAAAATTAAAACCTTAGGATTAAACCATAAGGGTTAAACCCTAAGGGTTGCACAAGTTACTAAAATGCCCTTAAAATGGAAGCTAAAATTATAAAATGCCCTTTATTGCATTATTATAGGAAACTAGTAGATACTGCCATGAAATGTAGTTGGTGACCTAATTGATTGACCATGTGCCTTGAATCAAATTATATATATAGATTGAGAGAGATAAAAGTTCACTTTCTTTCTCATAATAGTCAACTACTTCTCTCTCTCTCTCTAAAATTCGAGATTTGTAAGGAACCAAGTTCAGAAGTTAAGACTACATCACCATTTAGCTTTTCAATAACAGATCAACAAGATCAGATTCAAAGATCTAAGCCTAGAAGGTATAAACCCTAAATTTTGTGATCTGATGTTGTTTGTTATGATTTGTTGTTTTAAGTTGTGTATAAGAATGTCATTTAGTGATCTGGGTTGTTTTAACTTAGATCCATAACATCTAGATGCACGAATCTAAAGATTTCACAAATCTGGAAAAATTGAAAAATATGGCCTGACAGCCATATGTCAGGGCCCATAGATCTTTACATGTTAGTTGTCTGTGGTGTTTTAAGTTATAGACTTGTAGTATGTTGTAAGGACTATGATCTTCAACTTGAATCAGGGTCAGATCATATCTAGATCTCCCGTTATAAGCGGTCAAAGTGCATTGACCGAACACGAAATCTGTTTCTGGAAAACCCAGAAAATTTCCAGAAAACCCAGAATTTCTGTCAAGCATTTTCTAAGCTTCTGATCTTACATCTGTTTGATAGTTAGGCCATGTTGTTGTTTTAATGTTGTAGTCTGACATATGGACTATCGATCCATGCCTTTATAACACTTATATTATTAATAGAATTAAATTTGTGGCTGGTCAAACTATAGTTGACCATCAGCCAGATGAGCAATATGGAAAACCCAGATTGTTTAAGAACACGTTACTGACAGGTATTTTTACCAGCTCAAATCTTCATTTGGTGTTCTTGTTAGACTGATCTGATAGTATAGAGTTGTTCTTTGACATCTCTACTACAAGTATGAACCATTATATTACACAAAGTATACCCAGAATGCAAGTTATAAGGATTGAAAAGTAGTCACTTGGTATGTTCTTCATTTCTGGAAAACCCAGAAATGAAGAACAATCTCTGACATTGAATTTGAAGGCTTAGATCTCACTGATTTGTTGTGTGTTGACCATGAACTAAGTTGGGATATGTAGTGTTACATGAATACTACATGTCTAACACTTTAGCTGTCCAGAAAACATTAAAACCAAGGATCTAGCTATGCTCAAACTAGGTATCCTGCAAACAGACTTTAAATGTTCTTCGTTGGCCAAGAACACCTATAGCGACGGTTCTGTCGCTATAGGGTCCTTTAGCGACAGTTATTTTCCAAAAATTATTATTTTTATTAAATAAATAGAAAAAATAGTTTTTAATTATTAAAAATTCATATTAAATTCCTAAAAATAATTTTAAAGCCAAAATAGGTTTTTAATTATTTTGAATATATTTCATAAATATTTAATATTTTTGGAATACTAAGGGTATTTAATTTATTTAATTATAATATTAAGTAAATTACTTAGAAATGATTTTAATACTTGAAAAATCATATTATGGTATAAGAAAATATTTTAAGTTATTTTTAATGACTTTTGATATTTTATGATGAATTTCATTAATAAATTAATATTAATGATAAATAATTTATTTAATAAATATATTAAATAAATTATAGAAAAATAGAATTAATGATTTAAAAATTATATAAAAATGATTTAAGTGTTATAAAAATATTTTAAGTTATAAAATATAACTTTTGATATTTTGTCATGAAAAATATTAATATTATTATATTAATAGAAGTTATTTAATAATGGTTTTAATTACTGTAAAATCATTTAAAAGCAATAATAAAGTATTAAAAATACTTTGTGATATTATAAATATATTATAATATTATGTTAAGATTTTCATTAATATTTAATATTAAATAAAAATTAATGATAATGGAATTAACTGATATTTAAATCATATAAATACGATATGAATGATTGAAAAATCATAATAAATGGTAATAATTATCTAAAAATTATTACGAGCTTATGGAAAATATTTTGACTGATAATAAATTATCTAAGATATTTATGAACCAGTCTTAGTGATATTAGGCTCAAGAATTATCCGACTAGACCGTCGGGATGTCAGAATTGTACCGAACTCGACTCAGACTGTAAAAGTTTGACTTAAGGTTCGGTCTTATGTGTTTTATAGACTGATAGGATTATGTGGTAATATGTTTAGCTTATTTTAAAATTGTGATGATATTATTCTAATTGTAGATCAATATTATTTATAATAGGTGTTCAGACAAAGCTAAATAAGTTGCGTAACGATAATCAATGGATCAGGCAAGTTTTCTTTAACTCGACTACGAGTTGTTTATTCAAATATGCTTGTGGATAATCATTACTGATTGTCATGTCTATGAATTGTTGAATCGTACTCAGTGCATATTGCATGTATTCATCAGGTATAAAAGGTTGATCACCTTCATTACCACTCGGTCCTGATATAATTGATATGTTCATGTTCAATGTTCGTTCAACTATGAAAAATTGTCCATGCTAGTTCACAATTATATTGTTGAATGTTAGCCAGCTATTAGTCAAAATTTTCCTATCATGATATATCCTTAATTTATTGAACTAAAACTTGTTGGGCAAAATTTTTACTCACCCTTGCTATATCATGATTAACATTGCAGATAAGGCGAATACGTCGGATACAAGGAAAAGTCAAAGCCAAGTTCAGCTTGGGATTATATGTGCAGCTAAATTGTAACATTATTGTATAATAATAATATTGTATGTTAGATAGGATATTAAATGCAGGTAATATGTTAAGGTTATCGACCTTAGGGTTAGTGTGTAAATGTAATGTATAAATAATTTATGTTTATATTGTGACTCCCCCAAAATAGGTATACATCACTCATCTTGAGTCGCCAAATACATGGAACAGAATTTAAATACAAACTTCTTTGATACAGTACGACAAAACGTAGCTGAGAGTTTCAACACGGGTAATGTCTCGTAGAGAGTATACAAACTCAAATAAAGTCCTCATTACAATTATTATCACACTATTTCACATAATAGTGAGGACTACTATAGCTAGCTATATGGACCGTCACTCTGTTCCCTGACTAGTCCCAGCTATATTCTCATTTCCTGAAGATAACAATGAAAGTAAAGGGTGAGCTCAACTAGCCTAGTAAATAATATTATGACTAAGATAATGCAGAATAAATTATCGTTAGCCTTCAACAGTGTTAAACTGATAGAATATAATAGACAACAAGTTTAACTACAGCGAAATAAACAATCCATTAGAAGAGTCACGTAGAGCATGATATCTACTATCTTCTGTGATTTAAATGTTTATCATCAATTTTATCCCTGAGACTCAGCTTAACAAATAATCCACATCACTGAATTATCCATGCACTACGGGCCAAGGATATTCATTATTATCACTAATGGCCATGATCGTGTCAACAACTGTCCATCAATGCACTACGGGCCGATGAGAACTTTTACCACATCACTTGTAACATTACGGGTCATGATTATACCGAATGAGCCATGGTCATAATCATACCAATCCACAGTCCATCTATACACTACGGGCCAAAGATGACTTTCATAACAATATAAATATGATAATGATGACAATGATATAAGAATTCATTAAATGCAATCAAAGGATAAATTCTAACGATTTATAATTTAATTTATCCAGAATTCAAAAATGTCCAAATTGCCAACATGATACTGTTTTGTGGAGTAAAATTCAAGAATAATATTGTATCAAAAATGATTTGGACCGAAAAGAAATCAATTTTTATCATAAATAGTACCCCAGGTGAATAGTGCCCGAGTGAATAGTACACCATGAATAGTACTTCAAGAATAGTACCCCGTGAATAGTACTCCGACATGAAGAGGTTAAAACTTATCAAGAATGCTTAGAATAATATTTTTATAAAAAGATAGTGGATGAAACGCAAATATCAAGGATATTATACTAATTTCAGGAATTATAGAAGCAATACTTACCATAGTAAGTTTAAATTTAGGAATATGAAATGAAATAATATCCCTTCCATACTATGGAGTATGAAAGAAAATAATATTTCTTACGAGTATTGAAATAAAATAATATCATTTACCTTAGTAGAAACTAGATTTGATTGGAATATCGGATATTATTTTGAGCAAATCTTTCAAAAAAAACTACACTCAAAGTATTCTTATACTCAAGAAAATGCTCACAATACTATAGAATAAGAATTTCTGATTTTGAAGTGGTATATTGAGGAAGGAAGGGGTGCCCTCCTTTTATAGTGAAATTTGGAGGCATAAAACAAAGCATTCCGCCAAATTTATATTTTTTCTTCTTCTGCCTAACTTTTCCATTCAAAGCCTAACTTTCCTTCATTTTCTATATGGGCGGGGGCCACCCTTTGAAAACCAACTTTGTAGGCAATATCATCTACCAAATAATTGGCCTAACAATGCAATTCTTTCTCTGCAACCACCCAATTCCAAGATTGAGGACCCACTTTTGAAAAACAAGTTTGTAGGCAAATGAAATGGCCACCCAAAAACAAAGCACACATGTAGCAAAAATTCTTCCGCCCACTAACTTAGAAAAGCATTCAAGGAAAATTAAATCACATGCATATATATATATATATATATATATATATATATATATATATATATATATATATATATATATATATATATAATATTTTTATTTAAACAATTATAAAATATTACAATAATATATTTGAATGAATATTTTATCAGAGAAATAATTGTAATTCCATAGAAAATATGCCAAACTTTCAATAATTATTTCATGCTAAAAATTCCTTCATTTAAATCAAAATTGAACCACTATCCACCACATAATAATTAATATTATAAGCTCACAATATCAACAACCAGATCATTCCCAGGAAAGAGGGGGCTTTCCGATAAGGATTTATCCTTATTGGCGCAGAATTAGATGACCAAACCCCTTTTCTCGACAAAATTTTCTAGACATTGAATTGTTACTCCCAGAGTGATCTGGGGTCGATGCTGAACTTCCGGTAGTATCCGGTATGGATATGGATTGTCTTTCAGGGTTCCCTCTTAAAAGACGAATCTGTCCTCCTGCAATGTTAGTGACAGTAGTACAGAAAATTTTGAGTGTCTACAATATCAATTATATTTGTAAATATATTGATATTGTATAGTATTGCTTCCATTTTTAATGTGATAAACATTGTACTAAAAACCCTTCAGTTGCTATTCCATATTTTGAATCTTCTCTTTCATGGATTTGATCTTTATTTTCAACTTTGCAATAGTTTTTTCGATCCTTGATATCTCGTCATCTCCATAACTTTTAAATCAGCCCCTATCAGTACTACTATCATCACTTATTTCAATAATTTGTCGTTTGTTTTGTATTTTTTTTCTCTAAAGATCTACATATAAATGAAAATATATAATTTTATAAATATAACATGCAAGATAGCAACGAAATATTATTTAAGAAAATCAAACTAAATTTCCCTATATGTTTTATAGTGTTTTTATGTAGGTGTTGTTACGTCCTGAAATTCGGTCTATCTTCACGCCCGGATTCCATACATCACGAGTACATCTCATTCTAAACATACATCGTTATATAACTAAATACATTCTCAAATCCCATATTCTATTACCTTAAATCCTCGTTGTTTACAAATAATGATAATTATATTATTATTTACATCTTTCAAGAGTGACTTTCATCCGCCACAAAAGATACATCAAAGTTTATTTCACTAATCTACAATTTAATAATTATTCTATATTACAAGTCTTGGCTTGATCTTCATACTCATTTATATAATGAATGACACTTCGTCAGGATACCGGTCAACTTGATCTTTACGGGATCTTTTAATACATTTTATCATCGTTTGTTGAAAATATTTTTCTTTTAAAGCAAGTGTGAGCATTCAATTGCTCAACAAGTCATAGCAGTCGAAAAATAACAACTCAAGAATCACATATTATTTTAGAGATTCCAATAATCGAACAAAGGTTATGGAGCAACTCGGATAACATGAATAAATATGATTCCTATCATTTTAAAACATTAGTCACATTTACTTTCACATACTTTCATTCTTCTACCTTTTTCATACATATTTTGTCTAGCTAGAATAATTAGCACAAACTTAACAATAACGGTTCATGAATAAACAAAACTTCTTCACATTGAACAATTCATTTCACAAAAATACCGAAGTGTTAAAATTGTGGGACAAGACCTCATACATTTTACCACCTTGTACAAACATAACACAATTGCACATAGGTAAAACTTTCTCAAGTTCAACATCTGAGAAAGTTTAAGAAACTAACATTCATATTAAAAATGAATGAAGTTATGAAACTTAACTTGAGCAACGCTAAAGCTTATAGTTTACGCTGAACTGTTTACCGCAATCCTATATATCACACAAGGAATAACATATACCAATTAGTCATATATTTAACTTACACATTGGTTTAAACTTCACTTTGACATACTTTCATTCTTCTACTCTTTCATTAACATTCTGTCTAGCTAGAATCTTTAGCACAGACTTAACAATAATAGTTCATGGATAAACAGAACTTTTTCACATTGAGCAGTTCAATCACAGAACAGTTCATTTCACAGAAACACGGAAGTGTTAAAATTGTGGCACAAGGCCTTATACATACTAACATCTTGTTCAAATATCACACATTTACACCTAAGTAAAACTTTTCAAGTTCAACATCTGAGAAGTTTAAGAAACTAACATTCATATTAAAAATGAATGAAGTTATAAAACTTGCCTTCAGCACAACTACATCTTATAGTTTATGCTGAACTGCTCATTGATATTCCTATGTATCACATAAGGAATAACACATACCAATTAGTTATATATTTGACTTACACATTGGTTTAAAATTAACTTTACTTATTATGGTTTGCGTTCTTGTAATCAAAGTTTACGCGACCAAACTCTACCTTCATTCCTTCGGTTGTTATGACATACGGAGATGCCATAACCTTACAATAATCTCTACGATAGATTAACATTACCTTATCCTTCCTTTTAGTTCAACTTGTCTGAAGCATCACAACCGTAATGTTCGTTATGTCAATTATCATTCCTTATGACTTTCTGGAAAATAAATGTTATACGTCAGGATTATTCATTAACGCCTAAGTCATACAATCTTTTGTATACTCAGAACGATAGTTCAATGTTAATACTATGCGTTCATAGCGTTAATCATTTTACATTACCTTATTCATATCTTATAACGCTCGGTTCATTCAACTTGAAACATTATCCAAGTTATAATTATTAACTCGACTTCTTAATGTTATACATTATTTTCATTAACTCAGTTTCTTCACTGGTTTATTCATTAGTTTTCATTACCATACGATCAAACCATACACGATGTGTAGCTTGAGCATGTTTACCTTATGCGTACGCTAAATGTCATCATTAGTTTCAGCGTTTTACGTTTACGTTTCTTTCTAACATTCATTATCCGACTCCATTCGAACCATTTGTTAATATCATTACAGTTTGTTATGATTTATTGATAATCTAATATCATACTTTACTTACATTCGTCAACGTCTAAGTTATAAAAGCAATGTATGCTTAGAACGTTCGTTTGACACAAATAAAATTTACGAATATCGTTTACGTACTTTTTGTTTACGTTGTTCATCTTTTAATCTTTCATTCAACCTTTACTTAAGGTTCTAATCACTTTCCATATCGATTCATTACATGAACATCACATTCATCGTCATCTCTTAATGTCTAAGCCATACGGTTCGTGGTATGCTAAGACCGATCATTTAACGCAATAACTTTGTGTTTATAGCGTTTATACGCTTTATACTTAACTCTCATTACGACTTTATAATTGAAATGTTCTAAGTCACCATTTTCTTTCAATGTGCGAGGAATTACAATCCTAACAATCCCACAAGTTCGTTTTAATGTGAATATGGTCCCCGGATATCGGTTACATATTTTATGATCGTCGTTTTCTAACCTTTTTTCACTAAACTCAAGGTTTTACTCATCATTCAAGATGTTTTATTTCATAAACATTACTTCCATTCTTGCCCCTTAATTACAATCCAAAAAGTTGGATAATAAAATCTCTAGTTAGAAATTTTCGGGTTAAGGGCGCTACGGTGCCATTCTGCCCTTTAATCCTGCTACTGCTGTGAGGGCCCCAGATCCGGGTCCCAAATCACTACGAATCTGGTACAATCATTCTATAACTATTGCGAAAGATATAAACATAAATTGTTTATACATTACATTTACACACTAACCCTAAGGTCGATAACCTTAACATATTACCTGCATTTAATATCCTATCTAACATACAATATTATTATTATACAATAATGTTACAATTTAGCTGCACATATAATCCCAAGCTGAACTTGGCTTTGACTTTTCCTTGTATCCGACGTATTCGCCTTATCTGCAATGTTAATCATGATATAGCAAGGGTGAGTAAAAATTTTGCCCAACAAGTTTTAGTTCAATAAATTAAGGATATATCATGATAGGAAAATTTTGACTAATAGCTGGCTAACATTCAACAATATAATTGTGAACTAGCATGGATAATTTTTCATAGCTGAACGAACATTGAACATGAACATATCAATTATATCTGGACCGCGTGGTAATGAAGGTGATCAGCCTTTCATACCTGATGAATACATGCAATATGCACTGAGTACGATTCAATAATTCATAGACATGGTAATCAATAATGATTATCCACACGTATATTTGAATAAACAACTCGTAGTCGAGTTAAAGAAAACTTGCCTGATCTGATTATCGTTACGCAACTTATTTAGCTTTGTCTGAACACCTATTATAAATAATATTGATCTACAATTAGAATAATATCATCACAATTTTAAAATAACCTAAACACATTACCACATAATCCTATCAGTCTATAAAACACATCAGACCTAATCTAAAGTCAAATTATACAGTCTGAGTCGAGTTTGGTACAATTATGACATCCCGACGGTCTAGTCGGACAATTCTTGAGCCTAATATCACTAAGACTCGTTCACAAATATCTTAGATAATTTATTATCAGTCAAAATATTTTTCATAAGCTCGTAATAATTTTCAGATAATTATTACCATTTATTATGATTTTTCAATCATTCATATCGTATTTATATGATTTAAATACCACTTAATTCCATTATCATTAATATTTATTTAATATTAAATATTAAAAATACTGTGTGATATTATAAATATATTATAATCTTAACATAATATTATAATATATTTATAATATCACACAATATTTTTAATACTTTATTATTGCTTTTAAATAATTTTAAAGTAATTAAAACCATTATTAAATAACTTCTATTAATATTAAAATATTAATATTTTTCATTATTTTTCCATAATTTATTTAATACATTTATTAAATAAATTATTTATCATTAATATTAATTTATTACTGAAATTCATCATAAAATATCAAAAGTCATTAAAAATAACTCAAAATATTTTCTTATACCATAATATAATTTTTCATGATTTTTGAAGTATTAAAATCATTTTAAAGTAATTTATTTAATATTATAATTAAATAAATTAAATACCCTTAATATTCCAAAAATATTAAATATTTATGAAATATATTAAAAATAATTAAAAACCCATTTTTAGGCTTTAAAATTATTTTTGGGAATTTAATATGAATTTTTAATAATTAAAAACTATTTTTTCTATTTATTTAACAAAAATAATAATTTTTGGAAAATAACTATCGCTAAAAGGCCCTATAGCGACAGAACCGTCGCTATAGGTATTCTTGGCCAACGAAGAACATTCAAAGTCTATTTGCAAGATACCTAGTTTGACTATAGCTAGATCCTTGGTTTTAATGTTTTCTGGGCAGCTAAAGTGTTAGACATGGAATATTAATGTAACACTACATATCCCAACTTAGTTCATGGCCAACACACAACAAATCAGTGAGATCTAAGCCTTCAAATTCCCTATCAGAGACTGTTCTTCATTTTTTGGGTTTTCCAAAAATAAAGAACATACCAAGTGACTACTTTTCAATCCTTATAACTTGCATTCTGGGTATACTTTGTGTAATATAATGGTTCATACTTGTAGTAGAGATGTCAAAGAACAACTCTATACTATCGGATCAGTCTAACAACAACACCAAATGACGATTTGAGCCGGTCAAAATACCTGTCAGGAACGTGTTCTTGAAACCTAGATTGTTCATCTGGCTGATGGTCAACTATAGTTTGACCAGCCACAACTTTAATTCTATTAATAATATAAGTGTTATAAAGGCATGGATCGATAGTCCATATGTCAGACTACAACATTAAAACAACAACATGGCCTAACTATCAAACAGATGCGAGATCAGAAGCTTAGAAAATGCTTGACAGAAATTCTGGGTTTTCTGGAAATTTTCTGGGTTTTCCAGAAACAGATTTTGTGTTCGGTCAACGCACTTTGACCGCTTATAACGGGAGATCTAGACATGATCTGACCCTGATTCAAGTTGAAGATCATAGTCCTTACAACATACTACAAGTCTATAACTTAAAACACCACAAACAACTAACATGTAAAGATCTATGGGCCCTGACATATGGCTGTCAGGCCATATTTTTCAATTTTTCCAGATTTGTGAAATCTTTAGATTCGTGCATCTACATATTATGGATCTAAGTTGAAACAACCCAGATCACTAAATGACATCCTTATACACAACTTAAAACAACAAATCATAACAAACAACATCAGATCACAAAATTTAGGGTTTATACCTTCTAGGCTTAGATCTTTGAATCTGATCTTGTTGATCTGTTATTGAAAAGCTAAATGGTGATGTAGTCTTAACTTCTGAACTTGGTTCCTTACAAATCTCGAATTTTAGAGAGAGAGAGAGAAGTAGTTGACTATTATGAGAAAGAAAGTGAACTTTTCTCTCTCTCAATCTATATATATAATTTGATTCAATTTATTTTGGTTGATATGTTGGCTGATTGTTGTGAATTTAAGGCACATGGTCAATAAATTAGGTCACCAACTACATTTCATGGCAATATCTACAAGTTTCCTACAATAATGCAACAAAGGGCATTTTAGACTTTTAGCTTCCATTTTAAGGGCATTTTAGTAACTTGTGCAACCCTTAGGGTTTTGCCCTTAAGGTTTAACCCTTAGGGTTTAACCCTAAGGTTTTAATTTTTTTTCTTCTAATTAGGTTTTAAAATTAGAAAATTAAGATTTCTAAATTATAATTAGGGCTTCCTAATTATATTAAAGATTTCCTAATCCCATTAGGGCTTGTTAATTAGGATCAAGGTTTTCTAATTAACATTAAAATTATTAAATTAACAATTAGGTTTTCCCTAATTATATATTAGGGTTTCTAATCCAGAAATTAGGATTTTCTAACGAATCAATTAGGGTTATCCCTAATTAGGTTTGTAATTAATACACTTAAGCCTTTAAGCCCCCAAATTAGGGTTTTCATATTCTGAATTAGGGTTTTAAATTCTTGAAATCTGAAATTAGGGTAACCAGAGCCGGTAATAATGTTTCTTGTCAATCGTTAGGGTTTTTTAACTGAATGTCGATATTCTTAATATATGATTAGGTTTTTCACTGATATAGGTTATCTGGTCAACCCTTGACCCTTAACTACGTACTGTACACATATAACCACATACACAGAACATATACACTTATACCCTTAATCTTGAATAATTCACCACAAAATTTTTAAATCCATAAAATTTCTTCTCAGAATTGTTAAATTCATTCACTTATTTTCTGTCTAGGTTTATTATTTAACCTTAATTCAATCTTTTAAGATTTTTAATAAATATCTAAATTTTCGGGTTGTCATATTCACCCCTTCTTCTAAACATTTCGTCCCCGAAATTTACCTTACACCTTTTATACACAGCAGCACATGCTACCCAAAACATCTCTCACAAGAGTTAAATTATTCAAATCATACTGAGGAGTCATATAGACTACGAACTTTCATTTTCGAAAATGTTATATGGAAATTCATCCGCAAACCGTCATATCTTGCAGACACATAGGGTAATTAGCCCGATATGCCCAGTACTGGCCAAGTATTGCTGGATGGAACAATTTTTCCCTGTTCCTTCTATCCGCCTTGGGCGCATAAAATTTCTTACCTCATTCTTTATCGAAATCTGCACCAAAACAAATTGGTTCGGGAAAGTTTTCCAAGAACACTTAAAATTTTATAAACGTTGGTCTAGCCGAATCAAATAGCATAAACTCATATCAATAATTCAATTCAATCTAAATATTTAGGTATAGCCAAACCCCGTTGGCAAATTAAAATTTTAAAATTAGTTTGAAAATGTCGTCATGATGTCGTACTGTATTAATAGCCCGTTTGAGGATGCCTAAATCGAGTCACTTTGTCATAACACATCATATAATAGCGGAACAACGGTTTTAGATCAAATTCAACACTAAGTATTCCTATATTTTCAAGTCCATCAACTTTTTATCATCTTTGCACCAGGTTACATAGTACATAAGTGATAAATACAAATATATTTTGATATTTCAAATCATTATCGTCTAGCTAAAACAAGTAGCATAGACTATTCTTTAAACCGTTCAAAAATCATTGCAATTCAGTTTTATCATCTCAACAAGTAACGATGTATCTGTGGCTCGAAGTCCACACATACATAATGGTCACCAGAAGTTGAGAATACACTTTTTTTTTCTCAAAAGCACAAAGTGCGTATTTACCTTGATGTCAAAATTTTGAAGTCTAGCATAACTAACAGATTTGGGAAACCTATGTCTCCACTAATAATTCATTGTCTATTATTACTATCTATTCCTATTATCCTCAATACTCCATTCACACTTAGTTCTACCCAGTTCGTCAAACTTACCACACTTATGAGTTCAGGAACTTCCCACAATAATATGAGTTTAAGAACTTGTCCTAGACAGACCTTTGGCGTCCATTCGCTGAGGGGTTTATAAATTTTTCATAAAATTATGAGTCACGAACGTACCATAAATATGTGTTTTAAGAACTTGTACTTAAAGTTATATTTTCTAACTATACCCTACCTATCTGTTATACACCTGAGAATAAAATCACCTTCTCTACAGGTATATAGCAAATAGCGTGACACAGACATTTCAATGATTATCAGTATAAGACCCCAACTTATTATAAATGAAATTGAATTTCCTCTAATTATTATTGTGAATAATAAGGTATTAATTTGATATAATTCTCTAGTTATGGGTGAAATGTGCAAATTTTACAAAATATGCAAGTGGTTATAAAATAATCATTGTTGTCGGGGAATATTCATTTGGTCGTGAAATATTCTTGTTGTCGGGGAATATTCGTACGACGGCGCAGTCATTTGTGGGCCCCATAACAGAATAATTGTCGGATGAAGAAAATGACAAGTTTGATTTTTTATAAATAACGTCGTAGTTGTTACCGTTAACACTGTTGGAATACCCGGTGGTTAAAATACAGTAATACGCGTGGATGCACAGTATTGATGAATTATTGATCCTTACGTAAGAAGGCACTACTCAATAATTGTTACAGTAGTTACTGTTCAATATTTTATTTTATTGATTCAATAATTGATGCGTTGATATTTTATATTATTTTTGTTTCAATAATTGTCACTGCACAGTATTTTCCATTATCAGATCAATAATTCACATTATTTGGATAATATTATTAGATAGCATTATTGGCAATGTCTAGAAAGTTCTGTCAAGGAGAGGTTTGGTCACCTAATTGCGCGCCAGTAAGGAGAAATTCTTATTGGAAAGCCCCCTCTTTCCTGGGAACGGCCTGATTGTCATAAATGTGATTCTGTAATATTATTTATGAATAATTAATTATTGATTCATATGATAAGGAAATATTTATTTTATGTGGATATAAATGTTGGATATATTTATTGTGGTTAAAAATGAAAGAGTTAATGTTGAGGTGTTTTATTAGTATTTTTGTCGGAATGAAGGTATTAAAAAATTAAACCAGTGTTTTTGAGATATATTGCATGAGTTATAATTTTTAATCCGACCGTTGGATCGTTGTAATTTTTGGATATGTTATACATATATAAGTTGAGTATATGTCCACAAAGTTTAAACCGTTAAAAATGAACGTATGATTTGTTATGAATTTTAAGAGGTGATTGGTTCAGAAATTGTTGAAGTATCCGAATTTAGCATTTTGGTGGAAAATTCTAGAATTGAGTGGGCCCCACTTGTGGTTGGTGAAGAAATGTGCTGAATTTTATTTCAAATGTGGTGGGTGGGAATAGTTGCAGGTAAAGCCATCAGGTTGCAGGTCAAGTCTGCTAACATTTTCCTATAAATAGAGGGCTAAGTTAGAATTGAAAATCACACCAGAAACATAAGCTTTCTCTCTTTCTCTCTCTAGATTATTGAGTGTATTTTGTGAGTATTTAGATACTTTGTGAGTTTCTATTCATCAGTGCAAGTTTCCTTTAGCCTTATACCGATATTCCGATTAGAAGTACTGATATTTTGAGGCCAGGGGTGTTATATTCTTCTTAAAATGATATTTTTTTCAATATTATTATACCGAAATGTTGATATAAACTTTTTTTTTATCAAATTTGGAACTTTTTGTGTCGGGGTTACTATTCACGTATACGACACTATTCACCAAAAAATGAAATTTTCTTATTTTTGTCTAAGATGTCTATTATGGTTACTATCTTTGATTGTATCCATGTTTTGATCTTTATTCTTGAATTTTGCTTCAAAATTGGTTATTATGGAGTATTATTGATCTTGGATAAACTGTTATACGAATCCTTACTATTTGTCCTTTTGTCTCACTGGATTCGTTTTCTTTAAAATATTTTTTATCATCCTCAGTCCTAAATGATGATATTACTGAATATCTTTATCCTGTAGTGCAAAGATGAATGATTAACTGATGAAAATCTTTGGCCCGTAGTGCGAAGATGAACAGGTGTTGAGATGAACATGACCAACTGGTGATACAAATGAATATCTTTGGCCTGTAGTGCAAAGATGAATATTGATTAAAGATGTATATTGATTGTTGTTACAGGGATAAAATATTGATGATGGACTTTTAAATCTTAGAAGACAGTAGAATTCTTTCTCTACTTGACTCTTCTAATGGATTGCAGTTTCCGCTGCAGTTGTTGATCTAAAACTTGTTGTCTATTATATTTTATCAGATTTTTCCCTGTTAAAGACTAACGATAATTTGTTGTATATTATCTTAGTCATAATATTCTTTACTGAGCTAGTTGAGCTCACCCTTTTCCTTTTTATTCCATTTTTCTCAGGAGGTGAGAACATAGCAGGAACTAGTCGGGGTACGGAGTGATGGTTCTAGAAAGATTTTTTAGCAGTCCTCACTATTTCTGTAAAATAGTGTTTGAATAATTGTAATGAGGACTTATTTGAGTGTGGATATTGTTTAGAAGACAATATTTGTATTTAAACTCACAGTATGTTTTGTCGTATTTTGCACGACAATTGTATTATTGAAGTTGTAGTTTGCTTTCTGTACCATGTATTTGGTGACTCGGAATGGGTTTTGTATACCTATTTTGGGGGCATCATAATCAGTACCAGAAACTAAATAGTTTTTACACCAAGTACAATTCCCCACCCATAACAAGGAATCATACAACTAAGCTGCTGACATGAGTCCTCAACTGAAATCCCCACCTAATCCTAACTCCCTTCTCAATACGAATTTCATTTAATCCGTATTCATAATCCTTTCCTGAATTCGTGCCAATTCATAGACACACAACAATCTTTGTTGTAAACTTTTCAATCATTCGCTTGATTCTTCTCCATACTATAACCTTATCAGATCATAGGGTGATCTCATCGTATTTATTACGATTCATTTCTATACTATGATCATTTTGTTTTATGATCTCCTGTCACTGTACTTTTAGTCTTTTAGACTCTATTTATTCATTACTACTGTTCACCTTTATTATCAGAGTTAGGAAACTTTGTATCTTTATAACTCGCCGAGATTCGTCTTTGAATCTTACCGACACACTAACTCTATTTGAGTTAGTACTTATCCTAATCACTGCGGTTATTAGACTAAGGTAATCATACCCTAGGTTTATAACCAACAACTTTGATACCAACTGTGAGGTCCCCAGATCCAAGTCCCGAATCACCCCGGATCTGGTACACTCATACTATTACTATTGCGGAAGATATATGTAAGACCCCAACTTTTATGAATAAAGATGAATTTTTCTTTAAATATTATTTTTGAATATTATGGTATGGATTTGATATAATGTTATAGTTGTGGGTAAAATTTACAAATTTTGCAAAGTAAGCAAGTTGTCATAAAATATTCGATTGGTCGGGGAATATTCGTTTTATCAGGGAATATTCGTACGACGGCACAATCATTGGTGGACCCCACAATGAAATTATTGTCGAAGTTAGAAAATGACAGAAATATCTTTTTACAAAAATAATGACGAAAGTTTTACCGTTAACTGTTGAAATACCCGTTGTTAAAAGTACAGTAATACGCGGGGTTTCATAGTAGCACACAGTATTGTACAGTATGTTTGATTATTGATGTTTACGTGAGAAGTCACTCAATTTTATTCAATAATTGCCATAGTAATTGTTGCACAGTTTCTTATATTATTGATTCAATAATTTTCACAGTATCATCTGCATAATATTTTACATTATTAAATCAATAATTGACGCGACACAATTGAGTAACAATTCTTACCTCGGATATAACCCCGAGGCGTGCAGATCCAATACCGAAACACACACCAGAGAAGACCGATTAATCTCGGAGATAACCCCGAGGTATCCAGTCTCAGTCCCAACCATGGGAATAGCCACAAACCTTGGTGATAACCCCAAGGAATGCAGTTTTGGCGATAACCCCGGAAATGCTTGTTTCAAATACGACCAGCTTCAATCTCAGCGCTCACAACGAGATACACTATACCAACCCGGCGATAACACTGGGAGGACAGGCAAACCTCAAAGATGACAATGACGACCTTTAACAAATGTAGCAGTCCAATCTCAGCGAAGCTCTGAGCAACATCTGCTTTATCAGCCCAATCCGGCGATAACACCAGTGAAGGGAAACATCGTCATCTCGCCAACACGATGCCACGCCACATCGTCTCAACATCTCTACACCACGATGTCCCATAAGACTAACCAATTCCAAGTGACTATTGTGCGGGGTAACGGATAAAAGTTGGAGCTTAAAGATCGGAGGGCATCGTCCCATCTTCAATGACTTCGTACAAACTCTAATCTCATGCCATTGTACAACTCTCGACAACGGCGGTCCGAAATAGGTCATGTATACCTCAATCGGAAGTCTGGATTACACTTCTTAAAGTTCGAGTAGACATTACAGTGCCTGAGTGCACGTACTACAAGACGACCTAACCCGAGACAGCCGGGCCCACTCGGGTTCCCTCTAGTACACCTGCGGCTCTGCCACAGGTACACCTGTGGCTCCACCCTTTATAAATAGAGGGATTGGGGTGGCCATTTTGCAAGAAAAAATGGCGAGGAAGCCCTGCCCAATTTGCTCTACACTCACCCCATGCAGTGTACTTTCTCATTTTAAACACATGTGAGCTCATATATAGCCTCTTTTGTACCTACAAAAGCCAGTGTTTACCCACTTTAAAGATATTGAAGTCTTCTTTGGTAGTCAACTATAAGCCTTCTCACGCACTTTAGAGTCTTTCTCTTCATCTCACACATATATATATATATGAATTGTTGTCGAACTCTGTTTGATGAGCCTGAATTTTACATCCGGTGCGTTTATTGCTTTTATATATATATATATATATATATATATATATATATATATATATATATATATATATATTCATCCCATCTGGAGTTTACTTCGTGGTGGTTGATCGCTTTTACAGCTTTCTTTACGTTTCGTCCTGCCTGGAGCTTACTTCGTGGCAGTTGATCACTTTGTACATCTTTCTTTACAATTTGTCCCGCCTAGAGTTTCCTTCGTGGTGGTTGACCGTATTTACAGCTTTATTTACGTTTTGTCCCGCCTAGAGTTTCCTCCATGGCGGTTGATAGCTTTTACAGCTTTATTTACATTTCTGATCCCCCATGGAGGTGCTTCGTGGTTGGTGATCATGTTTGTATATATATATTTATAGTTTGTATATATATATATATATCTGCTTACTGCTTTCATATAAATTGCGGTACTCTGTGCGCCTAGGAATCATGTGATCACAGATTCAGCCCATTGGATCTAGATTCGATTCTCGTGATGAACATTTTCAGCTGTAAGCAGCTTGTAAATTATTCTGTGATGTCTGAACTTCCTCAGATGGTTCTCATACGCACGAGGAAGTCGGCATTATTTTGTACATTATTTTGTACATTATAAAATATCATTGTCATATCTTGCTTAAAATTGAATTTTTACATAAATTCAAACCCTGTGTATATAGGTACGAACGAGGCCTCGCACTACTTCCAAATAACAGCACATTGACCCACACACACACGCATTCAGATAACAGTTTCTTGAAAAGAGGTGGTCACCGTGGTAACACGGATGTCGGGGGGTGCCTAACACCTTCCCTTCGTATAACCAAGTCCCTGGACCCTAATGAATATTGATTTCACCGATCCGTTTAGCAGTGTCACATCACTGGGTCAATGTGCTAACCTTTTCTCGGTTGTGTTGGTAAAACCATTTAAAAAACAACTGGCGACTCTTAATAGTCCATCGTCGACATTATACATGTCGGACCTTTTTCACTTATTTTTTTCAAACAAATCTCACTTAAAATGAGAACACCAAAGAACAAGTAACGGAAAGGGACATCTAAAAATCTCGACATCGACAGGTGGCGACTCTGCTGGGGAACTCTAGTAAGAGGACTTAAGCCGCTATTATAATCTTTTCAAAACTGTTATCTGCTTGTGTGTGGATGTTGCATTTACATTTGATGAATGTGTACGAATGCATTTCCTGATTGCACTTAGTGCTTCACACCATAACTACTTGTGATATTAGTGTTTCGCACCATATCTGCTTGTGATATTAGTGCTTCGCACATGTCATCATTTTCATACGGTGAGACGTAATGTATGTGAATGTATGTTGTGTGGTCCCTCCACCAGGAGGCTATACCATCAGTGTTTGATTACTGGACTCGTGAGAAGACTAATTCTCCAAGGCTCAGGAAAGGCACCACCCAAATTTGCTCCAGTTGAAAGACCGTATTAACTTCCCGTCAAGTAGATTGCGATGATTTGGGAACCTTCAAGCCAAAAAGCCGCGAGAGTAACCTAAGATAGGTCAACCTCTGATAAACCCAAAACGGAGGAAAATCTCTTCATGTTCTCTCATTTCAATTACTTGTAAACATAATTACTTGTAATTACATTCCATATCTATCTCCATGTAATGAGAAATACGAAGAAATGTGTACACATACATATTAACATGCTACAAACAGCTGACATCTGTTTTGCAGGATAAAATTCCTAAAATGGACATATCACATAGCATGTTAATATACACATTCCCTAAAGACTAAACTATACAAGTCTTTCGCAGGGAACCAATCGGACAAACTACCCGGTCAAAGTCCAAAAAGGCCACAGGCCTACTGTCAATCATGTCGTCATCCGACCAGACTGAACTTAATCCAGTTTCTCGGAAAGAATTTGACGGATTAAGCAAGCAAATTACAGATTTGGATATTCTACTCAAAGAATTACACCAGTCTAAACAAGGTCCAAAAATACCCGTACATGTTGAATCCTCCACACAAGGAGGAACCCGAGTCATTACAATACCTGAACTGCAGTTAGATACGACCAACAAAACTCATGATGCTGCCCATCCCACTTGAGACCCAGACACTGGTGACATCAAAAAGAAAGTCCTTCAAATGGAAGAGACCCTTCGTGCTATCAAATAAATTGGAACACGCGTGAGTGTTTCATATGCTGATCTTTGTATTTTCCCTGGTGTTCATTATCCAGAGAAATTTAAAACTCCTGACTTTGAAAAATATGATGGGTTAGGAGATCCTTACACACATTTAAAAGTGTTTATTGGAGAACTTGGATCTTTTGCAGAGGACAAAAATCTCAGAATGCAATTGTTCCAAAAAAGTCTAACTGGAGAAGCCCGTTCGTGGTACACAAGATTAGACAACTCCAAAATCCATAGCTGGGAAGAGCTAACACATGCTTTCCTCACTCAATACAGCTTTCAGTCTCAGATGGATCCTGATCGGTATCAAATTACCAAGATCAAAAAACAGTCTAATGAGTCTTTCAGAGAGTATGCTCAGAGGTGGAGACGCCTGGCTGCCCAAGTTAGTCCTTCCATGACAGAACCAGAGATGGTCACGACTTTCATAGATAGAAAAGAAGCTCCATTCTATGAAAGAGTTTTAGCCGGCATCGGCAAACCATTTTCTGAAATAGTCAAACATGGGGAGATGGTTGAGATGGGATTGAAGTCTGAAAAAATTCAAGACCTAGTTGCACTCAAAGTTATTGCTGATTACATCCAGTCCAGAAATTATGGAAACAACCCCCGTAAGGTCCATAAAAAGAAAGAGGAAGATGATTCCCTGATACTACAGGGTCGAAAAGGTAATCAAAGCATGCCTATTCAAAGGAGAAACTACATTCCCTTTCCAACACAGTCTACGAACCCTTCAATACCAAAAGGTGGAGAAGTCAAACGCCCTCGAGTGTTTACACCCTTAGGGGATACCCTCGAGAACATTCTCAATCTTCTGACAACACAGAAGAAAATTACGCATCTTCTTCCACCAGCCAACCCTAATGAACGGGGTTTCAATGCTGCTCGGAAATGTGCTTATCATGTTGGGGCACCTGGACTTAATACTCAGGATTATTGGGCCTTCAAACACAAGATCCAGGACCTGATAGACAATGGTGAAATCGTGGTCACCAAACCAGATCAGCCTCACGTTCAAGACAACCCTCTTCCTCAGCACAAAGAAGAAGAGGTCAACATGATAAGTTGGATTAATGGACAGAGTTCCAATTTCAACTGTGAATCCTCCCAGACCCTCAAAGACGGGGATGACAGATGGGATTATGCCAAGTTCCAGTTCACAATGGAACAAAAGATGAAAGCTATATGCAAGCAAATTGAACAATTAGCGAAACTGGTGACTTATCAGCATCAGGTGACACGTCAATTAATCAGCCAGGAGCATGCCAGTCTCCTACCTCTTGTCATGAATATTCCCTCGTCACTTTCAAAAAATGAAATATTGGAAGACAAAGTGACAAAGAGAACAAATGCCAAGGCCCGTCGAGATTTTGCCAACAAAATGGAATTCACCTAACTGGGCCAACCTATGGAGGAAATCCTTCATATGTTAATCAATGAAGGAAGGATCAGTTCCCTTCTACCTCCAATCAACCCCCGTTTAGGATGGTATAATTCAGATAGAGTATGTCAATATCACTCCCAGTCTCGCGGTCACAACACAGAAGAATGTTGGGCACTCTGCCACCTTATCCAAAATCTAATTAACAGTGGTGTCCTGTGCTTAGAAGACGACAATATTGTGTTATGTGCAAGTGAGAATTTAGGTCCTACGAAGTGGAAGAGTGTGGTAGCAGTTATATCCACTGAAACTGATGAGATTAACAAATCACTCATAATGCCAACAATTAAACTCAAGGGAAGCAACAATCCTTTGAAAGTTGTCGCTCCCTAACAAATTAACTTGCTGTGTAGAGCACAATATCTTATTGTTAGCTTGACCAAAGTTCCGTGGAACTATGGAGAAGGTGAAGGATCCACCTCACATACAACTGCTGCAGTGTCGAAGGAAAATCCATTGTATCTTCCCCAACGGGTGGTGAAGTCTACCATCAAATCAAAGGGGAAAATACCCATGGAGAAGATCAAAAAATTCCTCTGCACTATGGGTCATAACGAAGCCACGGTGGTCTTAAGCTTAAAAGAAGCTCCGCAATAAATATCAATTTTGGACTTAGTCCTGACTTTCGAAGATCGCCGGAAGGTCTTGTTGAAGGTTTTAGAAGAAGCCTATCTACCAACATCAGTTGATACAAAAAAATTTCAACATCTGGTTGCTCACATTTTCAACAACAATGTGATATCCTTCACTGATGATGACATACCGACCGAGGGGACCGATCATTTCAAGCCGTTGCACATTGCGGTCTTATCCTCTGGATATATGCTAGCTGGAGTCCTGATAGATGGAGGTTCCTCTCTAAATATCTGTCCATACGCTACCTTGGTGAAGATGAATATCAATCTCAATCGAATTCAGAGTAGCCATACTATCATCAAAGCTTTTGATGGTCCCCGTCGAAATTCAGTCAGAGTAATTGAACTGCCAATCAAAATTGGTCCTCATACATTCTGCGTATCTTTCCATGTACTCAAGATAGATTCAGGATACAACCTGCTCTTGGGACGACCATGGATCCATATGGCTGGGGCAGTCCCCTCCACTCTTCACCAACAGTTGAAATACATTATCAATAATAGCATGGTCACGGTCAACGCTGAACCAGAGTGTCCTAAATACGGGGACATGCCATTCATCAATGCCAATGCAGATGTTGAACCAGTCAATTTTGATGCCTTGGAAGTAAGCAATACCCAATACCATGCTATTGGAATGCCATTACCCGAACTCAAGATATTTGCCGAGGTAATGTCAGCTACTCAAGAAATGATGTCATTGGGTCATAAACCGGGACAAGGGCTGGGTAAAGATTGTCAGGGTATCAAGTACCCAATTCAATTAGCCAGGCAGACTGGAACAGCTGGGCTAGGCTATTCTGCCAGTTCTAGTCACAGGAATCCTCATAAGCATCAGCAGGTTCCTTCAGCTTCAACCATGCGGCGTTTATCTTCGCCTTCAAACTCTGAGTCTGCATAACCTCCTGTAAAGGTGCCAGCCAATGTAATGGCTATGTTATTTCCCAAGCCGATACCGGTAAAAGAGAAAGAAGTCTTTGTTCCAAATCCCGTAGTGGAAGAAGAAGAACGAAGAATCAAGCAAGACGTCATCCGAATGATGTCAGGAATACGCATCATCGTTCATGATGAACATACCAACAGATACACCCCAGACGATGATTGCCCAGACATAATGGGCATAATTCAGGACAGGGAGGATGATGAAAATCCCTCCATCACTACGGTCCACCCGGACTTTGCCCTTGCCAATTGGAACAACACTCCTTGCATTGGTCGTTAAGGGTAAAGCGGGCAGAAAATCTTTCTGCCCTATAGATATAATAACTGCTTACTTTTTTGTACAATATTAGTAGTTTATTTTGCCAGTATATGCTAACACTATGTATGATCAACACATTTCCTATATACTAAGTGAAAGCATATTTTGTTTCAGGACTCTAAATTTAGATGTGCCTGTACTTGCTGATACTGTGCCTCTTCTCCACAAGGATTGTACCTTTGATGTAGAGATGAATTCAGCCTTGATGGATATGCAGGATGACATTGAGGTGCCTCCAGAAATTCAAGAATGGGTCAAAGACAACCCCAAACCCAACCTTGATCAAACCACTTCTTTCAATCTCGGAACCTTAGAAAGCCCTAAGTTAATCTAGATTGGTTCAGACCTTACCCCAAACCAACGGAATGACATGGTTACGCTATTAACCCAATTCCAGGATGTGTTTACATGGTCTCATGAAGACATGGTCGGTTTGTCCACTGACATTGTCCTTCACCGCCTTCCCATTAAAAAGGGATTTAAGCCAATCAAGCAAAAGCTCAGGCGATTGAAACCTGAGTGGAGTGTAAAGGTAAAAGAAGAAATTGTGAAATAATTTCAAGCTGGCATCATCATGGTGTCCATATATCCTGAGTGGATATCCAACATTGTGCCCGTGCCTAAACCTGGAGGGAAGGTGCGAGTTTGCGTGGATTACCGGACTTGAACAAAGCTTGCTTAAAAGATAGCTTTCCCGTACCATTTATCCACATTCTCATTGACAATACTACGCAATACGACATGTACTCCTTTGTTGATTGCTTTGCAGGGTATCATCAGATTATGGTTGCTGAGGAAGATCATGAGAAAACTGCTTTCATCACGCCTTGGGGAACCTTTTGCTATAGATGGTTATCATTCGGCCTCATCAATGCCGGAGCCACCTATCAACGAGCTATGATGGCTCTTTTCCACGACTTAATGCACAAAGATATCGAGATCTATGTGGATGACATCATTGTCAAGTCCCGGAAGGAGGATGACCATATAGACCATCTCAGAAAGTTTTTCAACAGGTTGCGTAAGTACAACTTGAAGTTGAATTCAGCTAAATGTGCCTTTGGCATTAAATCAGGCAAGTTACTAGGATTTTTAGTCAGCCACAAAGGGATTGAGCTGGATCCTGCCAAAATCCAAGCCATCACGGAAATGCCCATTCCTCAGATAGAAAAGGAAATACGAGGATTTTTGGGAAGGATCAACTTCATTAGCAGGTTTATCTCTTAACTCACAGCAACCTGTGAGCCAATTTTCAAGCTATTAAGGAAGAACTCCTCCATGAAATGGAATGATGAGTGCCAGAATGCCTTCCTCACAATCAAGAAACAACTAGTCAAAGCCCCCGTGTTGCTACCACCCAGGGATGATGTTCCCATGTTCATGTACCTGTCCATAAGTGACAATGTCATGGGCTGCATACTGGGACAAAAAGACGATAGAGGCCAAGAACGAGCTATCTATTACCTCAGCAAAAGGTTCAGCAGCAGTGAACACAAGTACACTCTGATCGAAAAGATGTGTTGTGCTTTAGCGTGGGCTTCCATGAGGTTACAACATTACCTCTATGTTCACACAACTCATCTCATATCTCGCGTGGATCCTCTCAAATACGTGTTCAATAAACCCATGTTAAATTGTCGGCTGTCCAGATGGCAGTTGAACTTAAAACAATTTAACATCGTATATGTGACTCAAAAGCCATCAAAGGTCAAGGAATCGCGGATCAACTGGCCGCCGCACCTTCAAGGGATTTCAAACCCTTGGAAAAATATTTCCCTGATGAAGGAGTAATGACAGTTCAGCAACACCATCAGTACGATACGCGCCAATCATGGAAGATGTATTTTGATGGAGTTGTTAATATGGAAGGTTCTGGAGCTGGAGCAATTCTAGTATCTGATACGAGGGAGCAGTATCTCGTCGCCGTCAAATTGCAGTTTATCAGCACCAACAACACAGTTGAGTATGAAGGTTGTCTCATGGGGCTAAAACTTTCCCGTTCAATGGGCATCAGGCGGTTAACTGTCTTTGGAGATTCAGAGTTGGTAATCAGACAATCCACCGGAATTTATCAAACCAAGGAACTACATTTGCTGCCCTACCATCAGCAGGTTTTGAAGTTGGCTTTGGAGTTCGAAGAAATCTCCTTTCTACACATTCCTCGTAATAGGAATGACTTTGCGGACGCATTAGCTACTTTGGCCTCCTTGATTAGCATATCAAGTAAGGAACACTTGCCAAGTGCACAATTTCCCTGCACAAGTCCCCAACCTATGGGAATTACGTTAGAGAAGTATCGGATGAGCTACCTCCCATCCAACATCCTGAGTGGATCCATCGACTTGCTATGAAATTCTACCTGAGTGGAGATGCACTCTACAAAAGAGATGCAAGACTAGGTCTCCTCAGATGTTTAGACAAAGATCAAGCCCAAAGGCTTATGGATGAAATCCATGGCGGAGTCTGTGGCCCCCTCCTTGTCAAGAAAGTCCTCAGGACAAGACCACGTCAAAAGCTGATTGCAATGACCACGTCAAAAGATGTTATCAGTACCAGATTCATGGGAATGCTATACACGCCCCTCCACGGGAACTCCACAACATGAGTTCACCTTGGCCCTTCTCAATGTGGGGAATGGACGTTATCGGGCCCATTGAGCCTAAAACCAGTAATGGACATCGATTTATCTTCACCATGATCGACTACTTCACCAAGTGGGTAGAAGCAGCCTCCTTCCCCAGGGTTACTAAAGAAGTCATCATTGCTTTCATCAGAAACAATGTCATTTGTCGATATGGACAACCAGAGGTGATTGTGTTAAACAATTCCAAGAACCTCAACAACAAAATGATGGAGGAATTATGTAGTAAATTCCACATCAAACATCTCAACTCTGTCATCTATCGCCCGAAGATGAACGGTGTTGTTGAAGCGGATAACAAAAACATCAAGAAGATTATGCAAAAGATGTCTACCAACCACAAAGATTGGCCTGACCTATTGCCTCATACTCTATTAGCCTATAGAACCTCAATGCGCACTTCCACTGGGACAACCCCCTATGCATTAACCTATGGGATGGAAGCAGTGCTCCCCATAGAAGTTGAAATGGAATCCCTTAGAGTGTTAATAGACGCTCAGTTGGATGAAGACCAATGGGTACAATACAGGTATCACCAATTGTCTCTAATAGACGAAAGGCAAACCGCGGCTATCTTCCATAGTCAGTTATATCAACAAAGGATCGTCAGATCCTACAACAAAAAAGTCCGGCTACGGCAGTTTAAACAACATGACTTGGTTTTGAGTATCACCAATTGTCTCTAATAGACGAAAGGCAAACCGCGGCTATCTTCCATAGTCAGTTATATCAACAAAGGATCGTCAGATCCTACAACAAAAAAGTCCGGCTACGGCAGTTTAAACAACATGACTTGGTTTTGAAGAAGATCCTTGATAACCAAGATCAATCTAAGGGAAAATTATCTCCTAACTGGGAAGGCCCGTTTTGTTGTCAAGGAAATATTGACAGGAGGCGCTCTCATATTGCGAGAAATGGACGGCGATGAATTTCCACAACTCATCAACTCAGACACCGTGAAACGATACTATGTCTGAAGTTGCCATCAAGCAAACATCCTGGTGTTGGACCATCAGATCACCAACCATTCCGGTTCTTTAACCCATTTACCACATACAACTCTTCCACACTTTGCCCCTCAGGGAAACATACTTTTCAAGCTAGTAGCCTGGCTCCTTTGCGTTCCTACGACTTAGGTCATCCCACTACGGATTGAACCTCTCGCGTTTGCAGTTTGGCTACCCATACATGGGATCAAACTTTTCCTACCTGCAGTTTATCCTCAACCTAGGACTAAACTTTTTCCTCCCCGTACTCTGACCTGCACATGGGACTACACTTTTCATCTCGCCTTGAGGGCCGAAACTGCGTCGACCTGATCTCCTCTTCAATAGGAGTATATAGGCAACCATTTCATATGGCCCGGTCGCAATAAAACAAAAACAACAAAAACATTTCTACCCTCTTCTCCGCAATAAAACAAAAACAATAAAAACATTTCTACCCTCTTCTCCTCGATAAAACAAAAACAACAAAAAACATTCCTACTCCATTTCAGCCATATACAGCGTTGAACCTCTTACACCAGGTTCGAACTACGCAGACCTGATCTCCTCTTCGATAGGAGTACGTAGGCAGCCATTCATGGTTCGGTCTCACCCCTACCAAAACACAAACCCTTGTCAGTTGGTATTGGAATCATCCTTCAATCCACTACATTTCATTCGGCTTCAGACCAAAGGGGTGGAATTACCTGAACTCCTCCCAAATAGGAGATTCGGTGACCATCTAAGCTGCGGTCATACTTGGAAGAGCAATACCAATCCATAAGAGATGGAATTAACTAGGCTTCTCATAAATAGAAGTACTGGCGACCATCTGTGATGCGGTCAATCTCAGAGAGGAAAGCCACACTCCTCTCCATATTTCCTTCCGAAACCAGTCCCAAGACACCAAAGATGGTAGGGATACATACAGATCGATGATCCATTCTGAACTGTCCAGAGACAACTCAATGTCCATCCACCCAAGAGGAATTCAGAATACATCAAGATCACAAGCCCTGAAGCAGCAGGCAAAATATCAAGCAAGTATTCAGGCATATCAAAAAGGGAAGTGATCAAAAATATATTTCCCTGCCATATATATAATGATGTTTGATATACACAATGTAAATTGTACATGACAAAATGGCTAAGCTAGTCTGTGCAGGAAAATAAAAATCCATCTACAAGTCAGCGTGTATGCGAGCTAACAAGCCCAACATAGCATCCTTCTCAGAAAGAATGAGGTAAAGTTGTGGTCTCCTGTCTGAGGACATCCACACGACCCAACAGATCTGTAGCCATCCGCATGGTGACCATATGATCATCAATGTAAGCGCTCATCTCTGCGATTATGCCAGTGGTAAGGGACCTCACTGCAGTACTATCTGTGACGGCTACATCCCGGGCAGTTATGGCACTATCCCGCTCAACTATCACTGCATCTCTGGCTGATCTGACCTCATCCTACTCAACAACAGCGACATCTCTGCGAGCTAATGCCTTGTCTCTCTCTAATAGAGCTGCGTCTCTCCCATCAAGGGCAGTCAACATCATAGATCGAGCCTAATCTCTCTCAAAGTTCATCAGATGAAGACTCTGCTCTAAGTACTGTGTTGAGTGCTGAATCACAGCAGCACTAGTACTGGGAGAATCCGGAGGAAATGTTGGCAACCTAGCAACGGGCTCCTCCTCGATGTAGGAATCGATGTCCTCCATGGGCTCTCCCTCATCTGACTCACTATCCAGTACTGTAGATACTATTGCAGCCGATAAAATCTTTGTCTCCATCCATGAGGAATACCCTGCAGAACAACCTAGATGGCTCACAGAAAAAGCAGCTACCTCACGCTGATCCCAGCAAGCGTACACACGGGATCTGTCCTCTGCTGAGAGATATTGAGAAGCTGAATGCTGACCTATCGCCCCCTCGAAAGGATGAAAATCCTGGAACTGGTCAAACTGTGACATCGCGGCCAGTGGGTGGTAAGTAGTCATGCCCCTCAAACCAGCCAGAGGGAGATAGTCCATGCCCGGAGCATGAGTATGAAGTTATATGGTGAGCTAAGCCCCGAACACGGAAATATGCTAAACGAATCACTGATATCTGCCAAAAATGTGGACTAGGACAGAGCATCTATACACTCTGATGGCTGAAAGGAGTATGACATTGCTATATCATGGGTGAAACAATATTTATGTTGTCTAAAAGTACCAATCGGTCTCAAGTGTGACATAAACCACACATATAGCAAGACCAAACTACCTGTGAACACTCCTGTCGGATAAGTGCAGCAGTAAGATGCTGACCGCAGGGTCTCTGCTACAATCATAGGTACAATGGTACGACCCTCCCTAAGAGCTCTCACGGCAATGATGACACCGATGTCTATCTCGTCCATGTATCGTGGCATAAAGACATGCGATAGTACGCACAGCAGTAGTACATCAACCCTGGCCAAATGCCAATGATCCTCCGGTGTGGTGAAATCCCCAGAATGTCGTGAATAGCTATCCTCAGAGCCAAATCTATCATACAGAAAATGATAGGATATCACGTGGCTAGATGTCAGCTCATCCTGTACCACTCTACGCCGTAATCCAGTGAGAGTCATGAATCGTCTACTCATGTCTCCCAAAGCCAGATGCACGCAAGGTCTGTCTAAAGGCAGCATCGTCAATCGTGCATACTCCTCCAGAGTAAGAGTCAACTCATGGGTCCCGAATTAGAAAACATGTCTATCCAGTATCCAATGCTCTAGCATCCCATCCACAAACCCTGCGAGAACCTGAAACATCAATAATGTCATGGTATGCTGCAGCAAATGATCTACAGTCAACCTATCTGGTGGTGACATGCTATCATACCACGATCGCATACCCAAGGCCACCAATGATGGTGGGGTATGATCTATATGGCTAACTGTCGAAGAAGACATATGTGCGGGCCGTGTCATAAGACCATCCATGGGTCAATGTCGAATATCTCTGGACAAACATACATATGCATAACATGATATATGCATAGCAGATAATAGATGGCAATATGATATAGGGAATAGAAAAATTGTGCATACATTCCTAAGTATATCATCATCTAATACATCATCTCTGTACAGCTACAAATACAGGGAAATGGGGCACAGATGCCCTACTACTAACAGAGGCCTATCAAAAGATATAGCGAGAATGGGGTACAGCCACCCAATATCTAACAGAGGCTTATCAAAAGATATAACAAGAATACACATCAGAAGAAGACCATGGTGTCGATGTCCACATCATCAATCCTGTCCACCTGATGTAACTCTTCCTGAGTCACTAGATCTCTATCAATAGGGATGTCAGGCCTATATAGAGGAGGATCTGCGCCGGCAAAACCAAATGGGTCATCTGAGGGGTCAGCACCTGAGCTGGAAGGAACAAATGAATCCGCCTCTGCTGGATCTCTGCCCAAATGCCGGATAAATATATGTGTCTGGTCCAACTGTCGGGTCAAACTATCAATCTGGGTCATATTAGTCGAATCTCGGACACAAGCTATCCAATTCGTCATCATCAAGGATCCTAGAACCATATCCCCCATAAAGTGTATGGCGCGGGAATGGGCTCCGATAGTACGAGGGAACCACCAATGCAGCAAGGTCTCCTGAGTGCAAGGACCCTCTGATAATGCAAAACCGTCAACCCCCAACAATGGGATATCAGTGACGGGTGACTGTGATACAGGCCAATGACGCTGACAGGAGGCAAGATCAGCATACGAATCTCCCCTGTGGTGTTTCTAATAGTACGCTCTCCTAAATAGAGCTCCCAACCTTCATCTGTGAAGAGAGGAACTCTCCTGGTGGAAACCACGTACTCGACTCCAGTCGGGTATCCATCCTCAAAGCCGATGGTCAAGTGTTCCCCCTGAATAGGGAATCCATGTGATGGTGTCAGCTGTCAGCAACTCCAGCTGCATACGACAGTGAGTAAAGCCCTCAGCTACAAGGACCTCCGGTAAAATAGAATGATGTCATCGTCGTCCTCGTGGATAGGTATCTATACCTAACACACTCACAAGACGCAAGCATGGGAGCCTCTCATAGGCCCAAAACTGCCAACACAATGGCAAAACATCTGCTATCAGTAAACACCCTTAACCTATAAATGGGAAATGAAAAGAGAAATACTCACCAGCAGAAATGGGTAAAAGCCTAGCCAAGCCTTGGTCAAACCCTGTGAGCGCATACGCATACCCCGGAGGAAATAGGCAAAGGTATAGGAGCCCCAATCATACTCTCCAATACGGTCCACATCACGCGTGGCGCTAATCAAAGCGAAAGAAACCGTAGAGGAGTTATCTGCTATGAAGCAGCCTCTAATGATCATCAGGAATAATTGTCGCAAAATGTGATCCTTGATTCTGACATCATCAGGCATGGGCTCACTCAAAATCCCGCTCATAGCATCTATGCTCAAAGGACCTGAACGGATTGTCCTGCCTTTGAGCGCCTCCGCCGGAACTCCCAACAAGGATCTGATGGAAGTAGGGGTAATATTCGCCATACAAGGCACTGGCTCCCCTCCAACCTCCATACCTGTGATAAATCTCCAATCCATCGGCATCGTCATCATCTCGCAATCCAACAGATGGAGTGACTGAGTCTGGTGAAACCATCGCTCAGACAATGCCCTGAGGTAACCCCAGGGACAACGAAGGGGAAGGATGGAGAAGAATGCCCCGAATCCCCAATCATGCACTACGGCTCTGTAATCAGGATGAAGAGCCTGATACATGGAGTGAATACTAAACCAATTCCCTCGAGGCTATATGAAGCCAGGAACCTGCATGAAATGCAGATCAACACCAAAACCCTTTTATCCTCGTCAATATGAAATAAGGAAGATCAAAGTCTAACGCCATACCTCGTTAGCATGCAAGTACATCGATGGATGTCTACTCAAATCACCCAGCAGCTCTGGGTTTGCCACCTGAATATAAGGTAGCTCCTTACAAGGAACATGTGCAGCGGGAGCGGGATCCTCAATCGGAATATCCGCCTTCTCGTCCTCAATGTCTGGCACGTCTACCCGGACTAGACGAATCACGGCCTCCACCAACCAACGAGGCTGTATGACAGAACGGAGACAAGGCACTTCAGAAGCCCTCCGCCGTATACCAGAAGTGGTCCTATGGGAACTACTCGACAGATCTGGATCCATAATATCTAGACAACAAGTCTCCAAATCATCTCAGAAAGGGTGTGGTATTTCGTTACCTGGAGCTTTCTAAAATGCATTTATAACTATATGCATGCATGCATTTACTTTAACATACAATAGAGTTAAAATGCATGACTACCTAATGCCTACATTTTGAAAAAAAAATTCCCATAGTCCCCTTTGAAAATAGGACTATCCACGTGCACATAAGCATGTCTAGGTGGCCATTCAATAGCACACCTGCCCCAAAGTCATATACACAATATATGCATTAAAAATCAAAATCATCATACATAAGGTTAACCTCAATATCAGGAGTACTTTGCCTTCCTACCTTTTGCTCATTGGACCTCAAATAGGACAAAAAAAATAGCAGAAAAAGGTGCCAATTTGACTGTCTCAAAAGTCAAATTTTTTCACATCATTATGTTCAGCATGGTCTAATACTAACATTTACTATGTTGAATATTTTTTAGCAAGTCATTTGTGCATACATAATCACTACTATGTGTTTCGATGCATTTCATGCTATAACTCAAAATCCAACGGATAAAAACTGGAAAAAAAAACATGCATACGTTACCAGGATAGTGTAGAACACTTGTACGGTGACAGAATTTGCAGAAAATAGCCCAAACTCAGCAAATCTGAAGGAGACTCACGGATTTCTCTTCGGGCGACAAACTGAAAATGACTTGTGTTGCCAACCTGCTGGAATTTATCATCCACGGTTGGCTGCAGGCTCACCTGCGACTACAGCAGGTGCACCTACGGCACCCCTATATGGGTCCTACCCCTCCGGCTCGGTCCAATTTAAGTTGCAAAGGAGTTCTTACGGACTAGAAAGGTCAAATCGGGATTCAAAACGCCACCCGATTGAGCAAAACAGCATACAATCCTGGTCTTCTCAGATAAAACTTTGAGTCTGTACATCGCTCATTGGTAGTCACCCGGACACGAGGTATACTCTGCCAATGATTTTGTTTGTTACAAAACACATCCGGCAATACCTTGTACACGTCCGATGCCGCCAACTCCGGGTCGTTACCCTAAATATGTCCCCGACAGGGGTTACTGTGACAACCCAAGAATTTGGACAATTTATGAAAATATTAAATGATTGATTTAAGGTCAAATAATAGATCTAGACAGAAAATAAGTGTATGCGTTTGATGTTATTGGGATTGAATTTTGAGGATTTCAAAATTCGGTGAAGGATATAGGTGAATTATTCATGATTAATTGTTTATGAGAATATGTTTTGTGTTTATGGTTATGTATGTGTTCAGAATGTGGTTAAGGGTCAAGGGTTGACCATATTAATTATATATGTGTCAAACCCTAAGTATATATTAAGAACGTCAATGTTCTGTTAGAAAATCCTAACGTCTGATAAGAAACCCTAGAATCGGTTCTGGAAACCCTAGTTTCAGTTCTGGGAATCCGAAACGCTAAATTCATGATATGAATATGGTGATTAAGTTAGAAAACCCTAACGATATGTTCAGAAACCCTAATTTGGGAAATCAAAGGCTAAATATAATGGCTTATGTATTTTGATAATATATTAGAGATAACCCTAATTGCTAAATTAGAAAATCTAATGCTATGTATAAAATCCTAAGGATTAATAGTTATGTGAGTAATGAATATGAACATTAGGTGATGGTTTATATTTGTTTATTATATAAACAAACCAAAAAAAACTAGTGTAACCCTAATTATATAAATTAGGAATGAAGAATTTAATAACTTAAGGGTTATGGAAAAAGAGAATTGTGGTATTTAGAATACTTACTAATTCTAAAAGATTTATTCTATATATCTCAAATGATTAATTTTATAACCTAATTTTAGCAAGCCTAATTGGGTTAAGAAAATAAATGTACATGAGCAAGGATTTAAGTTATAATTGAGGAAATGAAAACCCTAATTAAATGATTTGGGTTGGATGAGAATTAAAGGAATTGGACTATGTATATTTTATAGCCCAAGAGTTAACCCAATTTATTTGGTGGAGGAGCCCAAGTTATTTTTAATTAGTAAATTTAGCTAATTAATTTCAAGCTCAAAAGATGGAAGTGGTAACCCAACTTTTAGCCAATTGTGGAGGGACACTTTAGACTTTTGGTACACTAAATATTACATTAAAAAGTTAAGCAAGACTTGGAGCATTCTAAGGCCAAGTGGCCGGCCATGATAAGAGAGGAAAAAGGGGAAATGAATGTGATAAATGCTCCCTTTAGTTGGTGAACAACTCCAATTAGGTGTCCAAATTTTATTTAACCAACACATTTAGATAAAGATGCAAGCAACCATTTAGTAATTGTGTGAGAAAAGAAAGAATTGGTGGAGAATTTGGTGAATTATTGGTCACATGACCAAAGGCATACAAAAACATTATTAACACCCAAAATCATTCCATTTCTCTCTCATTCCATTACTTCTTTTTAGCTAGCAAATGAACTAAAGAGAGACAGAGAGAGAGGAACGGCAATACGAGAGAGTGAGAAGAGGGGACAATTTTGGCAGCCATGGAGGAGAGAAAGGAGAGTTTTTGGTGAGACATCAAACTCCATAATCAAGCTATGAAGGAGAAGAAGGAGAGCATGGTAATCAAAGGTATAAACCCTTTTTGTTTATGTAAGTTTTTGATGGTTGTATATCAAACCTTGAATCTATAGTTCTAAACTCAAAAAAAAACCTTAGATCTATGTGTTAATGAGTGTTTCATGTTTAGATCTAACCATATTGAGTGATGATTTGGTGGAAATCAAAAGGAATTGAAGAATGGAAATTTTCTGGAAAAGTTAAACTTTTAAAAAGTGTTTTGATATGGTGTTTTAGATGAAGTGTTGAACTTATGATTTTGAACCATGTGAGGGAAGATCTACATGATATATGATAATTTATGGTTAGATCTTTCCATTTTTAGGGTTGATAAGCTTGAACAAAGAAGAAGAACCAAAACAGTTTTTTTTTGTTTTAAATGAATTAGTGGACTGCTGCCCTAAATAGAAAATTTCGGATTTCTTAGGGTGCTCTAAAAATTCTGAACTTGTGATATGTTATAGTACACTCAATAAGCTTTCCATAGACTCCGAAACGGACTAAATCCGACATCGGAGGATAGAGTTATGGGATTTCTCCCAAACTACTCAAAGATAAGAAAACTGTTAAAAGGACAGTTTTGTAACAGCCACTTCCGGTCTAAATTCCGGGAGCATAACCTGTCCAAATATGCATAGTGATAGATGAAAACTATAGTTCGGAAAGATACGAACCCAACAAAATTGACGGATCGTTAATCGGAGTTACAGATCTCGTTTTATATAAGTTTTAGCAAAGGACTCTTAAACTATTTTATGGCAAAAAGTTGCTGTCCAAGAAATGGTAGGGGCTGTTTTGGCAACTTAAATTGTGAAATAAAATCCAACCTTTTGGGAAATGAAAATATATGATATTATGTAGCTTGTGTCCAAAAATGAGATAATTCCGAGTTAGAACGACCAAGTTATGACCATTACAATTTTTGTGATTTTCCGACGGAAATCGCTATAAACGGAGTTCTACAACTCCGATTGCCACAAAATTTAAAATGGAGCATCACTTTAACATATATAAGGTTATGCCTAGAGATGGGAATGTTTGGAGTTAAGCACGAGGTAGCTAATTTCTTAAGCTACGAACTAGAATTAATTTTTGAAAAATATCAAAGGAAGTTGGAAAATTATGGAAAAATAATTTTTGTGGATGAAATATGTGTATATGTGTTTGGACAAAGGATAGGAAAATAATAAACTGATTTGGTATTTTCGTGACACGGATATAGAATACAGCTTGCTGGATTATATAATACGTTGAATCCAGTTTGCTGGATTGCAGTTTAGATTGCTGGATTTGGAATTCAGGTTGCTGGATTTGGAATCCAGGTTGCTGAGTTGGTAATTTAGTTGCTAGATTTAGAATCTAGGTTGCTGGATTAGTATTTAACTTACTAGGTGTTAACGAATAACTTATGAAATGAAAAAGCGAGTGTTAAATCATATAAATGTGACTCTATGGCATGATTAAGCGCTTAGGAAGAGTTTAATTGAACTTAAACTCGATATTTGTCCGACTAGACCGTCGGGATGATAAAATTGTGTTGGTATCAACTCAAACATAATAGTCTAACTGATACTAAGTATTATGTGAATTATAGACTGATATGGTTATGTGGTAATGTGTTTAGGTTATTCTGTGGATATAAATATAACAGTATTATACTGTGATGATATTATTCTAATATTGGAGATCTATATTACTAATATTAGGTCTTCGGGTAAAGCGTTATAAATTGTGTTGCGGTAATCAACGGTTCAGGCAAGTTTCTTTTACTTAACTCTAATAAGAGTAGTTTCTTCAAGCTTATGGTTAATCATTGCTGATTGCCATGAAATTTGTACTCTGTACATCTTGCATGTATAAGTCAGGTATGAAAGGCTGATCACCTTCATTACCAGTTGGTTCAGAAATGTTTGTTCATGTTTAAAACTTGTTCAGTCAAAAATTTGTTCGTGCTAGTTCTCAATTATATTGATGAATTATAGCAAGCTCATTATTCATACTCTTCAATCATGATATATCGTTATATTGTTGTATATAAACTTGCTGGGCAACTTTCATGCTCACCCTTGCTATATCATGATAAAACATTGCAGATAAGGCGAATGCATTCGGATACAGGAAAAAGATAATGTCAAGTTCAGCTTGGGATATAAAGTGCTGCTAGTTTGTAATAGCGTATTTTGATAAATGTGTTGTATTTTAGAAACTTTATGAATTGTGTATTAAGTTAAGGTTACTCGACCTTGGGGAATAATGTGTAATGTAATGTATAAACAATTTATGTTTATATCTTCCGCAATAGTGATAGAAATAGTATACCGGATCCGAGGTGATTTGGGAACTGGATTCGGGGCTATCACAGTTACAACGTGAGTCCCCGACGGGGCTTACAAATTATGTCCCCGACGGGGGTTACAAAGTATGTCCCCGACGGGGGTTACAACGTGAGTCCCCAACGGGAGTAACAACGTAGGTCCCCGATGGGGGTTACAACGCATGCTCATCCGTTGACACACAAATCAGCGAATGTCAAGCAGCCTTGACATCATGATAACCGTTGGAAGCAAACCCAAACCATCCGATGACCAGCCGCTGCTACACACATCAGCGATGGTTACAACGTGAGTCCCCGAAGGGGGTTACAACGCATGCTCATCCGTCTACACATATATCAACGAAGGTCAAGCAACCTTGACGTTATCTCAGCCGATAGCGATTAAACCTATCAGAGCTCTAGGGCTATTCGAGGATTATTTCATTCTCGATTACTCATATTCCCCAGCGGATCCCCGGCGGGGGTCACAACGCAATGTTCTATTGATTCACAAGGTCAAGCAACCTTGACAGTATATCCCACATAATTTTTCAGGCGTTGATTCACTTGTCGGTGAAGTACACGTCAGCGAAGGTCAGGCATCCCTGACAACATTTGTTGTTGGCAGTAAATCCAACAGAATCTTGACATATTCTGGCGATACCAACCAGGAAAGGTCAACGTCATCAAAGAGGATAGATGATGGAATATGTTATACACATCCTCAAATAGATCAAACTTTATCCCCACAGATCTCTTATACATAAAGATGTACATCTTCAGGATCAAGTCATTATCAAAGACACAGGAATTTGGTGATAACTCCAACATCAACATCCTAACATATTCGGATTACACATCAAATCTGGTCGTCATTGCCAATCCCCAGTTGAAGTAACAGGGAGCCAGCAGTCATCCCCCCAGCATGTTGGGCTACAACCCCGTACACATGCATCATACATTTGCATCATGTTGCTACATACAGTACCATGTCTGTCTTGTTGCGTTTCAATTGTCTAGGATTTTTTATCCTACCCATACATCGCCATGCATGAGTATGATAAAGAGGGGCATCTGTAGACACTCGAAATTTTCTGTACTACTGTCACTAACATTGCAGGATGACAGATTTGTCTTTTAAGAGGAACCCTAAAAGACAATCCATATCCATTTCGGATACTACCGGAAGTTCAGCATCAACCCTAGATCACTCTAGGAGTAACAATTCCAACCTCGGATATAACCCCGAGGCGTGCAGATCCAATATCGGAACACACACCAGAGAAGACCGATTAATCTCGGAGATAACCCCGAGGTATCCAGTCTCAGTCCCAACAATGGGAATAGCCACCAACCTTGGTGATAACCCCAAGGAATGCAGTTTTGGCGATAACCTCGGAAATGCTTGTTTCAAATGCGACCAGCTTCAATCTCGGCGCTCACAACGAGATACACTGTACCAACCCGGCGATAACACTGGGAGGAGAAACACACCTCAAAGATGACAATGAGGACCTTCAACAAATGTAGCAATCCAATCTCAGTGAAGCTCTGAGCAACGTCTGCTTTATCAGCCCAATCTGGCGATAACACCGGTGAAGGGCAACTACGTTATTTCGCCAACACGATGCCACACCACGTCGTCTCAACATCTCTACACCACGATGTCCCACAAGACTAACCAATCCCGAATGACTTGTGACAACCCGGAAATCCGAATTGTCCAGAAATTAAGATTTAAAGAATTAGTTATTAATAAAATGAATTTTTATTAATACTATTATGTGCTATGTGTTTATTAATCGTTCTATAAACTAGAATGATTATTAATCGGGAGGATTCTGGCTACGAGCTAGACTGAACGAGTAGGAATTTTCAAGACGAAAATAAATTTTTTCGGAGACAAAATATTTTCGAAAAAAAAGACGAAATAGGCACTATTCACCCGACGAAACCTAAGGGTTAGGGTTTGAATAACTTAAGCCTTTCCGAGAGTTCGGTATGTCGAAATGACATTCCGTCGAAAGATTTGGCGATAATATATCGTGAAAAGTTAAGTAAGCCGATAAAAGTTTTTTTCGAAAAACGTGCAGAAATCGAATAAAATAAAAATGACGAAAAGTACTACTGTGTACTTTTCACTCGTTTAGCTACGTTAGGGAAAAACGTTAAGGAAAACGCATATCGTAGAAAAGTGTTTTTCAATTTTTCAAAAATCCGAAGAATACGTAATATTCATTCGGCAAAGGAAAAATGAAATATCCAAAAATATTTGGATTCCGAGAATCGCAGTTTTTAAAACTGTCGAACGAAACCCGAAAGACGGAACTACGAAACTTAAGGGCTAAGCAAACTTGAGGGCTAAGTTAACTTAGTTCTTAAGTAATGAATAGTTAGGAGGTTAGGGTGTGAAAAGACCAAAATGCCCCTAGCCTTGAAAATCTATAAATAGGAAGCTTAATCTCATTTGTTTGGATTATTGAAAATCCTACACTTGAGAGAGAAAGAGAGAGAGTTTGGATGGAAGATGAAAGGGAGAAGAAAGAGGAAAAGTTGGCTCGTGATCAAACTTTGTCCGACGGAAGGAATTTAAGGATGAACGGTAATCCGAATCCTAGTTTCTTCAAAATTTTCTTTAAGTTTTTATGTTCAAAAACATAGCTTAATGAAGATAAGAAATAGATAATTTTAAGAATGAATTCATATGGTTGAATTCATGAGAAAACGAAGAAATAAGAATTATAAATTTAGTTTATAAATTTCTTAAGGAAGTATAAAATTCGTAAGGATTTTGAGCGATCCGAATGAATCTTATGAATGAGTAGGTTAAATAAGTAAGGAATGGTGTTCTATAACATCACATTCCAAGAAAAAATAAAATTGTAATCCAAAATATCGATTAAAAATGAAGAACGAACGAAGAACGCGAAGAATACGCGAAGAACGCGAAGAACGTTGTTGATGGACAAATTAAAAACCATCGTAGTGTAATTGTTGTTGATGGACAAGTTTAAAACCATCGTGTATATGTTAGATGCTTATTTCTTGGTTAGGAACGTTTGAAACATTCTTGAAGAACGGATTAGAATTGAGCTATAACGAAGTTATGGCAAAAAAAATTCGTAAAAGAAGTTCGATAATTTGAAAGTTAGTAAATGAACCCAAATGTGTAGGGTTTCATAAGAATGTAAGAAAATGTTGAAAACATGAGTCGTGGACTCAAGAACGAACGAGTTCTGAGTTCGGATGACCGAATTACGGACGAACGAACGAAGAACGTTAAAAACATTAAAATGAACGAAGGGTGAAGATTAAGCCAATTGAATGGCAGGTTAATGGATTCAAAACAAAGTTCAATCCATGAGTAATCAAAGTACGTAAGATAAGTAAGAAAATGTCTTTGGAACGACTCCATTCCGAGTTATAACGAAGAAGTTATGAGATTTCGAAGTACGCATCTCAGAACGACCAAAGACTTAGAAAAAATATTCGGGAAGAAGGTCTTGGCGCCGCGGCGCCAAGCATGCCTAGAATGGTGGCGCTGCAGCACCAGACCGGAGAGCCAGACACTGCTAACTCGTGCCGCAGCGCGAGTCTTAGTGTAGAGAGTGGCGCCGCAGCGCCAGCCTCGGCAGTCTGACACTGCAGAGTGGCGCCGCAGCGCGAGAGTTGTAAAGGGGACCGGCGCCGCAGCGTCGGTACAGGGAAAAAGCCAGTAATGAGCTTTTAAATGCTCAATTACTGGGGATGTGCAAGAAAGAGATACGAATATGTAGTTTTACTAATGTAACACTTAAGTGAGTGTTTTAAACCTTTGAGGAAGGTCGAATGTAAAGATTGAACGAGATTAAAAGAATGTAATTACGGGTTACGGCACCGATAGCCGAGGACCGTAGTCGCAATGAATCGAACGTGAGGGATTGCTATGATGGTGATTCCTTGGACGTTGATGGACGATAATAATGTATAACATTTCGATGTTATGACATGGTAATGAGATATGTATGTAAAGCGTATAGACGATGTGAATGCTACGTTGTTGCAATGAACGATCGGTCTTAGCATACAACGATCAGTATGGCTTCGACATTAAGAAAGAATAATGAACATGGGGTTTATGGGATGGATAACGATCGAAAGTGATTAAAACCTTGAGTAAAGGTTGAATAAGAGATTAAGAGAGCGAAGGTATATATGAAACTGGCAACCGATCTAACTCGTTGTGATGGCAGTGTAGATAAGACGGGAACTTGTCTGTTGGTTGTTTGTGGGAAACCACTCAGAGTACCATATGGACTACCAGCAGAGAAGCGATGTGTGCTGAGTCCTAGAGAAGTTATAAGAAGAAGATAAGAATGTTAATCATCAAAGATGATGAACGTTTTGAGTAAGACATCTCCGTATGTCATGAAGCTGTAGAATGGTAATGAAAGTTGGTCGCGTAAACTTAGATTGCAAGAATGCGAACCTTAAGAAGTAAAGTTAAGTAAACCAACGCGTAAGTCAAGTATATGACTAATTGGTGTACGTGTTATTTCCTTATGTGTTATAGGGAATGGAATGAGCCGTTCAGCGTAAGCTGTAGCGGTGCGTAAGGCAAGTTTCCTAACTTCATTCATATTTTAAATGAATGCTAGTTTCTTAAACTTCTCAGATGTTGAACTTGAGAAGTTCTGTCTATGTGTGAATGTGTGATATTTGTACAAGGTGGTAGAACGTATGAGGCCTTGTGCCACAATGTGAACACTTTGGTGTTTCTATGATATGAACTATTCTGTGATTGAACTGTTCAATAAAAGAATGTTTTGTTTATACATGAATCGTTATTGTTAAGTCTGTGCTATTGATTCTAGCCAGACAGAATGTGTATGAAAGAGAGTAGAGAATGAAAGTATTTCAAAGCGGATGTAACTGATGTTTTAAAATGATAGGAATCGAGATTATTCCTATTGTTCAAGCTGCTTCATAACCTTTGTTCGGTTATCGAAGTTCCAAAGGAATGTTAAACTCTTGAAGTTGTTTATTCAACTGCTAAGACTTGCTGAGCAATTGAATGTTCATACTTGCTTTAAATGAAAAACATTTTCAGCGAACGATGTTAGAAGAACATAAAGATCCCGTATAGATCAAGCTGTCGGTATCCAGATGAAGTGCCATTCAGAATGTGAATGAGCGAGAAGATCAAGTGAAGACTTGTAATGTAGAAAGATGAGAATTAAACTATAGAATAGTTTAATGAACGATTATGTATCCTTGGTGGCGGATAAAAGTCACTCGTGCAAGATGTAAAGAATAATGTAATTATCATTATTTGTAATGAGAAAAGCTATAAGGTTTTTAGAACCTAGGATTTGAGAGTGTATGTTGTTATATTTCAGTATATAATGATGTATGTTGGATGAATGATTTACTAGTGACGCACGGAATCTGGGTGTGAAGATAGACCGGATTTCGGGGCATTACAAGTTGGTATCAGAGCTGATAGGTTATAAATCTTAGGTATGAGTACCTAAGACTATAATCGTAAAGAGAAGGATAAGAAGATCCCCACGTGATCATAGTAAATCGTAGTAACAGATGATCTGTTAAACGATGGATGATTTATAGCTAATGCTATGAATGAATGGTACTACGAAGTAGTACGGGAAGAAGAACTCAAATTGAGTGGTAAAGGATAGTATACAAATTAAAGAAAATTCGTATTAAGTAAAGAGAAAGTTAGAAGTTGTAAGATTTCAATTGAGGACTCATGTGATGGCTGAGTTGTATGAATCTTTGTATGGACAGAGGTTTGTGCTTGGTGTAACAACCACTCAGTTTCTTATAGTGATAATCATTGAAATTGGTCGCGCTATCAAGACGTATGTGACGAGAAGGTGAATCTTTTCTTATGTATATACTTGATAGGTAGAGAATGATAAGATAGGTGCGAGTTCTTGAAACTCATACTTATGAAAAGTTTGTGACTCATAGTTATATGCTATATTTCTGAGCCCTAAGCATATGGATAGTCCTTGATTTGTTCTTGGATTACATATCGCGAAGATAAATTCTTAAACACATATGGTTGTGGAAAGTTCCTAAACACATAAAGTGTGGTAAGTGGATGAACTATACTAAGGTATAGGAATGTGTAGACTGAAAATGAGTTATTTTCAGTAGACTTAGCATTGAAGGTGCTAGAGAAGATTATGTATTATCGCAAGTAAGACAATGAAGGAATACAGAGAATAGGATATTCCAAGTCATCTAGCTATGCTAGATTTCGAAGTTTCTTGAAATCGTGCTGATTTGCGCGTTTTGAAAATGAATGAATTGGTTTAATTTTTGAAACCAATGGATTTTAAAAGAACTATTCTTGATATGTCTATGCTAGTTGATTCGGCTAGACAGAAATTGATTTGAAATATCAAAATGAATTTTATATCATCAGTGCATTTGATGCAAGGATGGTAAAAGGATGGAGTTATTAATGCAATTAAACTTGGTGTGGAATTTGATCAGAGGATCAACAACCTGCTATGGTATGATGCATAATGATGAAGTCATAAACTGAAGAAGTCCTCAACGTACTATGAAGAGTGCGGTATCATGACATCATGAAACGTTTTGATGTATTATAAAAGAATTTAAAGAAGTAGTCGATGTCAATTTAGTTGACGAGACGAATGTTTCAAGTTGATGTCCAATTTATTGGTATGGTCTAAGCTACTTGATTTGGCTAAGATGAATGGTATGTTATGATTAAAAAGAAAATCGAGCTTTCTTTGAAAAGGTATGCCAAACCAAATTGTTTTGGTGTGGAATCTGATGAGTAAGTCTGAGGTGAACATACCCTGAAATGGGGTTATACGATAGGCTGATCACCTACGTATAGGAGAGGTAGTTTACCTTCTTTGTGATTGTAAACTTATCGTGTAAGAAAGGTTTACGACGAAAGGCTGTTTAACCTAGTAAGAGTTCATGGTCGATTTGACCCCTCAGCAAAAGAATGAAATGTTTTAAAGGAATCTTTATATTCCTCATTATTCCTTTCACTTCATGATTCTTGATAAGTTATGAAGGGTAGGGAATGAAAGAAAGATAAGAACTTCTTTGAAGAGAAGTTGAAAAGAAGAGTAAGTTAAAATTTCGAGGACGAAATTCTATGAAGAAGGTGTGAATGTGATGACCCGGGTATGGGTATGGTTTAAAGAAATTCCGAGAACGGAATTTTTATAAGGGGGAAAGGATGTGACAACCCGGAAATCCGGATTGTCCAGAAATTAAGATTTAAAGAATTAGTTATTAATAAAATAAATTTTTATTAATACTATTATGTGCTATGTGTTTATTAATCGTTCTATAACCTAGAATGATTATTAATCGGGAGGATTCTGGCTACGAGCTAGACTGAACGAGTAGGAATTTTCAAGACGAAAATAAATTTTTTCGGAGACAAAATATTTTCGAAAAAAAAGACGAAATAAGCACTATTCACCCGACGAAACCTAAAGGTTAGGGTTTGAATAACTTAAGCCTTTCCGAGAGTTCGGTATGTCGAAATGACATTCCGTCAAAAGATTTGGCGATAATATATCGTGAAAAGTTAAGTAAGCTGATAAAAGTTTTTTTCAAAAAACGTGCAGAAATCGAATAAAATAAAAATGACGAAAAGTACTACTGTGTACTTTTCACTCGTTTAGCTACGTTAGGGAAAACGTGAAGGAAAACGCATATCGTAGAAAAGTGTTTTTCAATTTTTCGAAAATCCGAAGAATACGTAATATTCATTCGGTAAAGGAAAAACGAAATATCCAAAAATATTTGGATTCCGAGAATCGCAGTTTTTAAAACTGTCGAACGAAACCCGAAAGACGGAACTACGAAACTTAAGGGCTAAGCAAACTTGAGGGCTAAGTTAACTTAGTTCTTAAGTAATGAATAGTTAGGAGGTTAGGGTGTGAAAAGACCAAAATGCCCCTAGCCTTGAAAATCTATAAATAGGAAGCTTAAGCTCATTTGTTTGGATTATTGAAAATCCTACACTTGAGAGAGAAAGAGAGAGAATTTGGATGGAAGATGAAAGGGAGAAGAAAGAGGAAAAGTTGGCTCGTGATCAAACTTTGTCCGACGGAAGGAATTTAAGGATGAACGGTAATCCGAATCCTAGTTTCTTCAAAATTTTCATTAAGTTTTTATGTTCAAAAATATAGCTTAATGAAGATAAGAAGTAGATAATTTTAAGAATGAATTCATATGGTTGAATTCATGAGAAAACGAAGAAATAAGAATTAGAAATTTAGTTTATAAATTTCTTAAGGAAGTATAAAATTCGTAAGGATTTTGAGCGATCCGAATGAATCTTATGAATGAGTAGGTTAAATAAGTAGAAATGGTGTTCTATAACATCAAATTCCAAGAAAAAATAAAATCCTAATCCAAAATATCGATTAAAAATGAAGAACGAACGAAGAACGCAAAGAATACGCGAAGAAAGTTGTTGATGGACAAATTTAAAACTATCGTAGTGTAATTGTTGTTGATGGACAAGTTAAAAACCATCGTGTATAAGTTAGATGCTTATTTCTTGGTTAGGAATGTTGGAAACTTTCTTGAAGAACGCATTAGAATTGAGCTATAACGAAGTTATGGCAAAAAAAATTCGTAAAAGAAGTTCGATAATTTGAAAGTTAGTAAATGAACCCAAATGTGTAGGGTTTCATAAGAATGTAAGAAAATGTTGAAAACGTGAGTCGTGGACTCAAGAACGAACGAGTTCCGAGTTCGGATGACCGAATTACGGACGAACGAACGAAGAACGTTAAAAACATTAAAATGAACAAAGGGTGAAGATTAAGCCAATTGAATGGCAGGTTAATGGATTCAGAACAAAGTTCTATCCATGAGTAATCAAAGTACGTAAGATAAGTAAGAAAATGGCTTTGGAACGACTCCATTCCGAGTTATAACGAAGAAGTTATGAGATTTCGAAGTACGCATCTCAGAACGACCAAAGACTTAGAAAAAAAATTCAGGAAGAAGGTCTTGGCGCAGCGGCGCCAGGCATGCCTAGAATGGTGGCGCTGCAGCGCCAGGCCGGAGAGTCAGACACTGCTAACTCGCGCCACAGCGCGAGTCTTAGTGTAGAGAGTGGCGCCGCAGCGCCAGCCTCGGCAGTTTGACACTGCAGAGTGGCGCCGCAGCGCGAGAGTTGTAAAGGGGACCGCGCCGCAGCGCTGGTACAGGGAAAAAGTCAGTAATGAGCTTTTAAATGCTCAATTACTGGGGATGTGCAAGAAAGAGATACGAACATGTAGTTTTACTAATGTAACACTTAAGTGAGTGTTTTAAACCTTTGAGGAAGGTCGAATGAAAAGATTGAACGAGATTAAAAGAATGTAATTACGGGTTACGGCACCGATAGCCGAGGACCGTAGTCGCAATGAATCGAACGTGAGGGATTGCTATGATGGTGATTCCTTGGACGTTGATGGACGATAATAATGTATAACATTTCGATGTTATGACATGGTAATGAGATATGTATGTAAAGCGTATAGACGCTGTGAATGCTACGTTGTTGCAATGAACGATCGGTCTTAGCATACAACGATCAGTATGGCTTCGACATTAAGAAAGAATAATGAACATGGGGTTCATGGGATGGATAACGATCGAAAGTGATTAAAACCTTGAGTAAAGGTTGAATGAGAGATTAAGAGAGCGAAGGTATATATGAAACTGGCAACCGATCTAACTCACTATGATGGCAGTGTAGATGAGACGGGAACTTGTCTGTTGGTTGTTTGTGGGAAACCACTCAGAGTACCATATGGACTACCAGCAGAGAAGCGATGTGTGCTGAGTCCTAGAGAAGTTATAAGAAGAAGATAAGAATGTTAATCATCAAAGATGATGAACGTTTTGAGTAAGACATCTCCGTATGTCATGAAGCTGTAGAATGGTAATGAAAGTTGGTCGCGTAAACTTAGATTGCATGAATGCGAACCTTAAGAAGAAAAGTTAAGTAAAACAATGCGTAAGTCAAGTATATGACTAATTGGTGTACGTGTTATTTCCTTATGTGTTATAAGGAATGGAATGAGCAGTTCAGCGTAAGCTGTAGCGGTGCGTAAGGCAAGTTTCCTAACTTCATTCATATTTTAAATGAATGCTAGTTTCTTAAACTTCTCAGATGCTGAACTTGAGAAGTTCTGTCTATGTGCGAATGTGTGATATTTGTACAAGGTGGTAGAACGTATGAGGCCTTGTGCCACAATGTGAACACTTTGGTGTTTCTATGATATGAACTGTTCTGTGATTGAACTGTTCAATAAAAGAATGTTCTGTTTATACATGAATCGTTATTGTTAAGTCTGTGCTATTGATTCTAGCCAGACAGAATGTGTATGAAAGAGAGTAGAGAATGAAAGTATTTCAAAGTGGATGTAACTGATGTTTTAAAATGATAGGAATCGAGATTATTCCTATTGTTCAAGCTGCTTCATAACTTTTGTTCGGTTATAGAAGTTCCAAAGGAATGTTAAACTCTTGAAGTTGTTTATTCAACTGCTAAGACTTGCTGAGCAATTGAATGCTCATACTTGCTTTAAATGAAAAACATTTTCAGCGAACGATGATAGAAGAACATAAAGATCCCGTATAGATCAAGCTGTCGGTATCCAGATGAAGTGCCATTCAGAATGTGAATGAGCGAGAAGATTAAGTGAAGACTTGTAATGTAGAAAGATGAGAATTAAACTATAGAATAGTTTAATGAACGATTATGTATCCTTGGTGGCGGATAAAAGTCACTCGTGCGAGATGTGAAGAATAATGTAATTATCATTATTTGTAATGATAAAAGCTATAAGGATTTTAGAACCTGGGATTTGAGAGTGTATGTTGTTATATTTCAGTATATAATGATGTATATTGGATGAATGATGTACTAGTGAAGCACGGAATCCGGGTGTGAAGATAGACCGAATTTCAGGGCGTTACATGACTATTGTGCGAGGTAACGGATAAAAGTTGGAGCTTGAAGACCGTAGGGCATCGTCCCATCTTCAATGACTTCGTACAAACTCTAGTCTCATGTCATTGTACAACTCTCGAAAACGGCGGTCTGAAATAGGTCATGTATACCTCAATCGGATGTCCGAATTTCACTTCTTAAAGTTCGAGTGGACATTACAGTTCCCGAGTGCACGTACTACGAGACGACTCGACCCGAGAAACTCGGGCCCACTCGGGTTGCCTCTGGTACAACTGCGGCTCTGCCGCAAGTACACATGCGGCTCCACCCTCTATAAATAGAGGGCTTGGGGTGGCCATTTTGCGAGGAAGCCCTGCCCAATTTGCTCTACACTCACCCAATGTAGTGTATTTTCTCATTTTAAACATCTGTGAGCTCATATATAGCCTCTTTTGTACCTACAAAAGCCAGTGTTTACCCACTTTAAAGATATAGAAGTCTTCTTTGACAGTCAACTGTAAGCCTTCTCACACACTTTAGACTCTTTCTCTTCATCTCTGCACACACCCTTCTTCAAGTTGAGAGTCGTGTTGCTTGCTTTTGCCCGAAATTTGGTCCGTGGTTTCATTTCAGTCTGTATATATATATATATATATATATATATATATATATATATATATATATATATATATATATATATATATATATATATATATATGAACTGTGTGTCGAACTTTGTTCGATGAGCCTAGACTTCGATCTGGAGCGTTTATTGCTTTAATATATACATACTTATATATATTAACTGTGTGTCGAATTCTGTTCGATGAGCCTGAATTTTAAATCCGGAGCGTTTACCTGCTTTTATACATATATATATATATATATATATATATATATATATATATATATATATATATATATATATATATATATATATATATATATATATATTGTAAGACCCCGAATTTTATGAAATAAAAGTATTCAATTTTTCTTATAATTACAATTCAGTAAACGGTTAAATTGATAAAAGGTTAAAGTTAAGGGTGACATATGAATTTTTTTTCAAAATAAGCAAGTGGTTATAAAATACTCATTGTTGTCGGGGAATATTCGTTTGGTCGTGGAATATTCTTTCTGTCGGGGAATATTTGTACGACGGCGCAGCCTTTTGTGGGCCCCGTAACAGAATAACTGTCGGATGAAGAAAACGACAAATTAAAGTTTTTAAAAATAACGGCGTAATCGTTACTGTTAACACTGTTGGAATACCCAGTGGGTAAAGTAAAGTAATACGCGTTGTTGCACAGTAGCACACGGTATTGCACCAATTATTGACTCTTACGTAAGAAGGCACTACTCAATAATGGTTACAGTAATTATTATTCAGTATTTTATTTTATTGGTTCAATAATTGTTGCGTTGATATTTTATATTGCTTTTGTTTCAATAATTGTCATTACATAGTATTTTTCATTATCGAAGCAATAATTCATATTATCTGAATAATATTATTAGATAACATTACTGGCAATGTCTAGAAAGTTCTGTCTAAGGAGAGGTTTGGTCATCTAATTGCGCGCCAGTAAGGAGAAATTCTTATTGGAAAGCCCCATCTTTCCTAGGAACGGCCTGGTTGCCAATATTGTGATTCTGTAATATTATTTGTGAATAATTAATTATTAATTCATATGATGAGAAAAATATTGATTTTATGTGGATATAGATGGAGAAAATTTTTAATGTGACAATTGTTGAAAATTGATATTTTATCTTTTTCTGATAAAATAATTTATTTAAATATATTATTATATTTTAATAATATAATAATGATGATATTTTGACGATGATTGTGGGATATATGAGTATATGTGGAAGAGGAGTATTTTTGTTACCAAAAATATTTAAAGCATGTTTTATGTGTCGGTGGACCCCATTTCTTGACTGAAATTTGATTATAGCTTGTAAAATCGCCCGTTTGTGGATTTCGGTCAATTTTTGTTTGGAATTTGGAAAAACTTTCTTCTGCAAAGTTGTAGAGAATTGAATTTCTTATAAAAACTTGCGAGATTTGAATTTTCTGATAAAAGGGCTATTTATTATGAATTATTGAAGTTTCGAAGCTCCGAAATAATTAATTTTTGGAAGTTTAAAATATTTTTATTTACAAAAACGTTTTTTTTGTTTATGGGCAGCCTAGCATGTGATGTAAATGCTGAATTCAAAATCTAGAAAGTGTGCGTATAGAATTTGTTATATATATTATTATTATATAATAATTTTCTGCTTTGGTGTTCTAAGCAATTTCCTATAAATAGGTGCTTAGGTTATAATTGAAAATCACATCAGAAACTGAAGTTTTCTCTCTCTATATTATCGAGCGTATTCTTGTGAGTATTTTGAGTATACTTTGAGTATTGCTATACGGTGCAAGTTCGTTCAGCGTTATTCTAGTCAGAGGTACTGCTCTTTTGAGGTAAGGGATAATAAGGAATTTTAAGGGTTATTATTTCGAAATTCTTCTGAACCTTCAAAAATTCTGGAAAATTTTGAAATGATATTTTGATGAGTTTTATAGATTGTGTCCAAAAATGGTGATTTTTGGATGTATAGATTAAGAGTTGTGAATTTTATGAGAAAAGACTATTTTTAAAGTAATCGCTTATAACTCCTTGTGGTTAACTCCAAAATTGATGAAATTTTTATTGGGAGTACATCTATATGATATCAGTATACCCTGTGAATTTCGGAATTTTTGGATAAAAGTACAATTTATGATAAATGTTTAAATATTCGGTGGTTTTGGCCATGTGAAAAATGGTAAATGACTTTTAAAAATTCTGAGAAAAATATATGTTCAATATAGGACTATATTCTGCTAAGTCCCAGAAAAGAAATATTTTTGGAACTGATTTAGTATTTTTCATGAAAATATTCTAGTTATAAGTAAATGAATTAAATGTGTTATGTGAAGTAAGAAAATTGGAAAATATGATTTTATGCCTTGAGAATCATATATGAGGTATATGCAGATTTTTGATGAGGATTTTGGTTATTGGTGATGATAACTTATGAGTTTGGCATTTTAGAATGATTAAATGCATTATTTAGTAAAGTGTAAACAATTAAAATAAATTGTTTATAAGCTTAAAAAAAATTATTCTTTCAATATCATTATACCGAAATATTGATATGAATTTTATTGTGGGATTTCTACCTTTTTGAGTCGGGTTTACTATTCATGAGTTACTATTCACGAGTTACTATTCATGAGTTACTATTCACGAGTTACTATTCACGAAGTTACTATTCATGAGTTACTATTCATGATAAAATTGGTTTCTTTTTTCTAACCAAATTATAGTTGATTTATGAATATTACTATGGAGATTAAAACTATATATTGACTATATTGATTTTATTATCATATATAACATTTTTATAACCCTGGTGTTGAAATTCTCTTTCACTGGAGTGTAAAGATGGGTAGATTATTGGTATGATCATGACTAGGGTTCTCTTTGGCCAGTAGTAAAAAGTTGAATTGTGACTGGTATGATCATGACCATTGAATTTATAATTGAATATCTTTAGCTTAAGTGCAAAGGTGAATTGATCAACATATATGGTTATAATTATGGTTTATATAAATTCTGAAATGATTATGTATTTCTTTGAGATATGAATATCTTTGGCCTGTAGTGCAAAGATGAATTGTTGATGAATATCTTTGGCCTGTAGTGCAAAGATGACTTGTTGATGAATATCTTTGTCCTGTAGTGCAAAGATGACTTATTGATGTATATCTTTGGCCGTAGTGCAAAGATGAATTTATTAGTATGATTATGAACATGAACTGTGATTTGGTATAACCATGATCTTTGATGCTACAGGTGATAAAAATTATCTTTGTCCTGGATGAGAAAAGGAATTTATAACAACAATTACGATTATGAGTTATACATATGATTGTGGACAGGAATTGTTGATTGATGTTACAGGGATAAAACATTGTTGATGGACTTTTAACATGGAGAAGATAATAGACTTTATAGTCTTTTTGTCTCTTCTAATGGATTGCTCGTTCCGCTGCAACTATGGTTGAAATTTTTTATCATCTACCATATGTTCTAAATCTCTGATTTATTATTGATGAAGGCTATTGATAATTTAATTATCTTTAGTTATGGCATTCTTTACTGAGCTAGTTGTGCTCACCCTTTTGCTTCACAATTCCTTTCAGGTAATACGAGTGTAGCTGGGTCGAGCGGGGGATAATAGGGGAATAGAACGGTGGTCATCATTTAGTAGTTATATTTGGCGAATCAACTAGGGTGAAGCGAACCAAACGTTAATAGGGTGTTTTGCCACTGTCATACAAGATGTCTAATAACATACCACCTCGTGTCATCATAAGACATGGATGTGCTCATCCACTTGCTGAGTATATCTACCAGCACTATTTATATGATCTTGGAGTATATTTGAAATATAATTCTCAATTAGAGACAATGGATATAATGATATGTCAAGAGAAGACTCACCATTGGGAAGAATATGATAGTAACCTTCTAGTTTTTCTTTGGGGTCTATTGGGTCAACCAAGGATAATTCTGTGGCCATATGATATCTATAATAACCTAGACGCATGGCCTCCCATGTACGAAGGTTTCCTTGAGCACTTCCCAAAGATTCTAATTTTTAAAACAGTTTTCGACTATACCTTTATGTAAGGTGTCATTATGAGGTACTGTCCACGGTTGGGACATGAGTCACAGTTGATATATATTTGTATCCAAACTCACAGTATATGTGTTGTTGTATTTTGCACGACAATTGTTGTAATAAAGTTGTAGTTGTTTTCTGTACCATGTATTTGGCGACTCAAAATGGGTTGGATGGAATGGACCTATTTTGGGGTCGTTACATTTGGTATCAGAGCTTAGGGATATGATCTCTGGCGGAGATCGGGATTAGAACTAGGAGGGGAGAGATGAGTAAATCCTTCGCTAGTATGTCCTACCTAAGCTTAAATTGTTGTTTGGTCATAATATATGGATATTATGTGATATGTTAATTTGCATAATTAACCCTTGTTTTATGGCAGTATTTGAGAATGGCAGCTGAGAATGCTAACAATGGAGTGAATGAGACTGTTGGGATACCTCTAATCACTAATGTGATGACAGACGAAGAAGGAATTAGAGATATCCATGTGGTGAGTGAAGAATTGATAGTTGCACCCGAGATAGTCGCAGAGGTAACAGCTGAGAGTGAGGAAGAAGAGGAAGAAGAGGTACCTGAGGAGAGTTTATTAGAGGTATTTTATGATCGAAATGTAGAATTGCAAAATCGTATTCATGAGTTAGAAGAGCAGGCTGAAAAATTGCAGGCAGTTGTGGAGCAAAAGGATGCAACAATTCAAGCTTGTATTACCCGATATGTGATGCTTGAACAGAAGTATTCTTTGGCTGAGTGTAAGATGATAAAGATGGAATCTGAGCTGAAAGAAGGAAAAACTGAACGAGTAAGAATGAGTGATGCATGGGTAAAAGCTACACGACACGTGGATATTGTGGAAAGAGATGTCCGATCTAAGAAGGCTAAAATAGATGATATGAATTTTTCTTTTTGGAAAGCAATTGGGAGAACTCAACATCGAGTTTTGAATTATCCTGTACAGAACGGTCAACCTGAATTTGATATGGATCGAAGATTGATGATTCAGATCATGAATCAGGAGTACGAAGAGGCAGTTGAGGGAGGAATATGCCCTATAGAAAAGTATATTCCAACGGTAGTGATGACGCCAAATGCTGCCCCAGACAAGTCAAAGCCGAGTAGTTCAAGGGATAGCGGTTGTCACGACTTCCCAACAAATGAGGAATACAAATGAAGTTATCACGGGAGATGAGTAATGGAGAAATCATAATGACTCGGGAGATAGAATCTGAAATGAAAGTAAGGTATTCTCAACCTTTCGAAATACCAGGTACGTAAATTTCGGGGACGAAATTTCATAAGGAGGGGAGATTGTAAGACCCCGAATTTTATGAAATAAAAGTATTCAATTTTTCTTATAATTACAATTCAGTAAATGGTTAAATTGATAAAAGGTTAAAGTTAAGGGTGACATATGAATTTTTTTTCAAAATAAGCAAGTGGTTATAAAATACTCATTGTTGTCGGGGAATATTCGTTTGGTCGTGGAATATTCTTTCTGTCGGGGAATATTTGTACGACGGCGCAGCCTTTTGTGGGCCCCGTAACAGAATAACTGTCGGATGAAGAAAACGACAAATTAAAGTTTTTAAAAATAACGGTGTAATCGTTACTGTTAACACTGTTGGAATACCTAGTGGGTAAAGTAAAGTAATACGCGTTGTTGCACAGTAGCACACGGTATTGCACCAATTATTGACTCTTACGTAAGAAGGCACTACTCAATAATGGTTACAGTAATTATTATTCAGTATTTTATTTTATTGGTTCAATAATTGTTGCGTTGATATTTTATATTGCTTTTGTTTCAATAATTGTCATTACATAGTATTTTTCATTATCGAAGCAATAATTCATATTATCTGAATAATATTATTAGATAACATTACTGGCAATGTCTAGAAAGTTCTGTCTAAGGAGAGGTTTGGTCATCTAATTGCGCGCCAGTAAGGAGAAATTCTTATTGGAAAGCCCCCTCTTTCCTAGGAACGGCCTGGTTGCCAATATTGTGATTCTGTAATATTATTTGTGAATAATTAATTATTAATTCATATGATGAGAAAAATATTGATTTTATGTGGATATAGATGGAGAAAATTTTTAATGTGACAATTGTTGAAAATTGATATTTTATCTTTTTCTGATAAAATAATTTATTTAAATATATTATTATATTTTAATAATATAATAATGATGATATTTTGACGATGATTGTGGGATATATGAGTATATGTGGAAGAGGAGTATTTTTGTTACCAAAAATATTTAAAGCATGTTTTATGTGTCGGTGGACCCCATTTCTTGACTGAAATTTGATTATAGCTTGTAAAATCGCCCGTTTGTGGATTTCGGTCAATTTCTGTTTGGAATTTGGAAAAACTTTCTTCTGCAAAGTTGTAGAGAATTGAATTTCCTATAAAAACTTGCGAGATTTGAATTTTCTGATAAAAGGGCTATTTATTATGAATTATTGAAGTTTCGAAGCTCCGAAATAATTGATTTTTGGAAGTTTAAAATATTTTTATTTACAAAAACGTTTTTTTTTGTTTATGGGCAGCCTAGCATGTGATGTAAATGCTGAATTCAAAATCTAGAAAGTGTGCGTATAGAATTTGTTATATATATTATTATTATATAATAATTTTATGCTTTGGTGTTCTAAGCAATTTCCTATAAAAAAGTGCTTAGGTTATAATTGAAAATCACACCAGAAACTGAAGTTTTCTCTCTCTATATTATCGAGCGTATTCTTGTGAGTATTTTGAGTATACTTTGAGTATTGCTATACGGTGCAAGTTCGTTCAGCGTTATTCTAGTCAGAGGTACTGCTCTTTTGAGGTAAGGGATAATAAGGGATTTTAAGGGTTATTATTTCGAAATTCTTCTGAACCTTCAAAAATTCTGGAAAAATTTGAAATGATATTTTGATGAGTTTTATAGATTGTGTCCAAAAATGGCGATTTTTGGATGTATAGATTAAGAGTTATGAATTTTATGAGAAAAGACTATTTTTAAAGTAATCGCTTATAACTCCTTGTGGTTAACTCCAAAATTGATGAAATTTTTATTGGGAGTACATCTATATGATATCAGTATACCCTGTGAATTTCGGAATTTTTGGATAAAAGTACAATTTATGATAAATGTTTAAATATTCGGTGGTTTTGGCCATGTGAAAAATGGTAAATGACTTTTAAAAATTCTAAGAAAAATATATGTTCAATATAGGACTATATTCTGCTAAATCCCAGAAAAGAAATATTTTTGGAACTGATTTAGTATTTTTCATGAAAATATTCTAGTTATAAGTAAATGAATTAAATGTGTTATGTGAAGTAAGAAAATTGGAAAATATGATTTTATGCCTTGAGAATCATATATGAGGTATATGCAGATTTTTGATGAGGATTTTGGTTATTGGTGATGATATCTTATGAGTTTGGCATTTTAGAATGATTAAATGCATTATTTAGTAAAGTGTAAACAATTAAAATAAATTGTTTATAAGCTTAAAAAAAATTATTCTTTCAATATCATTATACCGAAATATTGATATGAATTTTATTGTGGGATTTCTACCTTTTTGAGTCGAGTTTACTATTCATGAGTTACTATTCACGAGTTACTATTCATGAGTTACTATTCACGAGTTACTATTCACGAAGTTACTTTTCATGAGTTACTATTCATGATAAAATTGGTTTCTTTTTCTAACCAAATTATAGTTGATTTATGAATATTACTATGGAGATTAAAACTATATATTGACTATATTGATTTTATTATCATATATAACATTTTTATAACCCTGGTGTTGAAATTCTCTTTCACTGGAGTGTAAAGATGGGTAGATTATTGGTATGATCATGACTAGGGTTCTCTTTGGCCAGTAGTAAAAAGTTGAATTGTGACTGGTATGATCATGACCATTGAATTTATAATTGAATATCTTTAGCTTAACTGCAAAGGTGAATTGATCAACATATATGGTTATAATTATGGTTTATATAAATTCTGAAATGATTATGTATTTCTTTGAGATATGAATATCTTTGGCCTGTAGTGCAAAAATGAATTGTTGATGAATATCTTTGGCCTGTAGTGCAAAGATGACTTGTTGATGAATATCTTTGGCATGTAGTGCAAAGATGACTTATTGATGTATATCTTTGGCCGTAGTGCAAAGATGAATTTATTAGTATGATTATGAACATGAACTGTGATTTGGTATAACCATGATCTTTGATGCTACAGGTGATAAAAATTATCTTTGTCCTGGATGAGAAAAGGAATTTATAACAACAATTACGATTATGAGTTATACATATGATTGTGGACAGGAATTGTTGATTGATGTTACAGGGATAAAACATTGTTGATGGACTTTTAACATGGAGAAGATAATAGACTTTATAGTCTTTTTGTCTCTTCTAATGGATTGCTCGTTCCGCTGCAACTATGGTTGAAATTTTTTATCATCTACCATATGTTCTAAATCTCTTATTTATTATTGATGAAGGCTATTGATAATTTAATTATCTTTAGTTATGGCATTCTTTACTGAGCTAGTTGTGCTCACCCTTTTGCTTCACAATTCCTTTCAGGTAATACGAGTGTAGCTGGGTCGAGCGGGGGATAATAGGGGAATAGAACGGTGGTCATCATTTAGTAGTTATATTTGGCGAATCAACTAGGGTGAAGCGAACCAAACGTTAGAAGGGTGTTTTGCCACTGTCATACAAGATGTCTAATAACATACCACCTCGTGTCATCATAAGACATGGATGTGCTCATCCACTTGCTGAGTATATCTACCAGCACTATTTATATGATCTTGGAGTATATTTGAAATATAATTCTCAATTAGAGACAATGGAGATAATGATATGTCAAGAGAAGACTCACCATTGGGAAGAATATGATAGTAACCTTCTAGTTTTTATTTGGGGTCTATTGGGTCAACCAAGGATAATTCTGTGGCCATATGATATCTATAATAACCTAGACGCATGGCCTCCCATGTACGAAGGTTTCCTTGAGCACTTCCCAAAGATTCTAATTTTTAAAACAGTTTTCGACTATACCTTTATGTAAGGTGTCATTATGAGGTACTGTTCACGGTTGGGACATGAGTCACAGTTGATATATATTTGTATCCAAACTCACAGTATATGTGTTGTTGTATTTTGCACGATAATTGTTGTAATAAAGTTGTAGTTATTTTCTGTACCATGTATTTGGCAACTCAAAATGGGTTGGATGGAATGGACCTATTTTGGGGTCGTTACATATATACTTATATATATTAACTGTGTGTCGGACTCTGTTCGATGAGCCTGGATTTTATATCCGGAGTGTTTACCTGCTTTTATACATATATATATATATATATATATATATATATATATATATATATATATATATATATATATATATATATATATATATATATATCCCACCTAGAGTTTACTTCGTGGTGGTTGATCGCTTTTACAACTTTCTTTACGTTTCGTCCTGCCTGGAGCTTACTTCGTGGTAGTTGATCGCTTTGTACAACTTTCTTTATATTTTGTCCCGCCTGGAGTCTCCTTCGTGGCGGTTGACCGTATTTACAGTTTTATTTACGTTTTGTCCCGCCTGGAGTTTTCTATGTGGCGGTTGATAGCTTTTAAGCTTTATTTACATTTCTGATTCCCCATGGAGATACTTCGTGGTTGGTGATCATGTCTATATATATATATATATATATATATATATATATATATATATATATATTTACAGCTTATATATATATATATATGCTTACTGCTTTCATACAAATTGCGGTATTCTGTGCGCCTAGGAATCATGTAATCACAGATTCAGCCCATTAGATCTAGATTCGGTTCCCGTGATGGACATTTTTAGCTGTAAGCAGCTTGTAAATTATTATGCGATGTCTGAACTTCCTCAGATGGTTCTCATACCCACGAGGAAGTCGGCATTATTTTGTACATTATTTTCATACGGATGCCTCGCATCTGTAAAATAAAATCAATCAAGCCGAACACTTAATAAAATGGGAGTGTAAAAGGTCTCAATTACTATTGAGCATCAGGGTTTGAAAAACTTTTTTTATAAATCATCATTGCCATATCTTGCTTAAAATTAAATTTTTACATAAATTCAAACCCTGTGTATATAAGTGCGAACGAGGCCTCACACTACTTCCAAATAACAGTACATTGACCCCCCCACACACACACACATTCAGATAACAGTTTCTTGAAAAGAGGCGGTTACCATGGTAACACGGATGTCGGGGGGTGCCTAACACCTTCCCTCCGCATAACCAAGTCCCCGGACCCTAATGAATCTCGATTTCACCGACCCATTTAGCAGTGTCACATCACTGGGTCAATGTGCAAATCTTTTCTCGGTTGTATTGGTACAACTATTTAAAAAATCAACTGACGACTCTTAACAGTCCATCGTCGACATTATACATGTTGGACCTTTTTCACTTGTTTTTTTCAAACAAATCTCACTTAAAATGAGAACACCAAAGAACTAGTAACGAAAAGGGACATCTAAAAATTCCGACATCAACAGATATGTCATGCAAAAATATATAGAAAAGTTTATATGAAAATAAATTATTATAAAAAAATTATTTTTCTCATTACAATTTAAAATATATATATATATATATATATATATATATAGAGTCCGGATCCAGTCCGGGATCCCGGACTCTACTAAAATACGGACCTTTTTTTTTTTTTTTTTTTTTTTTTGCTTTTTTTTTTTTTGAAACAACTAAAAAAAAAAAAAAAAATTTATGGAATTGAAATTTTTTCATAATACAGTGTTTTGGGCGTGATTTGGATGCCTATAACGAAATATGTCTGTACAGTCTGGGCAGACTGTACATACATTGGTCGGGGTGGGTGTTAAAAACACACCCAAAACACTTTATTTTGGAAAAATTTCAGTTCCATAATTTTTTATTTTTTTTTTTTTAGTTGTTCTACCAAAAAAAAAAAAAAAAAAAAAAATTTTTGGGGTCCGGATTTGATCAGGTCCGGGAGTCCGGACCTGATCAGTGTTGTATATATATATATATATATATATATATAATCCGTTATTTAAATTAGCTGGTGCAATGCACGAGCTAATCAACTAGTGCTTATTAAATTCATTTAATCAACATGAAACTTACTACTTCTTATAGGTAACTTTTTGCTAAAAAAATTTAAAACTAATTACAAGAAATATGCTTAATTAATACTCCCTTTGTCCCAAATTAATTGCTCAATTTTAATTTTTTTTAAGTAAAATTGACTATTTTTAGAATTAATAATTAAGTATATATAAATATATTTATAAAATTATAAAAATTGGGATTAGTAATAAATTGTATATACTTTCTTTTGGTTATAATTTCTTCAACTATATTTTAACAAAAATAGTAAAAAGATTAGTTTTAAAAATGGTTTATTTGACTTTAAAAAATTAAAACTGAGCAATTAATTTGGGACGGAGGAGGTAAATAATAAATTAATAATACTCCCTACATTCCTATATGTAGGTCGTTTTAGACTTTATTTTTATTTTTAATTATTTGTCGTTTATGATTATCTAGGAGAATTGATTATTATTTTTCTCAAATTACCCCTTATTACTCCACCTAATCTTTTGATCCATATTTATGAGATAAGTGAGGTAAAAGATATTATAGACAATTAATACTATAATTAATATTTTTTAATCATTTTCTTAATTCTTTATATTATTAAGACATTATTTGATGGGGAAAAAAATTAAGTGTCGTAACATTATCCTTTCCCGTGTATTCCCGCCTGAAAAAGTGAGTATACGTTTCTCCATTCCCAAAAAATCTGCTCACTTCTTCACTCCCTCACTTCAACCATTCTCTCTTCCCATAAGAAATGAAGAATCTGATATTTCTCTCTCCTCTTCTTCTTCTCCTCCTTCTCTTTCTCTCTCCTCTCCCTTCTGCAAGTTTTCGTGTACCTTCCTATTCACAATTTCCCTCAATTCAAGCAGAAAAGCTCATCAGGGAGCTCAATTTGTTCCCTAAAGAATCAATCAACATAGTCGATCGCAATCACTCTGCCTTAATTCTTACGAAGAATAAGATTGTCGAGAAGCGCTTCAAATTCCCCAATTTGGCCGATTCTAGCGTCTCCGTTGAAGACCTAGGTCATCATGCTGGGTACTATCAGATTGAACATTCGCACGCTGCAAAGTAATTCCTAAACCCTACATTTTTTTAAAATAATTTTGGTGGAATGATATTTTCAGCTCTATATTTACTATTTCCAAGTCTATGTATGCATCATTTCTGCTGGAAAAGTAAAAACTGACAAAGAAATATCAGGTCCTTAATTTTATCACATTTATACTTGAATGTTAGTTCCGTTCCTGTTAGTTTTCGGGTTAAAGAAATTGTCATTTAATTTGGGTTGAAGGGTTTATTCTATTCTGGGATGATAGTTTGTTTTTTAGATGAGTTAGTGTATATTATTAACAATTAATTCAGTTTTTATCTATGATGGTTTCCCTATTAAAGATTTTGTTTTGTTACTGAGTTGGTCATCAATAAATTTGGCAGTTTATATGGGTGTTATCTTGTTTCTTTTATTCTAGTAGGGGAGTTGGTCAAAGTAAGGAATTTAGAAGTATGGGCAAGTATGCCCCTGATTTTACCCTGAGAATACTTCCAGGCGACAAAGATACTATAGTTGTTAAAGTGAACAATGTATGCCAAGTTATATGTGTAGACTTCAGTTCTTAATGGATATTGCTTGATGTTTCTCAAGATTTATTGATAATTGGAGCTGAGAAAAGAGGTTTATAAGGATGAAAATTTGGTAGTAATCTTTTTCTTGCTTGCAATCATCTGGGGTTTTATCCATAATATTCTTGTCAAAGTAGCTCCTCTCATAGTTTTTTGAATTTGTAAGATTCATTTTTTTTCTTTTTCTCTTTTTTTGATAAATTGAATTTGTAAGGTTCATGCGATGAAATAAAATGCTTTGTGTATTTACTTTTGAGAAACTTTGTTCTATTTTCGTCCACATAGATATTTGAAGCGGTTTTTGAATTCATTAGGTTTATAGATATATTGGTTAAGTTTTAGATTAACAATTTACCAACTTGTTAGTTTAGAAAGTGCTACATGTACAAACTTTCTTGTTATTGTTTCTTTTGCATTCCTAGGGTAGGATATAGTTTGATCTTCAGTGAGGGCATGTAGTTGCTACTTATTTCCTCCCCCGCCCCCGCCCCCGCCCCCGCCCCCGCCCCCGCCCCCGCCCCCGCCCCCGCCCCCGCCCCCACCCCCGCCCAAGCCCAAACATCTCCCCATTTCCTCCTAAAACTGGTCTTAATAATTCAAGTTTATATACATTTGGAAAATATATATTTGAGAAAATGTGGGTTGCCTAGAGACTTGTTCATCAAAAAGTAGGTTCTCTAGATATTCATATTCTTGTTGAGTTATTGTAGTTTCGGGGCAAAGTATCTTCTAGTGCAAAAGTGAAGATATGAATTAGCTCATAAAAACTGTACTTGAATATTAATATCTTATGGATTCGTAGTTAATTGAATCCTATTTGGATAATATGTTGATGAATTTATCACACTTTAGAAGTTAAGTTTCTTTCCATATAAATTTCGTGTTGCCTTGTTTTTGTATTACTTTCTTCCATACTTTTGCTAAACTAACTATGGTTGATGTTATAGGTTGTTTTACTTTTTCTTCGAATCACGTAACAGCGAAAATGACCCTGTCGTTATCTGGTTAAGTGGAGGACCAGGGTGTAGCAGTGAGTTGACTCTTTTTTATGAAAATGGACCTTTCAAAATCGCGAATAACTTTTCTCTTGTGTGGAATGATTATGGTTGGGACAAGGTAATTTTTCCGTTGATCATATCTGGGAATTGGGATTTAACATATATAATATTGCATAGCCGCAAAATTGTTGAGCAAATTTGTAATTTCTCCCTGTTTCTCGTTGAAGAGATTAATGTGTTATTTGAACAAAATTAGAATGAGTTACAAACATGTTTATATCATTTGACCTCCAGAACTTCACTTGATATATATTCAGCTGAACTTTATGACATGTGATAATGTGAATAACAGCAGTTAGCCAATTTCCCTTTGAAGAGATGTATTTTAATTCTACTTTGAAGTTCTGAGATCTCTCACTAATGTAATGAAAGAGTTAAATACAGTCTTTATTATGTAAAATATAGTAGAGAACTTCACAAATTTAGGTTAGCTACAGAATAAAATGTTGGAGATTATATTAGGTTTCATTATTTCCTGGAAGGGCAATAACTGCTTAATCAGTTTAGTCATTTAATTATTCTCATTTGTAGAATTCTAACAATCCTCGCCTAGGCGCTAGGCGGTCCTCTACCACCTCAATTTGGTTGGGCGCCTACGTTTAGACCTCTATTTTGAAGATCTAAAATACTTGAAATGAATTTTTAAGCCTTAAAAGAATTTTTTTTGTGGTAATTTTCCATGTAAAATTTTAAAAAGTTACACCTATTATATGCTTTGTAAAGTATAACAAGTATGTATGATAGTAAAATAAATAAATGAGAGCCCTTAAAAAATGCCTAGTCCGCCTAGGAAAATGCCTAGGCGCCCTCTCCACCGCCTTGCGACTTTTATAACACTGCTCAATTGCAAATCAGATATTAAATTCTTTCTAGTCACAATGTACGCATTTTTTCTATATTTGATTGTTTTCAGTTTTCTTTGGAAATGTTTTGTGAAATATGCAAAACTAAAGACTCACATCAAAGAAGATGTGACCTCAAATACTATTTTATTTTATTATTTTTTTGGTAGTTAAAGCTCTTAATAGACTTTTAATCTGGTTGGAATCATAGAATGGAGAGAGCTACATGAAGTTACTTGACTTATTTGATTTTATGTTTCACAGTGGTTCATCTCAATTACAATTTGAGCTTCTTTCATGTATTTTCCCTAGCTTTAATGTGGTCAATCCTGTGAGGTATTAGCTTTATGGTGCGCTTACAGTATCATGACTTGATTGACAGTGTATTATGACTTGGTAGGTAGTTATTGGATGCAGGTTGGTGCATCTCCCACATGTTATCTTGGTATGTGATTTGCATAGTTCAAAGTCGCTGTAGCGGTCTATGTTTTGGAAGTTCATTTTTTGACTCGATTTCGGGCTATATGCACAGTTAGCTAGTTTAAAAAAATTATGAAAAAAATTCTAAATATAAGAATAATAAGATGAATCAATTAAGTTCACAAAAAACACTATCTAGTGCACATAAGATTGTTCAAATGATAAAATATACATCTCATAGATATGTTTAATCAATTTTACATTTGAATAAAGTTGATATTGATGTTGTCTTAGCTCAAATGTTTGAGCATGTTCTGTATATTTAACTACAATTTAAATTAATTAAGTATATTTTAAGTGCAATTTTATTCAAGTTGTACTTAATTAGGTACTATATATGTAGGTGCAATTTAATGATAATTTAAGTACATTTAGCTCAACCAATTGTATATTACATTCTTTTAATTTATTTTTTAAAGTTATACTTAATTAGGTGCTATATAGATATCCCGTGATTTCTCTTTTATTTAGTCCGAAACCGCTACTCTATTACACCTTGATTTTTCCTTGCAAAACCGCTAAATTATGCTGAGTTGCCGAAATTTTGCCAAAAATTACCTTTACATGAATAATTTCTAATTTTGTTATTCGTATCAAGGTTGCGGTTCGGCACCGACCGATACCTAACCAATAAGCCAATATTTCGGCGTAACAGCTGGAGTTTTTTGCAAAAAATCCGGTATGGCCTGACCTGAAAGGGGGGAAGGCTTTTGAACCATGGTCACTTGTGATTTGCAGTTCATTATAGGCCAATTCTTGGTTCCCAATGATTCAGAGTTATTTGAAAGGATTAACTGCATGTAGTCTTTTTAAGTGAACTTTTCTTCCAGTTAGACAATGCAGCCTTGATTGCTAACCAGTGTGTCTTGATTGATACTGAATTTACCCTCTTGTTAAATAAAGGAGCAAGTTGGTACATCTGACTTTGATGTGCATTTTAAATATATCTTTACATTTTTTTAAACCATAAGTTGTTGAAAACGACTAAACCATTACTTGATAATATGTGTTGTATGCTCACTATCAACATATGGTTCTTAATATGTGATGCATTATGCTGGATTACACTGTAACATATGGGTGTTGCAAAATGATTGAAAGTTGTTTGAATGTTCAAAAACGCATAGTAAATTGTTTTAAGACGAATGGAGTTTTTCCTCACTATTATTGTTATACTCTTACGGTAATGACTTGTGTTAGTTTAAAATGATATTTCTGCTCTGATAATCTGCAGGTTTCAAACATACTCTATGTCGACCAACCTGTTGGGACTGGCTTTAGTTATAGCTCTGATAGACGCGACATTCGTCACAATGAAAAGGGTGTTAGTGATGACCTATATGATTTCTTACAGGTCTGTTTCTTTTATACTTGTTTATTTCTATTTGTAGTGCACCATGAATTGTGTAATATATTTTCTTATTCATGCATTAGTTGATGACATGCAATGAAAAAGTTTGGTACCTTGATCCAACACTAGAGTCTATCTAAAATTTTAAATACTTGTAGGCACATGTGTGTGTGTATATATATATTATATATTATGCTAAGAAAAAATCTGGTGAGGTCACTAACTTAATGTCCCTGGTGAAAACAACCAAACTATAGTATCACTTGAATCAGGATGAAAGAAGTATTTATTTTATTTTTCAAAAAAAACTTGTATTTTTTCTTTTGTTTGAGTATCAATCCAACCTGATCATTCAGTTATTTACATAGGTTTTGTATAGAGATAAGGTTGTATCCCTTATCTAAAATAGGTTAGTCATACATATCTGTATATATCTATATAACTAGTCATGTGCTACAATCAACAGTGAATTAATCAGGAAACTATTCACTTACCAAAGCAGAGTTATTTTGGTATCAAAGCCTTAAAACTCGCGTCTTTTTTTTCTCTTTTCCCATTTCCCATTTCCTCATGGCTGACTCTTCCTCCTCATCCATGTCTCAGCCTCTCACCGCACCAAATCCACCTCCTTCAAGCTCACTATTTTCTGTCTATCAAACTCACACCCAAAAACTTTGTTCTCTGGCGTACCCAAGTTGAACCTTTCCTCCGTGGCTAAAATCTTTATGGCTATGTTGATGGTACCATCCAACGACCTACTGCTAACCTGCCTACTACCGGTACAAACCAACCCCTATCTGAAGATCAAATCATGGTCAGCCTCTTTATCTCCTCTCTATCTGAAGAGGTCATTCCTATTGTCGTTAGTCTGAAAACATCCAAGCGTGTTTGGGAAGCCCTCTCAGCGGCATTTGCCCATCCCTCCACTACTCTCATCCTCCAACTCCATCTTGCGATGCAAAAACCACAATCCCTTGATGAATCAATTACTTCATTCCTTAAACGCTTGAAATCTGTTTCTGATGAACTGGCTGCTACCGGACAACCACTCTCCACTGCTGAGTTTAATATTCACGTTCTCAAAGGTATGAAGCCCGACTTTGACAACCTGAAATCCTCACTCTCTCTTCGCAACGCTACCATTCCTTACTCTGATCTCTTAGGTATGTGTCAAAGTTATGAATTCCTTCAATAACAAAATCTCCAAGCCCTCCAAATTTCCACCGATACCTCCACTCCAACTGGCAATATGGGACAACGACAACAAAATAGACAGCGTGGCCGGGGCCGTGGGAACCGTGGTGGGCGTTCATACTCATCTCGTCCCTATCTTAACTCCTCTCCACTTCCCAGGCCAAAGTGTGTCTTTTGTGGCGGTACTAACCATGACTCGTATCGTTGCTATTATCATCTAAACAGGACAACCTCTCCTCCACCACTTTAATCACCATCCTCCACTCCTTCGGCCTACAATGCTGTCCCTCACTCTCTGTCCGTGCCAAATCACAATGTGTCTCTCCATTCACTTAAGTGGTACCCAGATTTGGGTGCAAATTTTCACATTACGCCGGACCTTGCAGGTGTGCACCATGTGGAAGAATACTCTGGCCATGACCAGTTGCATGTTGCAAATGGTAACACTGTCCCTATTCATAATATTTGTTCTGCTACTTTTAATTTTAATAATCGTCCGTTTCAACTAAAAAATATTCTTCATGTACCTCAAGCCTCTAAAAAGCTTCTTTCTGTTAAACAATTTTGTCATGACAATAATGTGTTTTTGAATTTCATCCATCATGTTTCCTTGTCAAGGATCTCATCTCCAAGAAAACAATCCTAAGCGGACCGACTGAGGATGGGTTGTACACCCTTCGTACTACACTAACATTCTCTCCTTCTGCCTTTGTTTCTGAACGTACTAGTATGGATGGCTGGCATCGCCTCTTGGGCCACCCACATGATTGCGTTCTTCGTCATGTCGTCAATAAAAATGGGTTACCCATCAGTTCCAATAAATCCTTGCCTTTATGCACCTCTTGTCAAATGGGCAAGGCATGTAGGCTTCCACTTTTAGGGTCTGGTCAATCTAGTAGCTCACTTTTAGACTTAGTTGCCTGTGATGTATGGGGTCTTGCCCCAATTTCTTCCATACATGGAAATGAATATTTTATTCTCTTTGTTGACTCATTTACTAAATATTCTTGGATGTATCCTATGAAAAATAAAAGTGAAGTTCCATCAAAGTTTCTTGATTTCGAAAAATTGGTTGAACGACAATTCTCCACAAAAATAAAAAAAATTCAAACTGACGGCGGAGGAGAATTTTATCCACTCAAAAATCATTTTCGCTTACAGGGAATAAACCATATAGTAACTTGTCCATACACGTCCGCTCAAAATGGATTGGTTGAGCGACGTCATAGACATGTTGTTGAAACTGGGTTGTCTTTACTTGCGCATTCAAGTGTGTCGGGGTTCTTTTGGGATTTTGCTTTTCAAACTGCAGTGTATCTAAATAATCGTTTACCTTCTCGCATTGCGGAAAACATCTCTCCATATCAAAAAGTTTTTAATAAAATTCCTCGGTATGATTTCTTACGTACTTTTGGTTGCCCGAGCTTTCCATTTCTTAGGCCATACAACCGTCACAAAATGGAGTATAGGTCACAGCCTTGCATTTTTCTTGGATATAGTACATCACACTTTGGATATCTCTGTTTTGAACCCAACTTTCAGCGCGTGTACGTGGCTAGGCATGTTCGCTTTGAGGAACAACAGTTTCCTTTCTCAGGCCCTTCTATTCTTGGTGCTCCTCCTCCGTTGTCAAAACCCACCACTACCCCATGGGCCTCGTGTCAAAATCAACTAGATCCTGTCCCTAATCAGCTGCCACCAATCAGTTTCGTCTCTCCATCTCCCGCACAACATACCTCATCCTCACATTCTGTCAATCTACACGGTCCCAAGTCACGTACACATGTCTTTTCAACACCAACCCAATCAGTCAAATTCAGCTCATTGGACACCTCTACACCTCCTACAACACCATCCAAAAATTCAACTCCAATCTCTCACCCTGAAAATCAACTCCCTTTCGTACCCAAAAAATCAACACTATCTCTTATAAGCTCTCCTACCGCACCTGTTGCTCCCCAACGTATACATCACATGGTGCTCCGAAATCGTAAAAAGGTAATGCAAACCTCAATCTTTTCAACTGAACCAAGTTCATTCACTGAGGCCAAGAAAGACAAAGGGTGGTGTCAAGCCATGATCGACGAGTTTAATGCATTGGTTCGCAATCAGACATGGTCTTTAGTCCCTCCAACACCTAATATGAATATTGTAGGTAATAAATGGGTGTACCGTGTGAAATAGAAAGCGGATGGATCAGTTGACCGTTTGAAGGCTAGGTTGATTGTAAAGGGTTACCACCAACAACCTGGTATAGATTTTCATGAAACATTTAGTCCTGTTATTAAGCCAACCACCATTCGGCGCTCATACTCTCTGTTGCTATCACGAGGGGTTGGAGCCTACGACAGTTGGACGTTCACAATACGTTTCTACATGCCTATTTACAAGAAAAAGTTTTCTTGGTGCATCCTCAAGGGTTTGTGGATCCTCAACATCCACAACATGTGTGCAAGTTGCACAAATCATTATATGGATTAAAGCAAGCCCGCCGGGCTCGGTTCTCTCGCCTTTCTCAATTTTTATTATCACAGAATTTTACTCAGTCTCGTAATGATTCATCCTTGTTTATATTAAATTGTATCTCAGCATCACACGACCGGACATTTCTTTTGCGGTAAATAAAGTGTGCCAATATATATGCACTCTCCAACGGTTCAACATTGGACAGTCGTCAAACTAATCCTAAGATACTTAGAAGGTACCACAATACATGGCTTATTTTTCTCGAAAAATTCCTCCCATCAACTATTTGCCTACACAGACGTTGATTGGGTAGGAAATCTAGATGATCGGAGGTCCACAGCTGGGAGTGCTATTTACTTAGGCTGCAACTTAATATCGTGGTCTTCGCGAAAGCAGAAGACTGTTGCTCGGTCATCAACAGAATTTGAATACAAGGCTGTTGCCGATGCTGCCGCGGAGATTCAATGGTTGTCCTCATTGTCTGAAATTTATCTTCCATTGCGAGCTCCGCCAACGTTATGGTGTGACAACATTGGAGCCACTTATTTAGCCTCAAATCCAGTCTTTCATGCAAGAACAAAGCACATTGAGATCGACTTTCACTTTGTCCGTGATATGGTTAATCGCAAGCAGTTATGTATTCAATTTATTTCCACGAAATATAATGTTGCTAATGCTTTAACGAAGTCTTTGCCGCTGTCCAAGTTCGAATGCAATCGAGACAAGCTCAAAGTAGTTACTAGTAACCCCATTGGCTTGCTGGGGGATATCAATCCAACCTGATCATTCAGTTATTTAGATAGGTTTTGTATAGAGATAAGATTGTATCCCTTATCTAAAATAGGTTAGTCATACATATGTGTATATCTCTATATAACTAGTCATGTACTACAATCAACAGTGAATTAATCAAGAAACTATTCACTTACCAAAGCAGAGTTATTTTAGTTATTTTTGAGAGATGAATATAGTAATTCGGGCAGGTCAAATCTTGTTGGTTGTAGTTAGCCCCTCAAAGCCTGAATTGGATTTTTAATTGAAGTTGGTTTGTTTTTAATAATTTAGGCCTTTTTTGCGGAGCATCCCAAGTTTGCAAAGAATGACTTTTTCATAACTGGAGAATCATATGCTGGGCACTACATTCCTGCTTTTGCTGCTCGGGTCCACCAAGGAAACAAAGCTAAAGAAGGAATTCATATAAATCTGAAGGTAGATCTCTGCTCTCATATATTTCCGTCGTAATGTAATTTTTGAAAAGTTCTGTTATTTTTACTTGACTCATAAGTGGTTGAACAGGGATTTGCGATTGGTAATGGGCTGACAGATCCAGAATTTCAGTACAAAGCTTACCCAGATTATGCACTGGACATGGGAATTATTACGAAGTCTGAATATAAACGCATCAACTTGGTGCTTGTTCCAGTTTGTGAAGCTTCAATAAAGCTTTGTGGTAATATTTTACGCAGTGTACCTCTCTCAGATGGTTTCATTTTCCCTTTTTTTTGGGGGGGGTTGGGACTTTTGAAGAGGATGTATATTAGAGATTAATATTTTTTTTCCTATTAAGCTTACTTTTATGCAGAAAGGATTTGTTTTCAATGGTTATCAGTATTCAAAATATCAAAATCTATGCTGCCTTAACTTTAGCATTTGGATAACAAATCTTAAAATGCCCACTATGCTTCTAAACTTGAACTCAATTCTTCTTTTAGGCTCTTCTGGGACAGTCTCTTGCACAGCTTCCTATGTTGTTTGCAATCTTGTATTCTCTACTATCTTGTTGCATGCTGGCAATATCAATGTAAGAAACTTGTCTAATCCTTCCTTTCTTATTTGAATGACATGTTGAACTATTCTTCTTAGATTAGAGCTCTATGCACTACGGTAAACTAGGTTTATATACCATAGGATTTATAATATTAAAGCATACCATCTTTTGAATCTATTCCTGAAAGTAAACAATTGAATTTGTCCACTAAGATATAGAAGTTTAGAAGTGTACAACTGCACAACCATTGTTTCAGAAAACAAAGCTTATTTCTAAATTTGAAAAGCTTGATGTCTTCATATGCAGTACTATGATATCAGAAAGAAGTGTGAGGGAAGCCTCTGTTATGACTTCTCAAACATGGAGACATTGTTAAACAAGCAATCTGTTAGGGATGCTCTTGGAGTTGGGGATATAGAATTTGTTTCGTGTAGCCGTACCGTGTACGAGGCCATGCTTGTGGACTGGATGAGGAATCTTGAAGTTGGGATTCCTGCCCTTCTTGAGGATGAAGTGAAGTTGCTTGTATATGCCGGAGAGTATGACCTTATCTGCAATTGGCTTGGTAAGTTTTTACTTTGTTAGAGTCTAATTCATATATAACTCTGCTTTAGCTTGGAAATAATATTTCAACTGATAAGGTAATTTATCTTTTTTGTGTATAGAAAAAAGGTAATAAGAATCAAGTAACATTTTCCTAGCCCCACTTCTTTTCTACCTTCCAAAAATTGAAAATATTGTGTTTGAGTAGGAACTTGTACTAGCACTGTTGTAGTCTTATATATAATATGATTGAGGACCTTGAGGTACATAAATTTACACGCACACACACATCTAGTAGAACCATCATTTCATATGGATGTTTGATGCTAGGAGAAAAATGAGTAGATATAACATTTTTTATCCAAAGATAAATGAGGAGATAAACATTAGCAATGGTGAGAAAATATACTAAGGTAATATTAAATCTTTAACACGAGTTCGGCAAAAGGCTAAATCATGACCTCAACCTTTAGACAAAGCCAGGGTGAAGATGATGAAGTACTATAAAAAGAATCAAAGAGTGCATTCTATGATAATCATTCCTAACTGGTCATTAATTTGAGTAGGTAATTCAAGATGGGTTAAGGCAATGAAATGGAGTGGACAGGAAGAGTTTGCAGCATCTCCTGAAGTTCCTTTTGAAGTTGACGGTTCCGAAGCTGGATTACTGAAAAGCCATGGGCCTCTCAGTTTTCTCAAGGTCTATATCTCTATCCTTAGATTTTGTTGTAGAACACTGAAGTTGATGTTCTAACATACTTGATACTTGTACGTAACGGCAAACAGGTCCATGATGCTGGTCACATGGTTCCTATGGATCAGCCTAAGGCTGCACTAGAAATGCTGAAAAGGTGGACCCAGAACTCACTTTCTGAACAAACAACTGAGCCAGAAAACTTGGTTTCGTCGATTTGAAAGACAGTTTGTAAATATATGCCACTAATTACAACTTTAATGTAGCTTCCAAAGAAAATTCCTCTACATGCTATCCCCATTTGGTGAACCGTTTTGGGTTTGTATTTGCATGGTTCATGTGATGGTTGTTCGTTATAGCCTTCTGTTTGAACTACAACGTTGAATGTGTAGGGTGAGTTTTTCTGTCTCAAATTTCAATTGTTAGCAATGTTATTTGGATCTCCATATGTTGCTCAAATCCTCTCATTGTGAAGACGCTCACTAGTTTGATTCTGATACAAATTTCTGGGGAGAACTGGGGGAGCATGTGCTTTGCATGTTTGCACACAATGCCTAATATACATGTTTGGAATTTAACTAGACTTTATATTCTTTCACTATGGACAGCTTCATCAACATTTTATCTAGGTAATTAAACTAAGACAAAGACAATTTGCATCCTAAATTGTACACCACTGTTAATTTTTGTACTCCAAATTGAAAAAGGTGTTTAAGTACATCTCAAACTTCACTTATACTTAACAAAATGTACGCTTTTGTCACTTAATCGGTCAAAAGTGATCGACTAAGCCTGTAATATTTATTATAAAGGGATGCTTTTGGTAGTTTACATTACATGCACTTTTCTGTCCCTCTTTTTTCATGTCTTTTCTTGACCCCTCTCACATTCATCTCCGTCTCATATCAGTCATTGAGCACCCTTGTCGGAACCCTAACCCTTAGCCTAATCTTAACCCATTGATTCATTTGCTCTCTATGGATTTCTTAAATCCATATTATCCGAAGATCCAGAGCCTCCTGTACTCGAGAAACCCCCCAAGGTTCCGAACTCAATTTCCCAACGAACTCAGATCAGAGCTCTCCATCACATGATCAACTTGATCCAGACCCTAATTCATCCAATGCTGATAGCAGCTGAAGCTTCGGAGGTTTCATGAAGACCTTCACGACCCGATCCGAATTTATGCTCGAAACTTATCACCGTGATCTGGAGGAATTTCGGTTCGGCTTATAGAAAGAAACTGAGTTGTTCAAGGAAGCCGCGAGCGGGGAGGTGAAGGAGCTCCCATCTTCGATCGAAGTCAGTGCATCGGTGGCTCAGGAAGTGATAAAATCAACGACTGATATCATTTCTCATTGTAAGTACACTATTCTTGCACCATCAGTTTCTGAACTGGATGCATCTGATGTAAATAATAGTAGTAGTAGGAGTTTGGATTTGAGGTAATATAGTCGTTTTGATGCGCAATTACGGTCAATTCAAAGTGATATTAATACTTTCTGTGAAGAACCCGAGGATTTGGATGGTTATAGTAAGTGGAAAGTGGGATTTGTGCGGGAGGAGAAGAGTGAGGAAATTGAGAGCTTATTGGAAGGAAATTGGGATTTGGAGAGAATGTATGAAAAGGTTGTGCCGAATGAGTTTGATCAGAGCATGTTTTGGTGTTATATTTTTATAAGGTTTGCAAGCTTAAGCTGCAGGAGGATGTGAGAGTTAATCTTGTGAAAAGAGTTATATCAGTTGACGCTGAGGAATAGTTAAGTTGGGATGTGGACGATGATGAGGAAGTGGAAGCGAGTCGAGAGAAAAATGTGGCATTGTCAGGAAATGAAAAATAAGAAACCTAGTAAAAAAGATTCAAACCAAATCGTGAAGGAAGAGAGTTCTAGGGTTGTTGGTGCTGGCAACGAGAATAAGTTGAATTTGACCAGTGTTGACGAGGGCAATGCAGTGGAACAAAATGTTGAGAAGTTGTCGAATGAGAAAGTGAAGCTTGAAGGGACATGTGTTGAAGTTATCAACGAGGGTTCGGGGTTGAAATCTGATGAGAAGGCTGATTTGAAGGGGAAGGCTGATCATGGCAAATCTTATAAAGAGAGTGATATCTCAGTTGAGCCAACTCAGACCTCTTCGCGAGAGGAAGAAGATCTTGAGTGGGATGAGATTGAGGAAGCACTGATGAAAAGAAAGTTTCTCATGGTGGGAGTCCAAACAAAGCTGATTTGCTAAGATGAGGATTTGAGTTGAGATATTGAAGATGATGATGAGCCTGTGAAAGATGGTGCTAAGTAAATTCCAAGACTATACGCGTCTAATTTTTTTTTTTTACAATTTGTTCTATCATTCTCTGAATACATATATTTGTTGTTACGTTCAAGTAAGTTCTTGGTTGGTGGGTATGATTAAATTCCTTCTCATTTGTTGCAAGGCAAAATGTTTATGGTGCTGTAAATTACTGGTGGGTATGTTTATGGGGGAAATTGGTAATTGAGAGCAAATTACTGGTGGAGAAGAGAAGGTGAAGAAACATGGGAGGAATTAGCTGATGAAGAAGATACGGAAAAGACTGAAATACCCATTCAGATCCATATGTGTGGCTTAGTCGGTCACTTTTGACCGGTTAAGTGACGAAAGTGTGCCTTTTATTAAGCATAAGTGAAGTTTGGGGTGCACATAGACACATTTTTCAGTTTGAATTGCAAAAATCAACAGTACTGTAAAGTTTAGAGTGTAATTTGTCTTTTAGTCTTAAACTAATTTTTAGATGAGATTATTCTTGTAAACACGTTCTCCCGGTGGCACTTTACTGAAATTTAAGTAGGCACACTTAGAAGAGGGGGTTGAATAAGTGTGGGAACAAACGGTGTCAAACTTTTGATTCAAAAAAAATTCTTTTGGATATTCAATGCAGGTTGCTGGATTCTAAATCCTTATAGATTAAAAAGTTAATACAAGATGTTGAGTTGATGCAAGACTTTCTAAAATGCTTAATTTAGAGACTTGGTCTTTTTCAGAATGTGATTATGTGAAAAGAATTTGCTAAATTAGTTTTGTAAATTTATAGATATAGAATGCAGCCTGCTGGATAGATAGCCGAATGATGAGATAATTTAGCACAATAAGCAATTACATGAACACAAGGAATTTTTACGTGGTTCAGCCCCTATCATATATTCTAGTGGCCTAATCCACGTCCAATACAAACTAGTATTGGAGACTCTCTTTATTAATTAACTTTGTTTACAATTAAACCCTTTTACAAGACAAGTTTCAAAACCTTTGAGTACTTGTACTCCCCGAGCACTTTTGCTCCCTACCACCTTTGCTCTCGGTGCACCTATGCACCCTTAAGCACATATGCTTCCTTGAACTTGCTGTAAGGTTTGTAATATTCATGAACGCAATCAAATTGCACAAAATAAGCGGAAACATGGAAAATCAGAGTTTTAAAATTTTACAAACCATATACCCAAATCACCCTTTATGCACAATTATTAATTAAACGAAAAAGAAAGAACAAGAATCATACCCTTGAAGATCCGAGCTTCCTCAGGTACAAGTTCACCTCCAATCTTATTCGTGTTCACTTGAATCAACCGGGTTTGGTTCCTTCCTTTGATCAACGTTAGCCACCCAAGTGTTTGGCTTCTAGAGGTGATCCACCAAGGAAGAAGAATTCAAGAAAATAGATATTTGGCAAAACCCTTGTTTTCTATCTCTATAGAAAAGGAGCGTACTCTCCAACAATTGGAAAAATAACGTATATCTGATATCTGATATAAGACTCCTCTTATAAAGATATCAAGTAACCCTATTAAAATAAGGTATTATTTAATTAAACTCTTTTAATTAAATGGGCTCCCTAATCTTATTAGGGATAATTAATTAAACTCCTTTAACTAATTTTTCCTCCTAATCCAATTAGGAATAAATGAGAGTACTTATATTAAATTAATTCCTAAACTCTTTTAGAAATTAAAATAATAATAATTGTAATAATATTAATAAGACTCCTCTTATTAATTTATATTTAATATCTAAAATATTAAATAATAAATATTAAGCTATTTAATTTATTCTATCACCATAGATTAAATTAAATATACTTAACATATTATTACGATTATGCCATTAACTTTTTAAATAATTATTCTTCCTTTTATGGTGTGACCCTTTAGGTTCTCCATATTAAACCGGTTGTGAATAAATCAATTAGAACAATTCTAATCTTATTTAAATAAATAAATTAAACTAATAATTTATTTAAATAAATAATATTTATTCTTCAATAGGGATAAGCCTCCCTAGCGATCAACGACTTTTCAGATAATAAAGATTTCAACATTAATCATAAAAGAACCTTTGAGTAAATAGCTACCGTACAATTCAATCCTTCCACCATACAATGTCCCAATTAAATATAAGACATGAAATTTCTGTCAAGTCTTATTTTATTTAATTATATGTATTTCGACTCTTAAATGCACAACTCCAAATAATGTAAATTAGAAACTCCTTTCTAATTTCATTATGTCTTGGTCAAGGACTACTGGGTTGTCATTTATCGAATCACATAGGACATATCTCTTCTTTTACTAGAAGCGGTAGATTCTTTATTGATCATACATTATCTCCATGTACAACTTATTATACCCAAGCATACCCTTTGATATACCCTAAGGGTCTTAAGGAATAAGTCAAAGTATAACTCATTATACACAAGATACTATGATGATCTCAAGTTCAAGGATCACTTGTACTACTATCACTACAGGAATTCCCATTGACAGACAAATAAAACTCCATTAGGTATTCCTTAGCGAGCCACGTTCAATGAACTTATTCTCTAATAAGCACCTACATACTTGCTTTAGTGTCTTCACACAAATGATCATGAGATCAAGCATCCTCATCCAATGAGTAAGCAACATATGTACCAATCTATCCGGATTCACTAATCCCCGATTTAGTATTCCAACGATTGGAAACTATTTTAGTTTTAAGCTTTCTAAGAATTCTCATTAGAATGATCATCATCATTATTCTAAAAGCATTGCTTAAAACTATGGGTTTATCACATATTATAAAGCAACAATATGTAGATAATTAAAAGCCTTTAATAAATTAATACATTTTATTATAAATGAATAAGATTGTTACAAAGTATATGCTTTATCATCAAACTTGATTGGCTTGTGTGCATACTACTTTCAATCTCCCACTTGTACTAAAGTCAATCGTCATGGTATCTCATACTCTTCTTCTCTAAGTGATGATTATCCTGCTGTTGGATAAGCTTCAGTAAGTGGATATGTAATGTTGTTCTTGAGAGTTCACTATCTCTATAGTGATTTCCCGTCTTTCAATGATTTCTATAATCAAATGAAAGTGCCATAACACATGTTTAGATCCAAGATGAGACTTAGGAACTATTCCTAGTTCTGTAATGAACTTTTATCCAAACAATCACCTTTCAGCTTCATTTATAGCTATATACTTTGTCTTTATCATTAAACCTGCAACTCTTTGCTGTTTGAAACCTTTCCAATTCACTGCACCACCGTTCAAGGTAACACTTTACCTTAAAGTGGATTTTATGTCGTCTTGGTCTGTCTGAAAACTTAAGTCTGTTAAGCCCTCTAGTTTTAATTCAGACCCACCATGAATATGATCACATCCTTAGTGCCGGTTAAGTACTTTAAGATGTTTTTTACTGACTCATAGTGAACTTCTCCAGAATGTGACTGATCAACATCAGGTCTTGTATATTTCATTGCATACATGATTGTCACTCATGCGATCTCTCTTTTCAGAGGTCTATGGGGAGTATTAAGAGAGATACACTCCATGGCTCATCAACATGAGACAACATGAGACATTTCTTGGATTTTGCCATGCCAAACGACTTTAGCATCAAATGAATATACATTCATTGGGTTAAGTCGAGCATCCTTTTTAATCTATCTATATAGATTTGTATCCTCAATTAATATACTCTTCCCAAATCATTCATGGAGGAATGTTTAGACAACTTTATCTTTACTGATTGCAGCATTGGCATGTCATTCCTTATCCATAGTATATCAACATATAATACTAGGAATGTCACAGCGATCCCACTGACCCTTTTGTACACACTAGGTTCATTCTTGTTTTTGATAAAATCAAACTCTTTTGATTGTCTCATCAAAACGAATGTTCCATATTTGAGAAGTTTGCTTCAAACCATTTCTTTGAGTATCTACAACTCTTACCTCATCGTATGTAACTGGATCATCATCTTCTATGATACGTACCTCATCATCATCATCTATGATGAATCCATACCTCCTAGGTATCTTCAGTACTATTCCAGATTTACGATTCGATTGTGGCACAATCGGTCTATCTACAGGTTCCTCTTATTTAACTTATAGTGTTTTGTGATTTTTGAACTCTTCAAGATCTATTATCCTCCCACTAGCCCCTTCAATGATAAACACTTTTATCTTAGAAGGTAGCGTGTTTTGCAACAAACACCTTTTGCTAAGTAGAATTATAGAACATATACCCTACACTTACTACACTTGTCAAATCTTGTCCAAAGCTTATCCTTCAAAACCTTTTTCACATAAGCTGGACAACCCTTTATCTTAACATACTTAAGATTAGGAATCCTCCCTGTCCATAACTTTTATGGAGTCTTGGGGCCGGATTTTGAGGTTACCTTTTTCGTAGATATGCAGCCATTTCTAGGACATTATCCCAAAAGGATACTGGAATGTCGGTAAAATCATTATGGACCGCACCATGTCCAACAAGGTACGATTTTTCCTTTCAAATACATCAATCAATTATTGCGTATCAGGAGGCGTCCATTGTGAGAAAACCATTTGAGATAATCTAGAAACTTATTGCACAAGTATTTATTCCTTGATCAGATCAAAGAATCCTAATACTTTGCCAATTTGTTTCACTTCCGAATTCTTTGAACCTTTCAAATAATTCACAATCGTATTTCAGCAAATACACACGATCAACCTTTTGAATAATCATCTCCTTTTCTTATACTAGTTTGTTCAATTTATAAAATATATTTCCACGTAAGTCAAGTACACAAAATCCATTAAGTAATATTTCAGTTCTATACAAAACATTATTATTATAAATAGAACAACAATTGTTCTTAATTATAATACCAAAGATTTCATTGTCCAACAAAAAAATGGAAATAATGTTTCTAACAAAAACTGGAATACAATAACAACTTATTAACTTAATAGATTTGCCCGTAGGCATTGCTAAACTATAAGTTTCTATGGCTAATGTGGCAACATTTGCTCATTTCCCACACATAGGATTACTTATATTTGTTTAGCTTTCTACTTCTGCTTGGTCCCTTCATAAATCTATATTTATGATAACCAAAGTCGGTATCCAATACCCAAGTAGAACCTTGACTTAAAGAAAAATATATTTTAAATCATGAACAAAATTGTATTTATAACCGAAACTTCACTAATCTTCTTCTGGTTAGCTCTGCAAGATGCTTCTCGCAGTTTCCTTTCCAGTGTCTAGGCTTATTGCAGTGGAAGTAAATTTCTTAGCTCTCCGTATCAGTTTTGTTCTTATTATCCTTTGTTTATGCATTTCTATTTACCTTCTTTGAATTGTTCTTCTTTTCAGAAGATCCTTTGGCCCCTACCAATAAGACATGGTCTTTCTTGGTTGGAAAGTGACTCTCAACATTTTTCAACATGTTAAGCAAATCAGCGAGGCTGATATCTAGCGTATTCATATGAAAAAATTCACAACAATTGTGAAAGGAGTCCGGGAGTGAGTGCAAGATCAAATCTTGGCTCAACTCTCCATCCATGACAAAACCAGTTGTCCTAATTGATCAATCAAATTGATTATGTTAAGAACTTTTGTTTGTACTATAGTGCCATTGACCATTCTAGATCGGAAGAGCTCCTTAGATATCTGATATCTATCCGTCCTGCTTTCCTCACCATCAACTACTTGATGTGCAGGAATATAGTAGGAGCATCCATAGTTTCATGCTGACGTTGAATCTCGTTACTCATAGATGCGAGCATGATGTATTGAGCCAACTGTGCATCATCTTGCCACTTTCTAAAAGTAGCAATATCTTCCTCATAGGCATTGTTTGCAACCATTACAGGGATAGGCGTATTAAGGACATAAGATAGCTTTTCATCCATGAGAACTATTCTCAAATTCCTTAACCAATCCGTTTAATACGGTCCGGTTAAATAACATCTAATATGTTACGCAGTGATAGTAATTTAGACATTATAAAATTCTGTAAATGAATTTGTTCTTAACAATATTTTAGCATACATTCTTTTATTAATTACCAAAATAAATTAGGTCTTATTTTAAATTGGTATCTCCCACTATTTTCTTCAAACTATATTACCCTCACTTATATAGTTCGGCAAAATCTAATTAAAGATTTGCTAGTGAGAATAAAGATCCCATTTCAAATGTGTCAGGAATAAACATGTGAATGATATTCCTATTTATATATGATTTGATTATGATATATATATGAATGAATATGCAAGTATGTTTTCATGAAGAAAAGTTGTTAAGTCCTTTGATAGATAATAGAAATATATGTACAAGGACTTAGAATGAATTGATCAAAAATGTTAGGTTGATCCTATATAAGCAAAACATCTTTGTAAAGTCCTTAAAAAGAAATGATGTACAAAGACTATAAATATAGAAAGATCAAGCTTGTTAGGTTGATCTAATGATGTAATAGATAGGCTTGTCTGATCGTCGAGCACTGCACCAGAAGTCGTAGTCTGCCAAGAGAGTCAGAGTCAACTCGGGAGCTATCGAGGCAGAATAGGAGTATGCAAGATAGTGGGATCTCAGAGTTCGTAGACTTCCAGGGGAAACGAAGAAGGATCGTAGTGTGTCGAGAAGAGCCTCCTCGGGATCGTAGTGTACTGAGGACGTCATGTTCTAAATCGTAGAGACAGCCTGCCTATAAGCCGAACGACAATCTGCCGAAGCTAAGTATGAAATGCACTCTACGCTCAGAGTCGTAGAGTCTAGCAATGCCGAAATCAAAGACAAGGATCGTAGACCACATTCTGCGATCGTAAAGTCCACTGAACAAATGCAGAGATCGTAGTCGGACAAGATCAGATGAAGACAACAAGCTCAAGGCAAAAATCGTAGAGTGTCAAGATCTGATCTTCGGGATCGTAGTGTCTACACAGCCGAAGCTGAATCGTAGAATGCAGAACTACGACTCCAACAGTAATGCTCACAATGCTAAGTCAGAATCGTAGAGCAGATACGGTTCTCAATGAATGAGCACTCCCAGAATATCCAAAGGTACGAAGCCTCTGGTTGGCACTGCAAAGATGTAATCCACAGAAGGGAACCAGAGAGCACTCAACGAATGGCATGCAAGCTAGCAGAAGAAGTAAGCACCAAACCAATCAGCATCAAGATTGAGTTGAAAGGCCGTTCGTGATGAAGTCTTCCACAAGATGATTTAAAGAAGACTTCAGCAGTTGACTAAGGAAAAGTCAGCTAATGCAGTTGCTATCAAGAAAACAGAAGACAACGATCTTGGAAGCAACCAGGATCGTAGTGTTTGTCAGACAAAGAAAGAACTGATGGAAGGTGAACCGAGATACTGTTCAGCTTCTGAAGAGCAAGGCTAAAGTGATTAAGTGCAGGGTCAGTTCATTGATGATAAGTGAGCGGAAGATCACCAGGAGAAAGCAAGCTGGACGCGCCACAAATCTGAAGTGTCTTGATATTCAGAAGGGAACCAGAGCAAGGAATTAGGCCATCAGTATTTGAGAACAGTCAAAGCAAACAGAAGTATTGAAGCACTGCACAATACAAGGAAGAGGTGTTCTATATTGAAGATCCAATCAACACTCTTCTAGATCGTAGTGTTGTCTCCACCAGTCAACAAGACACTACGATCAGGTCCCTGAAGACGTGCATCAGAATCGTAGAGCTCGGATACCTGAATATTGAGGCATTGGCAACTGTTCAATCTGAAGGGTAATTCGGACAAGTACTTATTGAGAGCATCGATGCAAAAGGACAACCTCTGATCAAGAAATCAGAAGAAATAGAGTCTTCGACCTGCCCAGGACAGTAAAGTGATACATCTGATAGGGTAGGTGAAAAAGTAGACTGCAGAGTCAGAAAAAGTATGTCATGTCACATCAAGCAGTCTACATCAAGCAACTTGAGATCGGTGAAGACATTTGAATAGCTTCCAATGGCTACTTTCCAACGGAAGGATTGGGAAGGTGTATAAATGAAGAAGAGCTTCAAAGATCAAAGAGTGCTGGAGAAGTTGAGTTTTGGAGAGAAGGTGGACTGATCGAATAAAGTAATAGTGAGTCCAGAGACTCACTCTACGATCCACCAAGAACACTCAAAAGTCAGATCAAGCAAGAAGTAGAAGTGTGAGTTCTACTATGTAGAAGTGAGAGTTCTACTACATGAAGAGTGTTCTGAACTGTCGAGAGAAAGAAGAGCATCATGCCATCTGGATGTCCATCATGGGAAGACTCTAAGTACAATAGAGAAGAGCTTACGGTCATCTTAGCAAGTCCATCATGGGAAGGCATCGAGTAGCAAGAAGGGAGATCACAAAAGCCATCTTGGTGTCAAGCTTGAGAAAGCTTCTAGGTACCTTGCAGAATAACTTACAGTCATCCTAGAAGCCTCTCATGTGCAGCCATCAAGTACCAAGGAGAATGATCTTCAAGGTAGTTCATCAAGGGGTCATCCGGAGTAGTTGAGCAACCTAAGAAGCTGAGCATCATGCAACACTCAACTGCTCTTCAAGGATGATCAAGCCGAAGCTGCTAAAGATAGAAGATGTTCAGAGCATGAAGACATCTTAGCAGCTCAGCACCGACTCCAACAACAACAACAACAACAACAAAAACAACTCAAAGAAGCCAGGGCCTGAGGGGTCCTTGTCTGGAGGGACTAAACAAAGCAGGGCCAAAGGGTCCTTGTCCGGAGGGACTAAACAAAGCAGGGCCAAAGGGTCCTTGTCCAGAGGGACTAAACGAAGTTCCAAGCCTGCTGGGGTTGAAGAGTTCCTAGGGAACTTGAGGAGTCCCAAGGCTACTGGCCTTGAAGAGTTCTTAGTGAACTGAAGTCCCAAGGCTGCTGGCCTTGAAGGAATCGTAGAGATTCAGGGTGCTGCCCTTCCTTAGTGGAAATCCTGCTAGTTGAAAGCAGAAGAGTGGATTAGGAGCTTGAGTCTCTGAACCACTTAAAACCCTTTGTGTCTTTTACATTATGTCATTTACATTATGTCTATAACTGCTATGTATGTTTTAACTGCTTACAACTAAACTAACCCAACGAACAATGTTTGTATGATTATGAATATATCAATGAAGGAGGGGAATCTTTTACTTATTCCGCTGTGCTTGAAAAGATTCTATGTTTGTCATATAATCTAATATAAACAATACATCATAAACCAGAAAAGTATTTTAAAAGAAAAGAATCTATCCAACCCCCCCTTCTAGATCTATTGTGCCCTCTGGGATCTAACCATTGGTATCAGAGCAGGTTCTCATGCTGTATTCTAAAGCTAATCGCTTTGAGTTTGATCTAAGGCACCAACATTGTTCTAAACTTAGTTTAGTAGTAAGTAACATGTTATATGCAGAAGAGCTCACACGTTGGAAATATTGTGTATAGGTAAAAAAATGTGTATACACCTGAAGCTGATCAGATTGGTTCATATCCTCGATTGCTATATCAGCAAGACCAATCCTAGCCTGCAGTCAATCTTGTAGTCTGAAGATCAGACGAGAGAAAGAGAGCAAGAGACATCAGTAACAAGGAGTAAAGCATTCATCAGTCTGAAAGATGAAGAGGTCACGCGTACGAAGAAATGACTGATCAAGTGGAGATAGAAGATCCTCTCAATCTTATGAGTGACCAACCAACAACCGAGTGCTATCTCTGAAAACTCAAGGATGTCAAAGATCTTAATGCCACGATTCTCTTGATCTACATCTTCAAGACCACGACTGATTGATGAAAGGCCGACAAGAGCATTAAGCTGAAAAGGGGCAAAAGTAAAAGCTATGCACATCAATACCTGAACTCAGTATATCTAAAGTAAATGACTGTTAAGAAACTGACAGTAAAAAGGTACGGTTCCTCACCATCATTAATGTATACATCATAGTTGCACCATCTTATGAACTATGATAGTATTCTGTCAACAAGTCATAATCTTCCTAAAAAGGTGAATAGAGAAAGTAGTCTAAAGATGGAAAATTCAAATGTCTACAAACTTTCTCTTTAACCAAGTTTTAGGCTGAAGATGACATCTTGAAGAAAATCTGAAATGGATCACAAGAGTATCACAGACCAAATGAATCTTATGTTAAGTAATCATTGCTGTTGTGCTAGTATGTGTGTAAAAGCCTATGTTCTAAGTGTTTAACAACACACAAAGAATGATCAGTTCTACAAGAGTATCTTGTTGATTTGTAGAAACTGATCACATCCATAAATCAACTAGATACTCATAAATCGCAGAGTTGATTCACACTATGTGAACACTTAAACATTGTGAACATAACCCAGTAAATGATGAAACCATCATAGATAAAGAGTGTGTCATTAATTGTCAAATCCTACACACACTCACCGTCATGCATCTAAAATGTATTATCCCAAGATAGTTGCATGCATGAATGTCTGTTGGTGATAAACATGATGATTATCCAGATAAGAGGAATAGGGGTTTAGAAAACTAACCTAGCAGGACCCATTCAACAATGGGGACCAAAAGTAGAAATTACTTGAACCTGCAGGTACTTGGTCAGTCTGACCACACTAAGGAATGCTGAAGTAGAAGACTTCATTCAAAAGGATTCAACCAGCAGAAGGCTAAGGACTATTCAGAGAAAAGTCTGATAAAGTTCATATATGTCCAAGCCTGTCCTTGAAGACCCTCTGAGCTAACCTGAATGGAGCTCACATGGCTGAAAATCTGTATATGGGAGCATGCCATGCAGCAGAAGATAAAAGAGGATTATATGTGCCCATGAGATACGCTTTATGGAAAGGATCCTCAAGGGAAGCTCACAATAGAAGATCTTTGAGCTTGAGACAAAAGGAGTTCTCTACGAAGCAGAACTTCTCAAAACTAAAGACTGTCAAAGATGACTACGTTCGTAGTGCTGTCAAATGATCGTAGAGTGATCAATCCTGAAAATACTCATCTCTACGATACAAGAAAGACTAAGCAACGATGATGATTCCAGTCAGAAGTAGAAGTACTGGGCAGCACTCAAATGAACATGAAGAAGGAATCACATCTATCTGAGATGACGGCATCAACAATGGGGGAGCAGTGATCTGTTAAGAAATAACTGCATCATTAACCTGGAAGAGATGTACCAGCTACTAAGTCCCAAAACCTTGTGGCTGATGAACCAAATGAAGATCCATAGTCAGTAGGATCGTCTCAAAATGAACTACTGATAACCCTTCAGCCACCTAATCCATAATCATGAAGTGCCTACGATCAAACACATGATCGTAGAGTAAGAGTAGAAGGACACCACGATTTCAGCAATGCAGATACTTAAAGATGATAGAAGATCTTCCCATCAGAAAAGGTCTAATGAGATGTCATTGCAAACCACTGACATAGTATTTCATCTGGAAAGCGCCTCAGCGACAAACCTGACCCTTAGCTCTCTCTAAGAGGTTGGCCCTTCCTGAGCTACCTTATCCCAGAAGGAATACTTGATCTAGTTCATCTCAGAAGAATCAAGTCAGTCAACGATCGTAGAGTTGAGTTTGAAAAGGACTAAACGATCGTAGTGCAACTGCAGCGATCGTAGAAGATAACTCAACGATCGTAGTTCTACCAAAGGGTACTCCAGCTCACAAGGAGCATGAAGAATGAGACATCTGCTAAGACATTCAAGTTGAGGAGATAAGTTCGAATACATCAGTGATTGAGGTATGCTGCATCGAAGTAAGGAGGAAAGACGAAGCCATACACTGCAGCATCTCTCAAAAATTGATCGTTGAGTAAACAAATGAAATCGTAGAATCTATAACTATCTCATCATGTTACACTACGAATCAAAAGGTCAACGGTCAAAGCCACGTCAATTAAACGTCCACTCCTCTAATAACTGAAAAGCTGTGGGGAATTATAGCTCATTACTGGGCAACGTGCAACCAATGGACAATTGACACATCACTGAGTATGCAGAGTTAGAAGGAACTGCCATAAAGACAAGTTCAAATCTGCAGACAGTTACCAAAAGATATCGAACCTTTCTCCCTCCTATTTTTAAAACCCTAGAAAGCTTTTCAAGAGCAAAATCAGTTAACCTCCAGAGCCTTACCAACCAGACAGTCATCTCGCATAAACCTTTCTATATTTAATACCCACATTCTTCAAACTACTCAAAATGGAAAACTGGTAAGTGATCACTGGTATTCAGCTTGGAACCAAATCGTTTGAGAAATCTGAAAAGAAGTTCAGAGATATTCTCGAGCTTGTAAAGAAGGCTGGATTTTCAGAATGCCTTGAAGCAAATACTCGAGTCTACTGCAACCTGGTTAAAGAATTCTACTCAAACTTCTCTATAAATTCGGAAACCATTACTACCAAGGTTAAAGGTCAGTCTCTCAAGTTAAAATCTTCTGACCTAAACCAATGCCTAGGATTTCCTAACCAAGGCCTAAAGAACCTTGATAATGTCAACACTGAATTAGCTAAGGAAATTATGAGGTATCAAAGAAACCCTAGTTTCAAGGACATGAAGAAGAAGGAGTTCCCTGAGCAATATGAGTTCCTTGCTGAAATAGTTGGAAAGTGCATACTATGTAAGAACACTGCACATGACACAGTGATCGACCAACAGTTGAAAATCATGTCTGCAATAGTTTTGAAGAAACAAATCAACTTTGGATCTATCTTGATTGATCAGATCTCCAAATGGGTAGAGAAGACTGAGAAGAATCCCCTGACCAAGGTATATCATGGAAGGCTGTTAAGTATCATACTGAAGAAAAAGCTATGGGGAAAGATCAAGGATGATGAGGGAGAATGTGCACAAAGTGATGTCTCCACAACTATTTGAAAACTGGAAGAAGAACCCTAAGGAGAACAAAAGGCTGACAGCTGGGAGCAGTAGTAGAACCTCTGCAAAGAAGAGGAAGACAGTAAAGGCATAGAGCTCTGAGTCCAGTGACTCTGAAGCAGCTGAAATCACACCAGCTAGGAAGAAATCAAAAGTGGTGAAAAGAGCTGGTGATGTGAAGAAAGTCCAGGCCCCACCAAGGAGAGTCTCCTCCTTGAACAAGAGTAAAGAAGAAAAGGCCCAAACTGCTGAGACCACAAAAAGAAGAAGCAGCAGGTTGCTTCAAGGGCCAGTCAGCAAGAAAGCTAAGGTGGAGGACAAACCAGCCTTAGCTTCTCAAACCAATACATCTGCTGATAAGGAAAGGTGCTCTAGCCCCATGGCCAATACTCAGAGAAGCAACTCTGATGAAGAAAAGGAAATTTCTGATCAAAGTGCATCCCCAAATGCAACTGCCCCAACCAGCCCAGAGAATGGGTCAGAAAATGCTATCCAAGAAGAAGAAGATGAACATGTCCCCTCAATCCAAGAGAGCTTTAATGATGACTCAGAAAGTGATGAGGACAAGGAAGAAGAATTTGCCCCTGCCAGTGCTGATATTCAAAGAAGTTTATCTGATAAGGAAGTGGAGTCAGAGACTGAGGAAGAAGAAGAATCTGTCTCTCCAATAGTTGAACCTCCACAAAGAAGAAAGAGCTACAGGTTGTAAGCCCAGTTTGCCTCCAAAAGGAACAGTGGCCAATCAAATGCCATCATTGAATTAAGTGATGATGAATCTGTATCCCCAGGAGAAGATGCTGAAGAAGAAGCCAGCAATGAAGAAGAAGTATCTAAGGAAAGTCTTGATGAAGAAAGTTCAGATAATGAAATTCAGCAAGAAGGATTCTCTGTTGGAGATGATCAAGAAGAGTCTAAACATGAAATGCAACATAAAGATGATCCCTCTGCTGAAGCTGATCTAAATGGTTCTGGTTCTGAGAAGGAAGAAGCAGAAAATGATTCCAACTCTGAAGATCAGGAATCAGAAAACTCAGAACTCCACCCTGTTCTCTCACCTGCAAGATTTATCAGGAGAATAGTAGTAGAAGTTCTCAATGAACCATCAGAGACTCCTCCTGACAGATGGATAAACCATGGAGGTGAACAGATCAGAATAGTAAGAATGACCTCCTTTGACTTGGTCAAGAACTGAAACAACATGGAAATGGACTGCACAACCATTCTCTACAACCCTGATGATCTGATAATGAGATGGTTCTTCCAGTGGATGCTATGGCTAAAGGCCATTACTGAAAAAGATGGAAGCTACTTCAGTTGGTGTTATAAGCAGTTTCCAAGCATGGAACTGGTGGCTCAGAACTTTCCAAGAGTGAAGAAGTTTGCCACCAAGCTGATCACAAACCAGCCCCACTTCAAGATCTATCGACATGCTGGAAATCTCTACATACCCTACGATCGTAGGGTGGACTCTGAAGGAAGAAGAACCATGTCCAAGAAGCTGATCGTAGAGTCTGATTATCTACTGCTTATGATGTTCAAATCCAATCTCAGAAGTCTCCTTATGATCAAGCATTGCTAACAGACACTCCATCATCCTCCACAGGCAATTGGTACTCCACAATTGTTCAGATTATCCACACCTTTGAAAATATGTCCAAAGATGACAATCGTAGAGTCCAATCCATTGCCCATACTGAAGCTACCAATCAAGAGGATCAAACTGCTTTGGAACAGGAACTACTGAAGAGCTCTGATGATTTAAGCAAGAAGATATCTATGCTCACTGAAGAAATACAGAAGCAGACAGCAGCAGGAGATGATTCTTTCCAGCACAAGCTTCAAGCTATCTTGGCTGATGTATCTCTCAAACTCCAAGAGAGAGATAACACCTATAAGAAGGCCATCCAAGATCAGAAGGCAGAAGCTCTACAAGTTCAGGAGGCCAATGCAAAGCAGATCGAAGCCCTCTCTAACAAGATTGACGATCTGAAACAGTCCTTCTCTGTGCAACTTGAACTCGGACAGCAAGAGCTAAAGCTTGAAGTTGTAAACTCCTCCTACCTGATGGAGAAGCTTATGTCCAACATGGAGCAGCTTTCTCAAATGATTGATGACAAAAAGGGGGAGAAAGAGAGGCGAAGAAAGAAGAGGAGCAAGAGGCACCAAAAGAAGAGCAGAGGGTTAAGGGAGAAAAAGTCAAAGAAGAAGAAAGCAGCAGCAGATAGAGAATCATCATCTGAGGGGGAGCCTGAAGATGATGATACCAAGTTCACAAAAGCTGAAGGGGAGCCAGATCAGAAAGGTGATGAAGGGGAATCAAGCAAAGATAGAAGGCCATCATCAGAGGGGGAGCAAGAAGCAGCAGCTGATGAGTAGCTGATCGACAAGCATCCTGGAACCATACATGGAGCCAAGGAGGTATATCTCTAGTCTGATAGTGTGTTCTGGATCCAGGATTTATAATGTCTGAATATATAATTGCCATATTAATATAAATGACATTCATGATTAACTGTTTAGAAATACAGCTGCTCACTGTATCTAAGATTCATTCATAACATGCATATGCACTTATTATTTTTGTCATAATCAAATAGGGGGAGATTGTCAGGAATAAACATGTGAATGATATTCCTATTTATATATGATTTGATTATGATATATATATGAATGAATATGCAAGTATGTTTGCATGAAGAAAAGTTGTTAAGTCCTTTGATAGATAATAGAAATATATGTACAAGGACTTAGAATGAATTGATCAAAAATGTTAGGTTGATCCTATATAAGCAAAACAGCTTTGTAAAGTCCTTAAAAAGAAATGATGTACAAGGACTATAAATATAGAAATATCAAGCTTGTTAGGTTGATCTAATGATGTAATAGATAGGCTTGTCTGATCGTCGAGCACTGCACTAGATGTCGTAGTCTGCCAGGAGAGTCAGAGTCAACTCGGGAGCTATCGAGGCAGAATAGGAGTATGCAAGATAGTGAGATCTCAGAGTTCGTAGACTTCCAGGGGAAACGAAGAAGGATCGTAGTGTGTCGAGAAGAGCCTCCTCGGGATCGTAGTGTACTGAGGACGTCATGTTCTAAATCGTAGAGACAGCCTGCCTATAAGCCGAACGACAATCTGCCGAAGCTAAGTATGAAATGCACTCTACGCTCAGAGTCGTAGAGTCTAGCGATGCCGAAGTCAAAGACAAGGATCGTAGACCACACTCTGCGATCGTAGAGTCCACTGAACAAATGCAGAGATCGTAGTCGGACAAAATCAGATGAAGACAACAAGCTCAAGGCAGAAATCGTAGAGTGTCAAGATCTGATCTTCGGGATCATAGTGTCTACACAGCCGAAGCTGAATCGTAGAGTGCAGAACTACGACTCCAACAGTAATGCTCACAATGCTAAGTCAGAATCGTAGAGCAGATACGGTTCTCAACGAATGAGCACTCCCAGAATATCCAAAGGTACGAAGCCTCTGGTTGGCACTGCAAAGATGTAATCCACAGAAGGGAACCAGAGAGCACTCAACGAATGGCATGCAGGCTAGCAGAAGCAGTAATCACCAAACCAATCAGCATCAAGATTGAGTTAAAAGGCCGTTTGTGATGAAGTCTTCCACAAGATGATTCAAAGAAGACTTCAGCAGTTGACTAAGGAAAAGTCAGCTAATGCAGTTGCTATCAAGAAAACAGAAGACAACGATCTTGGAAGCAACCAGGATCGTAGTGTTTGTCAGACAAAGAAAGAACTGATGGAAGGTGAACCAAGATACTGGTCAGCTTCTGAAGAGCAAGGCTAAAGTGATTAAGTGCAGGGTCAGTTCATTGATGATAAGTGAGTGGAAGATCGCCAGGAGAAAGCAAGCTGGACGCGCCACAAATCTGAAGTGTCTTGATATTCAGAAGGGAACCAGAGCAAGGAATTAGGCCATCCGTATTTGAGAACAGTCAAAGCAAACAGAAGTATTGAAGCACTGCACAATACAAGGAAAAGGTGTTCTACATTGAAGATCCAATCAACACTCTTCTAGATCGTAGTGTTGTCTCCACCAGTCAACAAGACACTACGATCAGGTCCCTGAAGACGTGCATCAGAATCGTAGAGCTCGGATACCTGAAGATTGAGGCATTGGCAACTGTTCAATCTGAAGGGTAATTCGGACAAGTGCTTATTGAGAGCATCGATGCAAAAGGACAACCTCTAATCAAGAAATCAGAAGAAATAAAGTCTTCGACCTACCCAGGACAGTAAAGTGATACATCTGATAGGGTAGGTGAAAAAGTAGACTCCAGAGTCAGAAAAAGTATGTCATGTCACATCAAGCAGTCTACATCAAGCAACTTGAGATCTGTGAAGACATTTGAATAGCTTCCAACGGCTACTTTCCAACGGAAGGATTGGGAAGGTGTATAAATGAAGAAGAGCTTCAAAGATCAAAGAGTGCTGGAGAAGTTGAGTTTTGGAGAGAAGGTGGACTGATCGAATCAAGTAATAGTGAGTCCAGAGACTCACTCTACGATCCACCAAGAACACTCAAAAGTCAGATCAAGCAAGAAGTAGAAGTGTGAGTTCTACTATGTAGAAGTGAGAGTTCTACTACATGAAGAGTGTTCTGAACTGCCGAGAGAAAGAAGAGCATCATGCCATCTGGATGTCCATCATGGGATGACTCTAAGTACAATAGAGAAGAACATACGGTCATCTTAGCAAGTCCATCATGGGAAGGCATCGAGTAGCAAGAAGGGAGATCACAAAAGCCATCTTGGTGTCAAGCTTGAGAAAGCTTCTAGGTACCTTGCAGAAGAACTTACAGTCATCCTAGAAGCCTCTCATGTGTAGCCATCAAGTACCAAGGAGAATGATCTTCAAGGCAGTTCATCAAGGGGTCATCCGGAGTAGTTGAGCAACCTAAGAAGCTGAGCATCATGCAACACTCAACTGCTCTTCAAGGATGATCAAGCCGAAGCTGCTAAAGATAGAAGATGTTCAGAGCATGAAGACATCTTAGCAGCTCAGCACCAACTCCAACAACAACAACAACAACAACTCAAAGAAGCCAGGGCCTGAGGGGTCCTTGTCCGAAGGTACTAAACAAAGCAGGGCCAAAGGGTCCTTGTCCGGAGGGACTAAACGAAGTTCCAAGCCAGCTGGGCTTGAAGAGTTCCTAGGGAACTAGAGGAGTACCAAGGCTGCTGGCCTTGAAGAGTTCTTAGTGAACTGAAGTCCCAAGGCTGCTGGCCTTGAAGGAATCGTAGAGATTCAGGGTGCTGCCCTTCCTTTGTGGAAATCCTGCTAGTTGAAAGCAGAAGAGTGGATTAGGAGCTAGAGTCTCTGAACCACTTAAAACCCTTTGTGTCTTTTACATTATGTCATTTACATTATGTCTATAACTGCTATAACTGCTATGTATGTTTTTACTGCTTACAACTAAACTAACATAACAAACAATGTTTGTATGATTATGAATATATCAATGAAGGAGGGGAATCTTTTACTTATTCCGCTGTGCTTGAAAAGATTATATGTTTGTCATATAATCTAATATGAACAATACATCATAAACCAGAAAAGTATTTTAAAAGAAAAGAATCTATTCAACCCCCCCTTCTAGATCTATTGTGCCCTCTGGGATCTAACAAAATGTATATAGCCTTGTGGTGACACAACAAATTAAATATAAATAAATAGGTAGACAACTCTTGTCAATTACATCAACTATGTAACTCCTTGTATTTTGCCTCTTAGATTATTTTGATCAAGTGGTGGCACATCCGAATCAAAATTATCCAAGTTAAGTCCAACCTAGCACTCCATATATTCAAAAAAGAAAAATATCATCCTTGCGGTGACACAACAAAATAATATTGTTCAATTTTCTTTATAAGCTTCAAATGTGATAAATTAACATCTTAAATACTTAATACTTGCCTTGTGATGACACAACAAACTCATATTAAATATTTAATACTCTATTAATTTTATCATGCTAGAAGGCGACGTTCGATATTCCAAATATCTTTGAACGCTTAGGACTTAATAAAAAATTTGAGAGATTTGTTATTAATTTGTCTCATCTTGTTTAGCGCGTATGCACATATATATATAAAATATGCGTCATATTAATGAACATGCGAAGCATGTTTGCATAATATATATATATATATATATATATATATATATATATATATATATATATATATATATATATATATATATATATATATATATATATATATATAGTATAAGCATGCACATATAGAATATTATATTCTACCCGGATTGATTATGGACTTTTATTCTAGTTTGGTTTACTAGAGCCACCAAGTGAACCAAAAGGTCAAACCCTAGGGGTGCAAGAATTAATATTTAAATATAACTATTACATTTAAACTCGGGCTCCATTACAAATGGGTCTTCAAGCGCTCCTTGCTCCTTGATCTCCAATTCTTCAAAATTAATTCTAACTATTCTTATTAAAAAAACTATTTAAAGTAAATAGAAACCTTGATCAGCAGTCAAGGGGAATTACATAGGAGGGAGTTCGAATTTACATTAAGAAGAAAAATTGAAGAAGACAAGGTACGCAGACCCCATTTAATAAAACTCATACATTCATGCATCTAACTAAAATAAAATCCAATAACATTGGTCAATAATCCATAATCAGTCCCATTTATTATCATACACATCACCATATGCATCAATAAATAACATTCATCTTATGAATAATAAACATTCAATATGTATATTGATATCATTTAATGGACAAATTTAGTTAGTATAAAATCTAATTTTGAATCAAAATAAAGTCCTTTATTTTAATCCAAATTTAAATCAAAATAAAAATATTTTATTTTAATTTATCCAATTTTAAATAAAATAGACTATTTTATTTTAATCAAAATCTTTAATCAAAATAAACTCCTTTATTTTAATTAATTATGGAATCTAATTCCATTAAAAAAAACTTTATTAAAGGAAACACGGATTATCTTTTCTATTCACAAATAAACTCCTTTATTTTGAATAATATGAAATCTTATTTTATATCTAAATAAGCTCCTTTATTTAAGAAAATTAGGATTCTCTTTTCTATTCACAAATAAACTCTTTTATTTTGAATAATATGAAATCTTATTTCATATCTAAATAAACTCTTTTATTTAAGGAAAGATGGATTCACTTTCCTATTCATAAATAAACTCCTTTATTTTAAAAAACATGGAATCCAATTTCAACTCCAATTAGTTAAAATGGAATCCAATTCCAACTCTAATTAGTTAGTATGAAATTCTAATTTTAAAATTAAAATAAACTTTTATTTTAAAATTAAAATAAACCTTTTATTTTAAAATTGAAATAAAATTTTATTTTAATTATAAAATAATTACCGTTATTATATATATAATATCATATTATATGAAATCCCCTGCCTGTAATCATACAAAGTGATTCACGAAATAATTAAAAAGAGACTTGAATAATACTGCTGTACCAGATTAAGATCATATACAGTAACACAGGATCACTTTTGAAAAAACGAGGATCACTTTTTTTTTTTTTAAATCCACCATGTGGGAACATGCAGGAAACAATATAATACCAAATATATAAACGGAACATTTATTCCATCAAATCACGTGAAACTCCTGTAAACAATTAACATCAATTCACGTTTTCTGTTTTTTTGTTTTTTTTAAATTTTATACAACAAAATTATGCCCAATTAAATTGTTCAAAACACATATCAATATACATATCAAATCTGAACAATTAATAATTCGCATAAAGGTTTGGCTCTGATGCCACTGTTAGGTTTGTAATATTCATGAACGCAATCAAATTGCACAAAATAAGCGGAAGCGTGGAAAATCAGAGTTTTAAAATTTTACAAACCATATACCCGGATCACCCTTTATGCACAATTATTAATTAAACGAAAAAGAAAGAACAAGAATCATACCCTTGAAGATCCGAGCTTTCTCAGGTACAAGTTCACCTCCATTCTTATTCGTGTTCACTTGAATCCACCGGGTTTGGTTCCTTCCTTTGATCAACGTTAGCCACCCAAGTGTTTGGCCTCTAGAGGTGATCCACCAAGGAAGAAGAAAAATTCAAGAAGATTAGTATTTTGCAAAACCCTTGTTTTCTATCTCTATAGAAAAAGAGCGTACTATCCAACAATTAGAAAAATAACGTATATCTGATATTTGATATAAGACTTCTCTTATAAAGATATCAAGTAACCCTATTAAAATAAGGTATTATTTAATTAAACTCTTTTAATTAAATGGGCTCCCTAATCTTATTAGGGATAATTAATTAAACTCCTTTAACTAATTTTCCCTCCTAATTCAATTAGAAATAAATGAGAGTACTTATATTAAATTAATTCCTAAACTCTTTTAGAAATTAAAATAATAATAATCGTAATAATATTAATAAGACTCCTCTTATTAATTTATATTTAATATTTCTAAAATATTAAATAATAAATATTAAGCTATTTAATTTATTCTATCACCATAGATTAAATTAAATATACTTAACATATTATTACGATTATGCCATTAACTTTTTAAATAATTATTCTTCCTTTTATGGTGTGACCCTTTAGGTTCTCTATATTAAACCGGTTGTAAATAAATCAATTAGAACAATTCTAATCTTATTTAAATAAATAAATTATACTAATAATTTATTTAAATAAATAATATTTATTCTACAATAGGGATAAGCCTCCCTAGCGATCAACGACTTTTCAGATAATATAGATTTCAACATTAATCATAAAAGAACCTTTGAGTAAATAGTTACCATACAATTCAATCCTTCCACCATACAATGTCCCAATTAAATATAAGACATGAAATTTCTGTCAAGTCTTATTTTATTTAATTATATGTATTTCGACTCTTAAATATACAACTCCAAATTATGCAAAATAGAAACTCCTTTCTAATTTCATTCTGCCTTGGCCAAGGACTATTGGGTTGTCATTTATCGAATCACATAGGACATATCTCTTCTTTTACTAGAAGCAGTAGATTCTTTATTGATCATATATTATCTCCATGTACAACTTATTATACCCAAGCATAACCTTTAATATACCCTAAGGGTATTAAGGAATAAGTCAAAGTATAACTCATCATACACAAGATACTATGATGATCTCAAGTCCAAGGATCACTTGTATTACTATCACTACATGAATTCCTATTGACAGGCAAGTAAAACTCCATTAGGTATTCCTTAGCGAGCAACGTTCAATGAACTTATTCTCTAATAAGCACCTACATACTTGCTTTAGTGTCTCCACACAAATGAGCATGAGATCAAGCATCCTCATCCAATGAGCAAGCAACGTATGTTCCAATCTATCCGGATTCACTAATCCCCAATTTAGTAATCCAACGATTGGGAACTATTTTAGTTTTAAGCTTTCTAAGAATTTAGATCTCATTATAATGATCATCATCATTATTCTAAAAGCATTGCTTAAAACTATGGTTTTATCACATATTATAAAGCAACATTATGTAGATAATTAAAAACCTTTAATAAATTAATACCTTTTATTAATAAATGAATAAGATTGTTACAAAGTATATGCTTTATCATCAAACATGATTGGCTTGTGTGTATACTACTTTCACTTGCTTGTAAAACCTCTAATCCAACCCGGATTAGAAACCTTAGACTAACAACTCAGTCTACCACATATTTAAAGAATTGATCAAATATATGACAACAAAATAATTAATGATCAAGGCAATAATTATATCAACAATTCAAGGCTCAACTAGAATGCAATGATCAAAGTATGAAAGATATCACCAAGTTAAATATCAGTCTCTGAAATCTGGAATATAATCCGTGTAGCACAACAACCTTTTTAAATCTTCACAATTGAAAAACTTGAATAACGTTTATGAGTTTGTATATGAAGAAAAGGATCGATGTATCAGAAAAGAACTTTTTAGTATACTGCTTGATGTTTTTTTTCTGTACTTCAATCCCACGGCTAAAGCATATATATAGATAGGAAAACTTTTTGCCTATTGCTAATTTTAGCTGTTACCCATTAAGAATTAATTCCAAGATAGATTTATATATATATATATATATATATATATATATATATATATATATATATATATATATATATATATATATATATACACGTTAATAATTGATTTCATAAATCTCCATATATATGTCAGTTACAATTAAGCACATGGTATATTAGTTGGAGATATAACCAATTAAGGAGCATGTGAGTCAATCAACTTAATATTTGATTGAATAAAATATTCGTTTGCTTTAATTTTGCTTCCTTTGACTCAAGATAGAATCATGTTAATTAAAGTATGTTCATTAATTTAGGTAACAATAAAAATTCACTTCACTAAATTATGAGCTTCTTTAATAAGAAAGTAAATCAATTGTTAACTCCTTTTATCCAACGGATGTACTATTCATTTAGAAATCAATGAAAGATTTTATAGATTATTCAAATCTTATTTCCAAACATCTTCCTATTAAAGTGATGAGATCAAATTGCTTAATTTAAGGAAGGAACTTTTAGAATATCCTTAATTATGGAATCTAAATAAGCACCCATAATTATGGAATCAATTAAATCAATTTAGAAGCTTTAATTATGAAATAAATATATCACTTAGATTTACATTTACTAAATGGACTTCTATATTAATTTCTTGTAATTCAAAAATATTTCCATATTCATTTTGAAACTCCAAATAATTTGTTCCATAATTAATTACTTTCATGATTATGGAAAACCTAATAATAGATAATCCATATCCTAATATTTACTGAAACAATCTTGGTTAGAGATATGAAAGATAATGATATTTTTAAAACTCATTTACTAACCAACTCCATCAATTATGGGAAGTATCAATATTTAAAAAATATTTCCATATTTATTTTGAAATCCCAATTTATTTAGATTTGCCCTCACTAACTAGCTTTCCAAAAATTACTCCAATTAGTTGATTCATGCTAATTGATTCTAAAGATATGAATATTGATTTGCTAAATCAATTTTGAGGAAAGCTCAATCAATTCATGAATAACTCAATCTCAAGATATATGTTATAGATTTATCAAAATCTATTTTAAATTAATTCCTTTAATTATGGGAATGTTTCAAAATAAGCTTTTCAAAAATTACTCCAATTATTAATCCATGATAATTGATTCTGAAGATATGAAAATTTTATTTGCTTAATCAATTTGAGGGAAAATTCAATCAATTAATAAATCATGGAAATCATAATGAATAACTCAATCCCAGATATGTGGTATAGATTTATTAAATCCTTTAATTGTGGGAAGGCTTCAAAATTAGCTTTTCAAAAATTACTCCAATTTAATTAATATTTGATCCTTATTAATTTTGAAAGCTTAATTAAATATTTTCATAATTAATCTTTAATTAATTAATCATTTTAATTTATTCCACAATTATTTAAATTATGTAATGCAATGAAAATCCTAGAGTCTTGATTGAGAAATAATTAAAGCTAGGATCTTACATTTATTTCTTAATAACTCAAGCAATTCTTCAAGCCTTCATATCTTCAATCCTTTAACAAATCAAAGCTTCAAGAATTCTTTTAATATCCTGTAAATGCTTGAGTAAACATTTTAGTACAATAGGAAAGTCATCATCAAAACCTAAGGTTGGAATATAACCAAGTCAACATTCTCCCCCTTTTTGATGATGACAATATAATAATTATGGCTCCCCGTAAAACCATGAGTATATTAAAATATTCTTGACATGATAGAATAAGAACATAAAGTTAGATAAGATATATTTCATATGAACTCAAGGCTTCCAACTTCTTGTACCTCAATCTGTTTCAACAATATTAAACAAAACATATCATAATTTCTCTCCCCCTTTGTCATCAATCAAAAAGAATAAAATATAATTTTTCTCCCCCTTTGTCATTAATCAAAAAAAAATGGAAGGACCTTAAAGAATGATGTATACCTGTAGAAAGAATCATGGTTGCTTTTAAGGGCAAATATGAGTCTAAGAATCTTTTCTATTAACCCAATTGATTAAAAGATTTAAATATTTTCTTCATAAAGTAAGCAAATCACATAGATTCAAGTAAGCAATCATACATTCATATTTTGTTACCTCTATGTCAACACCTTTATCATATAAAGTGAATTTAATTGACGTACTGATTAGTGCAGCCTTTGATTTAGATTTCTCAAATTCAAACCTTCTGAGCAACTCTTTTGTGTATTTTGTTTGATGTATATATGTCATCCTTTGTTTGATTTATTTAGAGTCCCAAACAAAAATAGTTAAGTTCTCTCATTAAGCGCATGTCGAACTCCTTTTGCATACACTTAGAAAATAACTCACAAAGAAACTCATTAGCAGCACCAAATATTATATTGGTTACATATATTAGCATAATGATAGAATCTTTATTTTTATGCTTAAATAATATAGAATCAATTTTACCTTGAGTGAAACCATTTGAGATGAGATACTTACTTAACCTATAATAAAAGTTCATCCTTTTGGTACCCATATCTTTTTGGGTCTTTTTGGGTTAGTCACATACAAATCACTTTTCTTAATCCACACACTTTTAACTTTCATATTCCTTTTATTTGATGAACAATCTAAATGTCCCTTTAAGCCACATGATTTACAAGTAGTGAAAGGAGAGCAATAATTTAATTTTAAATGTGATCTAGATTTTAAAATTTTTACATCACTCTTTTTATGTGTTGGATTATAGCCAATTCCTTGTTTTTCAAAGCTAGGTCTTTGTTTACCCAACATAATAGTTAAGTTTTCTTCCCCTTGGACAAATTTAGCCAAAGATGATTTTACTGAGTCTATTTCTTTTTGTAGTTCACTCGTTGAAGGATTTTTAGTATGAGAATCATCATTAAAAGCATCAATACAAACATCTCTCATTGCTATTTCTTTGTTTAATTTTTCAACTTCTTTATTTAAATCATTAACCTTGTTGGAAAGATATTTGTTATGATTTTCAAAAAAATCATTTTTAGCAATTAAAATATTTTCTTCTTGTGATGATGTATCTTGTTCAACTTCTTTCTTTTCATCAATTAATATATCAACCTCATTCATTAAAGTATTTACTAAGTCTTTTAAGTATACATTCTTTTCTCTTAATTTTTCATTTTCTTGTTTTAAGAGATTATAATCAGTAATTGTTACCTCGCTCGATTCATCATTTGATTCATTGTTGATTCCCATGAAGCAAACTTGGGCTCTTTCTTTGTTTGCATCAACTTCCACTTCAGACTCATCATCACTCCAAGTAAAAAATGCTTTGTTCCTTTTGTTATCCTTGTAGCTTAGTTTGTCTTTGTTCGTTAATTTGAAGCAATACTTTTTGAAATGGCTCGGGCGTCCACATTCAAAGCAAGTGTCTTCATTTTGCTTTCCCTTGAATTTGTTTGAAGTGATTGCATTCTTTCTCTTAATCTTTCTTTGTAATAACCCTTTGAGCCTTTTTGAAAGTTTTGCAATTTCCTCATCCGAATCGTCCTCTAGCTCCTCTTCATCACCTGCAATAAGAGCTAGAACCTTCTTTCGAGGAGTATCCTCCTCATCATTATATCTCTTTAATTGATGTTCAAATTCTTCTAATTCACTAAATAAAGTTAATGTATTCATAGAAGAAATATTAGGAGAATCTTGAAGAGTTGTAACTTTAGAAGAAAACCTCTTGGGCATAGCCCGAAGTAACTTACAGTTGATCTCACTTTGCAGAATTGATTTATCAAGAAGCTTCATGGAATTCATTAGTACTAGGAACCTTGCTTGTGCACCAGTACAAAGTACCTAATAGACAACACTTAATAGACAGTTTTTTATAAAAATGTTGTGGTATATTTTTTTACAACGTTTAAAAAAAACGTTGTAGATATATATACAAAAACGTTATCTATTTAAAAGGGCATTTTTTAAATTTTAATTAGATAACATTTTTTTTAAAACGTTATCTATGAAGAAAAACACGGAGCATGAACTGAACTCTTAAAATTAAAATTAAAACTAAAACATACGTATTTTTCTCTCCAAAGGCTCGTCGGTACAGAGAGCTTCGGTTTCCTTCGAACTTGCAGATCGAGCTTCGGTTTCCTTCGTTCCTTCTCTTCGGTTTCCTCGTTCCTTCTCTTTTAGTTTTCTTCTCTGGTTATGTAGTGTTGGTTGTGTTCGATCTGATTGGGTGTTCCATCTCTTCTTCTCTATTTCTTTACAAATTAAGTGTTGTTTCGAGCTTTATCGGCGGCTGTTATGGGGGCACCCCTCTGAAACTCTTTTTTTCGATCTTATATAGCTAAGTCTGAAGGCTTAGATGACGGGGCTTCTCTGTTATAGATTAGTAGGGGTGTGTTTTGAGGGAGGGTCTGAAGTTATGATCTTGAGGTATGGGGTTATGGTTTTGGGGTCCAGATCTTGAAGTTCTGCTTGGGTTGGAGTTTGGATGTGGGATCTGCTCGATCTGGTACTTCATTTTGGCTTTCACTGTGGCTATTATCCGATCTGGACTTCTGAATTTTTTCTTATTCCTTTAGTGTTCAAATCTGGATGTTATCTTTGTTTTTCCGATCTGTGCTTCATGTTTTGATTCATTGTTTATCCTGCTCATGGCCAGATTGGATGTATTATTTTTTTTCCTATACTCGTTTTAGCGTTTATTATTTGTTCATAGGTGATTATTTGGTCATTTCTGTTTTGCTGGGTTTTGCTATCTGGGTTTATTACATTAGTTAGGTTATTGTTTGCTAATGTACTATTATATATTTCTATTCAATAATTGCGGTGTCTTGTTGGATTCAAGGTAAGAGATTCGTTTTAGCCTTCAAACACACTGTTTATTCCGTGATTACTAGTAAAATGTTAGCTCCAACTCTTGAATGTTTCAAACTAATTTTCATATTACCCTTTCTTCCTCTAGTTCATTTAATATGTGTTCTATTGAAAATGGTGTATTATCAAGGTGCAAAACGTTCGATTGATATACTCGGTAAGAGGTTGAGTAATTTTGTGCAATCTGGACATTATTATTCTACTTGGGCATGTAGGAGAAACCCCAATTCAATTACTAAACTTAGAGAAAGCAAAACCTCATTTACTCCTAGTTATGCCAATCAGAAATGCAATTTTGGAATTTTTGTTAGACGATATGGGGTTGGAGTTCCAGTTTCGGATCAAATGGATTGTATAAAGCAGTTGAGGGAAAGAACTAGTGCACCCATAAAGGAAGTCAAGTCTGCTCTTATTGAATGCGATTGGGATATTGATAAGTATTTCTTTAATATATTTTCTTTTTCTTTGCGGTTTCTTGTTGTTTTGGTTGATAATATAGCAGTTTAATGTAGAGGCAGCGCAGAAGAAATTGAGGAAACTAGGTGTGGTTCTTACATATAAAAAGTTATCTCGAACAGCTGCTGAGGGTTTACTAGTCCTGGCACAGAATGAGAACAAGGCTGCTATTATTGAACTTAACTGTGAGACAGACTTTGTTTACAGTGATAGTTATTAGTTTGAATGTTTTAGACTAATTTTCATATTACCCTTTGATAAATGTATGCAGGTATTTGAAAGAGCAAGCTGTGCTATCTGCATCTGAATTAACAGCTGTCCAGTTTCTGTTGCTGATTTATACAGACTTTTAGAGTTGTTTAGAGTAAATTTTATTAATCCACTTCGGGGATGCTATTTTGCAGAACAATATTATGTTTAATAACATCATGTTACATGTATAATTTTCCAGGGAGGGAAATCTGCAAGGATTGTTAATTGTGTTTTGGGACTTAAATCATACAGTAACTGGAAACAGACTGGTGTCAATTCTGATTTTTTTATGATTCAGCGTTAGTTAACTTACGCCTGTTTTGAATCCACCCTGTAAATGCATTATACACTTTCCTGGGTTTCATTTTAACTTCATATTTGAAAGGTTCTTAATCAAATGTTTGCATATGTGTGTCATAGTGTCATTTGTGTCTGCTATCTCCTTCAATAACCCATTATTTTCTGTGTTTGCTATTCTGTATTTCATTACTGCTTTGACTCCCAATTTAGAGTGGTACTTCTATTACTGCTTTGCTTTGAGACATTTGGGCATTGAGTAGCGTGCACATGCATTATTTGCTTTTGAACCTGTGCTTTTATTTTGTTTAATCTCATAACTTGAAGTAACAGTTTGTAATGTGGGCTCTATCATTTTCAATTCTGGGGAATGTAGATGGTTCCTTTTAATACAAGAACAAATAATTAGTTTTTATGCCATGTTGAATTGCTTTCAATCTTTGGTTTGTATGCTAATTTCATTAGTACTGCAGGCCGTGTCAGGATTTATGTTTGAGGTCATGGATAAATCAGTGTTCTTCAACCCGTCCCAAATAGTACTGACAGCTGGTGCCGTTTCTGCAATTGAGATGGTTAGCTTCTGCTTGACAGATGCTTCTAAGTATATTTTCAACAACTTCTTTTTTCTTTCTTTCTATTTGTGCATTTTGTTTATATATATATATATATATATATATATATATATATATATATATATATATATATATATATATATATATATATATTCTGGTCCTTGAGGTCTCTCTCCCTCTCACTTTACACACACAATAACTAACATTGGTTCACTGACGGTTGCTCTCCATGGTTTTCAGGGATGCAGTTTAAGGAACACAAAGTACATAGTTGGGGCTGTTATTTTTACTGGGCAAGAGACAAAGGGGTCATATTATGTAGAGAAGTTCAAATTTGTTGATGCACTTGCCATCTACGAGAGTGTGGTGGAGAAAGACAGTGAAAATGTTGAAGCTCACATTGGCAAGGGGATTTGCTTGCATATGCAGAATATGGGAAGGCCTGCTTTTGAGAGTTTTGCCGAAGCTATCAGACTGGACCCACAAAATGCATGTGCCCTCACACATTGTGGTATTTTGTACAAAGACGAAGGTCGTCTTGTGGAGGCTGCTGAGGTATGCTTATAGCAGTCACATAATTGTTTTAATTAGTAGCATTCTTTTATTTCCTTTGGTTTAGTCAGATGTTTTATGCAACATTGATTTGCGTAGATCATGATAATTAAGTGGTAATAACCTTAAAATTTAATCATGTTAACTCTTGTACTGGTTTTATTCCCGTGATTGTTCATATTGTGCTGAAATTTGATTGTGATACTTATATTTATGTGTAATAAGATTGATGTTCTAACTGCATTCATATTACTTAATTTTTCCCACAGTTACTTGCACATAATGAGCTTATATTTACTCAAGTTTAACTTGTTTATTCTGAGATGATGCAATATGACATGGCCCATGTATGCTGAAGAATATTGCAATATGGGTGTCATCTATAAAAATCGTGGAGATTTGGAGTCTGTTATTGCCTATTATGAGAGGTTTCCTGTTATTTATTAGTTAATTTTTTGTTATGAATTGATCCTTACAAGTACGTGGTATCTGGTTGATAGTTTTTCCTCTGCTTGTACCTCATAGTGATTCATTGTTGTTCTATTTCAGGTGTCTGGCTGTTTCTCCAAACTTTGAGATTGCGAAAAATAGTATGGCTATTGCCTTGACAAATTTAGGCACAAAGGTGGTTTCTTCATTTTCCCAAATTTTAAACTGGGATTATGTAGTTTCATCTTATGGCCTACCAAACCTTATACTTTCTCGAGAATGATATTATTGCCTTTGTTTTTGGCTCTTTGCAGAATCATGGTTTGCCTTTAGATTAATGTGAATTAAATGCAACTGTTGTAAGAATGGATGGTGCAGTCACATTTTTGTAATATGAATAATTTTAAATGATGTATATAATATTTTTTATGTTTTATTTTATATTGTACTTGTGTTTATTGAATAAATGTGCATTATTAATTAATTTTTATGTTTTTCTTTAAATGGTTGATACATTTTGGCTATATATCATGGCATTAGCATATTGAAGGTGCATTGGTAATATAGGTGAATCACATCCTTTTTTTTTTCTTTTTTTCTTTATCTACAATGTTTAAAAAACGTTGTCTTATATACTAAAAAACAACAGTTTTTTTATTCTACAACATTTAAAAAACGTCTTATATACTAAACAACAACATTTTTAACCAAAAAACGTTGTGGAATCATACATTCTACAACGTTTTTAAGCATCTGCTAATTTTTTGAAAATAAATCTATAATATTTTTTCCTAAAAAACGTTATGTATTGTGCTTAACTACAACATTTTAAAAACGTTGTGTAAGGGTGTCAAATAGACAACACCCTTAACCACTACGTTTTTCTGACAGAAACCACAACGTTTTTTCCGCGTTGTCTATTTACTGTTTTGTAGTAGTGGTGCCTCGCTGATAGTTTCATCTTTCTCAAGCTTGAACATTTCATAATCATGCATGAGCATACTAAGCTTGACTTCTTTTACTTTCGATGTACCTTCATGGCTTACTTTTAAAGTATCCCAAATCTGCTTAGCCGTGTTGCATGTGGAAGCTTTGTCACTTTCGGATTGCACCAATCCACTAAGGAGTGTGTTCATTGCTTTTGAATCATAGGAGACCATGTGAGTTTCGGTTGAGTCCATTTCCATTAAGGTCTTTGGAGTACCATCTTTTTTTCTTGGAATAACATGACCATTCTCCACGACCCACCATTCCCATGGGTCTCTTTTAAGAAACATCATCATTCGAAACTTCCAGAAGTTGTAATTTTCAGCTCCATGAAGTAGTGGAGGTCTAACAGTTGATTGACCTTCTTGAATGATGTTCCCAAGTTGTGCCATGCTAGAATCTTTCCCTACAAATCACCATTAAGACCAAGATAAGTAGAGCCAAGCTCTGATACGAAATGAAATTTAAGTAGGCACACTTAGAAGGGGGGTTGAATAAGTGTGAGAACAAACGGTGTCAAACTTTGATTCAATAAAAATTCTTTTGGATATTCAATGCAGGTGGCTGGATTCTAAATCCTTATAGATTAAAAAGTTAATACAAGATGTTGAGTTGATGTAAGCATTTCTAAAATGATTAATTTAGAGACTTAGCCTTTTTCATAATGTGATTATGTGAAAAGAATTTGCTAAATTAGTTTTGTAAATTTATAGATATAGAATGCAGCCTGCTGGATAGATAGCCGAATGATGAGATAATTTAGCACAATAAGCAATCACATGAACACAAGGAATTTTTATGTGATTCAGCCCCTATCCTCTATTCTAGTGGCCTAATCCACGTCCAATACAAACTAGTATTGGAGACTCTCTTTATTAATTATTTTTGTTTACAATTAAACCCCTTTACAAGACAAGTTTCAAAACCTTTGAGTACTTATACTCCCCGAGCACTTTTGCTCTCTACCACTTTTGCTCCCCGTGCACCTATGCACCCTTAAGCACATATGCTTCCTTGAACTTGCTTGGAAAACCTCTAATCCAACCCGGATTAGAAACCATAGACTAACAACTCAGTCTACCACATATTTAGAGAATTGATCAAATATATGACAACAAAATAATCTATGATCAAGGCAATAATTATATCAACAATTCAAGGCTCAACTAGAATGCAATGATCAAAGTATGAAAGATATCACCAAGTTAAATATCAGTCTCTGAAATCTGGAATATAATCCGTGTATCACAACAACCTTTTTAAATCTTCACAATTAAAAAACTTGAATAACGTTTATGAGTTTGTATGTGAAGAAAAGGATCGATGTATCAGAAATGAACTTTTTAGTATACTGCTTGGTGTTTTTTTTTTCTGTACTTCAAACCCACAGCTAAAGCATATATATAGATAGGAAAACTTTTTGCCCATTGCTAATTTTAGCCGTTACCCATTAAGAATTAATTCCAAGATAGATTTATATATATATATATATATATATATATATATATATATAGACGTTAATAATTGATTTCATAAATCTCCATATATATGTCAGTTACAATTAAGCACATGGTATATTAGTTGGAGATATAACCAATTAAGGAGCATGTGAGTCAATCAACTTAATATTTGATTGAATAAAATATTCGTTTGCTTTAATTTTGCTTCCTTTGACTCAAGATAGAATCATGTTAATTAAAGTATGTTCATTAATTTAGGTAACAATAAAAATTCACTTCATTAAATTATGAGCTTCTTTAATAAGAAAGTAAATCAATTGTTAACTCCTTTTATCCAACGGATGTACTATTCATTTAGAAATCAATGAAAGATTTTATAGATTATTCAAATCTTATTTCCAAACATCTTCCTATTAAAGTGATGAGATCAAATTGCTTAATTTAAGGAAGGAACTTTTAGAATATCCTTAATTATGGAATCTAAATAAGCACCCTTAATTATGGAATCAATTAAATCAATTTAGAAGCTTTAATTATGAAATAAATATATCAATTAGATTTACATTTACTAAATGGACTTCCATATTAATTTCTTGTAATTCAAAAATATTTCCATATTCATTTTGAAACTCCAAATAATTTGTTCTATAATTAATTACTTTCATGATTATGGAAAACCTAATAATAGATAATCCATATCCTAATATTTACTGAAACAATCTTGGTTAGAGATATGAAAGATAATGATATTTTTAAAACTCATTTACTAACCAACTCCATCAATTATGGGAAGTATCAATATTTAAAAAATATTTCCATATTTATTTTGAAATCCCAATTTATTTAGATTTGCCCTCACTAACTAGCTTTCCAAAAATTATTCCAATTAATTGATTCATGCTAATTGATTCTAAAGATATGAATATTGATTTGCTAAATCAATTTTAAGGAAAACTCAATCAATTCATGAAAAACTCAATCTCAAGATATATGATAAAGATTTATCAAAATCTATTTTAAATTAATTTCTTTAATTATGGGAATGTTTCAAAATAAGCTTTTCAAAAATTACTCCAATTATTAATCCATGATAATTGATTCTGAAGATATGAAAATTTGATTTGCTTAATCAATTTGAGGGAAAGTTCAATCAATTAATAAATCATGGAAATCATAATGAATAACTCAATCCCAGATATGTGGTATAGATTTATTAAATCCTTTAATTGTGGGAAGGCTTCAAAATTAGCTTTTCAAAAATTACTCCAATTTAATTAATATTTGATCCTTATTAATTTTGAAAGCTTAATTAAATATTTTTATAATTAATCTTTAATTAATTAATCATTTTAATTTATTCCACAATTAATTAATTATGTAATGCAATGCAAATCCTAGAGACTTGATTGAGAAATAATTAAAGCTAGGATCTTACATTTAATTCTTAATAACTCAAGCAATTCTTCAAGCCTTCATGTCTTCAATCCTTTAATAAATCAAAGCTTTAAGAATTCTTTTAATATCCTGTAAATGCATGAGTAAACATTTTAGTACAATAGGAAAGTCATCATCAAAACTTAAAATTGGAATATGACTAAGTCAACATTTACCTTTAGGGCCAGTAATTTAATCCGCTCACTTGAAAAGATATAAATAAAGGTTAGGAAGAAAGTGGAACAAATGGCCAATAAGCATTGTAATGGACCTACTTTTGAAACTGCTTATTACAGCTTATTATAAAAATAATCAAAATCACTATTTCTTTTTTTAAATTCATAATTTTTTGGAGAATACAATATAATTTTATAATTAAATATATCATCAATAATTAATCAAATCTCAAAAAAGAAAAAAAAATAAACTCTCACAAACAAACTTCACACAAATAGAAATTACTTTTGTCCTACAAGTTCGGTTATTTTATAATCTTATCCTTTCTAATTTTTTTAATTTTAATTTTATTTTGTAAATTTAAAAACATTACTATTATATTCCTATGCTACGTTTGGATTGAAGGAATGGAATAGAGTAGGGAATGAAATATATGAGGGAATGAAATAAGAAGGGGAATGGAATGATTTTTTAATATTCCATGTACATGTTTGGTTGATGTTAGGAATACATCTAAGAATGAAATAAATAATTAGAAAATGACTTAAATACCCTCAAATATTCAAATTTAATTTAAATTCAATTTATATTAAAAATTTAACACATTTCATTCTTAGAAATAAAGGGGAGGGGTGGGGGTGGGTGTGTGGGGGTGGGGTAGGGTGGGGGTAGGGTGGGGTGGGTAGGTAGGTTAGGTGGGGTGGGCGTGGGGTAGGAGGGTGGGGTGGGTAGGTGGTTTGGGGTAGGTGGGTGGGTGGGGTGGGAGTGGGGGTAGGTTGGTAGGGGGTGGGGTGGCTGGGTGGGGGTAAGTGGGGTAAATTACGAAGAAATAGAAATATGGAAATTCCGAAGAAATTATTAAATTTCGGCCCATTCTCTCTCGTCGTTCCCAGATCGAACGAATTGAATGAATATGTAAAAAGCCCTATTATATATTTAGGGGTATATTTGTCAATTACTTAAAAATAATGGATGAAATGATTATTTCTTGGCCACCCCTCAAGAAATGAAAATTAAAATTTTAAGTTAACTATCATTCCAAGAGGAATACATTTGTAACACCCCATTTCCAAAATAGCAAGAGAGGTTACTCAAAACACAACAGAACTAAGGAAGATCACAAGGCTCTAAACCACAAAAGAGTAATCTCATAATAATTCAATATCATAAGACAAACCATAATAAATGCCACACTGGCTCAAACCACAATCTAATTAATTTATTACAATTCCAAATAAATGACATATCAAGTCTAAACAGGACATTTCTAAACCATTGGATTAAAGGAAGCTCTCGTCACAATTGCCCTTGATCCCCCTGATTACCTGCCGGAAGAAAAACACAGCATGAGCCAAATGCCCAGTACGGATATAGAATACAAGAAGTGAACCGAAATAACTAACTCAATTAAATGAATTGAACAAAACGAATTGAAACGAAACGAATAAAACTAACAGAATAAAATAGTAGGCTGAATCAAATGGTTGGGTGTTATTTCATACCGAGCTCAAAATAAATAGTAATATATCTTGCCACACAGGCAAGTCAAATAATGCCACACAGGCAATCAAAATAATGACACACAGGCAATCATACATCGGACTGCGCAATCCAGATGTGTCCAAAATCGGAAGGTGTTTTGGCACAAACATCACCAATCCGCAGAACAGAACAAAACAGAAAACTAGGGTCGACCCATATGCCTCCCACAACAAAACACCAAATGGTTAACTCCCACCGGAGCACAAAACGGAGACACCGTGGACTGATCACACCGCTACGGAAAGTGTCATGCCTCGGTGCCAAGAGGACATGCCTGTGGTACCCCCACAGGTGGTTATAGCTCAGGTATACCCTACGGTATTCTAACAAAATATAATGTCACAACACATGCGACAAAATATCAACACAAAGGGATTCTAACATGTACATGTTAAATCGAGCGAATCAACACAAATCTCTAAAATATACTGACATGTACATCACTATAAACATAAAAATAAAACTTAGACATGACACACTAGTCAAAAGAGTACAATGTGAGTTCTAATACAACGCCAAAATAAATTTATCACAATAAATTGACAAGGAACAATTATGAGAGACAATACTAGATTTCGAAACGAATAACGAAACGAACGAATTAAAAACAAAAGAGTCTTGCTGGAACAGTACGGAATCCGTACCTGGAATCGATAATGCAATACCCAAATTATATTCCAAATTTAACTCGTTAATTTCCCTCCGTCCGATCTAATAAAATAATAATAATAATATAATTATAAGTTACCTAATAATTATAATTTATACTAATATGAAATTAATTCTCCAATTAAATTAATTTTACAAAATAACCCTAATTAAATTATAATTTAAATTCTAATCATTTTTTTTGTATTACTTTAACAAATCAAAAACTTTAAGATTTTATATATATAATAATCTCATTTATTCAAATATGGCCATACTGACACAATATATATATATATACGCAGCCTTGATACTGAACCAGATTTTAAATCATTGTTCGATTTTTTTTTTAAACATGCAGCAGCTTCGGTATATATATATATATATATATATATATATATATATATATATATACATATATATATATATATATGTATATATATATATATATATATATAATATAAACCAATATGCATCACAAAATTATAGCAGCTATATTCAGTACAGAAAACTGAAGCATTGAATCGAATTTTTTTTTTCAACAGGTTCGGTATATATATATATATATATATATATATATATATATATATATATATATATATATACACAGCTCATGTTCTAAATCAATTACAACTAGAAATCTGTACCTATTTCTTTTGTTGCTTCCGTTGGTTATTGCTATGATCTGACAATCACTTTCTTTCTCCTTCTCTTTTTGTGTGCGGCTGCTCTCTCCCCTCTTCTTTCTTTTATCAGACTAATAAGTGGCGTACAATGTATAGGGTTTTAAGTTTTTTTTTTCAAATTAATTTATTCAACACTTATTAACTTATTAGCCCAAAATAAATGACTAATTTGACCCAAATGAAAGACAAGGTCAACTTAAAATATTTTAAAACAATTAATATCACTTATTCAATATTTATTTATTTTCAGGGTATTACATCACCTACCCCTTAAAAAGGATTCCGTCCCCGGAATCAAAAGAATAGAACGCACCTAATTTTCAAAGAGATGTGGATATTCCGCTCGAATAGGCTCCTCCATCTCCCATGTGGCTTCCCGCTCCGAATGATTTCTCCACAAAACCTTGATAAACGGAATAGTCTTCCTCCTCATAATCCTCTCTTGACGATCCAAAATCGCCTCAGCTTGTTCCTCACAAGTAAGATCCTCCCGAATCTTATCGAACGGATATTGTACCACGTGCAACGGATGATAATGATAACTCCTCAACACTGACACATGGAACACATTGTGCACATGAGCTAGCTGTGGAGGCAAAGCTAACCGATATGCAACCTCACCAACCCTCTCCAGAATCTCAAATGGTCCAATATAACGCGGACTAAGTTTCCCTTTCAATCCAAATCGTCGAATACCCTTCCAAGGAGAAACTTTTAGAAACACATGCTCACCAGGTTTAAACTCTAAAGTCCTCCTATGCTTATCAGCATAACTCTTTTGCCGTGATCGAGCTGACTTTAATTTCTCCTTAACCACCGCTACCTTTTTCGTAGTGATCTGAACTAACTCAAGACCTTCTATGGCCCTTTCGCCAACCTCATCCCAACAAGTCGGTGCCCGACACTTTCTACCATACAATGCCTCAAAAGGAGCCATCCCAATACTTGCATGCCAGCTGTTGTTATAAGCAAACTCAACTAGGCTCAAGTAATCATCCCAATTACCCGACCACTCAAGTGCACAAGACCTCAACATGTCCTCCAACGTTTGAATAGTCCGTTCGGATTGCCCATCGGTTTGCGGATGGAAAGAAGTACTGAAGTTGAGCCGAGTGCCCCAAGCTCGTTGAAACCCTTTCCAGAACCTTGAAGTAAACCGTGGGTCCCGATCTGAAATAATAGACACTGGAGTACCATGAAGTCTAACAATCTCTTGCTGAAAGATATGTGCCAACCTATCTACCGAGTAACCCTCATGGATAGCCAAAAAGTGTGCCGATTTAGTCAATCGATCCACCACTACCCAAATGGCATCATTCTTTTTGAAAGTCTTCGGCAACCCAGTCACAAAGTCCATCGTGATATCCTCCCACTTCCATACTGGAATGTCTAATTGTTGCAATAAAGCGCTAGCTCGTTGATGTTCTATCTTCACTTGTTGACAAGTGAGGCACTTTCCAACATATTCAGCCACGTCTCGTTTCATCCCATTCCACCAAAAATTCTTCTTCAAATCCCTATACATCTTCGTAGAACCTGGATGAATTAAAAATGGCGAACTATGAGCCTCAGCCAGCACAGCCTCTCGAATGATTGGATCTGATGGTACACACAACCGCTCACCCAACCAAATCACACCATGGTTATCAATACGAAACTCGGACTGCTTGCCCTCCTCTAAATTTTGTGCCATACTCCACTACTCCCCATCTTCCTTTTGAGCTTCTTTGACCCGCGAGACAAGAGAGGGCTCCACTCTCATACCCGCCAAAAGTCCATCTGAACCTCGTACATACAACTCCAACTCAATCCGCTCCATATCCAAAATAAGATGAGGTTGCGTAATAAGGGTAGCTACACTCCCTGAACTCTTTCGGCTAAGAGCATCTGCAACCACATTTGCCTTCCCCGGATGATACTGAATCCTCGCATCATAATCTTTAAGAAGCTCTAACCAACGCCTCTGCCTCATATTGAGCTCCTTCTGAGTGAAAATGTATTTAAGACTTTTGTGATCGGTGAAGATATCACAAGTCTCTCCATACAAATAATGCCTCCAAATCTTTAAGGCAAAGATCATCGCTGCCAACTCCAAATCATGTGTGGGGTAATTCACCTCGTAAGGCTTAAGTTGCCTAGAAGCATAAGCAATTACCTTACCGTGTTGCATCAAAACACACCCCAAGCCCTTCTTAGAAGCGTCACTATAAATTTGGTAACCTCCAGTCCCCGATGGCAATGCAAGTACAGGAGCTGTCACAAGCCGTTTCTTCAACTCCTCAAAACTTTTCTCGTGCTCCTCATTCCACACAAACTTCGCGCCCTTTCTCATCAACTGAGTCAATGGTAAGGCAAGCAAGGAAAACCCTTCCACAAACCGCCTATAATACCCTGCCAAACCCAAGAAACTCCTAATCTCCGTCACTGTAGTAGGTCTTGGCCATTTGGTGATAGCCTCAATCTTCGCAGGATCCACCTTAATGCCTTCAGTAGAAACAACATGTCCCAAAAATGCAACCTGCTCCAACCAAAACTCGCATTTAGAGAATTTAGCATACAACTTCTCTTTCTGCAAAATTCCTAACACTGTGCGAAGATGCTCCTCATGCTCTTCCTTAGACTTAGAGTAAACCAAAATATCATCAATAAAGACAATGACAAATTGGTCCAGGTACTCCCTAAACACCCGATTCATTAAATCCATAAACACCGCTGGGGCGTTAGTCACACCGAATGGCATCACCAGAAACTCGTAATGTCCATATCGAGTACAAAAAGCCGTCTTAGAAATATCCTCATCCCTCACTCTCAACTGATGATAGCCCGATCTCAAGTCTATCTTTGAAAAATATTTCGCCCCCTGAAGTTGGTCAAACAAGTCATCAATCCTCGGCAATGGATACCGATTCCTGATGGTAATCTTGTTCAACTCCCTGTAGTCTATGCATAACCTCATAGACCCATCGTTCTTCTTCACAAACAAGACTGGAGCACCCCACGGCGAAACACTCGGCCGAATCACACCACGATCCAACAGTTCCTGCAACTGTTCCTTCAACTCTTGCAACTCCAACGGTGCCATTCGATACGGCACCTTAGAGATAGGCTCCGCACCAGGAACAAGCTCAATAGCAAATTCCACTTCCCGCTGTGGTGGCAACCCTGACAACTCCTCAGGAAACACATAGAAAAAGTCACGGACAATTGGAACATCCTCAATACGAGACTCACCCTTAGAGGTATCTCTCACAAACGCCAAATACCCATCACAACCCTTTGTCACCAACTTCCCAGCCTTCAAAGATGAAATCAACTTCAACACCCTACTCGGCTAAGAACCCTGAAACACGAATTCTGGAGATTTCATATCTCCGAATATAACCTTCTTCGCCTGACAATCGATAGTGGCTTGGTGTTTATCCAATCAGTCCATCCCAAGAATGACATCAAAATCGTGCATACACATCGTAAGAAGATTAACACTACGGATCTTATCCCCAAAACTGATCGGACACCCCCGATACAAATCAGAAATAACAACAGAAGTCCACATCGGGGTAGCAATAGACATAACAGAATTCAAAGACTGAGATGGCACACCCAGGTGCCGAACAAAAGACTGAGCAACAACGGAATGAGTAGAACCCGTATCAAATAAAATAGAAGCCTCGCGATTGCCAACTAAAAGAGTACCAGAAACAGTACCTGGTGCACCCGCCGCCTGGTTATACGTCAAATCAAACACTCGGCCTCCCTAACACTGACCTTCATTGCCACCATTATTACCACCTCCACCATTTCTGCGTGGACCGGTACAATCCCTAGCAATGTGACCCATCTGCCCACACAAGAAGCATGCACCGGTGAGTCTGTGACACTGCCTCCCCGGATGAATAGCCCCACAAATAGCACAAGGAGCTATCGGAATAAGATTCGGGTTACCCCCACCAGCTGGTCCTGGATAACGACCCTGATTTTGCCCCTGCGGACGATTATTCCCCTGCTGACGATTCTGTCCATACCAAGGTAGCTGAAGCTGACGATTTTGCCCCTGTTGTGGCATCTGCTAATAGCCCCTGTTCTGATTCTGGCCACGCCACTGCCCCTGCTGAACACCACGATTTCTGTTCCGCTGACCACCTTGATTTCTCCCATGTTGACCCGAAGCTTGACCCTACTGGTCATCTCTGTCCCTCTTTCGACTCCCTTCCGGTTTGGAAGTCCGAAAGTCCTGCCGTTCCATCTCAATGTTCTTGGCCGCATTAGCCACCGCCGATACATCCGCAAACTTGGTGTTAATGAGATGTTGGCGATACCTATAATGAATCCGCCACTTAAACTTCTTCGCCTGTTCCGCTGCAGTCCCTGCAGAAGTTCCCGCAAATCCTGCCAACCTGGTGAACCTCGTCATGAAATCTGTGATGGACTCGTCATCTTTCTGCCGAATAGACAGATAATCTCTAGCATAGGCCTCTTTATCAGCAGTTGGGAAGTACTGTTGATAAAAGACCTCACAAAACTCCGCCCAACTAAGTGTCTCGACATAGCCATCACCCTTGGTTGTCTTCAGTGCTTTCCACCACCTCTGTGCATCCCCCTCTAGCTTGTAAGCAGCAAGCAACACTCTTTGATTATCTGAGCATCCCAACACATCAAAAATCTTCTCTAAGTGGGCAATCCAATTCTCTGCATCAATTGGAGTTGGAGATGAACTGAATGTCTGTGGTTTCTGCTTTTGAAACCTTTCCAACCACACAAACATTGGAACCACCTGCAGATTAATACCATCTGTATTCACTTCCTCTTCGTTTGCATGTGGACCATTATTTCTCGGGTTCTCCTGTTCTGGAATTTCTGGTGGCGGCTGCTGCATTGCCTGTACAACCTGCGCCACCAACTGAGGTAACGCTTGATTTACAGCCTGATTCACCAAGGTAGCCAACTGAGCATTAATCTGATCATTAGGTTGCTCATTGGACCGACCTTCACCTCTTCCCCTGTTGTTACCTCGCCTCCCAGCAACTCTAGCTGATCTTCGAGCCATCTAAGAAAGAGATCACGAATATAAACAAAGCAGATTAGAGACAAATTCGAATATGGCTGATATAATAGCTGAACAGAAAATCAAACAGAACAAAAACCTAACCCAGAAGTCTACCCATAACTCACATGTCAAACCTAAATAGGTTTTCTACAAGAAAGAACCTGGCTCTGATACCAACTCTGTAACACCCCCTTTCCAAAATAGCAAGAGAGGTTACTCAAAACACAACAGAACTAAGGAAGATCACAAGGCTCTAAACCACAAAAGAGTAATCTCATAATAATTCAATATCATAAGACAAACCATAATAAATGCCACACTGGCTCAAACCACAATCTAATTAATTTATTACATTTCCAAATAAATGACATATCAAGTCTAAACAGGACATTTCTAAACCATTGGATTAAAGGAAGCTCTCGTCACACTTGCCCTTGATCCCCCTGATTACCTGCCGGAAGAAAAACACAGCATGAGCCAAATGCCCAGTACGGATATAGAATACAAGAAGTGAACCGAAATAACTAACTCAATTAAATGAATTGAACAAAACGAACTGAAACGAAACGAATAAAACTAACACAATAAAATGGTAGGCTGAATCAAATGGCTGGGTGTTATTTCATACCGAGCTCAAAATAAATATTAATATATCTTGCCACACAGGCAAGTCAAATAATGCCACACAGGCAATCAAAATAATGCCACACAGGCAATCACACATCGGACTGCGCAATCCAGATGCTTGCAAAATCGGAAGGTGTGTTTGGCACAAACATCACCAATCCGCAGAACAGAACATAATAGAAAACTAGGGTCGACCCATACGCCTCCCACAACAAAACACCAAATGGTTAACTCCCACCGGAGCACAAAACGGAGACGCCGTGGACTGATCACACCGCCACAGAAGGTGTCATGCCTCGGTGCCAAGAGGACATGCCTGTGGTACCCCCACAGGTGGTTATAGCTCAGGTATACCCTACGGTATTCTAACAAAATATAATGTCACAACACATGCGACAAAATATCAACACAAAGGGATTCTAACATGTACATGTTAAATCGAACGAATCAACACAAGTCTCTAAAATATACTGACATGTACATCACTATAAATATAAAAATAAAACTTAGACATGACACACTAGTCTAAAGAGTACAATGTGAATTCTAATACAACGCCAAAATAAATTTATCACAATAAATTGACAAAGAACAATTATGAGAGACAATACTAGATTTCGAAACGAATAACGAAACGAACGAATTAAAAACAAAAGAGTCTTGCTGGAAGAGTACGGAATCCGTACCTGGAATCGATAATGCAATACCCAAATTATATTCCAAATTTAACTCGTTAATTTCCCTCCGTCCGATCTAATAAAAAAATAATAATAATACAATTATAAGTTACCTAATAATTATAATTTATACTAATATGAAATTAATTCTCCAATTAAATTAATTTTACAAAATAACCCTAATTAAATTATAATTTAAATTCTAATCATTTTTTTTGTATTACTTTAACAAATCAAAAACTTTAAGATTTTATATATATAATAATCTCATTTATTCAAATATGGCCATACTGACACAATATATATATATATATATATACTAGGGTCGACCCATACGCCTCCCACAACAAAACACCCAATGGTTAACTCCCACCGGAGCACAAAACGGAAACGCCGTGGACTGATCACACCGCCACGGAAGGTGTCATGCCTCGGTGCCAAGAGGACATGCCTGTGGTACCCCCACAGGTGGTTATAGCTCAGGTATACCCTACGGTATTCTAACAAAATATAATGTCACAACACATGCGACAAAATATCAACACAAAGAGATTCTAACATGTACATGTTAAATCGAACGAATCAACACAAGTCTCTAAAATATACTGACATGTACATCACTATAAATATAAAAATAAAACTTAGACATGACACACTAGTCTAAAGAGTACAATGTGAGTTCTAATACAACGCCAAAATAAATTTATCACAATAAATTGACAAAGAACAATTATGAGAGACAATACTAGATTTCGAAACGAATAACGAAACGAACGAATTAAAAACAAAAGAGTCTTGCTGGAAGAGTACGGAATCCGTACCTGGAATCGATAATGCAATACCCAAATTATATTCCAAATTTAACTCGTTAATTTCCCTCCGTCCGATCTAATAAAATAATAATAATAATACAATTATAAGTTACCTAATAATTATAATTTATACTAATATGAAATTAATTCTCCAATTAAATTAATTTTACAAAATAACCTTAATTAAATTATAATTTAAATTCTAATCATTTTTTTTTGTATTACTTTAACAAATCAAAAACTTTAAGATTTTATATATATAATAATTTCATTTATTCAAATATGGCCATACTGACACAATATATATATATATATATATATATATATATATAGGAAATAGATCAGGTCCGGACTCCCGTACGGGAGTAAAATCCGGACCTTTTTTTTTTTTTTTTTTGCTTTTTTTTTTGAAACAACTAAAAAAAAAAAAAATTATGGAACTGAAATTTTTCCATAATACAGTATTTTGGGTGTGTTTTTAATACCTATACCAACCAATGTATGTACAGTCTGTCCAGACTGTACAGACATGTTTTGTTATAGGCATCCAAATCACGCCCAAAACACTGTATAATGTAAAAATTCCAATTCCATAAATTTTTTTTTTTTTAGTTGTTTCAAAAAAAAAAAAGCAAAAAAAAAAAAAAAGTCCGGATTTTAAACCTGTCCGGGAGTCCGGACAGGATCCGGACCCTATATATATATATATATATATATATATATATATATATATATATATATATATATATATATACGCAGCCTTGATACTGAACCAGATTTTAAATCATGGTTCGATTTTTTTTTTAAACATGCAGCAACTTCGGTATATATATATATATAATATAAACCAATATGCATCACAAAATTATAGCAGCTATATTCAGTACAGAAAACTGAAGCATTGAATCGATTTTTTTTTTCAACAGGTTCGGTATATATATATATATATATATATATATATATATATATATATATATATATATATATATATATATATATATATATATAATATATGCATACAGCTCATGTTCTAAATCAATTACAACTAGAAATCTGTATCTATTTCTTTTGTTTCTTCCGTTGGTTATTGCTATGATCTGACAATCACTTTCTTTCTCCTTCTCTTTTTGTGTGCGGCTGCTCTCTCCCCTCTTCTTTCTTTTATCAGACTAACAAGTGGCGTACAATGTATAGGGTTTTAAGTTTTTTTTTTTCAAATTAATTTATTCAACACTTATTAACTTATTAGCCCAAAATAAATGACTAATTTGACCCAAATGAAAGACAAGGTCCACTTAAAATATTTTAAAACAATTAATATCACTTATTCAATATTTATTTATTTTTCGGGTATTACAACATTATTCCGTTAGAATAAACAAACCAAACAATATTTTTATCATTCCAATAGAATGATTCATTCCATTCTCCCTCCTATTCCATCGATCCAACCTGCGTGCTATTGAGGGGGAGGGAAAAGAAATAACTGCCTTGAAATTATGTCTCAATTTTACTTCAAATTTTAATTCATTTCTCAATCTCCCATTTGTGTGTCCTTAAAATCTTTTCTTTATTCTTTCACCCATATTTTATTAACTTTTATTTAAATAATTGTTTTTAAATTGCGCACACATAATTTAGTGTGTGTTACAAACTCTAGTTTTAATAATTGTGCTCCTTACCTCTCTCTTTACTTTTTAAAATCTTCTTTTCAGTAATTTATTAATTTAAATACTATTTTCTTACCAAATATAAACTACTAGCTGGGTCCCGTGCCTCCGGCACTGTATGGACAATATGATTTATCTCAAACTTTGAACGACCAAAATAATTTATTGAGTGAGCGGGAAATTTAAAGTCATTTGTATTTTATTAAATTATTATTAGATAGATAGATGTATTTTATTAGATAAATGTATTTTATTAGATTTATGTATGAACGGTGGGATTTATTTCAAACTTTGAACGATCCAGATGATTTATTGAGTGAGCGAAAAATTCAAAATTATTTGTATTTTATTAGATAGATTTTTTTTTAAATTGCTTATAATCATAAGCAGCAATTAGAATCTAGCAGTAATCAAATCAAATTGTTTACAAACGTAAAAAAGAAAGCTTGAGCACAAAGCTCAGAAAGAAGAGAGAGAAAAAGACCGAAAGGAATGGTGCGAAAGAAAACCACCGACGACGAAGAAGAGGACGAAACATTCTACTACCGCTACGCCTCCGTTCCGCCGCCGTCCAATACCCCAACGACAAAATCCTCCTCTTCTGCCACCCACCGTCCTTCCACAACTGGAAGCGGCGGTCTAGCCCCGTCCAAATCAACAGTGTACATATCAAATCTTGACTTCACCCTCACCAACTCCGATCTCTTCGCCATTTTCTCCACCTTCGGAAAAGTCGCCAAAGTCACAATCCTCAAAGACCGTCACTCCCGCCAGAGCCGCGTCGTCGCTTTCGTCCTCTTCGTGTCCCGCGACGATGCTCTAAAGGCCGTTAAAGGAATGGACGGGAAAATTCTCAACGGCAGAACCCTAACGGCGTCAATTGCCTCCCATATGCACCGGAGTTTATACGGCGGAAGGTTTATAAGTACTAGAGCCGGTGTTATGAATGTGGTGAAGATGGGCATTTGTCGTACGAGTGCCCTAGGAATCAATTGGGCCCCAGAGAGCGTCCTCAGCCCAAGAGAGTGCGGCGGTATGGCGGTGGTAGGCCCAAGGGGGCGGAGGTGGAAGATGAAGAGGAGGAGGATGAAGGTGAGGGTTTTGAGGAGGAGAATTGGGCGTCTGTAGTGGATACTGGGGCTGATGAGAGATTATTGACGAGAGAGAAAGAGGCGGAGAGGAATAAAGGGAAGAGGGAGAAGAAAAAGGTTAGCTATTTTAGTGATGAGAGTGGTGACGAGGATTGATTTTTGAAATGGAAGTTTTGATCTTGAAGTGTGATGCATCTTTTGAGGTATAGATTTCTAGTTATGTTTGATTTACTATGTTATTTTAATTTATTTTTTCAAATTTTTGTTTTGTTTTTTATTGTTGTTGCTAATTTTTTGATGTATTGGTTTAGTTTAGTTGATGTATGGTGATATTATATTCAAAAGCTAAATGCAAACCACAAATAAGTGATGTTAGAATTGACAGACAGGAGCCATATCTTATGAACTTTTGTCCTTAGTTTTTTCTTGGGTATATGTTGGGACTATAATTTTATAAGATATTGGTGAAGCTATTGCCTAATTACTTTTAAGATTGAAAGTTTATCTTTTGCAACTTAAAGTCAATATGTTGATGTTTTTTTAAAAATTTTTAATTTAATTTTTTCTCCTTACAATAACAGGTAGAACTTAATTCCACAAGATATTAAATGCAATAATAAGATAATTTACCTGAAAGAGTCATCAATGCAAAATCGCACTATATTTGCTATGTGAACAAACTTACTGTGTTGTTGGTTCTCCTGCCAATATAGGGTACGAAGATTTATAGAGGTTCAATACTTGCTAGTAAGTTTCTTTGCTAATTGGAGAAGTGTGTAAATTCTTTACTAAGCAACTATAGTGGACTTTAGTTACTGGGTAAGTATTTTATGAAGTTGGTTTTGTATTAAGGTCATATGTAACTATATACATCAGCGGACTGTAGTTTTAAATATATACAGGCACAATTGTGATCAAGAGTTATGAGAGAGATGCATGCTTGCTTGAAAATTAAAGTGCATGCCTTTCTTGTCAGTAAAACTTGTGTTTTTAGTGGTAGATAATTTCACATCGACTTGGTCAGCTTTCAATTATTTATTGTGGGCAAATAATTAGCAAATGCAAGCTTTTGTAATGCTTTCTAAGGTGGAAAATATTTAAATTATAACAGTTCTTCACCACACTTTTCTTCTCCATGTGTATGAATCTGTTGCTGAAGATATATTAAGGATTTTTCCAGGCTTTTTCATATGTTGATTTATTTAAAAATCCACTATCCTACCCAAGTTGTCAAAGATAAATAAAGAATCTCCATCTCATGGGCTCAGTTTCCCCCTACTATTATAGGATCTTAGGATAAATAAAGAGCGTTGCTGTACAGTTTAAGGTGAGCCTTTGGAATACCTTCAACTGGCAATTTATTTGAATGGCCTTCTATTGCGAGTTTGAAACATGTGAACTTGGTTATGCATGTGTTTCCCTGTGTCTATGTTGAATATTCTTCACTTTGTTAAATGTAGAAACATACAATTGGTTTCAAAAGTAGTTCGTAGGTGTGAGGTACTTCATGGAATATTTAGTTATTCCATTTGGATGTCAGTTTTTATATGCTGGTCAAACCACATCTGCTGGAATGACAGTTTAAAGATCATGGGTTTGAGGTCAGCATTTGTATTCAATATTAGCCGAGGGAAACTTACCAGTTAGCAAGATAGAAAAATTCCTGGGGGCTCGTACAGGACCAGTGTCTATACCTTTACTGGTGCTTCTTTTATGCTTTTGCTGCTGCTCTGTACCAACTTACTAAAGAGTGATGTCACACCTTTCTACATTCTAGCATCTGGTGGGAACAAGGATCTTGTTCTAAAATTATGCTTTTCTGTCTTCATCAGCAAATAAGACATAATTTGTTCGTTTGTCATTTGCGATCATTTATGAACTTATGAAGGTTGATTACAATTCATTGCTTGTTAAGGTGTTTAACTGTTTCCGTTGCAAATTTTCCATCGTTTTATCTCTCACTTTCTTGGCGATATAATATATTTCTTTTCTTTGTTATGAGCCTCTGCCTATGGTGGTGACTTTTGGGTATTTATGTATCTAACATTTGCCTGGATTGGAGAGTTTGTCACTTTTGAGTAATTTGTTTTTTCTTCTACTTCTTATAGGATGGGTGAACTACTTGTTCTATCTTATGCTTGTATTCTGTCTTTTCATCTAATAAAAATTTTCTTCTTTTATTCCAATCTTTTGTTACAAGTGAATTTGTTAAATTATGTTTACTTGGATGGAGCTCACTTCATCTTAGATCAAGTGTTTCTCACGTTGGAGACGAATTGTTGAAAAGAGTTATGTGGTTGGACGTAAAATTGAGATTCTTGAATCCTGAAGATTGTCCACCTCTCTCCTTTGAGCTTTTTAATAGACTTGTTTGGTTGAACAAAGTGAGTTCTAAAGCTTGTTTTAGTTTCTTCTTTTGTTCAGAATTTGTAAATATAAATTTGTGAAGGTCGTGAATCAGCTTGAAAATCCGTTAATTTAGTTTAATCCATCTATCAAGGATTTCTAGTTATTCAGTTCTACATATTTCAGTGTGATGATTATTAAAAGTAGCAACTGTCTTGTTAATACAGATTAAAGCGTGTTGCCATGCATTGGGTGTTCAAATGTTTGTAGGCTGTATCTCTGCTTACAATTTCACATTTTTATATTTTGCTTCATGTGTGAGAAGCCCACATTCCAGCATGGGTTCCTTCATAGCATAGGGAACAAAGTTATGAGTTTAGGGGAGATTGAGACTTTTCACAGGGAATAGGTTAATTGCTGTTTTGTGGACATCGGAAGCTGTACATGAAAGGATAGACTGACTGTTGAAGAAACCAACTGTTGTTGTTGGGCAATTATGGTTGAATCCGTAAACCTCTAAGTCCTGCCCCGCCAGCATTTCTCTTCCATAAACTCACCCCTTCTTCTCCACCACCACCACAGCATGGCGGTTGATGCACCTTATTGACCACCTGGCAATGGCGGATCCAACTCAACGAGGTCAATAGACAACCACAGCAATACAGCACCATATCATGATGACCGTGAATATCAGTACTTTTATACTTGGACCTTACTGTTCTTCTGTCAGTCATTTGATCTTTACTAGTCCCTGTACAGCTTATACTGCTGCTGGAGGTGGTGGTGGTGTTTTTCAGGATATCTTCTTGTTGGGAGATTTACTGCATCTTTTATTGAAAGTCTGGTAACAATGGCAAGAAATTAGTACTACTACTAGTAGTAGTCGTAGACGTAGAGTATGTATTTCTGTGGTGGAAATACTGGTGGTGATAATGGTTAAATAGGTTTAAATCACATGGGTAAGTCCAAAAAGTTCCGGTTTGGAATGTTCCTTAGTTATTTAGATATAAAAAGTCAATAATACTTGATTTATATGTAGGAATAAGCACTTAAATTAGTGAGCAAAATTTATTACCCTTCTTAATAAAGTATTATTATAGATTTGTATTATTAATGTGAGAAATTTGTTATTTTTGATGCCAACATGCTTAAACAATATGAAAGCCACACATAATAAATAATTTGTGTATTCTGTCTGGCAAATTATTGTACCTTTTTTTGTGTGATAAAACTATAGAAAACTTCATTACCATTATAAACTTATATCCAGCAGTTTGATTTACTATTTTATAAACATAACAGCCACAGCTAATTACATCCTATCTAGGTACACTCCAAACAACTAAATCAGACAAACTGATCTTTATTAACAAAAACAATCAGTTACAAAAAACTTAAATGAAGCAAGTATAGTAGTGCAAATCATTACTGAGAGATGTTTCCCCATCTCAAATTATCTGTACTTTTGACCATTTGTATACTTATTAAGAAATGCAATTATTATGTCAAATTTATCACTAAAAGTACAATTATATCCATAATTATGTAATTTAGGAGTAGGAGGAGGAGGAGGAGGAATAAATGAAAAGGTTAAAATGAAATGCAGTTAATTTGGTACAACAATAATTCCCTAAAACTGCATTTAATCTGGAATGGAGGGAGAATTAATCTGTGCTTTTGCAGCATAAACAGTTAGTCCTCGTGCCTTCTTCAAGTATTTTTCTATTTTATATGTAACAGAAAGTTGATGTAAATCCTAACCTATATTACAAATATCATACAACATGGGAGCAAATTTCGGGCTAATCACAGTATCACCTACTAACTGCATGATTAGAAAAGCAGCATTAGTAAAAATATTCACATGCATGATATGAGTAGATTTAATCAATAGTAAAGCTAACACCAATGCCAAAACAAGAACTATAATAAGATGATCACGTTTTAGCCTAGTGATTAGTGATTAAGACTCGTACTTATTTAGTTATCATGTTCGATTCTTATTGAGTGACTTATTTATTTATGTAAAATATATTTTCTCCTTTATACGTGAGACTTGTTTAGTTTGTGAGTTTATTTCTTTTTTTTTTAAGATGAGAATTAATTGATTTTTAATATTGTAATAAGTGATAATGTAATTGATTATAAATCATACAGATATAAACTCGAGCGTTGCGGCGGGATTATTCATTTTGTTAATAATAAATTTATACGTGCAATTAATAAATTAAAATATAATAAGAAGATGATAAATTGTTGTGCGATGATCAAATTTTGGTAGCATATTGTGGGAAAGGAAATCGTACCTTGATAGTTAGGGTTTCGTGTTGGCTGAGGAGGAGAGAAATCCACGAAGAGTACGGAATTGATTGATTGATTGAAGAGGGGAGAACGACAGGTGGGTGATTACTCCAATGTCGCGTGACATAACTCCTAGAATCCGGAAACCTTATTAGGGTTATTGGGATTCCAAGAGTCCTGAGTGTTGAGAGAGAATGTCTAGGTCCTTTGATCTTCTAAGAGTCCAAGTCCTCAGTTTGAAGAGAGGTCCCAAACCCTTTTAGTGCTTTTAGGTGGAATATCCAAGCCTTAAGTCACCAAAAGAGTCCAAATCTTGTCTCTCCAGAGAGGTTCCCTTCCCAATGGAATGGAAGGGGTATTTATAGGGTTCTCTGAAAAGTAGTCATGTGTAAAACACATGCTTTTAGGAAAATTTCAGAAATACCCTTTAGTTATTAGAATAATGCCCATATTGCCCTGTCCTTCTAGCCACCAATCCAATCCCTCAATCAATTCCCAAAACAAGCCGCCTCCATGAGCCTTCTGCCTCGGGACACGTGGAGGCTTCTCCCGAGTCTAGCACCTTTATTTCTGACTTCTTTGTCTTCATTCAATTCGTGCAAGAATACTTCAAGCCTTTGAACGATTTTTTACGGGATTTTACTTTACAGGTCTTGAAGACAAAGATCCTAGAAGAGGGAACCCCTAGGGAACCAAACCCTTAGGGTTAAACCCTCGGGAGGCAAAACCTAGCAGGGCTCTTCCATGAACATACTGAAAAATCTTCTAAAAATCTTTCCATAGTTTGCCCAACATTTGTTTCCTTATTTTTTCTGGAAATTAAGACAAAGAAGATCATCAAATATTACCAAATAAAATTCAATCTAATAAAATCTTTCTTTTGGTAAACTGAATATTTCTTTTTCATCAAATCAAAACAAATCTTAATTTTATTTTGGAAATAAAATTTTTCTTTATTTGATTTTGAAGTCAATATCCTTCCTTATCAATATTAATATTTAGAAGAAAAAACTCAATTTTTGAAATTTCCCTTTATTGGGAGAAAATCAAAGTTTTTTTTTTCATATTTGGAAAATAATATCTTTATATATATTTCTATTTAGAAATAAATTCAAAGATACTTATCTTTTGAAAATCAGCTTGAATCCTTCCCTTAATGAAAAAAGAGTGATTACTTCCTTTTCCGTTGCAAGCATACTTTGGGGCTATACATGTATTCATATGTATTCACCTCCCAAGCCATTCACGCCTCCTTGCTTATCTTGCTTCATTTTGAATTTTCTTTCTTCTTACGAGCCAGGAAGATCCTCAAGGGAGCAACAAGAGGACATTCCTCAATCCGAGCGAGAGGTAACAAAGAGGATTCCTCCCTATAGGGCCAAACCCTAGGGGTTGAATCCTATAGGGCCGAACCCTATGGGGGACCCGAACCCTTGGGGCTCCATTCATTCTTCTCGTCTTCGATTTTCAATTTGCTTACTTGCATGTTTTCTTTCGAATTTCTCTTGACTTGCTTCCTTTATTTCTCTTTTCTGTTTCAGGCAATTGTAGTCTTTCTTTGTTTCTGAGCCCCATCACCTTGATCATATCTTGGTTTTTTTCCTCAGAATTCATTCAAGAAGGCTATAATTTTCGCGGCGAAGGAGCACTCGTTCCAAGCAGTTGATTTATGAAGCAACAGGACCTCATCAAATGAAAGAAGATAGGGAACATCCCCTAGGGGGCCGAAGCCAGCATAGCCGAACCCTAGGGGCCCTAGGGCAACATGGTCGAACCCTAGGGGTCCTAGGCCAACATGGCCGAACCCTAGGGGTCCTAGGGCAACATGTAAATTATTTATTTATTTTTTATTTTTTTAAGGGAGAAAGGAACCACCCTAGGTGGTCGAAGCCAACATGGCCGAACCCTAGGGCAACATGGTTGAACCCTATGGAGGAATTTGAAGTTTAAATGAAAAAAATGAAGTTTTGGAGGAGCAGTTACTATTTTGATCATAACTTTTGACTCGTTTGGAGTTTCGGGGCCCATAATATATCAAAACGAAGCTAGCGAGGAGCCCTACGAAGCTAACATGGCCGAACCCTAGGTGTCCTAAGGTAAAATGGCCGAACCCTATGGGAAAAATGAAGTTTAAATGAAAAATGAAGTTTTTTGGAGGAACAACTACTATTTTGATCATAACTTTTGACTCGTTTGGAGTTTCAGAGCCCATAATATATCAAAACGAAGCTAGCAAGGAGCCCTACGAAGCCAATATGGCTGAAACCGAGGTGGTCTAAGGCAACATGGCCGAACCCTATGGGAAAAATAAAGTTTAAATGAAAAAATGAAGTTTTGGAGGAGCAACTACTATTTTGATCATAACTTTTGACTCATTTGGAGTCTTGGGACCCATAATATATCAAAACGAAGATATCGATGAGCCCTACAAAGGTCATCACTAGAGGCTATGATGTATGCCATTATAAGTCCAAAAAAAGGCTCCGAAGGATGCCTTTTGGCCGCCCGAAGTTTTTTTCTCGAAAACTTTCGAAAAATAATTGTGATTCCTAACTCTTTCTGACATTGTTTCTTCTTCTTTTCAGGTGTTTTGAAGCTTAAATCTCAGACTTTCCTCTTTGCCATGATGATCACTTCAAGTTCAAATGCCTCATTTCCTTGCTCTTTAGATCCCTTATGCTGAATTCATTTTTCTTGCAGGTTCTCCCTGTTGAACATTCTGCAGACTTGGGAACAACCAAGGAGGCCCCGTTTCTCAATGATTGGGAAAGGGCTCCCCTCTTTTTGTCTTTCTGACGTCTTTTGAGAGCGAGTCTAGACTTATGATCGTATAACTCTTCCTCCGCCAGAGAAGAAAGGCTTGTTTCTACATGCAGGGGCTTGTGGAGGTTGGGATGACTTTCCCCATTCCTATCGTATTTCCCGCATATGCATAAAGAAGCAAGAATACCCTTTCAGTCCCCTTCGCTTCATGTCTGATTCATCTGGTCGCCTTCAAGGATAGCTGGATTGGACTGATGAGATCCTTGGAAACACTGATTATGTGGATATACTCAAGAGTGCGGGCATATTTTGTTGTGTTCAACTATGTAGAGACCTATGTATCCAATAGAACCATCACGCCCTTACTGTATTGATTTCACGATGGTGCTCTTCTACTTGCACATTCGTCACTGCCTGGGGGAATATGCACCTCTATTCTGGAGGACGTCTATGTTATCTACCAATCTACCAGTAAGCATTTTCCCCCTGCGCGTGAGTCGCACCTTTGGTGAGATGAGCACGCAAAATATTGTAAGTGTGGAAGTCTTGATTCCAGTGTTTGAACATTTTGCGGGGCTTGATGTTTTGCAAGTCTCGAAAATGAAAGTTGTAAGACCCCAACTTTTTGAATAAAGATGAATTTTCTATAATTCTCATTTTTGAATATTATGGAATGAATTTAATATAATGTTATAGTTGTGGATAATATTTACAAATTTTGCAAAGTATGAAAGTTGTCATATTATATTCGATTAGTCGGGGAATATTTGTTTTAATAGGGAATATTCGTATGACACAATCATTGGTGGATCCCACAACGAAATTGTTGTCTGATTGAGAAAACGACAAAAAATACTTTATGAAAATAACGGCGGAAGTTTTACCGTTAACTGTTGAAACACCCGGTGTTAAAAGTACAGTAATACGCGTAGTTGCACAGTAGCATACGATATTGATTATTGATGCTTACGTGAGAAGTCACTCAGTTTTGCTTATTTTATAGACACCCGTTTACCCGTTTTTCAAAATAATCGATAGAAGATTATACAGCATATATATATTATACGTGTGTGAGTGTGATGTGTGTGCATGTGGATATGTGTGTGTGTGTAAAGAAGAAAAAATGAAGATGGTGGGTGAATTATTATGCTGGGATGATATATATATATATATATATATATATATATATATATATATATTTGGAAAAGTTGACAATGTGGGATGCTAGTTTAACTTGGTCGGGAGGGAGTTTATGATTATATATATATATGTATGATTGCGTGCAAGTGGGGAGGGAGAAGAATTTGAGACAGTCGGAGGGAGTTATGTATTATTGTTATGTTTATATATTTTATAAATAGAATATATTATATTTTATTTAAAAGATTTTGTTTTAAATCTGGACCATCTGATTAAAAGTAAATCAATCTGGATCGTTCATGAATTAGTTACTATGCAATCCATTCTTCTATAAATAGAAGCTTATTCCTTCATTATTTTCTTACGAATTCACTGAAACTCTAGAGAGAGAAATTATAGAGAGAAATAAGAAAAGTATTCTGCTACTTCCCTACTCTTTTATTCAGTTTCTTTTACGGTAAGGGGTATTATTTCTTTTGTATTCATGAAGAGTACTTCTGTTATTCCATTATTTATTATTCTGTTGGAATAACCAGCATACGCGGACTACCCTATACTTGGTGACATTCTTCTAATATTCCGTCTTTATTATTATTCTATTGGAATATCCTGTCTGTGCGTTTTACGCCGGACCTAGTTCCATCTTTATTATTATTTTGTTGGAATATCCTGTCTGTGTGTTTTACGCTGGACCTGGTTCCGTCTTTATTATTATTCTGTTGGAATATCCTGTCTGTGCGTTTTACGCCGGACTTGGTTCTGTCTGTATTATTCTGTTGGAACATCCTGTCGGTGCGAATTTCCCCTGACCTGGTTTCGTTACTTATTATTCTGTTGGAATAACCTGTCTATGCGAAGTACCGCACGCATGGTGATTTCTTTTGTTATTCCATTCTTTATTATACTCAGTTGGTTAAAACTTTGACTTCTATACTCCATGAAATTAGTGGAATATCCTTAATATTTGCGCTTCATCCAGTATCTTTTCGCGGAAATATTCTTCTGAGCATTATTGAATTTTACTCTACAAAGCAGTATCACGTTGACAATTTTGACGTTATTGGTTCCTAGACAAATTAATTCTTGAACTTGTTTGATTGAATTCTTATATCATTGTCATCATCCTCATATTTATATTATGTTGAAAGTCATCTATGGCCTGTAGTGCATAGATGGACTTGGTATGATTATGACAAAGGATTATTCGGTGTAATCATGACCGTAATGTTACAAATGATGTGGTAAAAGTCATCATTGGCCCATAGTGCATTGATGGACAATTGTTGGCATGATCATGACTATTAATGAATACACGAATATTCTTGGCCCGTAGTGCATGGATAATTGTGGTCGTGATACTAAAGAATATCCTTGGCCGTAGTGCAGGGGTGATTCGATGATGTGGATTATTTATTAAGCTGAGTCCCAGCGATAAAAGTGAAGAAAAACCTTTTAAATCATAAAAGATAGTAGATTTTATTCTCTACTTGACTCTTTTAATGGATTGCTTGTTCCACTGCAGTTAAACTTGATATTTATTATATTTTATCAGTTTAACATTGTTGAAGGCTAACAATAAATTATTCTGCATTATCTTAGTCATAATATTTCTTACTGGGCTAGTTGAGCTCACCCTTTCTTTCACTGTTCTCTTCAGGAAATGAGAACGTAGCTGGGACTAGTCGGGGAACGGAGTGATGTTCCTAGATGGTGCATTAGTAGTCCTCACTGTAAGACCCCAAAAATTTTTAAATAAAAAGGAATTTCCTTTATTTATTATTTTGAAATAGTAAGGGTTGATTTGATTAATGTGGATAGTTATGGGTAAAATGCGCAAATATTTTGAATAAGCAAGTGGTTATAAAAGATTCATTGTTGTCGGGGAATATTCGTTTGGTCGTGGAATATTCTTGCTGTCGGGGAATATTCGTACGACGGCGCAGTCTTTTGTGGGCCCCATAACGGAAAGCGATTGAATGAAGAAAACGACAAAAATAAGTTGTTTATAAATAACGGCGTAGTTGTTACCGTTTATACTGTTGGAATACCCGGTGGATAAAGTAAAGTAATACGCGTTGTTGCACAGTAGCACACGGTATTGCACCAATTATTGATTCTTACGTAAGAAGGCACTACTCAATAATTGTTACAGTAATTACTGTTCAGTATTTTATGTTATTGATTCAATAATTGCTGCATTGATATTTTATATTACTGTTGTTTCAATAATTGTCACTACACAGTATTTTTCATTATCGAAGCAATAATTCATATTATCTGAATAATATTATTTGATAACATTATTGGCAATGTCTAAAAAGTTCTGTCTAAGGAGAGGTTTGGTCACCTAATTGCGCGCCAGTAAGGAGAAATTCTTATTGGAAAGCCCCCTCTTTCCTGGGAACGGCCTGGTTGCTAGTACTGTGATTCTGTAATATTATTTGTGAATAATTAATTATTGATTTATATGATGAGAAAAATATTGATTTTATGTGGATATAGATGGAGAAAATTTTTATTATGACAATTGTTGAAAATTAATATTTTATCTTTTTCTGATAAAATAATTCATTTAAATATATTATTTTAATAATATATTAACGGTGATACTTTTATGATGAATGTGAGATATATGAGTATATGAGGAGGAAGAGTATTTTTGTGGCATTAAATGTTTAACATAGATTTTGTGTGTCGGTAGACCTATTTCTTGACTGAAAATTTGATTATAGCCTGTAAAATCGCCTGTTTGTGGATTTCGGTCAATTTCTGTTTGGAATTTGGAAAAACTTCCTTCTGCAAAGTTGTAGAGAATTGAATTTCCTACAAAAACTCGCGAGATTCGAATTTTCTGACTAAAGGGCTATTTATTATGAATTATTGAAGTTTCGGAGTTCCAAAATAATTGATTTTTGGAAGTTTAAAATATTTTTAATAATAAAAACGTTTTTTATTTATTTTTCTAGAAGGGAGCACATGTTATTGAGCTGAAATCAGATCTGAAAAAAATGGGCGTAAGAATTTTTAATATATATTATTATTATATTAAATTTTCTGCTTTGGTGTTCTAAGCAATTTCCTATAAATAGGTGCTTAGGTTAGAATTGAAAATCACACCAGAAACTGAAATTTTCTCTCTCTATATTATCGAGCGTATTCTTGTGAGTATTTTGAGTATACTTTGAGTATTGCTATACGGTGAAAGTTCAAGTCATAGCCTATATCCGGTGTTTTAACTAGAAGTGTTGTCTTTCGAGGTAAAGGACGTTATTTTCTTCTCAAATGATATTATTTCTTCAATATCATTATGCTGAAATGTTGGTTGGAACTTTTTATCAAATTTGGAACTTTTTCATGTCGGGGTTACTATTCATGAGTTACTATTCACGAGTTACTATTCACGAGTACTATTCATGAAACGTGATGATGTTTTTTGTGAAATTTCTATCTTTTGGTGTCGGAGTTACTATTCACGTATACGACACTATTCACGTATACGACACTATTCATGAATACGGCACTATTCACCGAAAAATGAAATTTCTTCTTTTTGTCCAAAATATCTATTCTGGATACTAGCTTTGATTGTATCCATGTTTTGATCATTCTTGAATTTTACTTCAGTATGATTAATTATGAAGTATTTTTGAACTCAGGTTGTTTAGAGTACGAATCCTTAATACTTGTTATTTTGTTTCACTGGATTCGTTTCCTTTAAAATATTTTTCATCATCTTCAGTCCTAAATGATGGTGTTACTGAATATCTTTGGCCTGTAGTGCAAAGATGGTTGATTTTATTATGAATATCTTTGGCCGTAGTGCAAAGATGTACATGTGTTGAGATGAACATGAACAATTGATGAATATCTTTGGCCCGTAGTGCAAAGATGAACAGGTTTTTAGATGAACATGACCAACTGATGAATATCTTTGGCCTGTAGTGCAAAGATGAATATTTGATTTGATTTGAGATATATATTGATTGATGTTACAGGGATAAAATATTGATGACAGACTTTTAAATTCATAGATGTTAGTAGATTTTATTCTCTACTTAACCCTTCTAATGAATTGTTGTTTCCGCTGCAGTTGTTGATCTAAAACTTGTTGTCTATTATATTCTATCAGATTTTTCCCTGTTGAAGACTAAGGATAATTTGTTGTACATTATCTTAGTCATAATATTCTTTACTGGGCTAGTTGAGCTCACCCTTTTCCTTGTTGTTCCATTTTTCTTCTCAGGAGGCGAGAATGTAGCGAGTACTATTCGGGGTATGGAATGAAGGTTCTAGAGAGAGTTGTTTAGTAGTCCTCACCATTTTTTGTAAAATTATGTATCAATAATTATGATGGGGATTTATTTGCATGTGGATATTGTCTAGATGATAATGTTTGTATTCAAACTCACAGCTTATGGGTGGTAAAAGTTGTAGTTGTTTCTGTACCATGTGTATTTGGCGACTCAGAATGGGTTGGATGGAATGGACCTATTTTGGGGTTGTCACAGTTGGTATCAGAGCTTAGGGATATGATCTCTGGCGGAGATCGGGGAATAGAACTAGGAGGGGAGAGACGAGTAAATCCTTCGCTAGTGTGTTCTACCTAAGCTTATTTGTTGGTTGGTCATAATATAGGGGTAATATGTGATTTGTTAAATTGTTTAATTAACCCTTGTTTTATGACAGTATTTGAGAATGTCGACTGAGAATGTTAACAGTGGAGTTAATGAGACTGTAGAGACGCCTGTACTCACCAATGAGGAGAACGTGCAACAGGCTGGCAATGTTCCTCCTGTGAACAACGCCACTGAGCAGACGATAAACGACGGGATGTTTAGGAGCTTTTTGCAGTTTATGCAAAACCAGACGAGGGAGACTCGTGTACAGAATACGGGTGGAAATGATAGCAACGCTCGGCTTGTCACAGCCAAGCAGTTCAAAGAGTTGGGACCACTAGAATTCTGGGGAAAGCCGGATCCGATCATGGCGGAAACATGGGTCAAACAAATTACCAAGATATTCGATGTCTTGGGATGTACGGAGGAACAGAAGGTTCCATTCGCCACCTTTATGTTCCGTGGCGAGGCAGACTACTGGTGGGAGTCTGTGAAGCGTACACATCCAGCCGCACTCAGCATGTCATGGGAGACGTTTCAGAAACTTTTCAACGAAAAATACTTTCCTGAAAGTATTCGCCATATGAAGGAAGTGGAGTTTATTAGACTAGAGCAGAATAACATGACGGTGTCCCAGTACGAGGCGAAGTTCACGGAGTTATCCAGGTTTGCACCTCATTTGGTGGAGAATGAGGAACGTATGACGCGGATGTTTCTGAGAGGTTTGAAACCCGGCATACGTCAGTATCTCATTTCTCATAAATTTTCTATCTATTCAGATGTTGTCAACAGGGCTCAGTTGTTAGAGCGAGATAACGAGTACATTCAACCGAGGGACCATAACCAGGATCATACCGAAGATAGTAGTCATCAGAATAACGATAACCAGCGGAGAAAGAAGAATATGGACAAAGGCGGTAACCACTCTGGTGGTAATCGTGGCCATGAAATTAGAAGAAGCGAGTCAGGAGGAGATTTTAAAAAGAGGAGATTTAACAACGACCATGTGAAGACGACAGTGCCAGCAGCAACTGGTTCCAAGGGAGGAGAAAGACCACCGATCGTATGTTACAAATGCGGGAAAGAGGGACATATCAGCCCAAACTGCCCACAACAATTCAAGGTATGCTATAATTGTGGAAAGGAAGGACATATCGCTCGAGAGTGTACGGTAGCGAAACCAATTCCAGCGGGGATGGTGATTCAAAAGGATGTCCCAGAAAAGTCAAAGTCAACGATTTCTGGAAGAACGTTTGTCGTGACCGGTCAAAATGCGAGGAACCCGAATGAAGTTAGCACGGGTTAGTTAATTATAATTCTTGCGAAGTTTATACCTTACTAGATACCGGTTCTACCCATTCTTTTATCTCTCTTGCTTGCGCTCAACGTTTGAACTTGACTACGGAGAAATTAGACTTTGACCTATTTATGGAGACTCCGTTAGGAGAAACTTTCATTACATCCGTTGTTTAGAAATCTTGCTTGATTCAAGTTGGCACTATCACATTACCTGTTAACCTTATTTCTATAGAGATATTTGCTTTTGATGTGATTTTAAGGTTAACTACTCATCATGCCAAAATTAATTGTTTTTGTAAGGTTGTTAGTTTTCATATTCCTAAGCAACCTGTTATTCGAATTCAAGTAATCAAACCATTAAAGTCAAACATTTTTATATCAAGCCATGAAGTCATTCGTTTATTGAAAAATGGATGTCATGTTTTCTTAGCTCATGTCATGGACTTGAACAAAAGTACATCAGATTTGAATGATATTTCTGTTGTTAGTAAATTTCCTGATGTATTTCCTGAAGAATTTCTTGGTTTACTCCCAGAGCGTGATATTAAATTTTGTATCGACTTTGAATCCGGTACAAAACCCATTTCTAAAATCTCATATCGAATGGCTCCTATTGAACTTCAGGAGTTAAAAACCCAACTGTAGAAGTTGATACACGAGCTTTTATCTGGTGACTTCCTTTGTGGAATACACAGAAGCCAGACTTTCCGGAGGGGATGCCATATTCGTACGGTAGTAAACTGATAGGTGTTATTGTAACGTGCTATCCAAGGTTGGGATATGAGTCACAGTTGGGAACCACCTAAGTCGATAATCGAAATACGTAGCTTTCTAGGCTTAGTTGATTATTATCGGAGATTCGTTGAAGGATATTCTCGAATCGCTACTTCATTAACGCAGCTGACTCGTAGAGATACAAAATTCGAATGGAGCAAGGAATGTGGGAAGAGCTTCGAAGAACTCAAGAGGAGATTCATTTCAGCACATGTTCTGACCACGCTATCCTGGAAAAACGAACGTGGTAGCTGACGGGTTGAGTAGAAGATCGTATACAAGTACGAGTACGATATTGTCAAAAACTCATTTCGTATAATTTACAAATAATAGAGATGGAGATGAAAACTCTAGGTATCCACGTGATGATATACGAGTATAATCGACTTTAATCGATAAAGTTAAAGTTGTTCAAGCTACACACCGGAGCTGGTGAATATGAAGAAGCATGTACAAGAAGTTGTTATTCCAAAAGCGAGAATTGGCGATGTGAGCAAAGCTCAAACCTTCGATTTATTAATCCATTTGAAATTCTCGATCGAATAGGAACTGTGGCCTATAGACTCGTTTTACCGACAAGTATGTTGCGTGTTTATAACGTTTTTTTTATGTACCGATGTGGACGACTCGAACCACGTCATTGAGTTAGAACCGGATGAAATAGCTGAAGACTTAACGTACGAGGAGGTACCTGTCAAGATGTTGGATGGGAAGGAGCATGTCCTACGCACGAAGGTCATACCATAAGTTAAAGTTTTGTGGAGGAACCATGCTATAGAGGAGATGACGTGGGAGTTGGAAACGGAAATTAAAGCGAGGTATCCTCACCTTTTTGAAACACCAGTTACGTACGTCAATTTCGAGGACGAAATTTCATAAGGAGGGGAGGTTGTAAGACCCCAAAAATTTTTAAATAAAAAGGAATTTCCTTTATTTATTATTTTGAAATAGTAAGGGTTGATTTGATTAATGTGGATAGTTATGGGTAAAATGCGCAAATATTTTGAATAAGCAAGTGGTTATAAAAGATTCATTGTTGTCGGGGAATATTCGTTTGGTCGTGGAATATTCTTGCTGTCGGGGAATATTCGTACGACGGCGCAGTCTTTTGTGGGCCCCATAACGGAAAGCGATTGAATGAAGAAAACGACAAAAATAAGTTGTTTATAAATAACGGCGTAGTTGTTACCGTTTATACTGTTGGAATACCCGGTGGATAAAGTAAAGTAATACGCGTTGTTGCACAGTAGCACACGGTATTGCACCAATTATTGATTCTTACGTAAGAAGGCACTACTCAATAATTGTTACAGTAATTACTGTTCAGTATTTTATGTTATTGATTCAATAATTGCTGCATTGATATTTTATATTACTGTTGTTTCAATAATTGTCACTACACAGTATTTTTCATTATCGAAGCAATAATTCATATTATCTGAATAATATTATTTGATAACATTATTGGCAATGTCTAAAAAGTTCTGTCTAAGGAGAGGTTTGGTCACCTAATTGCGCGCCAGTAAGGAGAAATTCTTATTGGAAAGCCCCCTCTTTCCTGGGAACGGCCTGGTTGCTAGTACTGTGATTCTGTAATATTATTTGTGAATAATTAATTATTGATTTATATGATGAGAAAAATATTGATTTTATGTGGATATAGATGGAGAAAATTTTTATTATGACAATTGTTGAAAATTAATATTTTATCTTTTTCTGATAAAATAATTCATTTAAATATATTATTTTAATAATATATTAACGGTGATACTTTTATGATGAATGTGAGATATATGAGTATATGAGGAGGAAGAGTATTTTTGTGGCATTAAATGTTTAACATAGATTTTGTGTGTCGGTAGACCTATTTCTTGACTGAAAATTTGATTATAGCCTGTAAAATCGCCTGTTTGTGGATTTCGGTCAATTTCTGTTTGGAATTTGGAAAAACTTCCTTCTGCAAAGTTGTAGAGAATTGAATTTCCTATAAAAACTCGCGAGATTCGAATTTTCTGACAAAAGGGCTATTTATTATGAATTATTGAAGTTTCGGAGTTCCAAAATAATTGATTTTTGGAAGTTTAAAATATTTTTAATAATAAAAACGTTTTTTTATTTATTTTTCTAGAAGGGAGCACATGTTATTGAGCTGAAATCAGATCTGAAAAAAATGGGCGTAAGAATTTTTAATATATATTATTATTATATTAAATTTTCTGCTTTGGTGTTCTAAGCAATTTCCTATAAATAGGTGCTTAGGTTAGAATTGAAAATCACACCAGAAACTGAAGTTTTCTCTCTCTATATTATCGAGCGTATTCTTGTGAGTATTTTGAGTATACTTTGAGTATTGCTATACGGTGAAAGTTCAAGTCATAGCCTATATCCGGTGTTTTAACTAGAAGTGTTGTCTTTCGAGGTAAAGGATATTATTTTCTTCTCAAATGATATTATTTCTTCAATATCATTATGCTGAAATGTTGGTTGGAACTTTTTATCAAATTTGGAACTTTTTCATGTCGGGGTTACTATTCACGAGTTACTATTCACGAGTTACTATTCACGAGTTACTATTCACGAGTACTATTCATGAAACGTGATGATGTTTTTTGTGAAATTTCTATCTTTAGGTGTCGGAGTTACTATTCACGTATACGACACTATTCACGTATACGACACTATTCATGAATACGGCACTACTCACCGAAAAATGAAATTTCTTCTTTTTGTCCAAAATATCTATTCTGGACACTAGCTTTGATTGTATCCATGTTTTGATCATTCTTGAATTTTACTTCAGTATGATTAATTATGAAGTATTTTTGAACTCAGGTTGTTTAGAGTACGAATCCTTAATACTTGTTATTTTGTTTCACTGGATTCGTTTCCTTTAAAATATTTTTCATCATCTTCAGTCCTAAATGATGGTGTTACTGAATATCTTTGGCCTGTAGTGCAAAGATGGTTGATTTTATTATGAATATCTTTGGCCGTAGTGCAAAGATGTACATGTGTTGAGATGAACATGAACAATTGATGAATATCTTTGGCCCGTAGTGCAAAGATGAACAGGTTTTTAGATGAACATGACCAACTGATGAATATCTTTGGCCTGTAGTGCAAAGATGAATATTTGATTTGATTTGAGATATATATTGATTGATGTTACAGGGATAAAATATTGATGATAGACTTTTAAATTCATAGATGTTAGTAGATTTTATTCTCTACTTAACCCTTCTAATGAATTGTTGTTTCCGCTGCAGTTGTTGATCTAAAACTTGTTGTCTATTGTATTCTATCAGATTTTTCCCTGTTGAAGACTAAGGATAATTTGTTGTACATTATCTTAGTCATAATATTCTTTACTGGGCTAGTTGAGCTCACCCTTTTCCTTGTTGTTCCATTTTTCTTCTCAGGAGGCGAGAATGTAGCGAGTACTATTCGGGGTATGGAATGAAGGTTCTAGAGAGAGTTGTTTAGTAGTCCTCACCATTTTTTGTAAAATTATGTATCAATAATTATGATGGGGATTTATTTGCATGTGGATATTGTCTAGATGATAATGTTTGTATTCAAACTCACAGCTTATGGGTGGTAAAAGTTGTAGTTGTTTCTGTACCATGTGTATTTGGCGACTCAGAATGGGTTGGATGGAATGGACCTATTTTGGGGTTGTCACACTCACTATTCTGTGAAATAGTGTGATAATAATTATAATGAGGACTCCATTGAGTTTGTATACTCTCTAGATGACAATATTTGTATTCAAACTCACAACGTATGTTTTGACGTCGTATTTCACACGAATTTTGTATAATAAAGTTGTATTTGAATTTTGTACCATGTCTTTGGCGACTCAAGATGGGTGATGTATACCTATTTTGGGGGCGTCACAAAAGTTATAGGAGAGGGAACCTCTAGGGGAGCAAACCCTAAAAGGGCGAGCCTTAGAGGAGCTCTCCTGGGATATTTTGAAAATCTTCGATCTAATCTTTCTTACCATCTCTTGAAATTTCTATTTTCTTTAGAGTCAAGAAGTCATTAAGAATCAAGAAGTCCGTGAAGGCATGATAGCCTCTAAGGTCTGATAGTATCGAAGGCCTGATAGCCTCGAAGGCCTGATAGTCTTGAAGACCTGATAGCCTCGAAGGCTTGATAGCCACGAAGACCAAGCTTTAGGTATTCCTCTCTTCCATTCGACAGGTTATGACCTTTAGATCATGAACTTTCGTAGTTTTTTCTATTTCCTATATCAGAAAATTCATGTACATATATTTCATGCAAACTAACACTTGAATCTATACTTTTTATTTATTTATTATTATTTTCATAAATCAAAAGAAATAATCAAGTATAAGTGAAAGTTTAACAAATTTATTGATAATCAAATTGCTTTTAACGAAAAGCATAACGTTTCATATAATAAATCTTGCTTTTGTCAAAGAAAGCATAACGTTCACCACTTTTAGAGATAAAGTGCAACTTTATTATTTTTGTCGAATAAAGCATAACAGTCGCCACTTTTAAAGATAAAGTGTAACTTTTGGGGTTGAGGACTTATACTCAGATGCCTCAATCACCATTCACTTTTGATGATAAAGTGTAACACTCGGGTGCCTCGTCACTTGGGTCGTCCAATTTCTTGGCAAGTGCAGTTTACGATGACTTAAAATTGGGTGCATCGTTACTTGTGTTATCCAATTTCTTGGCAAGTGCAGTCTACGAGGACTTGAAATCAGGTGCCTCGTCACTTGGATCGTCTAATTTCTTGTCAAGTGCAGTCTACGAGGACTTGAAATTAGGTGCCTCGTCACTTGGGTCATCTAATTTCTTGGCAAGTGCAGTCTATGAGGACTTGACCACCATTTAGAGTTGACCACCATCATGCGTGGATTTTTTTTTAAATTCGTCAATTCTTGTGCCTCCTCCATTGGCCATCCAATTACTTGGCAAGGGATATTCTTGAGGACTTAAACCCCCATTTTTGGTGGACCACCATCTTGGGTGGATTTTTAATTCATCTGTAGTTCAGAGTTTTTTCGATGGTAGAACCAGTATTTGGGTTCTTGACTTCCGGGACTGCACCATGGGTGATAGCGTTGCACGTTTTTTTCTCTTAGTTCAATCTCCCCGGCCGCCAGCTTCTCATGGTATATCCTCCGCAGACTATAACAATCCATAGTAGAATGTTCTGCATATTGGTGGTATACATAGAAATCCGGCCTTCTTTTCATCTCTTCTGTTATGACCAACCGGGGCCTTGGAGGCTTCACCACTCCGTGCTCAACCCATTGTTCATACAAGCCCCTGAATGCCTTCTCGCTGCATGTGATAGCCTCTGGAACTGGCATTCTGGTATACTTGTCACCATGATTTTCTCTGTTTCGCTCAAATTTCTCATTCTTCTCCCTCTTGCCCCGTTGTGGTTTTGACTGAGAATCCGCCAAAGCCACAGTTGCTGTCCTCTTTCTCTTCCATGTAACCATCGCATGGCTGTTGGGAAATGTCATGGTTCCCCCCAAGTCTTGTGCAAAAGATGAGAGGGTCGCAAATGAATCACAAGCCTTGGTAATGAGGTGGGGCTTGAAGGTGTCTAAAACACCATTGTTGCATATGCTAACCAAGTTCTTTTCTTCAATCAGCTCTGCGCACTTCTGTGCCTGGGCCCTGAACCTATGACAACCCGAGAATTTAGAAAATTTTAATTAATTAATTCAAGGTTCGATATTAGAACCTAGACAGAAAATAAGTGTATGTGTTTGATATTTTTAAGACGAAATTTTGAAGATTTCAAAATTTTGTGAAGGATTTAATTAAGTGAATTATTCAGGATTAAGGGAATAAGCGTTTATGTTCTGTCATATATGTACAGCATGTGGTTAAGGGTAAATGGTTGACCAGATAAACGATATCTGTAACAAACCCTAATTATATATTAAGAACGTCAACGTTCGGTTAGAAAATCCCAACGATTAACAAGAAACCCTAAAACCAGTTCTGAAACCCTAATTTTAGTTCCGCGAATTTGAAACCCTAATTCGGTGAATGAAAACCTAGTTTGGGAATATGAATGCTATGTATACGGTTTAACATTATAATCTAATTAGGGAAAACCCTAAAGATTTACTAAAAACCCTAATTTATTTAGAAAACCCTAACTTCGGGATAAGAAACCCTAATTTTATAATTAGGGAAAACCTAAGTATTAATTTAATATTTTAATGATAATTAGGAAACTCTAATCCTAATTTTCGAGTTTAGTAATTAGGAAACCCTAATCTAATTAGGAAACCTAATTTCTAAATTAGAAATATTATTTTTCTATTTAAAACCCTAATTCGTGGGTTGTAAACCCTAATGACCATTTTGACCCTAATTGCTTAATTAACAATTTTAATCAGAAAATACTAATCCTAATTAGCAAGATTTAAGTTATGAAGAAACTTTAATATAATTAAAAAATTCTAATTATAATTTAGAAATATTAATTTTCTATATTTGTAAACCTAAATTAGAAATTTTAAAAAATTAAATTTGTAAACCCTAAGGGTTTCAAACCCTAAACCTTAAATTTTCTAAACCCTAACCCCTAACCCAAACCCTAAACCTAAGGGTTTGGGCATTTACTAGAATGCCATTAAAATTAAATGCAAAAAGACCAAAATTCCCTTTGTGCATTATTTAGTGTTGTTTGTAAATCTAGACCTATGGTGAGTCGCTCACCAAACCCTAGCCTAGCATGTGACTAATATGACCAGCAATCAACCATCTTGCCAGCCCATTTCATTGCATTGATATCAATTATATAGATTAAGAGAGAGAAAAAGGCCACTTGATATTTCATTTTTCTCCTAACCCTTCTCTCTCTAAAAATTCGGGAGTGAGACTGATATAGAGGGATGAGATAAGCCAATATCAGTTCTTAGCTTAACAAGATCAGTTCATCAAAGACAGAAATCAAGGATCAAGCTAGAAAGGTATAAGAACCCTAAAATTTTGAAATCCTTAAATCTTGTGTTTTGATGTTAGTTGTTGGTTAGATATGTGTTAAATGGTGCCTTTTAGAGAGCCGGGTTGTTGGATCATGGATCCATAACATCTAGATGCTCAAATCTAAAGATTTCAAAAATCTAGAAATGTTGAAAATGATGGCCTAACAGCCATATGTCAGGGCCTGTAAATCATTATATGTTTTTACTTTTTGTAGTTTTATGTTATAACTATGTTCTATTTCATGAGGACTTTGATCTGAAACTATAAACATGGCCAGATCATGAGTAGATTAAGAGATACAAATGGTCAAACCGCGTTGACCGTTCACGGAAAACATTTCTGGGTAACCCAGATTTTCCAGAGATGGTCTGACAAGATATTTGAGGCTTCAGATTTTGCTTATTGTTGATGTTTAGGTCATGTTGTTGTAATAGACCTGTAGACTGACATATTGGCTATCGATTCATGCTTTTAAAATATCTATATCCATAACAGAATTGAATCAGTGGCCAGTCAAACAACCGTTGACCAAACTATTCAAGAACATTTCTGGAAAACCCAAAAATGTTCAAGAACAGTCCGGACTCCTACTTTGACCATGCCAGATCATGAATATTTGATGTTGTTAGGTTACGTTAGTGATATGGTCGTGTACCCAGACATTAGTACTACAATGTTGAACCTTAAGATCACATAAAAGGAATCCAGAAAGCTATGAGTTAAGGCTGCATAGTATGACCCTAGCATTGATTGAGTTTCTGGGAAACCCAGAAACTCAAGAACAGTTTCTGACACGTTTTGAGGGGCTTGAATCGCACTGTTGTGATGTGTTTTGTCTAGGAAACAAGTTGTGTGTTGTAGTAATATATTAGTATTACAATTATAATCAAATTACAAGTCTAGAAACCTATGGATCAAAGAGTTATCAATGGTCAAACGTAGCCTCTCGGTGTCTGACATGAAGACTCAAGAACACTCAAGAATAGGCCAAGAACACCTATAGCGACGGGTCTGTCGCTATAGGGCCCTTTTAGCGACAGTTTAATTAAGAAATTAATTAATTATTTCTGAAAATGATTATTTTAATTAAATAAATCGAATTAAATGGTTTTTAATTATTAAAAATACATAATAAATTCTAAAAAATTATTTTAAAGTCTGAAAAATAGTTTTTAATTATTTTGAGTATATTTCATAAATATTTATTATTTTTGGAATATAAATGGTATTTAATTTATTTAATTATAATATTAAATAAATTATTTAAAAATAATTTTAATACATGAAAAATCATGAAAAATAATATTATGGTAAAAGAAAATATTTTAAGTTATTGTCAGTGACTTTTAATATTTTATGATGAATTTCACTAATTAATCAATATTAATGATAATTAGTTTATTTAATAAATATATTAAATAAATTATAGAAAAATAGAATTAATGATTTATAAATCATATAAAAATGATTTAAGTGTTAGAAAAATATTTTAAGTTATAAAATATAACTTTTGATATTTTGTCAGAAAAATATTAATATTTTAATATTAATAGTAATTACCGGATAATGAATTTAAGTGTTTAAAAATCATATAAACATGATTTCAAAGTATTAAAAATACTTTGTTATATTATAAAATATATTATAATATTATGACATGTATTTCATTAATATTTGATAATAAATGAATATTAATGATAAAAGAAATAAGTGATATTTATATTATTTAAATACAATTTTAATGATTGAAAATTCATTATAAATGATAATAAGTATTTGAAAATTATTATGAGACTTGGAAAAATATTTCGAATGTTATTAAATTATCGTAGATAATGGTTAAGTGTTTAGACAGAGTTTAATTAAACTTAGACTCGAAAGTTTGTCCGACTAGACCGTCGGGGTGTTAGAATTTTGTCGGATTCAACTTAGACTTAAATAGTCTGACTTGATGCTAAGTCTTATGTGTGTTATAGACTAATAGGGTTATGTGCTATGTGTTTAGGTTATTCTATATATATATATATATATATATATATATATATATATATATATATATATATATATATATATATATATATATATATATACTCCCTCGTCCCATAGTTATATGCTGATTTCTTTTGGACATAGTTTAAGAAAATCAGTTAAGTGACAATTTTTAACATAAATTTTCCACATATACCCCTTAATATAAAATTAATGAATAAGTTAATTACTCCTTACTTATCACATCGGAACTCTCAACTTCATTGATTGATGTGTACTGACCCATTAAAATCTATAAACTTTAATCAAAGAGAATACAACAACATTAAATGTGGTGATAAAAATAATGACATTGAATGTTGTTTCTTCAAAAAAAGAGTAATGGTTGAATATTTATTATAAGGGCATAAAATTAAAACAATGAACCAACTAAATTTTATAAATAGTAAGTAGCCTATATATTGGGACATCTCAAAATAGAAAATCTGCTTATAACTATGGGACGGAGGGAGTATATAATAGTATTATATTGTGATGATATTATTCTAATATTGGAGATCTATATTACTAATATTAGGTCTTCGAATAAGGCAATATAAATTGCATAGCGGTAATCAACGGTTCAGGCAAGTTTGTTTTTACTTAACTCTACTAAGAGTTGTTTCATTCGGATATGCTTGTGGTTAATCATTGCTGATTGCCATGTATAATTGTACTCTGTACATATTGCATGTATAAGTCAGGTATGAAAGGCTGATCACCTTCATTACCAGTTGGTTCAGATATATTTGGTCATGTATAATACTTATTCAGTCATAAATTTGTTCCTGCTAGTTCACAATTATATTGTTGAATTATAGCCAACTTATTATTCAGACTCTTTAAATCATGATATATCTTTATATTATTGAACGTAAACTTGCTGGGCAATCCTTATGCTTACCCTTGCTATATCATGATAAACATTGCAGATTAAGACGAACGCATCAGATACAAGGAAAGGTTAAAGACAGTTCCAGCTTTAGTTTACGTGTGTAGTTAAAATTGTAATAGTAATGTATATAATGTTATTGTAAGTCAAGTAAGTTATGAAATGTGTATTAAGTTAAGGTTACTCGACCTTGGGAAAAAGTATGTAAGTTTAATGTATAAACAATTTATGTTTATATCTTTCGCAAATATAGTAATAGTGTTAGAATGATCGAACCGGATTCACGTTGATTCGGGACCTCGGATTCGGGGCCGTCATAGAACCTGTCAACGTAATCTAACAAATCCTCATTCGGCTTCTGCTTGAACCGTATGAGCTCTATAATGGTTACCTATTTCTGCACATAGATTTTTTTTAAAAAATTATAATTTTAGATCATCCCAATCATGGACTGATCCCTTCTCCAAGTTGTAGTAACAACTGAAGGCATTATCCGTCAAAGTCTTGTTGAATTCCCTCATCAATAAATTGTGATTTTTCACTTCAACATATCCTAACCATGGAGACATCGACTCCACGAACCTGGCAATGTGTTCCCTGGCATTTCCTTTCTCCCCATTGTATTTTGAAAATTGCGAGGGATGCTCGATATACCCTGCCGAGTAAGGTTGTCTCCGAATATGTGTCGGGTAGGGTGGAGTAAAGTCTAACTCCGTAGGTCGGGATGTTTGCCTGAGAAGTTGAATGATCACATCGATCATATCATCCTTTGTGACATATTGGCTTGTGGTGTGGACTCTCTGTGGTGTTGTGATGTATGGAGGCATTGGTCGTGTGTATAGTACGAAAATTTGTTGATGTAAACTAGAATCAAGTAAATTCTGTATCGGTTGTGCTTGTGGGTTGGTTCGTTGTATAATGCTTAGGATGGTTGGTATCTGCACTTGTGAAAATGCGGGGATAGTGGTCGAAATGATGTTTGTCTGAGGCTGGCTGACTTCCAGTCTGGGTTGTGGCACGTCACCACTATTTTGAGGTTCCAAATGGATGATTGGAACAGACCGATTCTTCGTCAATGGAGGTGCAGTCTGATTCTCCTTATTGTTGCTATCGTTGTTGTTGTCCTCCACTCCTGCATGTTCTCCCTGAGAATTATCTGGGAACATGGCCTTGAAAGCGGGAATCTGCATCAACTATTGGCAAAAATTTTCCATTTCCTCTTGCTTCCTTTGCATCTCCAACATCATAGCCATCATCATACCTTGTTCTTCATGTGCTTCCTTCAATGCCTTGAGCATCTCCAGTTGCACAACATTTGCCTGCTCTCCACTTTCTTCCTCGCATTGCCTTCTCGCGCCTGTCTTCCTGACATTCGTTAATTGTTGATCAGCCATGTATGGCGATGTTGAACTTCCTTCTGAGGCGTCTTCAAGAATGGGTTGATCGAGATCTAGATTCACGCCTTGGAAAGCTTGACTCGCTTGCCTTGGAATTGGACCCGATGAGGTAATGCTATTTGTTGTTGAAGCTCTTCCTGTTGTCCTCCCACTTCGAGTTGTGGGCATACCCTTCACGAATTCTACACCTCCCCAGCAAAGTCGCCAAAGAAATGTTGACAAGGAAATCGTACCTTGATAGTTAGGGTTTTGTGTTGGCTGAGGAGGAGAGAAATCCACGAAGAGTACAAAATTGATTGATTGATTAAAGAGGGGAGAACGACTGATGGGCGATTACTCCAATGACGCGTGACATAACTCCTAGAATTCGAAAACCTTATTAGGGTTATTGGGATTCCAAGAGCCTTCTTCTTGAGTCCTTCCACTCCTAGAATCCGAAAACCTTATTAGTGTTATTGGGATTCCAAGAGTTCTGAGTGTTGAGAGAGAATGTCTAGGTCCTTTGATCTTCCAAGAGTCCAAGTCCTCAGTCTGAAGAGAGGTCCCAAACCCTTTTAGTGCTTTTAGGTGGAATATGCAAGCCTTAAGTCACCAAAAGAGTCCAAATCCTGTCTCTCCAGAGAGGTCCCCTTCCCAATGGAATGGAAGGGGTATTTATAGGGTTCTCTGGAAAGTAGTCATGTGCAAGGCACATGCTTTCAGGAAAATTCCAGAAATACCCTTTAGTCATTAGAATAATGCCTATATTGCCCTGTCCTTCTAGCCACCAATCCAATCTCTCAATCAATTCCCAAAACGAGCCGCCTCAATGAGCCTTCTGCCTCGGGACACGTGGAGGCTTCTCCCGAGTCTAGCACCTTTATTTCTGACTTCTTTGTCTTCATTCAATTAGGTTATACGAATTGCGTATTTAATGAGGTCGTGGAACCCTAATTATGCATTTAATTTAATTAGGTCATGTGAACCCTAATTTTGCACCCGGACCCACACATATGTTACATAGAGTTGGGTAAAAGTTTAGTGCGCAAATACATATCCAAGTATAGAATTAATCTGATCATTAAACCCCAAGATATTATATAACAGTTGTGTGTGTGTATATATATATATATATATATATATATATATATATATATATATATTTGGAAAAAATATTTATAATGTAACCAATACGGTTAAAAATAGGTATCTCTTTCATTCTAAAGCACTAAGAAATATTTAGAAAGTGTAATGCACAATGTCATCGAGTTGTTATATTGATATGATTGTTACTAACATATTTAAAGTCTATTACACATTACACAAACTTCACCAAGCCTCAAATATTGACACATGTACTTGATGCATTTTAAAGAGTCCATGTATTATATACGATTGCTTGCACCGGAATTCAAATATCCAAACGAAAGGGGAAACCGATGAAGAATGTCCCAATTTCGGTTCTCAGACCTTAAGGGAAATTACATGTTACATGCGAAAACTAAAAAACATGAGCATTAATAATTATGTTAGATCTTCATGTCGAACAAACACCATGTCCAAAAATGTAGCAGTATAGCACAGTGTCATACATAACACAATGTTATAGTTAAAAAACGAATATATTGCCTCATTAGTTTTTTTATCCTTTTTTGGCAATTATAGAGACACTCACAGTATTACCATAATGCTAAAAAAACTATTAATGATGATGAAAATAATTTACCGGATGCTAGTACTTAACAAATCATTCAAAGTCACAAATCCAGATAATAGAATGCAATAGATGAAGAAGCCATAAATATAAACATCGTCAGATATAGTCCACAAAATGAAGCCATAGCCCCTCCCATTGAATGCACTGTCACCATAATTTGAATGTCTCCATATAACGTCTTTGCACTTTCAACAATATTTAGAATTGTTTGTAGCATGAGTGTGTTGCGTAATAGCTGATATGTATTTATAGGGAGAAATTAAGTTAACTAACGGAGAGTAATGATAATAGCTCAATTTTGACTGAATGACACTTTAGTTTCTTTAAGTTGCCAACCACTTTGAAAATCGTCCCTAAAGTTCAATTTTTGTCAGTTAGGTACTTAAAGTGGCATTTTGTTGACGTTTTCATTCATTTAGCCCAATTTGACCTCAATCCGACCCATTTTGACCCATTTTTAACAGTTAAAATATATATTTAATATTTTAAAATAAAATATTTTAAAAAATAATTTGAAAATAATAATTATTATATTTAATATTTTAAAATAATATTTATTTTTTATACTTAAAATAAAGTATTATTTTAAAAAAGTTATAAAGATTATTATTATTATTATTATAAGGAAAAAATATTATAAACTTTTATTTTTAAAAAATGAGTAAAGTTTCATAAAATATAGATTCAAAAAAACTACATAAGAAAATTAAATATAATTATTGTTTTAAACTTGTTTTAAAATAATTTAGTATTTTAAAATATTAAAATTTTGGGTTGGGTTAAACTGCGTCGAGTTGGGTTAAAATTGGTCAAAATAAGTCAGATTGAGGTCAAATTGGGCTGAAGGAACGAAAACGCCAACTAAATGTCACTTTAAGAACCTAACTGACAATAATTGAACTTTAGGGACGACTTTGAAAATAGGTGGCAACTTGGAGGGACAAAAGTATCATTTAGCCGTATTGATAATATCATAAAGTAGTGATTTTAGGATATAATAATTAAATTAAAAAGGATAATATCAGAACAGTTGACATTACCCAAACACTTTAGATTTGTAGTGATTTAGGGAATTATAAATTCAAAATATTAACTTGGGATTAAAAATGTAGTGATTTTAGGAGATAATAATTAAATTAGTAATGATAATATTAGAACAGTTAACATTATCAGAACAGTTTAGATTTGTAGTTATTTATGAGATTATAAAATTAAAATATTAATGTGGGATTAAAAAGTAGTGATTTTAGTAGATAATAATTAAGTAACGATAATATAAAAACCGTTTAGATAAAAAAAGTAGTGATTTAGGGGATTATAAAATTAATATAGTCAATTATGATTGATATTATTTGTTATTTTAATTTTTCTTTAAATATTTTAAACTCTATAATATTATGTTATAATATAATTATAAATGATATAATATTATGTTCTATAATTTAGATATGTGGTGATTTTGTTATTTTGTTATATATGTGTATTATAATATTATACCATACATGTAATATATAATGTATGGTATAATTATGAATGGTATAATATTAGAAAAATAGTGATTTTAGGATATAATAATTATGTTTAGAAAAGTAGAGAATTTTGGGGATTATAAAATCAACATAGTAAGTTATGATTGATATTATTTGCTATTTTAATTTTATTTTAAATGTTTTAAATTGTATAATATTATGTTGTAATATAATTATAAATGGTATAATATAATGTTTTATTTATAGATAGAAAATTAGGTTAAAATACGAAGAGTAATGATAATAGCTCAGTAATGATAATATCACAAAGTAGTGATTTTAGGAGATAATAATTAAATCAATAATGATAATATTAGAACAGTTAGCATTATTATAACAATTTAGATTTGTAGTGATTTATGGGATTATAAAATCAAAATATTAACATGAGATTAAAAAGTAGTGATTTTAGGAGATAATAATTAAGTAACGATAATATAAAAACCATTTAGATTGAAAAAGTAGTGATTTAGGGGATTATAAAATCAACATAGCAAGTTATGAATGATATTATTTATTATTTTAATTTTGTTTCAAATGTTTTAAACTGTGTAATATTATATTGTAATATAATTATAAATGGTACTCCCTCCGTCCCAAGATAAAAGTTCTGGTGAATTTTTCACGTATATTAAGAAGATGAATGAAATGACAAAATTGTCCATAATAATATGTCATTAATCATTTTCAATGTAGGTGAGAGAGTTGTTAGTTCCCGGAGGAACAATAGTTATCTAGAACGGGGGTTGAATAGATATTTTAAATTCTTTTTGAAATACTTTGTTAGTTTGATAAATATTCAAACATATCGGAATTAAGATTTGTTTGTTCTACATTTAAGATATAGTGAGTTAATGAGAGTGAGGCAGTTATAGCAGTTATAGTAGTTATAGAAAGAATGTAAGAGACACATGAATTTTAAGTGGTTTAGAGCACTTAAAGCTCCTAGTCCACTCTTCTACTCCTCGAGTAGGAAATCCACTAAGGATATCTTTTACATTTTCTGAATCTCACAGATTCCTTCAAGACCAATAGTCTTGGCACTTTTCAGTTCACTTTTGAACTCTTCAAGTCCAGCAGACTTGGTTCTTCACAGTTCACTTAGAACTCTTCAAGTCCTTCTTACTTGGAACTTTTTACTTCACTTGATAGTAGTTGATTAGTTCTTGAATGGTGTTACTCAGTTGCGTTAAGCTCTTGTTCGAAAGAACTGAGTAGCTGAGCAAGCTTTCTCTTTTCAGATCGTAGAGTTGAGCGTTGAGTTTTCTTCTGTGTTTTGTTCAATGCTTGCTTGGTTTGACCATCTGCTGATGTTTTGCATATATTAGGTCTTTGAAATCTATTCGTTGAAGACATCTGTTGAAGCATTAAATGCGTTTAACATTTTTGAACTTTGATGGATACTTTTCTGTACATCTATTGATTAGTAGTCTGGCCCACTAACACAACACTGATATCTCACCTAACACCTAAAAAGGTGTTTTCCTCTGACCCATGGTAATTTCCTTAGCTTCTTCAATACGTTTCTTTGTTGTATACTAAGAATGTCTTTTATGTCATTGGGTCTACTGAGGACTTCAACGTTTATAATCCATTCCACATTTGTTGGGATTTATCCTTAAACAAATGGGCAAGGCCCGACGCTTCTGACACATGCAGATGATGCTCTACGATTTTGATCGTGGTGTATTGCCACTTTAGTGCTTGATCTGATACTAGCAAACTAGAACAATACGATTTCCCTTAAGGACTGACACACTACGATCTTCACTTGCTTGTCTTGTAGACTCTACATTTTCGAGAGCACATTACGATCTCTGAGTTGGCTAGGCAAATGTTAGGACAACTCTACGATTTCAAGAGAGGCCCTTCAAGGCAGACATACTACGATCCTCGATGCTCTACGATTCTGCCTTGGCTTTTCCAAACTCTTGATCAGCTTGATAGTCTATAATTTTTTTGAAGTCTATCTGTTACATCTCAAGACATAGATCAACCTAACATATTTGATCTTTTCATCTATACATTCATTTACATAATGATAAACATTAAAAGCTTAGATCAACCTAACAAATTTGATCTATCACTAAGTCCTTGTACATATATTCCTTGAAGGACTTTACATATAATCATGAACATTTACTTTAAACATCAAATCAAAATATGCACTCTCCCAACAATCTCCCCATATTTGATGTTGACATAACCAAGGAGATCTGCGCCATGATTATCAAATTCTAGATGCAGTTACTGGAAAATAAATATGACTTAGTGTTTCAGTGAACAACTAAAATCTCTAGAGAATAAACATGAATTTATTGATGTTTGTAAAGGTAGTTATTACAATTAAGTCTAGTTACATCAATAAGAATTGAGTTTCAACGTATCTCTATTTCTTTTGCCTCTTGTTCCTCGGAGGATTTTCATACTCCTCAGCTCTTCTTCTCCTGCTCGCTTCGTCTCTTCGTGCTATATCTTCCAGCTCACTTTGACTTAGTCTTTCATGATGATCATGCCTATTCATGAATGCATGATCTTCAATTGGCATTCTTAGGCATGTGGTGGTCAATTCTTGTGTGCTGGGAGAAGGCCCTTGACTTCTTAGTGGTTGTGCCATTATTATTTGTTGCTGATCAGATTGTTGAGTTTGATGGCCAGATCGTGGACTCTGATGGCGTGTCTATCTTGTAGGAGGGCTCTTTGACGTTTGAGCGATGAATGTGCCTCTGCCCTTGTCTTTTTCTCCTTTCCCTTTATTCTCCCCCTTTATGTCAGCATCAAGGGCTCAAATGTCTTCAGATAGGCGAGTCATGCCTTAGACAAGTTCGTTGGGCTGAATCTGAGATTGAACAATGTCTTCACGGTTCTCTTTGATTAAATAATCAGATCGAGCTTCCCTTTTTTGGAGGATGTCCGGGATAATTTCTGTTTGTTTCATTTGGCCCATGGAAAATCCTTGAAATTCTTTCAATGCAGTTTGTAGATTCGTGATGCTATTCATCATAAGATTGTTCTGGGATTCATGAGTCTTCTGTAAAATAAGAACAACATCCCTGTGTCCTTTAGCAGCTTGAAAGTGGATTTGATCCTGGTCATTTATGCTCTTAAGCATCTCTTTTATGATGTCCCTAAGCTTCTTTGTGAGCTCAGAACTTAGGGTGCTTGGGAGAGCATTGGCAGCATTGATCATTTTAGTTAGCCTCATGTGAATGAGTTCAGAGCGAGCTTCAAGACTATCTTCTATGTCCTTGGTCACTTTCTTGGATGCTTCTGACAACTTGGTTTTGGTGGGAAGATCTGATATGAGCTCAAGGGTTTGTGGACTGTTTGGAGGAGCGGCTCTTTTGTATTGATCTTGTATAGTGTAGAGAGCAAGATCAAGGTTGAAATATTAATTAGAGGACGAGGATGGAATATCTGATAAAGGGGATGGTGTGTGAGGTTGAGCTTCTGGAGGAGGTGACTCTACGACTTGAGCATGTGACTCTACGATTGGGCTCGAATCAACAATCGTAGAATCGTAGAGATGATAGGAGATTGTATCAAAATAAAGTTGGCCACATTTGGTTCATCAATTATAGAATGTTGGGATTCCAACCATCTTGGCAATTCATAGAATTGGTTGAAGAATAATGGTGGACAATGATTAACCCTGAAGAGATTGGGATAGATTGTATCTCATGTCCATTTTCTGAAGAAGTCCATTTGTGATTAGCTTTTGGGCAAAGTTAAGGTTTCCTGGAAATCCATGAGCTAGCACTGAGATTGCTGGATAGGCTTTGAAGCTCCAGAACATGTGATCCCAGGAGTTTAGAATTTGGGCTCTGTGAAAGGGCATCATAGGTAGATAGGAGAACAACTGATTATAGTTGGCTCTCCTATAACCATCATAACCCATAGCTATAATTTCAACCTCATCATCCTCTTCTTCTTCTCTTTCTTCTTGTGAGGATTCCACTTCAACAATTACCTCCATTTGACTTTCTTTCTCTTGTGCTCTCTCATCCTCCATAGCTTCACTTCTTTTTATTTCTGCAGTTTCTAAAGATAGAATCTCTTGAAGAACAGAGGGAGATTCATGATGATCTCTTGGCAGTTCCTCCTCAGGTGCAGTGTAAGACCCCAACTTTTATGAATAAAGATTAATTTTTCTCGAAATATATTTTTGAATATTATGGTGTGGATTTGATATAATGTTATAGTTGTGGGTATTATTTACAAAATTTGCAAAGTAAGCAAGTGGTTATATAATATTTGATTGGTCAGGGAATATTCGTTTTAACAGGGAATATTCGTACGACGACACAATCATTGGTGGACCCCAATAAAAGTATTGTCGTAGTTATAAAATGACAGAATTATCTTTTTATAAAAATAACGGCGAAAGTTTTACCGTTAAACTGTTGAACTACCCGGTGGTAAAAGTACAATAATACGCGTAGTTGCATAGTAACACACGGTATTGATTGTTGATGCTTACGTGAGAAGTCACTCAGTTATACTCAATTATTGCTACAATAATTGCTGTATAGTATCTCATGTTATTTGATTCAATTATTTTCAATATTTTATATATTATTAAATCAATAATTGAGACGACAAAGTTATTCATATTATTATTTGTAATATTGACAATGTCTAGAAAGTTTTGTCGATGAGAGGTTTGGTCACCTAATTGCGCGCCAATAGGGAGAAATCCTTATCGAAAAGCCCCCTCTTTCTTGGGAATGATCTAGTTGTTAAATATTGTGAGTTATAATATTAATGATAATTAAGTTCGTATTGATTAAAGATGAAATTGATATTTACATTGTGTTGGGATTATTAGTGTTAATGAAAATCGACATATATTTCGATAATAATTGATGTCTAGAGGTTATATTGACCAATCGGGTAATTAATCGGATAAATGAGCAATTAATTGCTATTAATTCGCATGCTTATAACTATTTGTTCACATGTATTTACTATTGATTCACATGCATGTACTATTAGGGGAGGTGATGCAAGATTGATAATACTTGCATGACTAAATTAAAAATAGAGGTATAGATGAAGGTACTATGTCGTAACTTTTTTTTTCGCATTTGTGTACTATTGATTCACATGATGTACTATTAGGGGAGGTGGTGCAAGTTTGATAATACTTGCAGGACTAAATTAAAAATGAAGAAAAAGATGAAGGTATTATACTGTAATATTTTGAGCCCCAAAATATGCAATTATCGAAACTATATTTTCCTATAAATAGAAGCTCATTCTTCTTTCATTCTCACTAACTCACTAATTCACTAAGACTCACAAGAGCATTTATAGAGAGAGAAGCTATAGAGAGCAAGAAGAAGAGAAGTCTGATACTTCACTATTTCAGTATCCAATCTTCTTCTGAGGTAAGGGATATTATTTTTTTCAGTATTTATACGGAATAATATTTTCTTCCATACTCTGTAGTATGTGAGTAATATTATTTTGTCTTGTATGAAATAATATTTTCTTCCATACTTTGTAGTATGTAAGTAATATTATTTTGTTTCAGATTCTGAATTCTAAACTCACGTTGTTAGGTATTGCTTATATACTCCGTGAAATTAGTAGAATATCCTTGAAATTTTCGCTTCATCTAGTATCGTTTCACAATGATATTTTCTGCACATTCTTGTTAAATTTGAAGTTTTTCATGCCTGAGTACTGTCCATGAGTAGTGTTCATTTTTACGGTACTATTCACAAAGTACTATTCACGGGGTACAATTCACAAAGTACTATTCATAGGGTATTATTCACAAAGTACTATTCACAGAGTACTATTCACAAAGTACTATTCATAGGTACTATTCACAAAGTACTATTCACGAGTACTATTCGCAAAGTACTATTCACGGGGTGCTATTCCTGAAGTACTATTCACGGGGTGCTATTTTCGAAGTACTATTTATGAGGTACTATTCACTCGGGTACTATTCACCCGGGGATTTATTCATGACAAAAATTGATTTTTTTACTGTACAAATCATTTTTGATACAATATTATTCTTGAATTTTACTTTACAAAGTAGTATCATATTGGCAATTTGAACACTATTGAATTCTGGATAAATTAAATTATAAATCTTTAAAAATTATCCTTTGTTTCTTTTATTGAATTCTTATATCATTGTCATCATCCTCATGCTTATATTATGATGAAAGTATCCTTGGCTTACATGTATAGATGGACTGTTGATTGATATGATTATGACCAGGAATCATTTAGTATAATCATGACCCGTAATGTTACAAATGATGTGGTAAAATTCCTCATTGGCCTGTAGTGCATTGATAAACAGTTGTTGGTATGATTATGACCAGGGATTATTCGGTATAATCATGACCATTGATGATTACATGAATATCCTTGACCCGTAGTGCAGGGATGATTCGATGATGTGGTTTATTTAATAAGTTGAGTCTCAACGATAAAACTGTTGATAAACCTTTTAAATCATAGAAGATAGTAGATATCATGCTCTACTTGACTCTACTAATGGATTGCTTGTTCCGTTACAGTTAAACTTGATGTTTATTATATTTTATCAGTTTAACACTGTTGAAGGCTAACTATAATTTATTCTGCATTATCTTAGTCATAATCTTTTTTACTAGGCTAGTTGAGCTCACCCTTTTCTTTCATTGTTCTCTTCAGGAAATGAGAATATAGATGGGACTAGTCGGGGAATGGAGTGACAGTCCAGATGTTTACATTAGTAGTCCTCACTATTCTGTGAAATAATGTGATAATAAATGTAATGAGGAATTATTTTGAGTTTGAATACTATCTAGACGACAATATTTGTATTGAAACTCATAACTCATGTTGTATATTTAAGTTTGTATTTGTATTTGTATTCTGTACCATGTATTTGGTGACTTAGAATGGGTGAGGTATACCTATTTTGGGGGCGTCACATGCATCTTCTTTTGTCATAGGGACACCATGAGGCTCCCCCTCAACATGATCATCCATTTGCATTTTAAACAGCTCCCCCTCAGCTGGAGCATTCTCTAGAGTAAGAACTTCAGGCAACTCCCCCTCAATTTGAGCTGTGTTTTTTTGACTTGCATTGGATAGCTCCTTCTCAGTAGCTCTCTTTTCTTCTTCTTCTTTAAGCACTCCTTCATTGATAATGATGTACTTTTTTGACCAGTTTTCTTCTTGGCTTCCTAGGCTGAGCCACATCCTTAGTACTTTCTTCTTCTTCATCAGTGATGTCCGGTCTGGTTTCTACGATCGAAGAGTCAGATGGCTTCTTTGATTTGTGACTATGTTTACTCTTCTTAAGCAGCTGAGAGATGGTAGCTCTGTCTTCATCTTCCTTAGCCTGCTGTTCTTTCCTTCTCAAATTCCTCAGAGTTTCAGTGCCAAAATACTCTTGAGGTACATCAGTGGTTGAACCTTGAGGTTCCTCTACCATTTGAGCCTTCAATTTTCTTTTAACCTTACTTTTTCTAACTAAGGCAATGGGTTCTTCCTTATTGATTTCTTCTTCTTCTTCTTCTTCTTCTTCTTCTTTAGTCTCCTTTACAACTGACATATTTCTTAGAATCCCGGACTCCTTTGCATCACCAGTTCTACCACTGGATTCAGACATCATCCTTACATTTTCTGCTGGATTCCTTTTCTAGTTCTCAAATAGTTATTGGGTCATTCTTCTTTTGGATTGATGGATTCTCTTTCATCATCTCCAATCTTATCTCCCAATGCTGACTATAGGATGATACTTATAAATCGTTCGTAGAGCATCTTTTCGGAGTTCTTTGACTTTTTTGAACTGAGTATCCATTTCCCAATCCAGTCGAGTAATAAGACTCCATAGTTGAGTAGAATCCCACAATTGATGGCTATCATGAGCTTAAGCTGCACTTCATTTACAGAGTCATGACCAGAGCTCTTGCAGCATATGCATTTCCCAACAATGTCAGCCAAGAATTCATACCTTTGGGGGAACTCTTTCTTTTTGTACTCTCTGATATTCAGAAACTTCTTGTGATGCATTCTCTTCAGTCCTTAATGAAAATCGATGCCCTCTACAAATGAAAATCCTTTCGATTTGAAACCTAGGGCTAGGTTTATATCCTCAGCTTTGAGCTTAATTTCCACGTCCCTGACCCTCGTGGCGATGGCGTCGTGCTCAACCGTTCCATTTTTGTAGATCTCCTTTATCAGCTTGGGGTAGATCCATGTGCTTGTACCTAGAGCTCTTCAAGACCAACTTTCTTTATCAGAGATAAATTTTTGTGAAATTTGGGATTAACCGTCTTGAACTCATCGAAACAGAGTCGGTAACCAGAGATGACATTTGAGTCTGCCATTGATTTCTTTGCACTGAGTATGGTTGATTGAGCTTTTCGGAAAGCTAGGGTTTCTGCTTATAGAGAGAGAGAGGGATGAGCTTTTTGAATTTCTGATTTCAAAAAGGTATTTTCAAACTGTACTTGTAACTGCCCTCCTCTCCATTTGCTTAGTGGGGGCATGTGTCATGTTTTGCTTGGCTCCACGAATTTTACTGAGGTGGAATGTACTGAATTGCCCTTAGCTCCTTCTGAGCTAATGTATCCTTTGGGAGAACTACGATCGTTGAGGTAGTCTCTGTAACGCCCCCAAAATAGGTCCATTCCATCCAACCCATTCTGAGTCGCCCAATACATGGTACAGAAAACAACTACAACTTTATTACAACAATTTTCGTGCAAAATACAACAACACATATGCTGTGAGTTTGGATACAAATATATATCAACTGTGACTCATGTCCCAACCGTGGACAACACCTCATAACGACACCTTACATAAAGGTATAGTCGAAAACTGTTTTAGAAATTACAATCTTTGGGAAGTACTCAAGGAAACCTTCGTACATGGGAGGCTATGATTCTAGGTTATGGTAGATATAATATGGCCACAGAATTATCCTTGGTTGACCCAATAGACCCCATAGAAAAACGAGAAGATTACTATCATATTCTTTCCAATGGTGAATCTTCTCTTGACATATCATTATCTCCACTATCTCTAATTGGGTATTATACTCCAAATAAACACCAAGATTATATAGGTAGTGCTGGTAAATATACTCAGCAAGTGGATGAGTACAACCCTGTCTTATGATGACACGAGATTGTATGTCATTAGACATCTTGTATAATAGTGGCAAAACACCCTTCAAAGTAAAATTCACCTCACCCTCAACATCTATAGACCATCATTCTATTCCCTCGCTATCCCCCGCTCGACCCAGCTACACTTTTATTACCTGAAAGGAATTGTGAAGCAAAAGGGTGAGCACAACTAGCTCAGTAAAAAATATCATGACTAAAAATAATTAAATTATCAATAACCTTCAACAGTAATAAATCAGAGATTTAGAACATATGGTAGATGATAAAATTTTAACCATAGTTGCAGCGGAACGAGCAATCCATTAGTAGAGTCAAATAGACCATAAAATCTATTATCTTCTCCATGTGAAAATTCCACCAACAATGTTTTATCCCTGTAACATCAATCAAAAATTCCTGTCCACAATCACATGTATAACTCATAATCGTAATTGTTGTTCTAAATTCCTTTCCTCATCCAGGACAAAGATAATTTTCATCACCTGAAACATCAACGATCATGGTTATACCAAATCACAGTTCCTATTATTAATCATACTGATAAATTCATCTTTGCACTACGGGCCAAAGATATACATCAACAAGTCATCTTTGCACTACAGGCCAAAGATATTCATCAACAAATCATATTTGAACTACAGGCCAAAGATATTCATTAGTCGGTCATGTTCATCTAAACACCTGTTCATCTTCGCACTACGGGCCAACGATATTCATCAGAAATTATTCATCTTTGCACTACAGGCCAAATATATTCCGTTATATCATCATTTAGGACTGATGATGATGAAAAATATTTTAAAAAAACGAATCAAGTGAAGCAAAAGAACAAATATTAAGGATTCATACTTTAAACAATTCTCATTCAAAAATACTTCATAAATAACCAGAGTGGGGTAAAATTCAAGAATGATCAAAACATGGATACAATCAAAGCTAGTATCTAGAATAGATATTTTGGAAAAAAAGAAGAAATTTCATTTTTCGGTGAATAGTACCGTATTCGTGAATAGTGCCATATACGTGAATAGTAACTCCGACACCAAAAGATAGAAATTTTGCGAAAAACATCATCACGTTTCGTGAATAATAATCGTGAATAGTAACTCGTGAATAGTAACTCATGAATAGTAACTCGTGAATATTAACTCATGAATAGTAACTCATGAATAGTAACACATGAATAGTAACCCCGACATGAAAAAGTTCCAAATTTGATAAAAATTTCCAACCAACATTCTAGCATAATGATATTGAAGAAATAATATCATTTTAGAAGAAAAAAACCTCCTTTACCTCAGAAAGAATAGTAGTTCTGACTGGAATACTGGATATAGTGCTAAAATAACTTGCACCGTATAGCAATACTCGAAGTACTAAAATACTCACAAAATACGCTCGATATAATAGAGAGAGAAAGAGAGAGAAATCTTTAGTTTCTGGTGTGATTTTGAATTCTAACCTAAGCACCCTATTTATAGGAAAATACTTAGAACACCAAAGCAGAAAATTTAATAAAATATAAAATATTTTTTTTCTTAAACTTCCTACGCACCCAGTTAGTCCAAACATCAGCCACACCTCAACCAAAACCATCCAAAAATGTTTTTTATATTTAAAACAATTAAAACTTTCAAAAATCAATTATTTCAGAACTTCAAAACTTCAATAATTCATAATAAATAGCCCTTTTATCAAAAAATTTAAATATCGCGGGTTTTTATAGGGAATTCAATTCTCTACAACTTTACAGAAGAAAGTTTTTCCAAATTCTAAGCTAAAGTTGACCGAAATCCATAAACGGGCGATTTTACAGACTATAATCAAATGTCAATCAAGAAATGGGTCCACCAACATGTTTAACATGTTTTAAACAACTTTTATAACAAAAATACTCTTCCTCCTCATATACTCATATATCCCACATTCATTGTAAAAATATCATAATTATTATATTATAATAATATAATAAAATATTATTTCATCATAAAAGATAAAATATCGATTTTCAACAATTGTCACTTTTAAAATTTTCTCCATCTATATCCACATAAAATCAATATTTTTCTCATCATATAAATTAATAATTAATTATTCACAAATAATATTACAGAATCACAATAATGACAACCAGGCCGTTCTCAGGAAAGAGGGGGCTTTCCAATAAGAATTTCTCCTTACTGGCGCGCAATTAGGTGATCAAACCTCTCCTTAGACAGAACTTTCTAGACATTGCCAATAATGTTATCTAATAATATTATTCAGATAATATGAATTATTGCTCCGATAATGAAAAATACTGTGTAGTGACAATTATTGAAACAACAGTAATATAAAATATCAACGCAACAATTATTGAATCAATAAATTAAAATACTGAACAGTAATTACTGTAACAATTATTGAGTAGTGCTTTCTTACGTAAGAATCAATAATTCAAAAATACTCTGCAATACCGTGTGCTACTGTGCAACAACGCGTATTACTTTACTTTAACAACCGGGTATTCTAACAGTGTTAACGACAACGATTATGCCGTTATTTATAAAAACTTTAATTTATCATTTTCTTCATCCGACAGTTATTCTGTTATGGGGACCACAAACGGCTGTGCCATCGTATGAATATTCCCCGACAGAAAGAATATTCCACGACCAAACGAATATTCCCCGACAAAAATGAGTATTTTATAACCACTTGCTTATTTTGAAAATAATTCATATATCACCCTTAACTTTAACTTTTTATCAATTTAACCATTTACTGAATAGTAATTATAAGAAAAATTGAATACTTTTATTTCATAAAATTCGGGGTCTTACCATCTCCCTTCATGAAATTTTGTCCCCAAAATTTACGTACCTGGTATTTCGAAAAGTTGAGAATACCTTGCTTTCATTTCAGACTCTATCTCCCGGGTCATCATGATTTCTCCATTGCTCATCTCCCGTGATAACTTCATTTGGGTTCCTAACTTATTTGGAAGTCATGACAACCGCTATCCCTCGAACTACTCGACTTTGACTTGTCTGGGCAGCATTTGACGTTATCACTACCGTTGGAATATACTTTTCTATAGGGCATATTCCTCCCTCAACTGCCTCTTCGTACTCCTGATTCATGATCTGAATCATCAATCTTTGATCCATATCAAATTCAGGTTTACCGTTCTGTACAGGGTAATTCAAAACTCAATGTTGGGTTCTCCCAATTGCTTTCCAAAAAGAGAAATTCATATCATCTATTTTAGCCTTCTTAGATCGGACATCTCTTTCCACAATATCCACGTGTCGTGCGGCTTTTGCCCATGCATCACTTATTCTCACTCGTTCAGTTTTTCCTTCTTTCAGCTCAGATTCCATCTTTATAATCTTATACTCTGCTAAAGAATGCTCCTGTTCAACCATCACATATCGGGTAACACAAGCTTGAATTATTGCATCCTTTTGCTCCACGACCATCTGTCGTTCTTTAGCCTGCTCTTCTAACTCATGAATACGATTTTGAAATTCTACATTTTGATCATATAATTTCTCTGATAAACTCTCCTCAGGTACCTCTTCTTCCTCTTCTGCCTCACTCTCAGCTGTTACCTCTGCGACTAACTCGGGTGCAACTATCAATTCTTCACTCACCACATGGATATCTCTAATTTCTTCTTCGTCTGACATCACATTATCATGGTTAGTGATTAGAGGTATTACCACAGTCTCATTCACTCCATTGTTAGCATTTTCAGCTGCCATTCTCAAATACTGCCATAAAATAAGGGTTAATTAAGCAAATTAACATATCACATAATATTCGTATATTATGACCGACCAACAATTAAGCTTAGGTAGGACACATTAGCAAAGGATTTACTCATCTCTCCCCTCCTAGTTCTAATCCCGATCTCTGGCAGAGATCATATCCCTAAGTTCTGATACCAAATGTAACGCCCCCAAAACAGGTCCATTCCATCCAACCCATTCTGAGTCGCCAAATACATGGAACAGAAAACAACTACAACTTTATTACAACAATTGTCGTGCAAAATACAACAACACATATGCTGTGAGTTTGGATACAAATATATATCAACTTTGACTCATGTCCCAACCGTGGACATCACCTCATAACGACACCTTACAAAAAGGTATAGTCGAAAACTATTTTAGAAATTAAAATCTTTAGAAAGTACTCAAGGAAACCTTCGTACATGGGAGGCTATGATTCTAGGTTATGGTAGATATCATATGGCCACAGAATTATCCTTGGTTGACCCAATAGACCCCAAAGAAAAACGAAAAGATTGCTATCATATTCTTCCCAATGGTGAGTCTTCTCTTGACATATCATTATCTCCACTATCTCTAATTGGGTATTATACTCCAAATAAACACCAAGATTATATAGGTAGTGCTGGTAAATATACTCAGCAAGTGGATGAGTATAACCCTGTCTTATGATGACATGAGGTTATATGTCATTCGACATCTTGTATGATAGTGGCAAAACACCCTTCCAAGTTAAATTCACCTCACCCTCAACATCTATAGACCATCATTCTATTCCCTCACTATCCCCCGCTCGACCCAGCTACACTTTTATTACCTGAAAGGAATTGAGAAGCAAAAGGGTGAGCACAAATATCTCAGTAAAGAATATCATGACTAAAAATAATTAAATTATCAATAGACTTCAACATTAAAAAATCAGAGATTTAGAACATATGGTAGATGATAAAATTTCAACCATATTTGCAGCAGAACGAGCAATCCATTAGAAGAGTCAAATAGACCATAAAATCTATTATCTTCTCCATGTTAAAAGTCCACCAACAATGTTTTATCCCTGTAACATCAATCAAAAATTCCTGTCCACAATCACATGTATAACTCATAATCGTAATTGTTGTTCTAAATTCCTTTCCTCATCCAGGACAAAGATAATTTTCATCACCGGAAACATCAAAGATCATGGTTATACCAAATCACAGTTCCTGTTCATAATCATACTTATAAATTCATCTTTGCACTACGGGCCAAAGATATACATCAACAAGTCATCTTTGCACTACAGGCCAAAGATATTCATCAACAAGTTATCTTTGCACTACAGGCCAAAGGTATTCATCAGTTGGTCATGTTCATCTAAACACCTGTTCATTTTCGCAATACGGGCCAAAGATATTCATCAGAAATCATTCATCTTTGCATTACAGGCCAAAGATATTCCGTTATATCATCATTTAGGACTGAGGATGATGAAAAATATTTTAAAAAAATGATTCCAGTGAAGCAAAAGAACAAATATTAAGGATTCGTATTTAAACAATTCTTATTCAAAAATACTTCATAAATAACCAGAGTGAGGTAAAATTCAAGAATGATCAAAACATGGATACAATCAAAGCTAGTATCCAGAATAGATATTTTAGACAAAAAGAAGAAATTTCATTTTTTGGTGAATAGTGCCGTATTCGTGAATAGTGTCAAATACGTGAATAGTAACTCCGACACCAAAAGATAGAAATTTCACAAAAAACACCATCACATTTTGTGAATAATAATCATGAATAGTAACTCGTGAATAGTAACTCATGAATAGTAACTCGTGAATAGTAACTCATAAATAGTCATTCATGAATAGTAACTTATGAATAGTAACTCCGACATGAAAAAGTTCCAAATTTGATAAAAATTTCCAACCAACATTCTGGCATAATGATATTGAAGAAATAATATCATTTTAGAAGAAAATAACCTCCCTTACCTCAGAAAGAATAGTAGTTCTGACTGGAATACTGGATATAGTGCTAAAAGAACTTGCACCGTATAGCAATACTCGAAGTACTAAAATACTCATAAAATACGCTCGATATAATAGAGAGAGAGAAAGAGAGAGAAATTTTTAGTTTCTGGTGTGATTTTCAATTCTAACCTAAGCACCCTATTTATAGGAAAATGCTTAGAACACCAAAGCAGAAAATTTAATAAAATATAATATATTTTTTCTTAAACTTTCAACGCACCCAATTAGTCCAAACATCAGCCACACCTCAACCAAAACCATCAAAAAACGTTTTTTATATTTAAAACAATTAAAACTTTCAAAAATCAATTATTTCGTAACTTCGAAACATCAATAATTCATAATAAATATCCTTTTTATAAGAAAATTCGAATCTCGCGAGTTTTTATAGGAAATTCAATTGTCTACAATTTTGCAGAAGAAAATATTTCCAAATTCCAAACAGAAATTGACCGAAATCCATAAACGGGCGATTTTACAGACTATAATCAAATTTCAGTCAAGAAATGGGTCCACCAACATGTTTAACATGTTTTAAACAACTTTTGTAACAAAAATACTCTTCCTCCTCATATACTCACATATCCCACATTCATTATAAAAATATCACCATTATTATATTATAATAATATAATAAAATATTATTTTATCATAAAAGATAAAATATCAATTTCCAACAATTGTCAATTTTAAAATTTTCTCCATATATATCCACATAAAATCAATATTTTCCTCATCATATAAATTAATAATTAATTATTCACAAATAATATTACAGAATCACAATAATGACAACCAGGCCGTTCTCAGGAAAGAGGGGGCTTTCCAATAAGAATTTCTCCTTACTGGCGCGCAATTAGGTGACCAAACCTCTCCTTAGACAGAACTTTCTAGACATTCCCAATAATTTTATCTAATAATATTATTCAGATAATATGAATTATTGCTCCGATAATGAAAAATACTGTGTAGTGACAATTATTGAAATAACAGTAATATAAAATCTCAACGCAACAATTATTGAATCAATAAAATAAAATACTGAACAGTAATTACTGTAACAATTATTGAGTAGTGCCTTCTTACGTAAGAATCAATAATTCAAAAATACTCTGCAATACCGTGTGCTACTGTGCAACAACGCGTATTACTTTACTTTAACCACCGGGTATTACAACAGTGTTAACGACAACGATTACGTCGTTATTTATAAAAACTTTAATTTGTCATTTTCTTCATCCGACAGTTATTCTGTTATGGGGCCCATAAAAGGCTGTGCCGTCGTATGAATATTCCCCGACAGAAAGAATATTCCACGACCAAACGAATATTCCCCGACAAAAATGAGTATTTTATAACCATTTGCTTATTTTGAAAATAATTCATATATCACCCTTAACTTTAACTTTTTATCAATTTAACCATTTACTGAATAGTAATTATAAAAAAAAATGAATACTTTTATTTCATAAAATTCGGGGTCTTACAATCTCCCCTCATGAAATTTCGTCCCTGAAATTTACGTATCTGGTATTTCGAAAAGTTGAGAATAACTTGCTTTCATTTCAGATTTTATCTCCCGGGTCATCATGATTTCTCCATTGCTCATCTCCCGTGATAACTTCATTTGGGTTCCTCACTTATTCGGAAGTCATGACAACCGCTATCCCTCGAACTACTCGGCTTTGACTTGTCTGGGGCAGCATTTGACGTCATCACTACCGTTGGAATATACTTTTCTATAGAGCATATTCCTCCCTCAACTGCCTCTTCGTACTCCTGATTCATGATCTGAATCATCAATCTTCGATCCATATCAAATTCAGGTTGACCGCTCTGTACAGGGTAATTCAAAACTCGATGTTGGGTTCTCCCAATTGCTTTCCAAAAAGAGAAATTCATATCATCTATTTTAGCCTTCTTAGATCGGACATCTCTTTCCACAATATCCACGTGTCGTGCGGCTTTTGCCCATGCATCACTTATTCTCACTCGTTCAGTTTTTCCTTCTTTCAGCTCAGATTCCATCTTTATCATCTTATACTCTGCTAAAGAATGCTTTTGTTCAAGCATCACATATCGGGTAACACAAGCTTGAATTATTGCATCCTTTTGCTCTAATAAACTCTCCTCAGTTACCACTTCTTCCTCTTCTGCCTCACTCTCAGCTGTTACCTCTGCGACTATCTCGGGTGCAACTATCAATTCTTCACTCACCACATGGATATCTCTAATTCCTTCTTCGTCTGACATCACATTATCATGGTTAGTGATTAGAGGTATTCCCACAGTCTCATTCACTCCATTGTTAGCATTCTCAGCTGCCATTCTCAAATACTGCCATCAAATAAGGGTTAATTAAGCAAATTAACATATCACATAATATCTGTATATTATGACCGACCAACAATTAAGCTTAGGTAGGACACACAAGCAAAGGATTTACTCATCTCTCCCCTCCTAGTTCTAATCCCGATCTCCGCCAGAGATCATATCCCTAAGCTCTGATACCAAATGTAACGCCCCCAAAACAGGTCCATTCCATCCAACCCATTCTGAGTCGCCAAATACATGGAACAGAAAACAATTACAACTTTATTACAACAATTGTCGTGCAAAATACAACAACACATATGCTGTGAGTTTGGATACAAATATATATCAACTATGACTCATGTCCCAACCGTGGACATCACCTCAGAACGACACCTTACAAAAAGGTATAGTCGAAAACTGTTTTAGAAATTAAAATCTTTGGGAAGTACTCAAGGAAACCTTCGTACATGGGAGGCTATGTTCTAGGTTATGGTAGATATCATATGGCCACAGAATTATCCTTGGTTGACCCAATAGACCCCAAAGGAAAACGAGAAGATTACTATCATATTCTTCCCAATGGTGAGTCTTTTCTTGACATATCATTATCTCCACTATCTCTAATTGGGTATTATACTCCAAATTAACACCAAGATTATATAGGTAGTGCTGGTAAATATACTCAGTAAGTGGATGAGTATAACCCTGTCTTATGATGACACGAGGTTGTATGTCATTAGACATCTTGTATGATAGTGGCAAAAAACCCTTCCAAGTTAAATTCACCTCACCCTCAACATCTATAGACCATCATTCTATTCCCTCACTATCCCCCGCTCGACCCAGCTACACTTTTATTACCTGAAAGGATTTGAGAAGCAAAAGGGTGAGCACAAATATCTCAGTAAAGAATATCATGACTAAAAATAATTAAATTATCAATAGACTTCAACATTAATAAATCAGAGATTTAGAAAATATGGTAGATGATAAAATTTCAACCATATTTGCAGCGGAACGAGCAATCAATTAGAAGAGTCAAATAGACCATAAAATCTATTATCTTCTCCATGTTAAAAGTCCACCAACAATGTTTTATCCCTGTAACATCAATCAAAAATTCCTGTCCACAATCACATATATAACTCATAATCGTAATTGTTGTTCTAAATTCATTTCCTCATCCAGGACAAAGATAATTTTCATCACCGGAAACATTAAAGATCATGGTTATACCAAATCACAGTTCCTGTTCATAATCATACTGATAAATTCATCTTTGCACTACGGGCCAATGATATACATCAACAAGTCATCTTTGCACTACAGGCCAACGTTATTCAAGCTTGTTTTAGAGATATTATATGATCAAAATGTAGAATTTCAAAATCGTATTCATGAGTTAGAAGAGCAGGCTGAAGAACGACAGATGGTCGTGGAGCAAAAGGATGCGACAATTAAAGCTTGTTTTACCCGATATGTGATGCTTGAACAGAAGCATTATTTAGCAGAGTATAAGATGATAAAGATGGAATCTGAGCTGAAAGAAGGAAAACTGAACTAGTGAGAATAAGTGATGCATGGGCAAAAGCCGCCCGAAACGTGGATATTGTGGAAAGAGATGTCCGATCTAAGAAGGCTAAAATAGATGATATGAATTTCTCTTTTTGGAAAGTAATTGGGAGAACCCAACATCGAGTTTTGAATTACCCTGTACAGAGCGGTCAACCTGAATTTGATATGGATCAAAGATTGAGGATTCAGATCATGAATCAGGAGTACGAAGAGGCATTTGAGGGAGGAATATGCCCTACAGAAAAGTATATTCCAACGGTAGTGATGACACCAAATGCTGCCCCAGACAAGTTAAAGCTGAGTAGTTCGAGGGATAGCGGTTGTCATGACTTCCCAACAAGTGAGGAACCCAAATGAAGTTATCACGGGAGATGAGCAATGGATAAATCATGATGACCCGGGAGATAGAGTCTGAAATGAAAGCCAGGATTCTCAACTTTTTGAAATACTGGGTACGTAAATTTCGGGGACGAAATTTCATAAGGATGGGAGATTGTAAGACCCCAAATTTTATGAAATAAAAGTATTCAATTTTTCTTATAATTACTATTTAGTAAATGGTTAAATTGATAAAAATCTAAAAATAAGGGTGATATATGAATTTTTTTCAAAATAAGCAAGTGGTTATACCAAATCACAGTTCCTGTTCATAATCATACTGATAAATTCATCTTTGCACTACGGGCCAAAGATATTCATCAACAAGTCATCTTTGCACTACAGGCCAAATATATTCATCAGTTGGTCATGTTCATCTAAACACCTGTTCATCTTCGCACTACGGGCCAAAGATATTAATCAGAAATCATTCATCTTTGCACTACAGGCCAAAGATATTCCGTTATATCATCATTTAGGACTGAGGATGATGAAAAATATTTTTAAAAAACGAATCCAGTGAAGCAAAAGAACAAATATTAAGGATTCGTACTTTAAATAATTCCCATTCAAAAATACTTCATAAATAACCATAGTGGGGTAAAATTCAAGATCGATCAAAACATGGATACAATCAAAGCTAGTATCCAGAATAGATATTTTGGACAAAAAGAATAAATTTTATTTTTCGGTGAATAGTGCCGTATTCGTGAATAGTGCCGTATACATGAATAGTAACTCTGACACCAAAAGATAAAAATTTCACAAAAAACATTATCACGTTTCATGAATAGTAATCGTGAATAGTAACTCATGAATAGTAACTCGTAAATAGTAACTCATGAATAGTAATCCCGACATAAAAAAGTTCTAAATTTGATAAAAATTTCCAACCAACATTTTGTCATAATGATATTGACGAAATAATATCATTTTAGAAGAAAATAACCTCCCTTACCTCAGAAAGAATAGTAGTTCTGACTGGAATACTGGATATAGTGCTAAAAGAACTTGCACCGTATAGCAATACTCGAAGTACTAAAATACTCAAAAAAATACGCTCGATATAATAGAGAGAGAAAGAGAGAGAAATATTTAGTTTCTGGTGTGATTTTCAATTCTAACCTAAGCACCCTATTTATAGGAAAATGCTTAGAACACCAAAGCAGAAAATTTAATAAAATATAATATATTTTTTCTTAAACTTCCTACGCACCCAATGTACTATGAAAACTCATGAAAGAGTTATGGATTATGAATACGAATTGAATTCGTATTGAAAAAGGGGGTTAAGATTAGGTGGGGATTTCAATGAGGACTCGTGTCAGCAACTAAGTTGTATGATTCCTTGTATGGGCGGGGAATTGTACTTGGTGTAAAAACTACTTAGTTGGTGGCATTGATAATAATTGAAATGTTGTGTCATGCTAGTTGTTAAATGCAGATAAATAGGTCATATGTAGAGAATATAGGATTAAGTACGAGTTCTTAGAACTCATACTTATATGACATTCTTGACTTATAGTTATATGAAATGTTTATGGGCCCCTCAGCGAACGGACGCCAAAGGTCAGACTGGGGTAAGTTCTTAAACTCATATAATTGTGGTAAAGTTATGAACTCATAAGTGTGGTTTTATGAATTGGGTATAGTTGTGTGTGAATGGAGTGTTAAGGATTATAGGAACAGATAGATTGTTAAGCATATGATCATTAGTGGAGATTTAGGTTTTCCTAAACCCGTAGCTTTGCTAAACTTCAATTTTTGAAATCAAGCTAAATACGCACTATGTGCCTTTTAAAAAAAATTGTTTTTATTTATCACTTATGTACCATGTGACCTGGTGCAGAGATGATAAAAAATGATGGAGTTATCATTGCAGAATTACTTGGTGTTGGATGTGATCTAAGGATCGTCAGCCCACTACAGTATGATGTAGTATGACAAAATCACCAAATGACGAAATCCTCAACGGACTGTAAATACAGTACGGCATCATGACGTCATTCTCGAAAATGTTTTCAAAAATTTTAATTTACCAAATTGCTTTGGAACGGAATCCTATGATAAGACTGAGGTGAACTATCTTGTTTGGATAAATAATCCAATCAATTAGCGTAAATATTCGCTAAAAATAATTATTACGTTATGCATGACGTAAGTGTACGATAGGCTAATCACCTAAAGTACTAGTAATGATAGTTTACCTTCTTTGTGATTGTAAACATACCAAGTAATGTTTTGTTTTGCGGTATAAATACCGTCAAATCTATGTGTTCATGGTCTATATGACCCCTCAGCACAATTTGAACCCTTTTACTCTTGTGAGTGGTGTATTGGGTAGCATGTGATATGTGTTAATGGTGTAAGGTGCACGGTGTAAGGTGTAAGGTGAATTTCGGGGACGAAATTCTTATAAGGAGGGGTGAATGTGATAACCCGAGAAATTAGACAATTTATGAAAATCTTAAATGATTGATTTAAGGTCAAATAATAGACCTAGATATAAAATAAGTGTATGCGTTTGATGTTAGTGGGATTGAATTTTGAGGATTTCAAAATTCGGTAAAGGAAATAGGTGAATTATTCAGGATTAAGTGTTTATGTGAATATGCTCTGTGTATATGGTTAATGATGTGTTCAGAATGTGGTTAAGGGTCAAGGGTTGACCAGATTAATTGTATATGTGTCAAACCCTAATTATATTTTAAGAATGTCAACGTTCAGTTAGAAAACCCTAACGTCTAATAAGAAACTCTAAAAATCGGTTCTGAAACCCTAGTTTCAGTTTCGGGAATCCGAAACCCTAAATTCATGATATGAATACGGTGATTAAGTTAGAAAACCCTAACGATATATTCTGAAACCCTAGTTTCAGTTTCGAGAATTTAAACCCTAATTTGGGAATCCAAATGCGAAGTATTAAACCCTAAGGGTTAAAAAGTTGTGTGTAAGGAATATGAACATTAGGTGATGATTTATATTTTTTTATTATATAAACAAACCAAAATAAACTAGTGTAACCCTAATTATATATTAGGAATGAAGGATTTAATAACTTAAGGGTTATGGAAAAAGAGAATTGTGGTATTTAGAATACTTACTAATTCTAGGAAAATTATATATCTCAAATGATTAATTTTATAACCTAATTATAGCAAGTCTAATTGGGTTAAGAAAATAAGTGTGCATGAGCGAGGATTGATGTTATAATTGATGAAGTAAAAACCCTAAGTAAATGATTTGGGTTAGATAAGAATTTAAGGTATTAGACTATGTATATTTTATAGCTCAAGAGTTGACCCAATTTATTTGGTGGAGGAGTCCAAGTTATTTTTAATTAGTAAATTTAGCTAATTAATTTCAAGCTCAAAAGATGGAAGTGGTAGCCCAACTTTTAGCCAATTGTGGAGGGACACTTAAGACTTTTGGTACACTAGATATTACATTAAAAATTGAAGCAAGACTTGGAGCAATCAATGGCCAAAGTAGCCGGCCATACAAGAGAGAAAAGAGGGGAGATGAATGTGTTAAATACTTACTTTTGTAGGTAAACAACTCACAACCACTCCTCTTATGTGTCATCAATTTAATTTGCCAACACTTATGTTCTTTCTTGCAAGAAACCTCTTGGCAATTGCTAAGGGGAAAGAAAGAGAGGATTGGTGGATCTAGTAAGCCACATGGCCAGATGACTTGAGAGAAAAAGGAGAATGAGTTAGGAGAATTGATGTATTCATATCTAATAAAAACAAATCTATCTCATCTTTCTTTCTTTTTGATATTCTTCAAGAACAAGAGAAAGGGAGAGAGAGGAAGATCATTTCGACAGCCCTAGAGAAGAGGGAGAAGAGATTTTGATTTTCATACAATCAAGATCCATCCCATATTTTGAAGGAGAAAGAAAATCAAGCAAAGGTATAACAAAAATTTCTACTTGTGTTGGCTAATTTCCTTTGTGTTTTGATTTGATTTTGACAACTTGAAGTTGTGATCTTGAGGTTTAAAACCCTAGATCTATGTGTATATAAGTGTTACATGCTTAGATATGATCTTTTTGAAGATCAAAAGTTAGATCTAAAGTGTGGAATGGAGGTAAGGTTTTTCAAAAGATAAAAAAAAACCTAAATTTTTTCTTAGCTTTGATTGTGTTGATGCTTGTTTGATGAATCAAGAAACTTTGTTTCTAAACTCAAAAACCATGTATACACATGTTAATAAGTGTTTATTGTTTGGATCTACCCATAATGGGTGTTAAATTGGTGGAAATCAAAGGAAGAGAAAAATTGAATTTTTCCGGAAAAGTTTGAACTTTTAAAGTGAGAGCTAGGTTTTGATTTTCTTGAAATCTATGATGGATATTTGTGATTTATGCTCTTGGGATGCTAGATATATGTGTTTAGGGTAAAATCCATTTGGAATTACTCAAATAGGTTGAATATTGAACAAGTTATGGGATTTCTCCCAAACTACACAAATGTAATAAAAACTGTTAGAATGACAGTTTGTAACAGCCACTTCCGGGCTAAATTCCGGGAGCTTAACATGTCCAAATATGGATTGTGATAGATGAAAACTGTAGTTCGGAAAGATACAAACCCAAAAAAATTGGCGGATCATTAATCGGAGTTATAGATTTCATTCTAATTAAGTTCTGGTAAAGGACTCCAAAACTGCCAAAGTGCAAAAAGTTGTTGCCCATATTTTTCCGGGAGCTGTTTCGGATATTTATTTAATGAGAAAAATTCTAGAATTTTGAGAAATGAAAATATATGGTATTATGTAGCTCGTGTCCAAAAATGATCTGATTTCGAGTTAAAACGACCAAGTTATGATCGTTCCAATTTTTGTGATTTTTCGATGGAAATTGCTATAACCGGAGTTCTACAACTCCGATTGCCACGAAATTTAAAATGGAGCATCACGTTAATATATATAAGGTTATGCCAAAAGATGGGTATTACTGGAGTTAAGCACGAGGTAGCTAATTTCTTAAGCTACGCACTAGAATTAATTTTTGAAAAATACCAAAGGAAGTTGGAAAATTATGAAAAAATAATTTTTGTGGATGAAATACATGTATATATGTTTGACCAAAGGATAGGAATATAATAAACTAATTTGGTATTTTCGTGATACGGATATAGAATACAGTTTGCTGGATTAGGTAAATTGTGATTCCAGTTTGCTGGAGTGAAATACAGTTTGATGAATTGAAAATATGTTAAATCCAGTTTGCTGGATTGTAGTTTAGATTGCTGGATTTGGAATTCAGGTTGCTGAGTTGGCAATTTAGTTGCTAGATTTAGAATCCAGGTTGCTGGCGGAGTATTTAACTTACTAGGTGTTAACGAATAACTTATGAAATGAAAAAGCGAATGTTAAATCATATAAATGTGATTCTATGGCATGGTTAAGTGCTTAAGCAGAGTTTAACTAAACTTAAACTCGAGTGTTGACCGACTAGACCGTCGGAATGTTAAAATTGTGTCAGTTTCAACTCAAACTTAATAGTCTAATTGATACTAAGTCTTATGTGAATTATAGACTGATATGGTTATGTGGTAATGTGTTTAGGTTATTCTGTGGATATAAATATAACAGTATTATACTGTGATGATATTATTCTAATATTGGAGATTTATATTATTAATATTAGGTCTTCGGGTAAATCGTTAAAAATTGTGTTGCGGTAATCAATAGTTCAGGCAAGTTTTCTTTTACTTAACTCTAATAAGAGTAGTTTCTTCAAGCTTATGGTTAATCATTGCTGATTGCCATGAAATTTGTACTCTGTACATCTTGCATGTATAAGTCAGGTATGAAAGGCTGATCACCTTCATTACCAGTTGGTTCAGAAATGTTTGTTCATGTATAATACTTGTTTAGTCAAAAATTTGTTCGTGCTAGTTCTCAATTATATTGATGAATTATAGCAAGCTCATTATTCATACTCTTCAATCATGATATATCGTTATATTGTTGTATATATACTTACTGGGCAACTTTCATGCTCACCCTTGCTATATCATGATAAAACATTGCAGATAATGCGAATGCGTTCGGATACAAGAAAAAGTTAAAGCCAAGTTCAGCTTGGGATATAAAGTGCGGCTAGTTTGTAATAGCGTATTTTGATAAATGTGTTGTATTTTAGATAGTTTATGAATGTGTATTAAGTTAAGGTTACTCGACCTTGGAGAATAGTGTGTAATGTATTGTATAAACAATTTATGTTTATATCTTCTGCAAATAGTGATAGAAATAGTATATCGGATTCGAGGCGATTTGGGACCTGGATTCGGGGCTACTACACTTGGCATGGTTTATGAAGATTCCTTTATCAGTCTGCTTTACTTACAGTCCAAGGAAGAAGTTCAGCTCACCCATCGTGTTCATTTCAAACTTGCTCTGCATAAGCTTGGCAAATCTATTACATAATTTTTCATCAGTAGAACCAAAGATAATGTCATCAACATATATTTGAGCTAATAAGACTTTGTCTTTATGCTTTTTAATAAATAATGTGGTATCTACTCTACCTCTAGTGAACCCATTTTCAATAAGAAAGTTAGTTAGTGTTTCATACCATGCTCTGGGTGCTTGTTTAAGACCATATAAGGATTTTTCTAATCCATAGACATAATTAGAAAGAGACGGATTGATGAAACTTGGAGGTTGCTCTACATATACTTCTTCTTGAAGTTCACCATTTAGGAATACACTTTTGACATCCATCTGAAAGACTTTAAATTTCATGTGAGTAGCAAAGGCAAGGAATTTTCTGATGGCTTCTAGTCTGGAAACATGTGCAAAGGTCTCATCGTAGTCAATGCATTCTTCATGAGAGTAACCCTTGGCCACTAGTCTTGCTTTATTCCTGGTAATTACTCCATCTTCATCCATCTTGTTTCTGAAGACCCACTTTGTTCTAATGACAGGATATCTCTTTGGTCTTGTAACTAATCTCCATACTTTACTTCTTTCAAACTGATTTAGTTCTTCCTGCATGGCTTCTATCCAGCTGGAGTCTTCAATAGCATCTTCTATCTTCTTTAGTTCCATTTGTGATAGGAAGCTCAGATAGAAACACTCATTTTTGGTGGCTGCTCTTATTTTGACTCTTGCATTTGGGTCTCCAATGATTAAGTCTTGAGTGTGATCTCTTGCCCATCTATTTCCTGTTGGAACATCTGTCCTGATGCCTTCTTGTTTGAGACCTTCAATGTGACGCCCCCAAAATAGGTATACATCACCTATTCTGAGTTGTCAAATATATGGTACAGAATACAAATATAACTTAAATACACAACTGTCGTGTAAAGTACGACAAAATATAAGCTGTGAGTTTTAATACAAATATTGTCGTCTAGACAATATACAAACTCAAATTCAATATTATTACATTTATTTTTCACTATTTCACTGAATAGTGAGGACTACTAATGCTATCATCTGGTCCGTCACTCCGTTCCCCGACTAGTCCCTGCTACGTTCTCATTTCCTGAAGAGAACAATAAAAGTAAAAGGCTGAGCTCAACTAGCCCAGTAAAAAATATTATGACTAAGATAATGCAGAATATATTATCTTTAGCCTTCAACAGTGCTAAATTGATACAATATAACAACCATCAAGTTTAACTGCAGCGAAACAAGCAATCCATTAAAAAAAGTCAAGTAGAGAATAAAATCTACTATCTTTTATGATTTAGAAGGTTTATCATCACTTTTATCGCTGGGACTCTGCTTAATAAAATAATCCACATCATTGAATCACCCCTGCACTACAGCCAAGGATATTCTTTAGTATCACGACAATAATTATCCATGCACTACGGGCCAAGAATATTTGTGTATTCAATAATGGTCATGATCATGCCAACAACTGTCCATCAATGCTCTACGGGCCAATGAGAAATTTTTCCACATCATTTATAACATTACGGTCATGATTACACCAAATAATCTCTGGTCATAATCATACCAAGTCCATCTATGCACTATAGGCCACAGATAACTTTTAACAAAATATAATCATGAGGATGATGACAATTAATGAAATAAGAATTCAATAAAATAAGTTCAAGAATTAATTTATCCAGCAACTAATAACTTCCAAATTGTCAACATGATACTGCTTTGTAGAGTAAAATTCAAGAATGCTCAGAAGAATATTTCCATAAGAAGATACTGGATAAAGCACAAATATCAAGGATATTCCACTAATTTCATGGAGTATAGAAGTCAAAACTTTAACCAACTAAGTATAATAAGGAATGGAATAACAAAAGAAATCACTAGGCATGCGATAGACCACACAGACAGGTTATTCCAACAAAATAATAAATAACGGAATCATTTCCGGCGTAAAATGCACAGACATGATATTCCAACAAAATAATAAAGACGGAATTAGGTCCGACGTAAAACGCACAGACAGGATATTCCAACAGAATAATAAAGACAGAATCAGGTCCACCGTAAAATGCATTGACAGGATGTTCCAACAGAATGATAAAGAATGAAACAACAGAAGAATTTCACCAAGTATAGGGTAGCCCGCGTACACAGGTTATTCCAGCAGAATTATAAAGAATGAAATAACAGAAGTTCTCTTCATGGATAAGAAAGAAATAATACTCCCTACCTTAGAAAAACTAGATACTGGAATAGTGAGGTAGCAGACTTCTCTTCTTCTTTCTATAATTTCTCTCTATAATAATCGATCTAAAGCTTTTGTGAATTGGTGAGAAATGAAGGAAGAATGAGCTTCTATTTATAGAAAAATATAGTTTTGATAATTGCAAGTTTTGGGGCTCGAAAAATTAGAGTACAATACCTCCAACTTTTCCTTTATTTTTAATTTAGTCATGGAAGTATTATCAAACTTGCACCACCTCCCCTAATAGTAAATAATGTGATTCAATAGTAAATTATGTGAATCAATAGTTCTAGACATGTGAAAATACGAATTACAGTATAGTACCTCCATCTATACCTCAATTTTTAACTTAGTCATGCAAGTATTATCAATCTTGCACCAACTCCCCTAATAGTAACGCGAATATAAAACAATAGTGTACACATATGAACAAATAGTTATAATTATATGAAATAATAGCAATCAATTACTCATTTATCCGGTTAAATACCCGATTGGTCAATATAACCTCCAGACATCAATTATTATCGAAATAATTGTCGATTTTCACTAACACAAATAATTCCAACACAATGAAACCATTTTTATCAAAAATAAAAATGTTGAAATTTCAAAATTTGACTTTTCACAAAAAAGTCAACTGTTGACTTTTTGACCAAATAGTGAATTCCGGAAAATTTTGTGTTTATAGACTTTTTTTTTACTAATTTCATCATTCCGGACTCAAATATCACGTCCGCATCTCCAAATTCAACTCCGAATACAACTTCAATTTTAATAACATTTATCATTAATATTATAAATTACAATGTTTATCAACCACCCAGGAAAGGGGGGCTTTCCAATAAGGATTTCTCCCTATTGGCGCGCTATTAGGTGACCAAACCTCTCCTTGACAGAACTTCTAGACATTATAAATATTGCAATTTAATAATATGAATAACTTTTTCGTCTCAATTATTGATTTAATAAAATAACATATTATGCAAATGATACTATGACAATAATCGAATCAATAATATGAGAGATATGATGCAGCAATTACTGTAGCAATAATTGAGTATAACTGAGTAACTTCTCACGTTAGCATCAATAATCAATACCGTGTGCTACTATGCAACCATGAATATTACTGTACTTTTACTACCGGGTAGTTCAACAGTTAATGGTAAAACTTCCGCCATTATTTTCATAAAGTATTTTTGTCGTTTTCTCAATCCGACAATAATTCCGTTGTGGGGGTCCACCCATGATTGTGCCGTTGTACGAATATTCCCTGTTAAAACAAATATTTCCCGACCAATCGAATATTATATAACAACTTACGTACTTTGCAAAATTTGTAAATATTACTCACAACTATAACATTATATCAAATCCACACCATAATATTCAAAAATCTATTTCGAGTAAATTTAATTTTTATTCAAAAAGTTGGGGTCTTACAACCTCCCCTTCTTATGTAATTTCATCCTCGAAATTAGGGTGCGTACCTGGTATGTCGAAGAGGTAAAGATATCTTGATTTCATCTCAGATTCTAACTCCCAGGTCATTTCTTCCACATCGTGGTTTCTCCATAAAACATTGACTTGAGGTATAACCTTGGAGCGTAGAATATGATCCTTTTTATCCAAGATTTTAACAGGTAACTCTTCATACGTTAAATCTTCCTCTATCTCATATGGTTCTAATTCAATAATGTGGTTCGGGTCTTTCACATATTTACGTAACATAGATATATGAAAAACGTTATTAGCACGAGACATACATGGCGGTAAAGCGAGTCTATATGCCACAGTTCCTACTCGATCGAGGATTAAAAATGGGCCAATGAATCGAGGGTTGAGTTTTCCTCTCTTTCTAAATCTCGTAACTCCCTTCTATGGAGCAACACGTAATAACACATGATCTCCAATATCGAATTCCACATCCTTTCGATGAAGATCAACATAACTCTTTTGTCGATCTTGTGAGGTTTTTATACATTGTCGGATCGTTTGAATCTTTTCTGTAGTCATACGTACCAACTCCGATCCCAACAACGTTTCTTCACCCACCTCATCCCATCATACTGGAGAACGACACTTTCTTCCATACAACGCCTCAAATGGAGCTATACCAATACTTGCTTGATAACTGTTGTCGTAGGAAAACTCCACCAATGGTAGGAACTTATCCCAACTTCCCCTAAAGTCAAGGACATAGATTCTTAATAGATCTTCAAGAGTTTGAATGGTCCTCTCTGACTGCCCGTCCGTCTGAGGATGATATGCCGAGCTAAATCGTAAATTCGTGCCCATAGCTTTTTGCAAACTAACCCACAATCTTGAAGTGAATCTTGGGTCTCGATCAGAAACTATGGATACTATCATACCATGAAGTCTTACAATCTCGTTTAAGTACATACGAGCAAGACGTTCAAGTATATAAGTTTCTTGTATAGGTAGGAAATGAGCAGACTTGGTCAATCTATCAATAATGACCCAAATTGCATTTATGCCTTGAGAAACCTTGGGAAGACCAATAACGAAATCCATAGTAATGTGTTCCCACTTCCATTTTAGAATTTCAAGTGGTTGCAATGGACCTTTTGGTAATTGATGCTCCGCCTTGACTCGTTGACAAGTTAAACACCTTGAGATAAACTCTGCTATCTCTCTCTTCATATTGCTCCACCAAAATGTATGTCGAAGATCACGATACATTTTGGTACTCCCAGGATGGATTGCAAACGGTGTGTTGTGCGCCTCCATCATGATTTTATACTTTAAATCAGGGTTGTTAGGACCATAAAGTCTGGAGTTGACTCGAAATATTCCTTCCTCATTGATTCTTGCTTCCGAAATAGCACCTTCTTGTACTTTCTTCTTCATATGCATTAGCTCCAAGTCTGTAGCTTGAATAGCTTTAACTTTATCGATTAAAGTCGGTTCTACTCGTATGTTCGCCATCATCATGTGGGTCCCTGGAGTCTTTATCTCTAACTCCATCCTTTGCAAGTCATATTAAATGGGCCTTTGCGTTGACAATATTTCACTCGTACCCGCATATGATCTTCTACTCAGTGCGTCAGCTACCACGTTCGCTTTTCTAGGATGGTATTGAATGGTATGATCATAATCTTTCAATAGTTCAAGCCATCATCGTTGTCGTATGTTGAGTTCCGTTTGGGTGAAGAAATATTTGAGGCTTTTATGATCCGTGTAGATCTCCACCTTCTCTCCATATAGGTAATGCCTCCAAATCTTAAGCGCAAAAACGACAGCTGCCAACTCTAGATCATGATTAGGGTAATTCCTCTCATATTCTTTGAGTTTTCGTGAGGTATAGGCTATGACTTTTCCATGTTGCATGAAACACATCCTAACCCTTTGCCTGAAGCATCACTGTTGTGATAACCCGATATTTTTTATATAAATAAATTATAAATTTTGCGTATAATTTTTTTTAATAAATATGAATGTTATGTGTCAAGGTAATGTGTAATTATAATTATATGTGTGATAAATAAAATTTATTTATTACATTAAGTATTGCAAATAAATTTATTTTAGAATTATTTGATTATTATCAATTATATTTTTATACTAATTAATTCCCTATTGGAAATGTTTTATTAATTATTTTTCAAGGAAAATATAATCTTATATTATTTAAATAATATAGGAAATGATTTTAGAATAATTATTTATTCTAAAGGTAAAAATGCGTGGAAGGTATTATGTAAGTAATTATGTGATGAATATAAAATATATTTATTACATGAATGGTTATGAATAAGTTTATTTTAGAATTATTGCTCATTATAAATTATATTCTTATAATAAATAATTTCACAGTAAAAATGTTTTTAATGTTTATTTTCCATGAAAATATGATAATTATATTAATTGAATAATATATGATATGAATATAGAATTTTTATAATACTTATTTTATTATATGAATTTTGTTTAAGATATTAAGTAAATCATTTCTACTTAATTATAAGGTTAATTATGGCAGATAAATCAGATATGGAATCCAAATCCTAATTCTGGGTTTTGATCAAGGAATGAAAATAATAATATTATATTATTATTTGTCAGTGTTATAGATAAGTATGGTTATGTGCGTAATGTTAATGTGTAAAACAGTTTCATTATATTTTTATCAAACCCTAATTCTGGTTCTGGAATAAGGAATGATGATAATAATATTTTAATATTATAATATTTTGATTTTTCAGTGCTATAAATAAGTACTGTATGTTTGTGGACTGACAATGGTTGGTCAGTTATGATGTAAAATGCCAAAACTCTAGTTAAACTATTAAACCCTAAATTAAAGCCGAATGCCGGCTTAAGACTGTTATATAATCATGTTAATGTGATTTATGATCGGTGTTTAAGTATTAACCCTAATTAGGGAGAATCGTAATTATTCAAAACCCTTATTATTATTATCATTATTCTATATTATAATCCTTAATTATAATTTTGGAACCCTAATTGAATTGAAACTCTAAAGCGAAAGTCATTCACGACTTTGAGAATTTGTAATCACAATAATGTGATTAACGACTGGTGATATAGAAATTAAAACCCTAATTTCTTAAATTAGAAACCCTAAATAATAATTATCTAATTGCTAAATGAAAAATCCTAATTTAAAACTCAGGTTGAGTTCGACACTGTTATATAACTGTGTTATATGGTGCATGCATGTTATGTAATATATAATTTTTTTATATTGATTAGGCAAACCCTAATTAATATTTAGAAATAATAATTTCTAGAAACCCTAATATTTATTTTATAAACCCTAATTTATTTAAAGTGTAAACCCTAATTGTTAATTTGGAAAGTTTAATGCTAATTAGCGTATCTAAGACCTAATTAGTAAAGTGTTAATTAATTAAAAACTTAAGTAACTAAAAACTTATTATTTTATTTATTTATTATATTTTTGTGAAAATCCTAATTATGGAAATTCTTAAAATTATTGTAAACTCTAAATGATCCAAACCCTAGATGGCTCAAAATCTAAACCCTAAGGATTTGCCAAATGACTAGAACACCATTTTAATGATTTACTAAATGACATTTTTGCCCCTAATTGAATTATTTTAGCTAGCAATAGGGTTTGACAATAGGGGAAGTTGGTGACCAAATCCAACCACCCCATGTGCCTTAAATCTCAGTAAATCTCCAGCAATCCAGCCAAATACATTGCACAATTGTTTTATAAATAGATTGAAGAGAGAGAAATGAACATTAGTTGCCCATTTTTGTACAACACTCATCCTAGACCTCTCTCTCTTGAAACCCACGAAAATATAAGGCAAATCAGACCCATTATCAAGCCCCACGAAGTCCCACAACAAATCAGAAGCCAAAAATCAATAAAATCAAAGATTTGATCAAAGAAAGGTATAAAATCTCAAAATCTTGAAATCCTTTGATTCTTTGTTAATTGATGAAATTGATTTGTTAAATATGTGTAATAAGGTGTCAATTGATGATCTGGGTTGATAAATCAAAGAACCATAACATCAAAGTGCACGAATTTGAAGTTTTAAGCAAGTTGGAAAAAACCGAATCTGTGATTTTTCATCAAATGTCAGGGCTTATAACTCTTTTATAGATCATGATTTGTGTTGTTTAAAAGTTGTTATATGTAGTCTGTAATATGTTATTTAATCTCCACAAATAATCAGGTCCATATATATTGTGGATCAAAAGTTATTTAAGGTCAAAGTGAGTTGACCGGCATTGACCAGACAAATTCTGGGCAGCCCAGAATTTTCTAAGTGTCGATTTTTATGACAACGTTTGACCATACTTTATCTGCTTGATTTCTTGTTTTTCTGATGATGTTAAGTGTTATAGTTGTATTCCTACATGCGGTATACACAGCGAAATTGATAGATCACACAAACAGTACACGGATTGCAAGTTATAGAGGTCCAAAGTAGGCACCTCGAGCTGTTCTTCGTGAAGAACAGCTCTGACAAGCTACTTTGATGGCTAATAACTCTTATATATGATGTTTTTTAGCCATGATGTTTGTTTTTCATTGTAGTATTACATGAGATCTAAAAGATGTATGGGTTAGATCTCCCAGAAACAATTTGTACAGAAAGTTATACATGGTCAAACATGGCATGTTGATCACGAAGCTGTCAGTGTTCTTGAGCTCAAGAACACCTACATCGACGCTTTTTGTCGCAAAGACCTACAGCGACGGTTTATTATTATTTATTTTCAGAAATTAATTAATAAATAGAAAAAAATAATTTTTAATTATTAAAAATACAAAATAAATTATTAAAAATTATTTTAAATTCTAAAAATTAGTTTTTAATTATTTTAAATATATTTCATATATATTTAATATTTTTAGAATATTAAAAGTATTTAATTTATTTAATTATAATATTAAATAAATTATTTAAAAATGATTTTAATATTTGAAAAATCATTTAAAATTATATTAAGGTATAAGAAAATAATTTAAGTTATTTTTGATAACTTTTAATATTATGTGATAATTTTCATTAATAAATTAATATTAATGATAATTAAGTTATTTATTAAATGAATTAAATAAATGAATTAAAAATGATTTTATTAAATTAAAAATCATTTTAAATAAGAATAAGGTATTTAAAAAATATTTTAAGTTATAAAATATAACTTTTAATATTTAAAGGTAAATTTCATTAATTAATTATTATTAATGATGTTAAAGTTATTTAATAATTATATTAAATAATTTAATTTAAAAATGATTTTAATATTATAATAATCATTTTAAATGAAAATAAAGTGTTTAAAGATATTTTAAGTTATAAAATATAACTTTTAATATTTAAAGGATAATTTCATTATTAATTTAATATTAATGATATTTACCTAATGATTAATGATATTAAATTTATTTAATAATTATATTAAATAAATAGTTTAAAAATGGTTTTATTTATTTAAAAATCATTTAAAAAGGATATAAATGAATTAAAAATATTTAAGGTATAATTTATGACTTTTAATATTTGGATAAATAGTGCATTAATACTTTAATATTAATGGTAATTATTTAATAATGATATTAAATATTTTAAAAATCATTTAAGGGTAATATTAATACGTTAAGAATATTTTGAGTTATTATACATAACTTTAATATTTTGGAAATGGTTTCATTAATAATTTAATATTGAATAAATGTTAATGATAATAGAATTGTGTACTATTTAAATCATTTAATAATGATTCTGATATTTCAAAAATTATGGTAAATGGTAATAATTATTTTATAATTTTATATGGTCATGAAAAATGATATGACTATTATTTAATTAGTCTAAATGGATATTGAACAACTGTTTAGAGTCTTAGACTCGATAATTACCCGATAAAGATTCGGTAGACCGACATGGTTCCGAAATTGATCTGGACTTAGAAATTTAGTTAGTTAATTATTTTATTTGTGATTCAATGGTGGATAAAGTTGTGTGACAATGTGATTAGGAATGAGTTGATATTTGTTTGTGATAACATGATTGCTAAACATATATGACAATGTGATTAGGTTATGTGCTGACTGCAATATGCAGTACTATGTGTTTTGTTATATTATTCTAATCGATAGAATGATTTGATTAATGATAGGTCGTGATAGAAAAGATAGATCTAAGTTGCGTAATTGTAAGCAGCGCATCAGGCAAGTATCCTACCTTTGCATTTTCTTTATGCATTGGACAAGTGTAAGAATGTTTCAACGTTATATTATTATTGTACAGATTGTAAAGCCTATATTATATACGCCCATTGATTATATATTATGTTCATTAATTTCTATAAATGGTTATACAAGTGTCCCCACTTGGATAATCATTGTATTCAATCGCATGCTGATATACCTTTGATATACATATATGTTGAATTATATAAGACCTTTGTTATAAAAACCCGACAGGTATGAACATCCCGATAATGGGAAAATTTTTATGCGCTACGGCGGACAAAGGATGAACGATAATATCGTTCTAGCAATGTAGTATTGATCAATACAGGGCCCATGGACTGTACACCCGCATGCCCGTAAGCAATGCCGGTTTACAGATGAATTTCTGTTTAACCTTTTCGAAAATGAAAAACAATGTTCATAGTATGTCACAGAAACCCCATGTATAGTCAATACATAATTTCAAAATTTTGAACAAGGGTTGTTATGTTATTATTATTGGTACAGATTACTTCACAACTATTGACTGGTTGTAGAAGAATATTATAAAGAAAACATTTAAATTCTTTCAGCTTATATATATATATATATATATATATATATATATATATATATATATATATATAATACTTGCTGGGCACTCAAATGCTCATCCTTGCTTAATTTAAATGTTTTCAGTTAAGTGTGAACAACAAGAAGGAATCGGCCAAGATCAAGTGAAAGGGAAAGCAAACCAAATTTGTTTATTGGTATATCTTGTAATAGTTAGACTGTACTAAGCTATGATATGTATTATATATCATGTAAAGAATGTAGTAAAGGTTGCGTACTTGGGATTATACTTTGATAAATGTAAGTTAAGCTTGAAATTTATATTATTGTTATTATTATTAGTAATTATTCCGCTCATAGAAATGGTATCGTGAAGTACCGAGTTCGGGTTTCAAGTATCCGGGTTCGGGGACTTTACAACTGTAGATGACAAATCCCTTCGAGCCAGATGGTATTGTCAGAATAGGTGCTGAAATGAGTCTCCTCTTGAGTTCTTGAAAACTCTTCTCACATTCCTCACTCCAACTGAACTTTGTATCTTTTCGAGTAAGCTGAGTTAATGGAGTAGCGATTCGAGAAAATCCTTCCACGAATCTCCGCTAATAACCAGCTAATCTGAGAAAGCTACGTACTTCGGTCACTGATTCAGGTTTCTCCCAGCTTTGAATAGCTTCAATCTTTGCTGGATCAACATATATTCCATGACTTGATATCACGTGCCCAAGGAATGCAACTTCCTCAAGCCAGAACTTGCATTTCTTCAACTTGGCATATAGCTTGTTTTCACGAAGCTTTTGGAGTATCAACCTCAAGTGTTGCTCATGATCTTCAAGGCTTTTGGAATATATGCGGATGTCATCAATAAAGAGGACCACAAAATGATCCAAATATTCCTTGAATACTCGGTTCATCATATCCATGAAGGTAGCAGGAGCATTAGTCAATACAAAAGACATGACTAAGAATTCATAATGCCCGTACCGAGTTCTGAAGGCAGTCTTTGGAATAACCTCAGTTTTAACCTTAAGCTGATGATATCCAGAACGAAGATCGATCTTTAAAAACAATTATGCTCCTTGTAACTGATCAAATAGGTCATCAATACGTGGCAATGGGTAACTATTTTTGATGGTGACATGATTCAACTCCCGATAATCAATACAAAGTCGCATACTCCCATCTTTCTTCTTCACGAATAGAACAGGAGCACCCCAAGGAGACGTACTAGGACAAATGAAACCAATGTTTAATAATTCCTGCAAGTAGGTCTTTAACTCATGAAGTTCAATAGGAGCCAGTCGATATGGGGCTTTGGAAATGGGTTTTGTGACGGGTTCAAGGTCGATACAAAATTTAACTTCACGGTCTGGGGGTAGGCCAGGAAGTTCTTCAGGGAATACGTCAGGAAATTTATTAACAATAGAAATATCCTTCAAATCTGACGTATTTTTGTTTAAATCTGTGACATGAGCTAAGAAAGCTTGACATCCATTTTTCAATAAACGAATAGCTTTATGGCTTGAGATGACCGTGATTGATTTTAATGGGTTGGTCGCTTGAATTCACATAATAGGTTTATTAGGACTATGAAAGCTAACAACCTTACGAAAATAATCAATTTTAGCATGATGAGTAGTTAACCAATCAATCCCTAGAATCACGTCAAATGCAATTATTTTTAAGGAGATAAGATCGACAGGTAATGTGCGGTTACCGATTTGAATCAAACAAGACTTATAAATAGTGGATGTAATGAAGGTTTCTCCTAATGGAGTTTCAAAATATAAGTCAAAGTCTAATTTCTCTGGAGTCAAATTTAAACGTTGAGCGCAAGTAGGAGAAATAAAAGAATGGGTAGAATCGGTATCAAATAAGGTATAGACTTCACTAGAGTTTATGATAAGCTTACCCGTGATAACCTCATTCGGGTTTCTTGCTTTCTGGGAGGTCACAACAAACGCTCTCCCTTGCACTATCGGCTTTAACTTTTTTGGGACGGCCTTTGGTGCCTCCATCCTAGCTGAACTTTTCTTCAGTGAACGACAAAATCGAGCTAAGTGACCTTCCCTTCCATAATTATAACATGCTTTGGATGGCATCGCGCAGTTTGGACTGATGTGTCCCTCCCATCCCCATTTAAAGCATATGATAGGTGGTCGTTCTCCTTCCTTGACAACGGGTGTTGGTGCTGACGTCTTTCCATCATTATTGAATCTCTTCTTCTTTAAATGTCCATTCTTATTGTCTTGGCTATGATTACCACCGAAGTGGTTACCATTTCTGGCATGTTGTTTTCCTCCACGCTTGTTGTCACCATTTCGATAACTGTTACCACTGGAATTTTCATACTGCCAGCTGCTTTCCCTTGGTTGCGTTGACTTGTTACCGCACTCCAATAACAGAGCCCTATTTACAACATCTGAGTACAAACACAGTTTATGAGAAATAAGATATTGACGTATCTCCGGTTTCAAACCTTTTAAAAACATTCGCGTCATTCGCTCTTCATTAACGACCAAAGGGGATGCAAACCGGGATAACTCCGCAAATTTAGCCTCGTATTGCGACACGATCATATTGTTTTGTTCCAACTTGATAAACTCTACCTCCTTCATGTGACTAATACTTTCGGGAAAGTACTTGTCGTTGAATAGCTCTTGGAACTTCTCCCAAGACATCTTGAGTGCGTCAGGCTGGGTATGTTTTACAGATTCCCACCAGTAATCTGCCTCTTCACGTAACATGAAGGTGGCGAAGGGAACCTTTTGCTCCTCGGAGCATCCCAAGACATCAAATATATTGGTGATCTGCTTTATCCATGCTTCAGCCTTTAGTGGTTTTGGCTCTCCAATAAACTCCGGTGGTCCCAGCTCCTTAAACGTTTTAGCGGTAACCGTATGAGAGTTTCCAGTGTTTCCACCTACATTTTGGACAGGAGCCGCTCTCACCTGATGTTGCATGAATTGCATAAAGCCTCTGAACATTCCATCGTTCATCATTTGGTCAGTGTTGTTGTTTGCATGAGGATTGTTGCCTTCCTGATGCACATTATTATGATTGTTGATCTGTGGAGACTCAACGGTTTCTTGTGCTCCATTGCTATTCTCAATATTCTCGGATGCCATTTTCAAATACTGCCTCAAAACAAGGGTTAATTGACATGCAACATATTATCCATATACTCTGACCAACCAATTAAATACCAAATAAACTTAGGTAGGTCATACTAGCGAAGGAATTCCCCGTCTCTCCCCTCCTAGTTCTAGTCTCACATCTTAGCCAGGGATCATATCCCTAAGCTTTGATACCAACTATGATGCCCCAAAAATAGGTATACATCACCTATTCTGAGTCGTCAAATACATTGTACAGAATACAAATACAACTTAATTATACAACTGTCGTGTAAAGTATGACAAAACATAAGCTGTGAGTTTTAATACAAATATTATCGTCTAGACAATATACAAACTCAAATTCCATATTATTACATTTATTTTCCACTATTTCACTGAATAGTGAGGACTACTAATGATATCATCTGGTCCGTCACTCCGTTCCCCGACTTGTCCCTGTTACGTTCTTATTTCCTGAAGAGAACAAAAAAAATAAAAGGGTGAGCTCAACTAGCCCAGCAGAAAATATTATGACTAAGATAATGCAGAATATATTATCGTTAGCCTTCAATAGTGTTAAACTTATACAATATAACAACCATCAAGTTTAACTGCAGCGAAACAAGCAATCCATTAAAAAAAGTCAAGTAGAGAATAAAATCTACTATCTTTTAAGATTTAGAAGGTTTTTCATCACTTTTATCGCTGGGACCAAGCTTAATAAAATATCCTACATCATCGAATCACCCCTGCACTACGACCAAGTATATTCTTTAGTATCACGACCACAATTATCCATGCACTACGGGCCAAGAATATTTGTGTATTGAATAATGGTCATGATCATGCCAACAACTGTCCATCAATGCTCTACGGGCCAATGAGGACTTTTTCCACATCATTTGTAACATTACAGTCATGATTACACCGAATAATCCCGGGTCATAATCATACCAAGTCCATCTATGCTCTATAGGCCACAGATGAATTTTAACAAAATATAATCATGAGTATGATGACAATGATATAAGAATTCAATAAAACAAGTTCAAGAATTAATTTATCCAAGAACTAATAACGTCCAAATTGTCAACATGATACTGCTTTGTAGAGTAAAATTCAAGAATGCTCAGAAGAATATTTCCATAAAAAGATACTGGATGAAGCGCAAATATCAAGGATATTCCACTAATTTCATGGAGTATAGAAGTCAAAACTTTAACCAACTGAGTATAATAAGGAATGGAATAACAAAAGAAATCACCAGACATGCAATAGACCACACATGCAGGTTAATCCAATAGAATAATAAATAACGAATCAGGTCCGGCGTAAAACGCACAGACAAGATATTCCAACAAAATAATAAAGACGGAATCAGGTCCGGCGTAAAACGCACAGACAGGATATTCCAACAGAATAATAAAGATGAAATCAGGTCCAACGTAAAATGCACAGACATGATATTCCAACAGAATAATAAAGACGGAATCAGGTCTGGCGTAAAACGCATAGACATGATATTCCAACAGATTAATAAAGAATGGAACAACAAAAGAATTTCACCAAGTATAGGGTGGCCCGTGTATACAGGTTATTCCAACAGAATAATAAAGAATGAAATAACAGAAGTTCTCTTCATGGATAAGAAAGAAATAATACTCCCTACCTTAGAAAAAATGGATACTGGAATAGTGAGGTACCAGTCTTCTCTTCTTCTTTCTATAACTTCTCTCTATAATAATCACTCTAAAGCTTTTGTGAATTGGTGAGAAATGAAGGAAGATTGAGCTTCTATTTATTGAAAAATATAGTTTCGATAATTGCACGTTTTGGGGCTCAAAAAATTACATTACAATACCTCTAACTTTTCCTTTATTTTTAATTTAGTCATGGAAGTATTATCAAACTTGCACCACCTCCGCTAATAGTAAATAATGTGATTCAATAGTAAATTATGTGAATCAATAGTTCTAGACATATGAAAATACGAATTACAGTATAATACCTCCATCTATACCTCCATTTTTAACTTAGTCATGCAAGTATTATCAATCTTTCACCAACTCCCCTAACAGTAATAAGAATGTGAAACAATAGTGTACACATGTGAACAAATAGTTATAATCATGTGAAATAATAGCAATCAATTGCTCATTTATTTGGTTAAATACCCGATTGGTCAATATAACCTCCAGACATCAATTATTATCGAAACAATTGTCGATTTTCACAAACACAAATAATTCCAACACAATGAAACCATTTTTATAAAAAATATAAATTTTGAAATTTTGAAGTTTGACTTTTCCCAAAAAGTCAACTGTTGACTTTTTGACCAAATAGTGAATTCTAAAATTTTTTGTGTTTATATACTATTTTTACTAATTTCATTGTTTCGGACTCAAATATCACATCCACGTCTCCAAATTCAACTCCGAACACAACTTCAATTTTAATAACATTAATCATTAATATTATAACTCACAATATTTATCAACCAGGTCATTCCCAGGAAAGAGGGAGCTTTCCAATAAGGATTTTTCCCTATTGGCGCGCAATTAGGTGACCAAACCTCTCCTTGACAGAACTTCTAAACATTGTAAATATTGTAATTTAATAATATGAATAACTTTGTCCACTCAATTATTGATTTAATAAAATAACATATTATGCAAATGATACTATGACAATAATCGAATCAATAATATGAGAGATATGATGCAGCAATTACTGTAGCAATAATTGAGTATAACTGAGTAACTTTTCATGTTAGCATCAATAATCAATACCATGTGCTACTATGCAACCATGCATATTACTGTACTTTTACTACCGGGTAGTTCAACAGTTAACGGTAAAACTTCCGCCATTATTTTCATAAAGTATTTTTATCGTTTTCTTAATCCGAAAATAATTCCGTTGTGGGGGTCCACCAATGATTGTGCCATTGTACGAATATTCCCTGTTAAAACGAATATTCCCCGACCAATTGAATATTATATAACAACTTGCGTACTTTGCAAAATTTATAAATATTACCCACAACTATAACATTATATCAAATCCACACCATAATATTCAAAAATATATTTCAAGAAAATTTAATCTTTATTCAAAACGTTGGGGTCTTACATTCAAGATCAATTTTTGCTTTTTGATGTGGAGGTTCGTTGTCTTGAGTAGACCTTTCTACAATCTCATTTCCTTGCTCAACGATTTCATTGTCTGGAACTACGATCGTGGTGTTGAGCTTGACTACCTCGTTCATAGTGTCTGAACTATCATTCGTAGTGTCTTGAGACACTATTTTGTCCAAGTCTATTTCATCAAAGATGATGTGGATCGAGACTTCCACACTAAGTGTCTTTTTGTTGAACACTCTATATGCCTTATTGTCAGTGGAATATCCGAGAAAGATTCCTTCGTCTGACTTGGGTTGGAACTTTATCAGATACTGATTTCCATTGTTGAGAATGTAGCATGCACAAATGAATACATGGAAGTAGCTTACATTTAGGTTTCTTCCTTTCCATAGTTCGTAGGGAGTCTTCTTAATCGTAGAGTGTATCAGTGATCAGTTCTGAGTGTAGCATGCAGTGTTAACAGCTTCTGCCCAAAAATATTCAGGAAGATGGGCTACTACTAGTAGAGTTCTTCCAGCCTCTATCAACGTTCTGTTCTTTCTCTCAGCTACTCCATTTTGTTGAGGAGTTCGTGGAGCTGAGAAGTTGTGACTGATGCCATTGTCTGTGCAGAACTGGTCCATCTCAGAGAAGTTAAATTCTCTGCCATGATAACTCCGTATAGCCTTGATTTTCTCCCCTTTCTCGTTCATCACTAGTATGAACATCTTGATCAGTTGGGAGATTGTTTCATCTTTCTAGTTTAGAAAGAACACCTATATGAATCTGGTGTAATCATACACTACGACTAGAGAGTATCTCTTCCCTCCCAGGCTCGTTATTGGAATTGGCCCAAATAGATCCATGTGAAGCAGCTGTAGGGGCTTGTTAATTGAGTTGGAAGTTTTGCTCTTAAATGAGCTTCTAGTCTGCTTTCCAAGCTGACAGGCATTGCATGACCTTTCTTTGACGAAGCTAAACTTGGATAAGCCTGCCACTAGATCTTTTGAGGCTAGTTTAGACATTTTTTGAAGTTGAGATGAGACAGTCTTCTATGCCATAGCCAACTCATTTCTTCAGATGCTTTAGCCAAAAAACATATTATCTTGTCTGAGCTTAGTTGACCAAGATTTTCTGTGTAGACATTTCTTTCTCTTGTTCCGGTCATCTTTATGGTATATGTCTTCAGATCTCTAACTTGACATTGATTATTGAGGAATGTTACTTGATGACCCTTGTCATAGAGTTGGCTTTTGCTCAAAAGATTATGTTGTAGTTCTTCCATATAGGCTACTTTACTGAAGGACATGACACCATTCCCAGCTGAGCCAGATCCTCTTGTCTTGCTAGAGCCATTGTCTCCAAAGATGACTGCATGACCCTCCTTCTCTATGTAGTTAGACAGAAGGGCTTTGTTCCCAGTCATGTGCCTTGAGCATCCACTATTCAAATACCAGGTTGTGATCATGGAGCTCTGTTCCTGTGGTAACATTAAACTTTCATTTCGGTACCTATACTTGCATGGGTCCTACTTTGTTCGTACCCTTGAGAACCCAAATCAGCTTGATTTTTGGTCTCACATGCATAGAATTATGATAGCATATTGCAGCCTTGTGACCAACCTTATTGCACACAAAACATCTAATATGATGCATGCTTGTGAGTGTATGTGGATTCTTCCTCCATTTGGACTTATGTGGGTTCTCACCCATCCTTCTTTTAAACTGGTTCTCCTTCTTCCATGTATCCTTGTGTTTTATGATTTGTGAAGAGTGTACCTTTCCTCTACTATTCCTTCACAGTTGGTTCGTTGAGTTGATTTTCCTCGACTCTACGATCCTTTGAGGTTGGAAAGTAGTGGCTGGGTTACTATTCTCTTTCCTGAAACCCAGGCCAGCATGAGATCCTTTATTCCTTGGAATATGGATTGAATCAGAAGAGCAAGGTTCGACTGGTTCTTCCTTCTGTGAGGATTTCACAAATATAATACCTTTACTAAAACTTGAAGCATTACTAGTGCTAGTTTCCTTTATCTTTTCCACATATGGCTCTAAGATGGATTCCCCAAAGCCTAAACCTATTCTGTCAGATGCACTTCTCTGACTAGAGAGCAGGGTGTCCATGGATGAAGATGATTTATTCCATGTTGAGATTGTCCTTTCTAGTTCCTTAATTTTAGAGGTTAGACTTGATTCTCTTTGTGCATTGAGGTCCTTTGTCTGTTTTAAGAGTTTATTCTCTGCTTCAAACTTGGAGAGAGAGTCAGTACTTAGAAGGGTTGTTTCCAGTTCTTCCTGAATGTTCTCTTTCTCCATTTGAAGAAGTGAATAATCTTTGGACAGAATGCTGAACCATTTCATGTATTGATGTAGATCAGATGTTATGCCATGTAGTGCAGTTCTTAAATCATCAATGTCTACATCAGGAGAGTTAAAGTCAAATACCTCATCTATACTTACTTCATGAATGTTTGAGTTCTTTTTATCCTTTGCATGCTTGACCATCAAGCATATATTTTCCATTTGAGGATCTTCATCATCTCCAGATTCGGGAGTTGAGTCGTTGTCTAAGTCACTCCACGATCCTCCAGCTACAAGACCTTTGTCCTTCTTCTGAGGCCTTTTGTTGCCTATGAATTCCTTCTTTGAATGCGATTTCTTCTTTAATTCTTCTCTGAGAGGTTTATTGCAGTTTGCAATGAAATGGCCAGGCTTCTTGCAATTGTAGCATAGGTCTTTTCGCCAGCATTGCAAAGTCCTCATCATCATCATCTTCATCATAGTCAGAGTCATTTTCAGTGTTGACTTTGGAGATGTTGTAAGTTTCTTTGAGAGAAACCCATTTATCCTTCTTTCTTCCTTTAGATTCAGATAGAGTTTCTGCTCGTTGAGTTAGCTTCAGTTCATATGTAAGAAGGTTGCCATATAGCTGTTGAATAGTAATTTCATGGAGATTTTTTAACTCTCTGATGGCAGTGGTTTTGGCATCCCACTTGCTAGGTAAGGCTCTCATGGAATTTATAATTAGATCTTTATTTGGATAGATTTTTCCATAGGCTCGTAGAGAGTTGAGTAGTATGTTTAATCTTTCGTAGGTGGAAGTGACGTTTTCTCCTTGAACGTGCACAAACATCTCATATTGTCGAGTCAGGAGAGATTGCTTATTTTCTCTGACTTCTTCTATTCCTTCATGCATGATAAGCAATGCTTCCCAAACCTCCTTTGATGTTTTTCTATTGACCACATTCTCGAATAGATCTTCTTCTAAAGATTGGAACAAAATGTTCTTGGCCTTTTTGTCGAGTTGAACAACTCTCTTTTTATTGTCTGTCCATTCTTCTTTTACCTTGATCTGAGTTTTGTTTGGGTCGTCTGTAGTTGGTGCAAGCTTTGTAAGAACGTAGGGCCCATTTTTAACAGTTTCAAACAGATCTTCATCTATTGACTCCATGTATGCTTGTATACAAACTTTCTAGTTAGCGAACTTGTCTTTGTTTCACATAGGTGGCTTACTGCCTCCTCCAGTCTTTGATTCGCTTATCAGACGTGCCATTGGATCTACTTAAGCTTTGTAGCTTGTTTGATAGAACCTGTTTTGTTACCAATTGTTAGTTCCCGGAGGCACAATAGTTATCTAGAAGGGGGGCTGAATATATATTTTAAATTCTTTTTGAAATACTTTGTTAGTTTTGATAAAGATTCAAACATAGTGGAATTAAGATTTGTTTGTTCTCCCTTTAAGATATAGTGAGTTAATGAGAGTGAGGTAGTTATAACAGTTATAGCAAGAATGTAAGAGACACAACATTTTTAAGTGGTTCAGAGCACTTAAAGCTCCTAGTTCATTCTTCTACTCCTCGAGTAGGAAATCCACTAAGGATATATTTTACACTTTATGAATCTCACATATTCCTTTAAGACCAGCAGTCTTAGCACTTCTTAGTTCACTTTTGAACTCTTCAAGTCCAGCAGACTTGGTTCTTCACAGTTCACTTAGAACTCTTCAAGGCCTTCTGTCTTGGAACTTCTTACTTCACTTGATAGTAGTTGATTAGTTCTTGAATGGTGCTACTCAGTTGTAGTTAAGCTCTTATTCGAAAGAACTGAGTAGCTGAGCAAGCTTTCTCTTTTCAGATCGTAGAGTTGAGCGTTGAGTGTTCTTCAACATTTTGTTCAATGCTTGCTTGGTTTGATCATCTACTGATGTTTTGCATATATTAGGTTTTTGAAATCTATTCGTTGAAGACAGCCGTTGAAGCATTAAATGCGTTTGACATTTTTTAACTTTGATGGAGACTTTTCTACACATATGATGATTAATAGTCTAGCCCACTTACACAAAACTGCTATCTCACATAACACCTGAAAAGGTGTTTTCATCTGACCCATGGTACTTTCCTTAGCTTCTTCAATAAGTTTCTTTGTTGTATACTAAGGATATCTTTTATGTCATTGGGTCTGCCGAGGACTTCAACGTTTATAATCCATTCCACATTTGTTGGGATTTATCCTTAAACAAATGGGCAAGGCCCGATGCTTCTGACACAAGTAGATGATGCTCTGCGATTCTGATCGTGGTGTCTTGCCACCTTGGTGATTAATTTGATACTAGCAAACTAGAACACTACGATTTCCCTTAAGGACTGGCACACTACGATCTTCACTTGTTTCTCTTGCAGACTCTATGTTTTCGACATCACACTACGATCTCTGAGTTGGCTCGGCAAACGTTTGGACCACTCTACGATTTCAAGAGAGGCCATTCAAGGCAGACATACTACGATCCTCGATTCTCTACGATTCTGCCATGGCTTCTCCAAACTCTTGATCAGCTTGATAGTCTATGATTTTGTTGAAGCCTATCTGTTACATCTCAAGACATAGATCAACCTAACATCTTTGATCTTTTTATCTATACATTCATTTACAGAATGATAAACATTAAAAGCTTAGATGAACTTAACAAATTTGATCTATCACTAAGTCCTTGTACATATATTTCTTGAAGGACTTTACATATAATCATGAATATTTACTTTAAACATCAAATCAAAATATGCACTCTCCCAACAAGAGTGACTTTATAGCTTTCCAATTCTAAATATTTTTAACAAATACCTAATTATACTTATTGAATATGGAGAGATAATTATTGTGAGACCCCAGATTTTATGAATAAAGATTTAATTTTCTCGAAATAATTTTTTTAAATATTATGGTGTAGATTTGATATAATGTTATAGTTGTGGGTAATATTTATAAATTTTGCAAAGTACGCAAGTTGTTATATAATATTAAATTGGTCGGGGAATATTCGTTTTAACAGGAAATATTCGTACAACGACACAATCATTGGTGGACCCCCCACAACGAAATTATTATCGGATTAAGAAAATGACAAAAATACTTTATGAAAATAACGGCGGAAGTTTTACCGTTAACTGTTGAACTACCCAGTACTCAAAGTACAGTAATACGTGTGGTTGCATAGTAGCACACGGTATTGATTATTGATGCTTATGTGAGAAGTCACTCAGTTATACTCAATTATTGCTACAGTAATTGCTACATCATATCTCTCATATTATTGATTCGATTATTGTCATAGTATCATCTGCATAATATGTTATTTTATTAAATCAATAATTGAGACGACAAAGTTATTCATATTATTAAATTGAAATATTTACAATGTCTAAAAGTTCTGTCAAGGAGAGGTTTGGTCACCTAATTGTGCGTCAATAGGGAGAAATCCTTATTGGAAAGCCCCCTCTTTCCTGGGAACGACTTGGTTGATAAATATTGTGAGTTATAATATTAATGATGAATGTTATTAAAATTGAAGTTGTGTTCGGAGTTGAATTTGGAGATGCGGACGTGATATTTGAGTCCGGAACGATGAAATTAGTAAAAATAGTCTATAAACACAAAATTTTCCGGAATTCACTATTTGGTCAAAAAGTCAACAGTTGACTTTTTTGGGAAAAGTCAAACTTTGAAATTTCAAATTTTATATTTTTGATAAAAATGGTTTCATTGTGTTGGAATTATTTGTGTTAGTGAAAATCGACAATTATTTCGATAATAATTGATGTCTAGAGGTTATATTGACTAATCAGGTATTTAACCGGATAAATGAGCAATTGATTGCTATTATTTCACATGATTATAACTATTTGTTCACATGTGTATACTATTGTTTCACATTCTTGCTACTATTAGGGGAGTTGGTGCAAGATTGATAATACTTTCATGACTATGTTAAAAATGGAGGTATAGATGTAGGTAATATACTGTAATTCGTATTTTCACATGTCTAGAACTATTGATTCACATAATTTACTATTGAATCAAATTATTTACTATTAGGGGAGGTGGTGCAAGTTTGATAATACTTCCATGACTAAATTAAAAATAAATGAAAAGTTCGAGGTATTGTACTGTAATTTTTCGAGCCCCAAAACGTGCAATTATCGAAACTATATTTTTCTATAACTAGAAGCTCATTCTTCCTTCATTTCTCACCAATTCACAAAAGCTTTAAAGCGATTATTATAGAGAGAAATTATAGAAAGAAGAAGAGAAGTCTGTTACCTCACTATTCTAGTATCCAATTTTTCTAAAGGTAGGGAGTATTATTTCTTTCTTATCTATGGAGAGAACTTCTGTTATTCCATTCTTTATTATTCTGTTGGAATAACTTGTATACGCGAGCTACCCTATACTTGGTGAAATTCTTCTATGTTCCATTCTTTATCATTCTGTTGGAACATCCTGTCTGTGCGTTCTACGCCGGACCTGGTTCTGTCTTTATTATTCTGTTGGAATATCCTCTCTATGCGTTTTACGCCGGACCGGATTCCGTCTTTATTATTCTGTTGGAATATCCTGTCTGTGAATTTTACGCAGGACCATATTCCGTTATTTATTATTCTGTTGGAATAACCTGCCTGTGCGGTCTATCGCATGCCTGGTGACTTCTTTTGTTATTCCATTCCTTATTATACTCAGTTGGTTAAAGTTTCGACTTATATACTCCATGAAATTAGTGGAATATCCTTGATATTTAAGCTTCATCCAGTATCTTTTCATGAAAATATTCTTCTGAGCATTCTTGAATTTTACTCTACAAAGCAGTATCATGTTGACAATTTGGACGTTATTAGTTCCTGGATAAAATAATTCTTGAACTTGTTTTATTGAATTCTTATATCATTGTCATCATCCTCATGTTTATATTTTGTTGAAAGTCATTTGTGGCCTATAGTTCATAGATGGACTTGGTATGATTATGACCAGGCATTATTCGGTGTAAACATGACCGTAATGTTACAAATGATGTGGTAAAAGTCCTCATTGGCCCATAGTGCATTGATGGATAGTTGTTGGCATGATCATGACCATTATTAAATACACAAATATTCTTGGCCCGTAGTGCATGGATATTTGTGGTCGTGATACTAAGAAATATCCTTGGCCGTAGTGTAGGGGTGATTCGATGATGTGGATTATTTATTAAGTTGAGTCCCAGCGATAAAAGTGATGAAGACCTTTTAAATCATAAAAGATAGTAGATTTTATTCTCTACTTGGTTCTTTTAATGGATTGCTTGTTTCGCTACAGTTAAACTTGATGTTTGTTATATTGTATCAGTTTAACACTGTTTAAGGCTAATGATAATTTATTTTGCATTATCTTAGTCATAATATTTCCTACTGGGCTAGTTTAGCTCACCCTTTTACTTTTATTGTTCTCTTCAGGAAATGAGAACGTAGCATGGACTAGTCGGGGAACGGAGTGACATACCAGATGATATAGCATTAGTAGTCCTCACTATTCAGTGAAATAGTGGAAAATAAATGTAATAATATTGAATTTGAGTTTGAATATTTTCTAGACGATAATATTTGTATTACAACTCACAGCTTATGTTTTGACGTACTTTACACAACAGTTGTATAATTAAGTTGTATTTGTATTCTGTACCATGTATTTTACGACTCAGAATAGGTGATGTATACCCATTTTGGGGGCGTCACAATTATAATAAGAAAAATATGATATTTAATGTTTAGGGTATAATAGAAAAAATTGTGTTAAAATTTGGTTATTAAAGAAAAGTAGACATTTAACATGGGACTATCCAAAATAGTAATAAGGACTTTTATCCTGGGACGGAGGGAGTATAATATTATGTTATAATATAATTTACTTAGTAATGATAATATCCACATAGTTTAGATAGGTAGTGATTTTGTTAATTTGTTATATACGTGTATTATAATTAGGGGTGCAAGCCGAGCCAAGTAGTTCGGTACTCGACTCGAAATTATGATCCAAAGATCGAATTCAAAGTTGATCCGAGTCGAATTTGATCCATACTTGTTTTCTATTTAATGATACACGAGTGGAATTCGAGCATACCAGTGTTCGCTTATATTAGGGTTCGAGTATTTCATTTTTTCTCGAACCATACTCGATACCTGTTCGATAGATCATATTCGAATATTGGTCTGATTCATCTAGTAAGCTAAATATGTGATATTTGTATCAATCTTTATAATTTATAAAGTGTAGTATGAAATTATGTGAACTTGTACTTGAATAAATCAATAAATTGAATGTCAATTTATATTACATTCTTTATAATTTCAATACATAAATAAAAGTGAAAAAGTTTTATATATAAATATTAGTTAAGTAACCAATTTAGTATGTAGTGGTTCAGTTTTAAGTGAAATGGTTCATATTCGAAACTCAATTTGAAGGCTCATGAGTAACTCGTTTTGTAAACGAGTCGAGTACTTACGAGCCGACGAGTAGGTCCGAGTAATGATCCGAGTCGAATTTGGCGCAAAAATATAAATCCCTTATCGAATCCGATTCGAATTCGAGCTCATTTTTTTCGAGTCGAGCCAAATCTGAGCATGAAGATGTTCGCTGATAGTAGACTCATTTGCACCCCTAATTATAATATTATATCATACATGTATGATATAATGTATGGTATAATATTAGAAAAATAGTGATATTATGATATAATAATTATGTTTAGAAAAGTAATGGATTTTGAGGATTATAAAATCAACATAGTAAGTTATGATTGATATTATTTGTTATTTTAATTTTGTTTTAAATGTTTTAAAATGTATAATATTTTATTATAATATAATTATAAATGGTATATTATTATCTTGTATTTATAGGGAGAAAATTTGGTTAAATAACAAAGAGTAATGATAATAGCTCAGTAATTATTATATTATAAAATAGTGAATTTAGGAGATAATAATTAAATTAGAAAGGATAATATCAAAATAATTGATATTACCAAAACAGTTTAGATTTGTAGTGGTTTAGGGGATTATAAATTCAAAATATTAATTTGGGATTAAAAAAGAAGTGATTTTAGGAGATAATAATTAAATTAGTAATGATAATATTAGAACAGTTAACATTATCAGAACAATTTAGATTGAGTAGTTCTACACGGACAGATCCACTGGACCGGAATATTGGACAGGTCAAATATTTTATATTTTTTGCTTTTCTTGTGACTCCCAAAAAATGTATAGTATTTATTTTAATTGAAATTTTTACAAAATACAGTATTTTAAGTGTAATTTGGATACATATACAATACAGTGTTGAACAGTCTATTTAACATTTTATTGTATATGTATCCAAATTACACCTAAAAACACTGTATTCTATAAAAATTTCAATTAAAATAAATACTATACATTTTTGGGAGTCACAAGAAAAACAAAAAAAAAATTAAAAAAAGTGACCTGTCAAATATTCCGGTCCAGTGGACCTGTCCGCCTAGACATATAGATTTAGATTTATAGTGATTTATGGGATTATAAAATCAAAATATTAACGCGGGATTAAAAAGTAGTAATTTTAGGAGAAAATAATTGTGATGCCCCCAAAATAAGTATACATCACCCATCTTGAGTTACATGGTACATAAATTAAATACAAACTTCTTTGATACAGTACGACAAAACGTAACTGAGAGTTTCAACACGGATAATGTCTCGTAGAGAGTATCCAAACTCAAATAAAGTCATCATTATAATTATTATCACACTATTTCACATAATAGTGATGACTATTATAGCCACCTATCTGGACCGTCTCTTCATTTCCCGACTCGTCCCAGCTATATTCTCATTTCCTGAAGAGAACAATGAAAGCAAAAGGGTGAGCTCAACTAGCCCAGTAAGAAATATTATGACTAAGATAATGCAGAATAAATTATCATTAGCCTTCAACAGTGTTAAACTGATAAAATACAATAAACATCAAGTTTAACTGCAGCGGAACAAGCAATCCATTAGAAGAGTCAAGTATAACATGATATCTACTATCTTCTATGATTTAAAAGTTTATCATCAATTTTATTGTTGGAACTCAGCTAAATAAATAATCCACATCATTGAATTATCTATGCACTACGGGCCAAGGATAATCATTTTTATGACCAATGATCATGATCATAACAACAACTGTCCATCAGTGCACTACAGGCCAATGATGACTTTTTCCACATCATTTGTAATATTTCGGGTCATGATTATACCGAATGATCCTTGGTCATAATCATACCAATCAACAGTCCATCTATGCACTACGACCAAAGATGACTTTCATCAAAATATAAGCATGAGGATGATGACAATGATATAAAAATTCAATTTAAATGAGAGCAAGGATAAATTTTAAAGATTTATAATTTAATTTATCCAGAATTCAATAATGTCCAAATTGTCAACATGATACTGCTTTGTGGAGTAAAATTCAAGAATAATATTGTATCAAAAATAATTTGGATAGAAAAGAAATCAATTTTTGTCATGAATAGTATCCCGTGAATAGTACTTCATGAATAGTACCTAGTGAATAGTACTCTGGTATGAAAAGATTAAACTTTATCAAGAATGTTCAGAAAAATATCCTTGTGAAATGATACTAGATGAAGCACAAATTTCAAGGATATTCTATTAATTTCAAGGAGTATAGAAGCAATACTTAACAACATGAGTGTAGAATTCAGAATCTGAAACGAAATAATATTACTTACATACTACAAAGTATGGAAGAAAATATTATTTCATACAAATATTGAACAAAAATAATATTCCTAACGAATACGAAAGAAATAATACCCCTTACCTTAGTAGGAGATTGGATACTAAAATAGTGTAGTAACAGAATACTCTTCTTCTTTCTTTCTTATTCTCTCTCTATAGAATTCTATTGTGAGTCGTAGTATATTGGTGAGAATGAAAGAAAAAATAAGCTTCTATTTATAGAAGATTTCTAGCTTAGCCCTTTCAATGTGAAAAGACAAGTGGCTTGGCGACTGGTGATGTGAAAAGAAAAGTGATTTGACACCTGTAATGTGAAACAACAAGTGGTTCGACGCATGTAATGTGAAATGACAAGTGGTTCGACGCCTTTAATGTGAAACGACAATTGGTTTGACTCCTGTAATGTGAACCGATAATTGGTTCGACGCCTGTAATGTGAAACGACAATTGATTTTACGCCAGTAATGTGAAACGACAATTGATTCGACGCCTGTAATATTAAACGGCAAGTGGGTTATGTCTGATAAAGGCAATTACTATTGGCGAAAGTGACTCTTAGATGATGACATATGGGCCACCATAGAATAAACCAAACTTACCATAAACGTCTCATAACAGACTTCTTATTTATATCAAAGATTGAATAAATATTACCACAAATCATTTTATCTTCAATCAACACATAATTAATCTTTCAACAATTATTCATCATTAATATTATAACTCATAATATTTAACAACCAGATCATTCTCAGGAAAGAGAGGGCTTTCCGATAAGGATTTCTCCCTATTAGTGCGCAATTAGGTGACCAAACTTCTCATCGACAGAACTTTCTAGACATCGTCAATATTGTAAATAATAATATGAATAATCTTTTCATCTCAATTATTGATTTAATAATATAAAATATTATGCAGATGATACTGTTGTAAGACCCCAACTTTTAAGAATAAAGATGAATTTTCTATAAATATTATTTTTGAATATTATGGAATTAATTTGATATAATGTTATAGTTGTGGGTAATATTTATAAATTGTGCAAAGTACGCAAGTTGTTATATAATATTCGATTGGTCGGAGAATATTCGTAAAACTGCACAATCATTGGTGGACCCAACAACAGAATTATTGTCGGATTGAGAAAATGACAAAAATACTTTATGAAAATAACGGCGAAAGTTTTATCGTTAACTGTTAAAACACCTGGTGTTAAAAGTACAGTAATACACGTAGTTGCACAGTAGCACACGGTATTGATTATTGATGCTTACATGAGAAGTTACTCTATTTTGTTAAATTATTGTTTCAATAATTGCTGCATAGTATCTCACGTTATTTGATTCAATTATTATCAATATTTTATAATCAATAATTGAGATAACAAAGTTATTAATATTATTATTTGCAATATTAACGATGTCTAGAAGTTCTGTCAAGGAGAGGTTTGGTCACCTAATTACGCGCCAATGGGGAGAAATCCTTATTGGAAAGCCCCCTCTTTCCTGGGAATGACCTGGTCGATTAATATTGTGAATTATAATAATGATGATGAGTTTTGTTTTATTAGTATTATTAATGTAATAAAATAGAAAATATTTTTATATAAAACATAATACTTTTATAAAGTTATTCATTTTATAAGAATTTAATTTGAATATATTATATTTTATTATGCATAGTGTTTTGCATAGTAAAATCATTTTATATAAAACAAAATACTTTTATAAAGTTATTCGTTTTATTAGATTATAAATAGAATATATTATATTTTATTTAAAAGATTTTGCTTTAAATATGGACCGTCTGATTAAAAGTAAATCAATCTGGACCGTTCATTAATTAGTTATTATGCAGTCCATTCCTCTATAAATAGAAGCTCATTCCTTCATTATTTCTTACGAATTAACTGAAACTCTAGAGAGAGAAACTATAGAGAGAGTTCTTCTTCTATAATCTTGAGCGTATTTCTTTAGAGTTTTAAGAAGCTTTGAGCGTAGTATAAGTTTTCTTCAAGAATATCCTCGCCCTACCAGTTGAAATACTATTCTTTTACGGCAAGGGATATTATTTGTTGTACTCGTAAGGGGTATTCTTTCTTTCTTATTCGTGATGAGAACTTCTGTTATTCCATTCTTTATTATTCTGTTGGAATAACCTGTAGACGCGGGATACCCTATAATTGGTGAAATTCTTCTGTTATTCCATTCTTTATTACTCTGTTGGAAGATCTTGTCTGTGCGTTTACGCATGACCTGGTTTCATTATTTATTATTATGTTAGAATATCCTGTCTGTGCGTTTATGCATGACCTGGTTCTGTTATTTATTATTCTGTTTGAATAACCTGTCTGTGCGGTCTATCGCATACCTGGTGATTTCTTTTGTTATTCCATTCTTTATTATACTCAGTTGGTTAAAGTTTTGACTTCTATACTCTATGAAATTATTGGAATATCCTTGATATTTGCTCTTCATCCAGTATCTTTTCATGGAAATATTCTTCTGATCATTCTTGAATTTTACTCCACAAAGAAGTATCATATTGATAATTTGGACGTTAATAGTTCCTGGATAAATTAATTCTTGAACATGTTTTAATTAATTCTTATATCATTGTCATCATCCTCATGTTTGTATTATGTTGAAAGTCATCTGTGGCCTGTAGTGCATAGATGGACTTGGTATGATTATTACCAGGGATTATTCGGTGTAATCATGATTGTAATGTTACAAATGATGTGGAAAAAGTCATCATTGGCCCGTAGTGCATTAATGGACAGTTGTTGGATCATGCCATTGATGAATACACGAATATCCTTAACCCGTAGTGCATGGATAATTTGTGATCGTGATACTAATGAATACCTTTGGCCGTAGTGCAGGGATGATGTGGATTATTTATTAAGCTGAGTCTCAGCGATAAAAGTAATGAAAAACCTTTTAAATCATAGATGATAGTTGATTTTATTCTCTATTTGACTCTTCTAATAGATTGCTTGTTCCGCCGCTGTTAAACTTGATGTTTGTTATATTTTATCAGTTTAACACTGTTGAAGGCTAATGATAATTTATTCTGCATTATCTTAGTCATAATATTTGTTACTGGGCTAGTTGAGCTCACCCTTTTGCTTTCATTGTTCTCTTTAGGAAATGAGAACGTAGCAGGGACTGGTCGGGGAACGGAGCGACGGTCCAGATGATAGCCTTAGTAGTCCTCACTATTCTATGAAATAGTGTGATAATAAATGTAACGAGGACCCCATTGAGTTTGTATATTGTCTTGATGACAATATTTGTATTAAAACTCACAGCATATGTTTAGTCATATTTTACACGACTGTTGTATAATTAAGTTGTATTTGAATTTTGTACCATGTATTTGGCGACTCAAGATGGGTGATATATACATATTTTGGGGGCGTCACAGTTGGTATCAAAGCTTAGGGATATGATCCCTGGCTAAGATGTGAGAATAGAACTAGGAGGGGAGAGACGGGGAATTCCTTCGCTTGTGTGATCTACCTAAGTTTATTTGGTAATTAATTGGTCGGTCAAAATATAGGGATAATATGTTACATGTTAATTAACCTTTGTTTTGTGGTAGTATCTAAAAATGACATCCAAGAATGTTGAGAATAGCAATGGAGCACATGAGACCGTTGATTCACCACATATCAATAATCAAAATAATGTGCATCCGGAAGGCGACAATCCTCATGCAAACAACAACACTGACCAAATGATGAATGATGGAATGTTCAGAGGCTTTATGCAATTTATGCAACATTAGGCGAGAGTGGCTCCTGTCCAAAATATAGGTGGAAACAATGGAAACTCTCGGACGGTCACCGCTAAACAGTTCAAGGAGCTGGGACCACTGGAGTTTATTGGAGAGCCAAAACCACTTAAGGCAAAAACGTGGAAAAAGCAGATCACCAAGATATTTGATGTCTTGGGATGCATCGAGGAGCAAAAGGTTTCCTTTACCACCTTTATGTTGCGAAGAGAGGTAGATTACTTGTGGGAATCGGTAAAGCGTACTCAACCTGCCACACTGAAGATGTCTTGGGAGAAGTTCTAAGAACTGTTCAATGACAAGTACTTTCCTGAAAATATTCGTCACATGAAGGAGATAGAGTTCATCAAGTTGGAGCAGAATAATATGACCGTGTCGCAGTACGAAGCTAAGTTTATTGAGTTGTCCCGATTTGTGTCCCACTTAGTTGATAATGAAGAGAGAATGACGCGGATGTTTTTAAGAGGTTTGAAGCCAGAGATACGTAAATATCTTATTTCTCATAAACTGTGTTTGTATTCAGATGTTGTAAATAGGGCTCAGTTAGTGGAGCGCAATAATGAGTCAATGCAATGAAAAGAGAGCAGCCGACAAAATGATAATACTAGTGAGAGCAGTCATCAAAGCGGTGATAACAAGCGTGGAGGGAATCAACAGGCCAGAAATGGTAACCACTTTGGTAGTAATCAGGGCCAAAATAATAAGAATGGACATTTTAAGAAGAGGAGATTCAACAATGTTGGAAGGACGACAACACCAGCACCCGTTGTTAAGGAAGGAGAACGACCACCTATCATATGCTTCAAATGCGGAGGGGAGGGACACATCAGTCCAAACTACACAATGTCTTCCAAAGCATGTTATAATTGTGAAAGAGTAGGTCACTTAGCCCGATTTTGTCGTTCACTGAAGACAAGTTCAGCTAGGATGGAGGCACCAAAAGCCGTCCCAGAAAAGTCAAAGACGGTAGTGCAAGGGAGAGCGTTTGTTGTGACCTCCCAGAAAGCAAGGAACCCGAACGAGGTCATCACGGGTAATCTTATCATAAACTCTAGCGCAGTCTATACCTTATTTGATACCGGTTCTACCCATTCTTTTATTTCTCCTACTTGCGCTCAACGATTAAATTTGACTCCGGAGAAATTAGACTTTGACTTATCTGTGGAAACTCCGTTGGGAGAAACCTTCATTACATACACTATTTATAATGATTGTTTGGTTCAGATCAGTACCCTCAGATTACCTGTCAATCTTATTTCATTAAAAATACTTGCATTTGATGTGATTCTAGGTATTGAGTGGTTAACTACTCATTATGCTAAAATTGATTATTTTCGTAAGGTTGTTAGCTTTCATATTCCTAATCAACCTATTATGCGAATTCAAGCGACCAAACCATTAAAATCAGTCACGGTCATCTCAAGCCATAAATCTATTCGTTTATTGGAAAATGGATGTCAAGATTTATTAGCTCATGTCACGGATCTAAACAAAAATACGTCAGTTTTGAATGATATTTCTATTGTTAATAAATTCCCTGACGTATTCCCTGAAGAACTTCATGGCCTACCCCCAGAGCATGAAATTGAATTTTGTATCGACCTTGAACCCGGTACAAAACCCATTTCCAAAGCCCCATATCGAATGACTCCTATTGAACTTCAGGAGTTAAAGACCCAACTGTAGGAATTGTTAGACATTGGCTATATTCATCCTAGTACTTCTCCTTGGGGTGCTCCTGTTCTATTCGTGAAGAAGAAAGATGGGAGTATGCGACTTTGTATTGGTTATCGAGAGTTGAATCATGTCACCATCAAAAATAGGTACCCATTGCCACGTATTGATGACCTGTTAGACCAGTTGCAAGGAGCCGAATTCTTTTCAAAGATTGATCTTCGTTTCGGATATCACCAACTGAAGATTAGAACAGATGACATTCTAAAGACGACTTTCAGAACTCGGTAGATGCATTATGAATTCCTAGTCATGTCCTTTAGATTGACTAATGCTCCTGCTGCCTTCATGGATATGATGAACCGAGTATTCAAGGAATATTTGGATCACTTTGTGGTCGTCTTTATTGATGACATCCTTATTTATTCCAAAAGCCGTGAAGATCATGAGCAACACTTGAGGCTGGTACTCCAAAAGCTTCGTGAATACAAGATTTATGCCAAGTTGAAGAAATGGGAGTTTTGGCTTGAGGAAGTAGCATTCCTTGGGCATGTAGTATCAAGTCATGGAATATTTGTTGACCCAAAAAAATTAATGCAATTAAAAGCTGAGAGCAACCTAAATCAGTGACCGAAGTACATAGCTTTCTCGGTTTAGCTGGTTATTATCGGAGATTCGTGGAAGGATTTTCTCGAATCGCTACTCCATTAACTCAGCTGACTCAGAAAGATACAAAGTTTTGTTGGAGCGAAGAATGTGAGAAGAGTTTTCAAGAACTCAAGAGGAGACTCATTTCATCACCTGTTCTGACAATACCATCTGGCTCGGAGGGATTTGTCATCTACAGTGATGCTTCGGACAAAGGGTTGGGATGTGTTCTCATAGAACTTAGGAAAGTCATAGCCTATGCCTCGCGACAACTCAAAGAATACGAGAGGAATTATCCTATTCATGATCTAGAGTTGGCAGCTGTTGTCTTTGCACTTAAAATTTGGAGGCATTACTTGTATGGGGAGAAAGTGGAGATCTTTACGGATCAGAAAAGCTTCAAATATTTCTTCACTCAAAAGGAAATCAACATGCGACAACGAAGTTGGCTTGAACTGTTGAAAGATTATGATCATACCATCCAATACCATCCTGGAAAAGCGAACGTGGTAGCTGACGCATTGAGCAGAAGATCATATGCAAGTACGAGTGTGATATTGTCAACACAAAGGCCCATTTTGTGTGACTTGCAAAGGATGGAGATAGAGTTAAAGACTCCATGGACCCATGTGATAATGGCGAATATATGAGTATAATCGACTTTAATAGATAAAGTTAAAGCTGCTCAAGCTACAGACTTGGAGCTGATGCGTATAGGGAAAAAAGTGCAAGAAGGTGCTATGTCGAAAGCAAGAATCGATGAAGAAGGAATACTTCGAGTCAACTCTAGACTTTGTGTTCCTAACCACCCTGATTTAAAGTATAAAATTATGATGGAGGCACACAACACACCGTTTGCAATCCAAATTGGGAGTACCAAAATATATCATGTTCTTCGTCATACATTTTGGTGGAGAAATATGAAGAGAGAGATAGCGTTGTTTATCTCAAGGTGTCTAACTTGTCAACGAGTTAAAGTAGAGCCTCAAGTACTGAAAGGTCCATTGCAACCACTTGAAATTCCAGAATAGATGTGGGAGCACATTACCATGGATTTCATTACTGGTCTTCCCAAGGTTTCTCAAGGTATAGATGCAATTTGGGTAATTGTTGATAGATTGACCTAGTCTGCTCACTTCTTACCTATACGAGAAACTTATACACTTGAACGTCTTGCTCGTATGTACATAAACGAGGTTGTAAGATTGCATGGTATGACAGTATCCATAGTGTCTGATCGAGACCCGAGATTCACTTTACGATTTTGGGTTAGTTAACAAAAAGCTATGGGCACGGATTTACGATTTAGTTCGGCATATCATCCTCAGACGGATGGACAGTCGGAGAGGACTATTCAAACTCTTGAAGATCTATTAAGACTATGTGTCCTTGATTTCAAGGGATGTTGGGACAAGTTCTTACTATTGGTGGAGTTTTCCTACAACAACAGTTATCAAGCAAGTATTGGCATGGCTCCATTTGAGGGGTTGTATGGAAGAAATTGTCGTTCTCTAGTATACTGGGATGATGTGGGTGAAGTAATGTTGTTGGGACCGGAGTTGGTATGTATGACTACTAAAAAGATTCAAACGATCCGACAACGTATAAAAACCACACACGATCGACAAAAGAGTTATATTGATCTTCATCGAAAGGACGTGGAATTCGATATAGGAGATCATGTGTTGTTATGTGTTGCTCCATTGAAAGGAGTTACGAGATTTGGAAAGAGAGGAAAGCTCAATCCTCAATTCATCGGCCCATTTTTAATCCTCGATTAAGTAGGAACTGTGGCGTATAGACTCGCTTTACCGCCAAGTATGTCTCGTGTTCATAACGTTTTTCACATATCCATGTTACGTAAATATGTGAAAGACCCGAACCACATTATTGAGTTAGAACCGGATGAAATAGCGGAAGATTTGATGTATGAAGAGATTCCTATTCAAATCTTGGATAAGAAGGAACATATTTTACGCTCCAAGATTATACCTCAAGTCAAAGTTTTATGGAAAACCACAATGTTGAGGAAATGACCTGGAGTTAGAATTTGAAATGAAATCAAGGTATCCTTACCTCTTCGACATACCAGGTACGTACCCTAATTTCGAGGGTAAAATTTCATAAGAAGGGGAGGTTGTAAGACCCTAACTTTTAAGAATAAAGATGAATTTTCTATAAATATTATTTTTGAATATTATGGAATTAATTTGATATAATGTTATAGTTGTGGGTAATATTTATAAATTTTGCAAAGTACGCAAGTTGTTATATAATATTCGATTGGTCTGGGAATATTCGTTTTAACAGGGAATATTCGTACAACTGCACAATCATTGGTGGACCCCACAACGGAATTATTGTCGGATTAAGAAAATGACAAAAATACTTTATAAAAATAACGGCGAAAGTTTTACCGTTATCTTCTGAAACACCCGGTGTTAAAAGTACAGTAATACGCGTAGTTGCACAGTAGCACGCAGTATTGATTATTGATGCTTACGTGAGAAGTCACTCTGTTTTGTTCAATTATTGTTACAGTAATTGCTGCATAGTATCTCACGTTATTTGATTCAATTATTGTCAATATTTTATAATCAATAATTGAGATGACAAAGTTATTAATATTATTATTTGCAATATTAACGATGTCTAGAAGTTCTGTCAAGGAGAGGTTTGGTCACCTAATTGCGCGCCAATGGGGAGAAATCCTTATTGGAAAGCCCCCTCTTTCCTGGGAATGACCTGGTCGATTAATATTGTGAATTATAATAATGATAATGAGTATTATTTTATTAGTATTATTAATGTAATAAAATAGAAAATATTTTTATATAAAACATAATACTTTTATAAAGTTATTCGTTTTATAAGACAATAATTTGAATATATTATATTTTATTATGCATAGTGTTTTGCATAGTAAAATCATTTTATATAAAACAAAATACTTTTATAAAGTTATTCGTTTTATTAGATTATAAATAGAATATATTATATTTTATTTAAAAGATTTTGCTTAAATATGGACCGTCTGATTAAAAGTAAATCAATCTGGACCGTTCATGAATTAGTTACTATGCAGTCCATTTCTCTATAAATAGAAGATCATTCCTTCATTATTTCTTACGAATTAACTGAAACTCTGGAGAGAGAAACTATAGAGAGAGTTCTTCTTATATAATCTTGAGCGTATTTCTTTAGAGTTTTAAGAAGCTTTGAGCGTAGTATAAGTTTTCTTCAAGAATATCCTCGCCCTACCAGTCGGAATATTATTCTTTTACGGCAAGGGATATTATTTGTTGTACTCGTAAGGGGTATTCTTTCTTTCTTATTCGTGATGAGAACTTCTGTTATTCCATTCTTTATTATTCTGTTGGAATAACCTGTAGACGCGGGATACCCTATACTTGGTGAAATTCTTCTGTTATTCCATTCTTTATTACTCTGTTGGAAGATCTTGTCTGTGCGTTTACGCATGACCTGGTTTCATTATTTATTATTCTGTTAGAATATCCTGTCTGTGCGTTTACGCATGACCTGGTTCTATTATTTATTATTCTGTTGGAATAACCTGTCTGTGCGGTCTATCGCATACCTGGTGATTTCTTTTGTTATTTCATTCTTTATTATACTCAGTTGGTTAAAGTTTTGACTTCTATACTCCATGAAATTAGTGGAATATCCTTGATATTTATGCTTCATCCAGTATCTTTACATGGAAATATTCTTCTGAGCATTCTTGAACTTTACTCCACAAAGAAGTATCATGTTGACAATTTGGACGTTAATAGTTCCTGGATAAATTAATTCTTGAACTTGTTTTAGTTAATTCTTATATCATTGTCATCATCCTCATGTTTGTATTATGTTGAAAGTCATCTGTGGCCTGTAGTACATAGATGGACTTGGTATGATTATTATGAGGTATTATTCGGTATAATAATGACCGTAATGTTACAAATGATGTGAAAAAAGTCATCATTGGCCCGTAGTGCATTGATGGACAGTTGTTGGCATGATCATGGCCATTGATGAATACACGAATATACTTAACCCGTAGTGCATGGATAATTTGTGGTCTTGATACTAATGAATACCCTTGGCCGTAGTGCAGGGATGATGTGGATTATTTATTAAGCTGAGTCTCAGCGATAAAAGTAATGAAAAACCTTTTAAATCATAGAAGATAGTTGATTTTATTCTCTATTTGACTCTTCTAATGGATTGTTTGTTCAACTACAGTTAAACTTGATATTTGTTATATTTATCAGTTTAACACTGTTGAAGGCTAATGATAATTTATTCTGCATTATCTTAGTCATAATATTTGTTACTGGGCTAGTTGAGCTCACCGTTTTGCTTTCATTGTTCTCTTCAGGAAATGAGAACGTAGGAGGGACTGGTCGGGGAACAGAGTGACGATCCATATGATAGCCTTAGTAGTCGTCACTATTCTATGAAATAGTGTGATAATAAATGTAACGAGGACCGCATTGGGTTTGTATATTATCTAGATGACAATATTTGTATTAAAACTCACAACATATGGTTAGTCGTATTTTACACTACTGTTGAATAATTAAGTTGTATTTGAATTTTGTACCATGTATTTGGAGACTCAAGATGGGTGATATATACATATTTTGGGGGCGTCACAGTTGGTATCAAAGCTTAGGGATATGATCCCTGGCTAAGATGTGAGAATAGAACTAGGAGGACAGAGACGGGGAATTCCTTTGCTTGTATGATCTACCTAAGTTTATTTGGTAATTAATTGGTCAGTCAGAATATAGGGATAATATGTTACATGTCAATTAACCTTTATTTTGTGGCAGTATCTGAAAATGACATCCAAGAATGTTGAGAATTGCAATGGAGCACAGGAGACCGTTGATTCACCACATATCAATAATCAAGATAATGTGCATCCGGAAGGCGACAATCCTCATACAAACAATTACACTGACCAAATGATGAATGATGGAATGTTCAGAGGCTTTATGCAATTTATGCAACATCAGGCGAGAGTGGCTCCTGTCCAAAATATAGGTGGAAACACTGGAAACTCTCGGACGGTCATCGCTAAACAGTTCAAGGAGCTGGGACCACCAGAGTTTATTGGAGAGCCAAAACCACTTAAGGCGAAAACGTGGATTAAGTATATCATCAAGATATTTGATGTCTTGGGATGCGCCGAGGAGCAAAAGATGCCCTTTACAACCTTTATGTTGCAAGGAGAGGCAGATTACTGGTGGGAATCGGTAAAGCGTACTCAACCTGCCACACTGAAGATGTCTTGGGAGAAGTTCCAAGAACTGTTCAATGACAAGTACTTTCCCGAAAGTATTCGTCACATGAAGGAGATAGAGTTCATCAAGTTGGAGCAGAATAATATGACCGTGTCGTAGTACGAAGCTAAGTTTGTCGAGTTGTCCCGATTTGTGTCCCACTTAGTTGATAATGAAGAGAGAATGATGCGGATGTTTTTAAGAGGTTTGAAGCCGTAGATACGTCAATATCTTATTTCTCATAAACTGTGTTTGTATTCAGATGTTGTAAATAGGGCTCAGTTAGTGGAGCGCAATAACGAGTCAACGCAACCAAAAGAGAGCAGCCGACAAAATGATAATACTAGTGAGAGCAGTCATCAAAGCGGTGACAACAAGCGTGGAGGGAATCAACAGGCCATAAATGGTAACCACTTCGGTGGTAATCAGGGCCAAAATAATAAGAATGGACATTTCAAGAAGAGGAGATTCAACAATAATAGAAGGACGACAGCACCAGCACCCGTTGTTAAGGAAGGAGAATAACCACCTATCATATGCTTCAAATGCATAGGGGAGGGACACATTAGTCCAAACTGTGCGATGCCGTCCAAAGCATGTTATAATTGTGGAAGAGAAGGTCACTTAGCCCAATTTTGTCGTTTACCGAACACAAGTTCAGCTAGGATGGAGGCACTAAAGGCCGTCCCAGAAAAGTTAAAGACGGTAGTACAAAGAAGAGAGTTTGTTGTGACCTCCCAGAAAACAAGGAACCCGAACGAGGTCATCACGGGTAAGCTTATCATAAACTCTAGCGAAGTCTATACCTTATTTGATCCCGGTTCTACCCATTCATTTATTTCTCCTACTTGCGCTCAACGATTAAATTTGACTCCGAAGAAATTAGACTCTGACTTATCTGTGGAAACTACGTTGGAGAAACCTTCATTACATCCACTGTTTATAAGTATTGTTTAGTTCAGATCGGTACCCTCAGATTACCTGTCGATCTTATTTCATTGAAAATACTTGCATTTGATGTGATTCTAGGGATTGATTGGTTAACTACTCATCATGCTAAAATTGATTGTTTTCGTAAGGTTGTTAGCTTTCATATTCCTAATCAAGCTATTATGCGAATTCAAGCGACAAAACCATTAAAATCAGTCATGGTCATCTCAAGCCATAAAGCTATTCGTTTATTGAAAAACTGTTGTCAAGCTTTCTTAGCTCATATCACGGATCTAAACAAAAATACATCAGTTTTGAATGATATTTCTATTGTTAATAAATTCCCTGACGTATTCCCTGAAGAACTTCATGGCCTACCCCCAGAGCATGAAATTAAATTTTGTATCGACCTTGAACTAGTACAAAACCCATTTCCAAAGCCCCATATCGAATGACTCCATTGAACTTCAGGAGTTAAAGACCCAACTGCAGGAATTGTTAGACATTGGCTATATTCGTCCTAGTACTTCTCATTGGGGTGCTCTGGTTCTATTCATAAAGAAGAAAGATGGGAGTATGCGACTTTATATTGATTATCGGGAGTTGAATCATGTCACCATCAAAAATAGGTACCCATTGCCACGTATTGATGACCTGTTTGATCAGTTGCAAGGAGCCGAATTCTTTTCAAAGATTGATCTTCGTTTCGGATATCACCAACTGAAGATTAGAACAGATGACATTCTAAAGACGACTTTCAGAACTCGGTACAGGCATTATGAATTCCTAGTCATGTCCTTTAGATTGACTAATGCTCCTGCTGCCTTCATGGATATGATGAACCGAGTATTCAAGGAATATTTGGATCACTTTGTGGTCGTCTTTATTGATGACATCCTTATTTATTTCAAAAGCCGTGAAGATCATGAGCAACACTTGAGGCTGGTACTCCAAAAGCTTCGTGAATACAAGATTTATGCCAAGTTGAAGAAATGGGAGTTTTGGCTTGAGGAAATAGCATTCCTTGGGCATGTAGTATCAAGTCATGGAATATCTGTTGACTCGGCAAAAATTGAAGCAATTCAAAGCTGGGAGCAACCTAAATCAGTGAACGAAGTACATAGCTTTTTCGGTTTAGCTGGTTATTATCGGAGATTCGTGGAAGGATTTTCTCGAATTGCTAATCCATTAACCCTGCTAACTCAAAAAGATACAAAGTTTTGTTGGAGCGAAGAATGTGAGAAGAGTTTTCAAGAACTCAAGAGGAGACACATTTCAGCACCTGTTCTGACAATACCATCTGGCTCGGAAAGATTTTTCATCTATAGTGATGCTTCGGGCAAAGGGTTGGGATGTGTTCTCACACAACATGGGAAAGTCATAGCCTATGTCTCGCGACAACTCAAAGAATATGAGAAGAATTATCCTACTCATGATCTAGAGTTGGCAGCTGTTGTCTTTGCATTTAAAATTTGGAGGAATTACTTGTATGGGGAGAAAGTGGAGATCTTTACGAATAATAAAAGCCTCAAATATTTCTTCACTCAAAAGGAACTGAACATGCGACAACGACGTTGGCTTGAACTGTTGAAAGATTATAATCATACCATCCAATACCATCCTGGAAAAACGAACGTGGTAGCTGACGCATTGAGTAGAAGATCATATGCAAGTACGAGTGCGATATTATCACCACAAAGGCCCATTTTGTGTGACTTACAAAGGATGGAGATAGAGTTAAAGACTCCAAGGACCCATGTGATGATGGTGAATATACGAGTAGAACCGACTTTAATCGATAAAGTTAAAGATGCTCAAGCTACAGACCTCGGGCTGATGCGTATGAGGAAGAAAGTGCAAGAAGGTGCTATGTCGGAAGCAAGAATCGATGAAGAAGGAATACTTCGAGTGAACTCCAGACTTTGTGTTCCTAATGACCCTGATTTAAAGTATAAAATTATGATGGAGGCGCACAATACACCGTTTGCAATCCATCCTGGGAGTACCAAAATGTATCATGATCTTCGTCATACATTTTGGTGGAGCAATATGAAGAGAGAGATAGCGTTGTTTATCTCAAGGTGTCTAACTTGTAAACGAGTTCAAGCGGAGCCTCAAATACCAAAAGGTCCATTGCAACCACTTGAAATTCCAGAATAGAAGTGGGAGCACATTACCATAGATTTCGTTACTGGTCTTCCCAAGGTTTCTCAAGGCATAGATGCAATTTGGGTCATTATTGATAGATTGACCTAGTCTGCTCACTTCTTACCTATACGAGAAACTTATACACTTGAACGTCTTGCTTGTATGTACATAAACGACGTTGTAAGATTGCATGGTATGCCAGTATCTATAGTGTCTGATCGAGACCCAAGATTCACTTCATAATTTTGGGTTAGTTAACAAAAAGCTATGGGCACGGATTTACGATTTAGTTCAGCATATCATCCTCAGACGAATGGACAGTCGGAGAGGACTATTCAAACTCTTGAAGATCTTTTAAGACTATGTGTCCTTGATTTCAAGGGAAGTTGGGACAAGTTCTTACAATTGGTGGAGTTTTCCTACAACAACAGTTATCAAACAAGTATTGGCATGGCTCCATTTGAGGCGTTGTATGGAAGAAAGTGTCATTCTCTAGTATACTGGGATGATGTGGGTGAAGCAATGTTATTGGGACCGGAGTTGGTACGTATGACTACTAAAAAGATTCAAACTATCCGACAACGTATAAAACCCACACAAGATTGACAAAAGAGTTATGTTGATCTTCATCGAAAGGACGTTGAATTCGATATAGGAGATCATGTGTTGTTATGTGTTTCTCCATGGAAAGGAGTTACGAGATTTGGAAAGAGAGGAAAGATCAATCCTCGATTCATCGGCCCATTTTTAATCCTCGATCGAGTAGGAACTGTGGCGTATAGACTCGATTTACCGCCAAGTATGTCTCGTGTTCATAACATTTTTCACATATCCATGTTACATAAATATGTGAAAGACCCGAACCACATTATTGAGTTAGAACCGGACGAAATAGCGAAAGATTTGACGTATAAAGAGGTTCCTGTTCAAATCTTGGATAAGAAGGTATATATTCTACGCTCGAAGGTTATACCTCAAGTCAAAGTTTTATGGAGAAACCACGATGTTGAGAAAATGACCAGAGAGTTAGAATCTAAAATGAAATCAAGGTATCTTTACCTCTTCGACATACCAGGTACGTACCCTAATTTTGAGGGCGAAATTTTATAAGAAGGGGAGGTTGTAAGACCCCAACTTTTAAGAATAAAGATGAATTTTCTATAAATATCATTTTTGAATATTATGGAATTAATTTGATATAATGTTATAGTTGTGGGTAATATTTAGAAATTTTGCAAAGTATGCAAGTTGTTATATAATATTCGATTGTTCGGGGAACATTCGTTATTATTCTGTTGAAACATCTTGTCTGTGCGTTTACGAATGATCTGGTTTCATTATTTATTATTCTGTTGGAATATCCTGTCTGTGAGTTTATGCATGACCTGGTTCCGTTATTTATTATTCTATTGGAATAACCTGTCTCTGCGATCTATCGCATACCTGGTGATTTCTTTCATTATTCCATTCTTTATTATACTTAGTTGGTTAAAGTTTTGACTTCTATACTCCATGAAATTAGTTGAATATCCTTGATATTTGCGCTTCATCCAGTATCTTTTCATGGAAATATTATTCTGAGCATTCTTGAATTTTACTCCACAAAGAAGTATCATGTTGACAATTTGGACGTTAATAGATCCTGGATAAATTAATTCTTGAACTTGTTTTAATTAATTCTTATATCATTGTCATCATCCTCATGTTTGTATTATGTTGAAAGTCATCTGTGGCCTGTAGTGCATATATGGACTTGGTATGATTATTACCAGGGATTATTCGGTGTAATCATGACCGTAATGTTACAAATGATGTGGAAAAAGTCATCATTGGCCCGTAGTGCATTGATGGACAGTTGTTGGCATGATCATGGCCATTGATGAATACACGAATTTCCTTAACCCGTAGTTCATGGATAATTTGTGGTCGTGATACTAATGAATACCCTTGGCCGTAGTGCAGGGATGATGTGGATTATTTATTAAGCTGAGTCTCAGCGATAAAAGTAATGAAAAACCTTTTAAATCATAGAAGATAGTTGATTTTATTCTCTATTTGACTCTTCTAATGGATTGCTTGTTCCACTGCAGTTAAACTTGATGTTTGTTATATTTTATCAGTTTAACACTGTTGAAGGCTAATGATATTTTATTCTGCATTATCTTAGTCATAATATTTGTTACTGGGCTAGTTGAGCTCACCCTTTTGCTTTCATTATTCTCTTCAGGAAATGAGAACGTAACAGGGACTAGTCGGGGAATGGAGTGACGGTCCAGATGATAGCCTTAGTAATTCTCACTATTATATGAAATAGTGTGATAATAAATGTAACGAGGACCCCATTCAGTTTGTATATTGTCTTGATGACGATATTTGTATTAAAACTCACAACATATGTTTAGTCGTATTTTACACGATTGTTGTATAATTAAGTTGTATTTGAATTTTGTACAATGTATTTGGCGACTCAAGATGGGTGATGTATACCTATTTTGGGGGCGTCACAACTGTGATAATAATTGAATCAATAATATGAGATACTATGCAGCAATTACTGTAGCAATAATTGAGTATAACGGAGTGGCTTCTTACGTAAGCATCAATAATCAATACCGTGTGCTACTATGCAACCACACGTATTACTGTACTTTTACCACCAGGTATTTCAACAGTTAACGGTAAAACTTTCGTCGTTATTTTTATAAAAAGATATTTATGCCATTTTCTAACTTTGACAATAATTCTATTGTGGGGTCCACCAATGATTGTGCCATCATACGAATATTCTTTGACAAAAAGAATATTCCCCGACCAAACGAATATTTTATAACAACTTGCTTACTTTGCAAAATTTATAAATATTACTCTATAACATTATATCAAATCCACATCATAATATTCAAAATGATATTTAGAGAAAAATAGTCTTTATTTATAAAAGTTGGGGTCTTATAACTTCCCCTTCTTCTGAAATTTCATCCTCAAAATTAGGGTATATACCTGATATGTCGAAGAGGTGAAGATACCTTGACTTCATTTCAGATTCTAACTCCCAAGTCATTTTTTCAACATCGTGGTTTATCTACAAAACTTTGACTTGAGGTATAACCTTGGAGCGTAAAATATGTTTTTTTTTATCCAAGATTTTAACAGGTACCTCCTCGTACGTTAAATCTTCCGCTATCTCATCTGGTTCTAACTCAATAATGTGGTTCGGGTCTTCCACATATTTACGTAACATGGATTTGTGAAAAATATTATGAACACGAGACATACTTGGCGGTAAGGCTAGTCTACAAACCATAGTTCCTACTCGATCGAGGATTTCAAATGGGCCAATGAATCGAGGATTGAGCTTTCCTCTATTTCCAAATCTTGTAACTCTTTTCCATGGAGCAACACTTAACAACACATGTTCTCCAACATTGAATTCTATGTCCTTTCGATGAAGATCAACATAACTCTTTTGTCAATTTTGTGAGGTCTTTATACGTTGTCAGATCATTTGAATCTTTTCCATAGTCATTCGTACCAATTCCGGTCCCAACAACATTGCTTCACCCACCTCATCCTAGCATACTGGAGAACGACACTTTCTTCCATACAAGGCCTCGAACGGAGCCATGTCGGTACTTGCTTGATAACTCTTGTTGTAGAAGAATTCCACCAATGGCAAGAACTTGTCCCAATTTCCTTTGAAGTCAAGGACACAAAGTCTTAATAGATCTTCCAGAGTTTGAATAGTCCTCTTTGACTGCCCGTCCATTTGAGGATGATATGCCGAAATAAATTGTAAATCCGCACCCATAGCTTTTTGTAAACTGACCCAAAAACGTGAAGTGAATCTTGGGTCTCGATCAAAAAGTATAGATACTGGTATACCATGCAGTCTTACAATCTCTATTATGTACATACGAGCAAGACGTTCAAGTGTATAAGTTTCTCGCATAGGTAAAAAATGAGCAGACTTGGTCAATCTATCAACAATGACCCAAATTGCATATATGCCTTGAGAAACCTTGGGAAGAATGGTAATTAAATCCATAGTAATGTGCTCCCACTTCTATTCTGGAATTTCAAGTGGTTTTAATGGACCTTTTGGCATTTGATGCTCCGCCTTGACTCGTTGACAAGTTAAACACCTTTAGATAAAACTCTGTTATCTCTCTCTTCATATTGCTCCACCAAAATGTATGTTGATTATCATGATACATTTTAGTACTCCTAGGATGGATTGCAAACGGTGTGTTGTGCGCCTCCATCATGATCTTATACTTAAAATCAGAGTCGTTAGGAATACAAAGTCTGGAGTTGACTCTAAGTATTCTTTCTTCATCGATTCTTACTTCCGGAATAGCACCTTCTTGTACTTTCTTCTTCATACGAATCAACTCCATGTCTGTAGTTTGAGCAACTTAACTTTATCGATTAAAGTCGGTTCTACTCGTATATTTGTCATCATCACGTGGGTCCCTGGAGTCTTTATCTCTATCTCCATCCTTTACAAGTCATACAAAATGGGCCTTTGCATTGATAATATCGCACTCGTACACGCATATGATCTTTTACTCAATGCGTCGGCTACCACATTCTCTTTTTCAGGATGTTATTGAATAGTATGATCATAATCTTTCAATAGTTCAAGCCAATGTTTTTGCCGCATGTTGAGTTCCTTTTGAGTGAAGAAATATTTAAGGCTTTTATGATCCGTAAAGATCTCCACCTTCTTCCCATACAGGTAATGCCTCCTGATTTTAAGTGCGAAAATGACAGCTGTCAACTCTAGATCATGAGTAGGATAATTCCTCTCATATTCTTTGAGTTTTTTTGAGGCATAGGTTATGACTTTCCCATGTTGCATGAGAACACATCCTAAACCTCTACCCAAAGCATCGTTGTAGATGACATATCCCTCCGTACCAGATGGTATTGTCAGAACAGGTGTTGAAATGAGTCTCCTCTTGAGTTCTTGAAAACTCTTTTCACATTCCTCGCTGTGACAACCCAAGAATTTAGACAATTTATGAAAATCTTAAATGATTGATTTAAGGTCAAATATTAGACCTAGACAGAAAATAAGTGTATGCAATTGATGTTATTAGGATGGAATTTTGAGGATTTAAAAATTTAATGAAGGTTTTTAGGCGAATTATTCAGGATTAAGTGTTTATGTGAATATACTCTGTGTATATGGTTAATGACGTGTTCAGGATGTGGTTAAGGGTCAAGGGTTGACCAGATTAATTATATGTGTGTCAAATCCTAAGTATATATTAAGAACGTAAATGTTCTGTTAGAAGACCCTAGCAATGAATAAGAAATCGTAGCAATTGGTTCTGAAACCCTAGTTTCAGTTCCGGAAAGCAGAAACCCTAATTTGGGAAAATCAAAGGCTAAATATAATAGCTTATGTATTTTGATAATATATTAGAGATAACCCTAATTGTTAAATTAGAAACTCTAATGCTATGTATAAAATCCTAAGGATTAATAGTTATGTGAGTGATGAATATGAACATTACGTGATAGACTGTGAGTGATAGTCTAGTAATGAGATATAAGATTATGATAGATTTAAAATTCTTTTGAAGAATTATCAGGGATAAGTATCGAAGTGAATACTAGTTGGTATATTTGATTATATATGTGAACCGTAATGATTTGAGATCAAGGATTGATCAGATAAGTCATAACTTTAGCAAACCCTAAAGTTATGTTAATCATATGTTATTAAGTTAGAAAAATCTAACGAATTGTTAGAAACCCTAACGGTACGCTCAGAAACTTTGATTTTAGTTTCGGGAATCCGAAACCCTAAATTCATGATATGAATATGGTGATTAAGTTAGAACACTTTAACGATATGTTCAAAAAGCCTAATTTTAGTATCGAGAATTTAAATCCTAATTTGGGAATCCTAATGCAGAGTATTAAACCCTAAGGGTTAAAAAGTTGTGTGCAAGGAATATGATCATTATGTGATGATTTATAATTGTTTATTATATAAACAAATAAAAGAAAATTATTTGACCTAATGTTATATATTAGGAATGAGAATTAAATAACCTAAGGGTTATAGCAAGTGTAAGTGCTAGTATTTAAATTTTATACTAGTATACTAACCTAAGAGATTAATTTTATTATCTCAAGTTATTGATTATTTTTAAAACCTAGCTTAATTGGGTTACATTATTAAATTATCTATGTATTTAAATTCCATAATGAGTGATTTAGAAACCCTAACTAAATAATTAGGGTAAGATAAAATTAGTGTGTTGGACTATGTTATATTTTTACTCAACCAATTTAATTAGAAAGTCCAAACAAGAAATCAATTGGCCCAAGTTATGACCCAATTTGTATGGACATTCTAGATAGTTATTAAACAAATAAATCAACAAATAACATTGGCCAAGATAGTGTATAGATCCGGCCATGCAAGGAGCAAAATAGCACATGATTCATTTCATTTACCTATCATTTTAGTTAGTCAAAAGTTGGTTACCAAACCACCTAATTTTAGCCACTAGCCTTTTTAGGGTAATAAATATTTTCATCCATGGAAGCAAGATATTGGATGATTAATAGATAGATACAAGTTATATCTATATATGTTAATTGCCTATAAATATTCCCACAAGTTTTTATAAGAAAACTTTTCATTTCATCTAGCAAAAAGCAAAGCAAAAAGAAGAAAATAGAAAGAGAGGAGAGAAAAGGAAGTGGTCGGCAGCCCCTAAGAGGGAAGAAGCCCAAGCTCATGCCACCCCACTTCATCTCATGGAAGAAGAAAGAAATCAAGGAGAAAAGATACATGATCTAGGTATAAAATTCTAGTTTAGTTTATTTGTTTTATTTTGTTTGATTTGATAAAGAACTTATTTCTTGATCTTCAAAACTCTAGATCTACATGATTTAGAGTGTTTTATGTGCGGATCTATCCATTTTAAGTTTCAAAAGATAGATCAAAAGCAAGAAAAGTGAAGCTAGGTTTTTAAAGTGTAGAAAATCTTATTTTTCTTACTCTTGATTGTGTTTAATCTTGTATTTGATTTTTGGTTATTTTGAACCATGAAGTTTATGATCTTGAACATGAGAACTATAGATCTACTTGTTAAATGGTGTGTTATGCTTAGATCTAACTATTTTGAGTATTAAAAGTTTAATCAAACAAGAAAAAAACCAAAACAGTTTTTTTGTTTGTGGACTGCTGCCCTAAAAAGGAAATTTCCGGACTTGTTAGGGTACTCTAAAAATTCTGGACTTGTGATATGTTATAGTACACTCAATAATATTTCCATAGACTCCGAAACGGACTAAATCCGACATCGGGGGAGAGAGTTATGAGATTTCTCCCAAACTACACAAAAGTAAGAAAAACTGTTAAAAGAACAGATTTGAACAGTCACTTCCGGGCTACATTCCGGGAGCTAAACATGTCCAAATATTGATTGTGATATATGAAAACTGTAGTTCGGAAAGATACGAACCCAACAAAATTGACGGATCATTAATCGGAGTTACAGAACTCGTTTTATATAAGTTTTAGCAAAGGACTCCAAAACTGCCAAACGTCAAAAAGTTTCTGGCCAAACTTTTCCGAGGGCTGTTTCGGATATTTATTTAATGAGAAAAATTCCAGGCTTTTGGGAAATGAAAATATATGGTAATATGTAGCTCGTGTCCAAAAATGAGCGAATTCCGAGTTAAAACGACCAAGTTATGGCCATTACAATTTTAGTGATTTTCCGACGGAAATCGCTATAAACGGAGTTCTACAACTCCGATTACCACGAAATTTAAAATGGAGTATCACGTTAACATATATAAGGTTATGCCAAAAGATGGGCATCACTGGAGTTAAGCACGAGGTAGCTAATTTCTTAAGCTACGCACTAGTATTAATTTTTGAAAAAAATATCAAAGGAAGTTAAATAAATTATGGAATAAAATAGAATTAATGTTTTAAAAATCATATAAAAATGATTTAAGTGTTATAAAAATATTTAAAGTTATAAAATATAACTTTTGATATTTTGACATGAAAATATTAATATTTTAATATTAATTATCGGATAACGGATTTAAGTGTTGGAAAATCATATAAAAATGATTTTAAGGTATTAAAAATACTTTGATATATTATAATTATATTATAATATTTATGTAATGATTTTCATTAATATTTTATATTAAATGAATATTATGATTAAGGAATTATGTGGTATTTAATTTATTTAAATACGGTTTTAAAATGGTGATAAATCATAAGGGATAGGATATCGTGATTGAATAATTATCAAAGGATGATAATAATATTGAAGTGTTAAGCTGTTATCTAATATTTGATTAAGTATTAGATAGTATTATGAATAAAGCATGTTATACTGATTAAAAGATCAATCTTATAACTGATAGGTCTTTCGTGAGAGATTAAATTAAATTGCGTTGCGGTAATCAACGGTTCAGGCAAGTTTTTCAGTTCTATTATGTTTGTGGATGGAATGTGTTATGTGTTAAATTACATATTATGCTCTATGAATTGTTAAAAGTCAAAATATGACTAAGTTAATTGGGTTATGGAACTCAATCAATATGTGATTACATGTTGTATGATGTAACTTGATAAATTAGAAATGTATAATGCATGAATTAATTTTTTGTAAGAAATTATTGATGCATGTAGAATATGTTTAGTAAAGAATATATGTTGCATTGTGTGCATATAGAATTGTGTGCTATGTGAAACATGATAGCTTGTTAAATTTGCTGGGCTGTCGAGCTCAATCTTGCAAACACAAACTTTTTGCAGGTTAATGATGTTAGGCAATATTACTTGCTATATGGATGATGAAGATTGTGCGATGCACAAATTGAATACATTTTCTTGATTTAGAAATGATATAGATCTATGATTGATAGTTTTATCAAATGTAATTTTTAGCTATGTACAATTTGAAATGTTGAATAGATAAATAAGATTTATTTTGGATAGAGAATAGAAATGATTCTTAAATAAATGAATAATTGATAGAAAAGTTAATGCCAAGTTCAGCTTGGAACATAAAGTGCGGCTAGTTGTATTAGCATATTGTGATAAATATTGTTGTGTAATAGATAATTGATGAATTGTATTAAGTGAAGGTTACTCGACCTTGGGGAATAGTGTGTAATGTATTGTATAAAAAATTTATGTTTATATCTTCCGCAAATAGTGATAGAAATAGCGTACCGAGTCCGCGGCGATTCGGGGACCGGATTCGGGGCTACTATAGTTGGTATCAGAGCTGTTGGTTATGAAGCTTAGGTAGGAATACCTGAGACCAATAACCGCAGTGATTAGGATAAGTACTAACTCAAATAGAGTTAGTGTGTCGGTAAGATTCAAAGAAGAATCTCGGAGAGTTATAAGAGATACGGAGTTCCCTAACTCTGATAAAGAAGTTAAGAATCGAAAAGTTATATTTAAGTATGGTACCATTGTACTCTTTAATAGTTGATGTATGGTATCTGGGCTAAACGATTCCTTCATAGAGCGGAGGTATATACGAACTAGCAACTCGGAACCTAGTTTTTTGGTTGTTTGTGGGAAACCACTCAGCGTGCCATACTGAAAACTGTTAGAGACTCGATGTGTACCAAGTATAGGAAGTGGATTGTAACGACCCCAAAATAGGTCCATTCCATCCAACCCATTTTGAGTCGCCAAATACATGGTACAGAAAACAACTACAACTTTATTACAACAATTGTCGTGCAAAATACAACAACACATATACTGTGAGTTTGGATACAAATATATATCAACTGTGACTCATGTCCCAACCGTGGACAGTACCTCATAATGACACCTTACATAAAGGTATAGTCGAAAACTGTTTTAAAAATTAGAATCTTTGGGAAGTGCTCAAGGAAACCTTCGTACATGGGAGGCCATGCGTCTAGGTTATTATAGATATCATATGGCCACAGAATTATCCTTGGTTGACCCAATAGACCCCAAAGAAAAACTAGAAGGTTACTATCATATTCTTCCCAATGGTGAGTCTTCTCTTGACATATCATTATCTCCATTGTCTCTAATTGAGAATTATATTTCAAATATACTCCAAGATCATATAAATAGTGCTGGTAGATATACTCAGCAAGTGGATGAGCACATCCATGTCTTATGATGACACGAGGTGGTATGTTATTAGACATCTTGTATGACAGTGGCAAAACACCCTTCTAACGTTTGGTTCGCTTCACCCTAGTTGATTCGCCAAATATAACTACTAAATGATGACCACCGTTCTATTCCCCTATTATCCCCCGCTCGACCCAGCTACACTCGTATTACCTGAAAGGAATTGTGAAGCAAAAGGGTGAGCACAACTAGCTCAGTAAAGAATGCCATAACTAAAGATAATTAAATTATCAATAGCCTTCATCAATAATAAATCAGAGATTTAGAACATATGGTAGATGATAAAAAATTTCAACCATAGTTGCAGCGGAACGAGCAATCCATTAGAAGAGACAAAAAGACTATAAAGTCTATTATCTTCTCCATGTTAAAAGTCCATCAACAATGTTTTATCCCTGTAACATCAATCAACAATTCCTGTCCACAATCATATGTATAACTCATAATCGTAATTGTTGTTATAAATTCCTTTTCTCATCCAGGACAAAGATAATTTTTATCACCTGTAGCATCAAAGATCATGGTTATACCAAATCACAGTTCATGTTTATAATCATACTAATAAATTCATCTTTGCACTACGGCCAAAGATATACATCAAGAAGTCATCTTTGCACTACAGGCCAAAGATATTCATCAACAAGTCATCTTTGCACTACAGGCCAAAGATATTCATCAACAATTCATCTTTGCACTACAGGCCAAAGATATTCATATCTCAAAGAAATACATAATCATTTCAGATTTATATAAACCATAATTATAACCATATATGTTGATCAATTCATCTTTGCACTTAAGCTAAAGATATTCAATTATAAATTCAATGGTCATGATCATACCAGTCACAATTCAACTTTTTACTACTGGCCAAAGAGAACCCTAGTCATGATCATACCAATAATCTACCCATCTTTACACTCCAGTGAAAGAGAATTTCAACATCAGGGTTATAAAAATGTTATATATGATAATAAAATCAATATAGTCAATATATAGTTTTAATCTCCATAGTAATATTCATAAATCAACTATAATTTGGTTAGAAAAAGAAACCAATTTTATCATGAATAGTAACTCATGAATAGTAACTTCGTGAATAGTAACTCGTGAATAGTAACTCATGAATAGTAACTCGTGAATAGTAACTCATGAATAGTAAACCCGACTCAAAAAAGTAGAAATCCCACAATAAAATTCATATCAATATTTCGGTATAATGATATTGAAAGAATAATTTTTTTTTAAGTTATAAACAATTTATTTTAATTGTTTACACTTTACTAAATAATGCATTTAATCATTCTAAAATGCCAAACTCATAAGATATCATCACCAATAACCAAAATCCTCATCAAAAATCTGCATATACCTCATATATGATTCTCAAGGCATAAAATCATATTTTCCAATTTTCTTACTTCACATAACACATTTAATTCATTTACTTATAACTAGAATATTTTCATGAAAAATACTAAATCAGTTCCAAAAATATTTTTTTTCTGGGATTTAGCAGAATATAGTCCTATATTGAACATATATTTTTCTCAGAATTTTTAAAAGTCATTTACCATTTTTCACATGGCCAAAACCACCGAATATTTAAACATTTATCATAAATTGTACTTTTATCCAAAAATTCCGAAATTCACAGGGTATACTGATATCATATAGATGTACTCCCAATAAAAATTTCATCAATTTTGGAGTTAACCACAAGGAGTTATAAGCGATTACTTTAAAAACAGTATTTTCTCATAAAATTCATAACTCTTAATCTATACATCCAAAAATCGCCATTTTTGGACACAATCTATAAAACTCATCAAAATATCATTTCAAATTTTTTCAGAATTTTTGAAGGTTCAGAAGAATTTCGAAATAATAACCCTTAAAATCCCTTATTATCCCTTACCTCAAAAGAGCAGTACCTCTGACCAGAATAACGCTGAACGAACTTGCACCGTATAGCAATACTCAAAGTATACTCAAAATACTCACAAGAATACGCTCGATAATATAGAGAGAGAAAACTTCAGTTTCTGGTGTGATTTTCAATTATAACCTAAGCACCTATTTATAGGAAATTGCTTAGAACACCAAAGCAGAAAATTATTATATAATAATAATATATATAACAAATTCTATACACACACTTTCTAGATTTTGAATTCAGCATTTACATCACATGCTAGGCTGCCCATAAACAAAAAAAACGTTTTTGTAAATAAACATATTTTAAACTTCCAAAAATCAATTATTTCGGAGCTTCGAAACTTCAATAATTCATAATAAATAGCCCTTTTATCAGAAAATTCAAATCTCACGAGTTTTTATAGGAAATTCAATTCTCTACAACTTTGCAGAAGAAAGTTTTTCCAAATTCCAAACAGAAATTGACCGAAATCCACAAACGGGCGATTTTACAAGCTATAATCAAATTTCAGTCAAGAAATGGGGTCCACCGACACATAAAACATGCTTTAAATATTTTTGGTAACAAAAATACTCCTCTTCCACATATACTCATATATCCCACAATCATCGTCAAAATATCATCATTATTATATTATTAAAATATAATAATATATTTAAATAAATTATTTTATCAGAAAAAGATAAAATATCAATTTTCAACAATTGTAACATTAAAAAATTTCTCCATCTATATCCACATAAAATCAATATTTTTCTCATCATATGAATCAATAATTAATTATTCACAAATAATATTACAGAATCACAATATTGGCAACCAGGCCGTTCCCAGGAAAGAGGGGGCTTTCCAATAAGAATTTCTCCTTACTGACGCGCAATTAGATGACCAAACCTCTCCTTAGACAGAACATTATAGACATTGTCAGTAATGTTATCTAATAATATTATTCAGATAATATGAATTATTGCTTCGATAATGAAAAATACTATGTAATGACAATTATTAAAACAAAAGCAATATAAAATATCAACGCAACAATTATTGAACCAATAAAATAAAATACTGAATAATAATTACTATAACCATTATTGAGTAGTGCCTTCTTACGTAAGAGACAATAATTGGTGCAATACCGTGTGCTACTGTGCAACAACGCGTATTACTTTACTTTACCCACTGGGTATTCCAACAGTGTTAACAGTAACGATTACGCCGTTATTTTTAAAAACTTTAATTTGTCGTTTTCTTCATCCGACAGTTATTCTGTTACGGGGCCCACAAAAGGCTGCGCCGTCGTACAAATATTCCCCGACAGAAAGAATATTCCACGACCAAACGAATATTCCCCGACAACAATGAGTATTTTATAACCACTTGCTTATTTTAAAAAAAAATTCATATGTCACCCTTAACTTTAACCTTTTATCAATTTAACCATTTACTGAATTGTAATTATAAGAAAAATTGAATACTTTTATTTCATAAAATTTGGGGTCTTACAATCTCCCCTCCTTATGAAATTTCGTCCCCGAAATTTACGTACCTGGTATTTCGAAAGGTTGAGAATACCTTGCTTTCATTTCAGATTCTATCTCCCGAGTCATTATGATTTCTCCATTACTCATCTCCCGTGATAACTTCATTTGTATTCCTCATTTGTTGGGAAGTCATGACAACCGTTATCCCTTGAACTACTCGGCTTTGACTTGTCTGGGGCAGCATTTGGCGTCATCACTACCGTTGGAATATACTTTTCTATAGGGCATATTCCTCCCTCAACTGCCTCTTCGTACTCCTGATTCATGATCTGAATCATCAATCTTCGATCCATATCAAATTCAGGTTGACCGTTCTGTACAGGATAATTCAAAACTCGATGTTGAGTTCTCCCAATTGCTTTCCAAAAAGAGAAATTCATATCATCTATTTTAGCCTTCTTAGATCGGACATCTCTTTCCACAATATCCACGTGTCGTGTAGCTTTTACCCATGCATCACTCATTCTTACTCGTTCAGTTTTTCCTTCTTTCAGCTCAGATTCCATCTTTATCATCTTACACTCTGCCAAAGAATACTTCTGTTCAAGCATCACATATCGGGTAACACAAGCTTGAATTGTTGCATCCTTTTGCTCCACAACTGCCTGCAATTCTTCAGCCTGCTCTTCTAACTCATGAATACGATTTTGCAATTCTACATTTCGATCATAAAATACCTCTAATAAACTCTCCTCAGGTACCTCTTCTTCCTCTTCTTCCTCACTCTCAGCTGTTACCTCTGCGACTATCTCGGGTGCAACTATCAATTCTTCACTCACCACATGGATATCTCTAATTCCTTCTTCGTCTGTCATCACATTAGTGATTAGAGGTATCCCAACAGTCTAATTCACTCCATTGTTAGCATTCTCAGCTGCCATTCTCAAATACTACCATAAAACAAGGGTTAATTATGCAAATTAACATATCACATAATATCCATATATTATGACCAATCAACAATTTAAGCTTAGGTAGGACATACTAGCGAAGGATTTACTCATCTCTCCCCTCCTAGTTCTAATCCCGATCTCCGCCAGAGATCATATCCCTAAGCTCTGATACCAAATGTAACGACCCCAAAATAGGTCCATTCCATCCAACCCATTTTGAGTCGCCAAATACATGGTACAGAAAACAACTACAACTTTATTACAACAATTGTCGTGCAAAATACAACAACACATATACTGTGAGTTTGGATACAAATATATATCAACTGTGACTCATGTCCCAACCGTGGACAGTACCTCATAATGACACCTTACATAAAGGTATAGTCGAAAACTGTTTTAAAAATTAGAATCTTTGGGAAGTGCTCAAGGAAACCTTCGTACATGGGAGGCCATGCGTCTAGGTTAGTATAGATATCATATGGCCACAGAATTATCCTTGGTTGACCCAATAGACCCCAAAGAAAAACTAGAAGGTTACTATCATATTCTTCCCAATGGTGAGTCTTCTCTTGACATATCATTATCTCCATTGTCTCTAATTGAGAATTATATTTCAAATATACTCCAAGATCATATAAATAGTGCTGGTAGATATACTCAGCAAGTGGATGAGCACATTCATGTTTTATGATGACACGAGGTGGTATGTTATTAGACATCTTGTATGACAGTGGCAAAACACTCTTCTAACGTTTGGTTCGCTTCACCCTAGTTGATTCGCCAAATATAACTACTAAATGATGACCACCGTTCTATTCCCCTATTATCCCCCGCTCGACCCAGCTACACTCGTATTACCTGAAAGGAATTGTGAAGCAAAAGGGTGAGCACAACTAGCTCAGTAAAGAATGCCATAACTAAAGATAATTAAGTTATCAATAGCCTTCATCAATAATAAATCAGAGATTTAGAACATATGGTAGATGATAAAAAATTTCAACCATAGTTGCAGCGGAACGAGCAATCCATTAGAAGAGACAAATAGACTATAAAGTCTATTATCTTCTCCATGTTAAAAGTCCATCAACAATGTTTTATCCCTGTAACATCAATCAACAATTCCTGTCCACAATCATATGTATAACTCATAATCGTAATTGTTGTTATAAATTCCTTTTCTCATCCAGGACAAAGATAATTTTTATCACCTGTAGCATCAAAGATCATGGTTATACCAAATCACAGTTCATGTTCATAATCATACTAATAAATTCATCTTTGCACTACGGCCAAAGATATACATCAATAAGTCATCTTTGCACTACAGGCCAAAGATATTCATCAACAAGTCATCTTTGCACTACAGGCCAAAGATATTCATCAACAATTCATCTTTGCACTACAGGCCAAAGATATTCATATCTCAAAGAAATACATAATCATTTCAGAATTTATATAAACCATAATTATAACCATATATGTTGATCAATTCATCTTTGCACTTAAGCTAAAGATATTCAATTATAAATTCAATGGTCATGATCATACCAGTCACAATTCAACTTTTTACTACTGGCCAAAGAGAACCCTAGTCATGATCATACCAATAATCTACCCATCTTTACACTCTAGTGAAAGAGAATTTCAACATCAGGGTTATAAAAATGTTATATATGATAATAAAATCAATATAGTCAATATATAGTTTTAATCTCCATAGTAATATTCATAAATCAACTATAATTTGGTTAGAAAAAGAAACCAATTTTATCATGAATAGTAACTCATGAATAGTAACTTCGTGAATAGTAACTCATGAATAGTAACTCGTGAATAGTAACTCATGAATAGTAAACCCGACTCAAAAAGGTAGAAATCCCACAATAAAATTCATATCAATATTTCGGTATAATGATATTGAAAGAATAATTTTTTTTTAAGCTTATAAACAATTTATTTTAATTGTTTACACTTTACTAAATAATGCATTTAATCATTCTAAAATGCCAAACTCATAAGATATCATCATCAATAACCAAAATCCTCATCAAAAATCTGCATATACCTCATATATGATTCTCAAGGCATAAAATCATATTTTCCAATTTTCTTACTTCACATAACACATTTAATTCATTTACTTATAACTAGAATATTTTCATGAAAAATACTAAATCAGTTCCAAAAATATTTCTTTTCTGGGATTTAGCAGAATATAGTCCTATATTGAACATATATTTTTCTCAGAATTTTTAAAAGTCATTTACCATTTTTCACATGGCCAAAACCACCGAATATTTAAACATTTATCATAAATTGTACTTTTATCCAAAAATTCTGAAATTCACAGGGTATACTGATATCATATAGATGTACTCCCAATAAAAATTTCATCAATTTTGGAGTTAACCACAAGGAGTTATAAGCGATTACTTTAAAAACAGTTTTTTCTCATAAAATTCATAACTCTTAATCTATACATCCAAAAATCGCCATTTTTGGACACAATCTATTAAACTCATCAAAATATCATTTCAAATTTTTCCAGAATTTTTGAAGGTTCAGAAGAATTTCGAAATAATAACCCTTAAAATCCCTTATTATCCCTTACCTCAAAAGAGCAGTACCTCTGACCAGAATAACGCTGAACGAACTAGCACCGTATAGCAATACTCAAAGTATACTCAAAATACTCACAAGAATACGCTCGATAATATAGAGAGAGAAAACTTCAGTTTCTGGTGTGATTTTCAATTATAACCTAAGCACCTATTTATAGGAAATTGCTTAGAACACGAAAGAAGAAAATTATTATATAATAATAATATATATAACAAATTCTATACACACACTTTCTAGATTTTGAATTCAGCATTTACATCACATGCTAGGCTGCCCACAAACAAAAAAAACGTTTTTGTAAATAAAAATATTTTAAACTTCCAAAAATCAATTATTTCGGAGCTTCGAAACTTCAATAATTCATAATAAATAGCCCTTTTATCAGAAAATTCAAATCTCGCGAGTTTTTATAGGAAATTCAATTCTCTACAACTTTGCAGAAGAAAGTTTTTCCAAATTCCAAACAGAAATTGACCGAAATCCACAAAGGGGCGATTTTACAAGCTATAATCAAATTTCAGTCAAGAAATGGGGTCCACCGACACATAAAACATGCTTTAAATATTTTTGGTAACAAAAATACTCCTCTTCCACATATACTCATATATCCCACAATCATCGTCAAAATATCATCATTATTATATTATTAAAATATAATAATATATTTAAATAAATTATTTTATCAGAAAAAGATAAAATATCAATTTTCAACAATTGTCACATTAAAAATTTTCTCCATCTATATCCACATAAAATCAATATTTTTCTCATCATATGAATCAATAATTAATTATTCACAAATAATATTACAGAATCACAATATTGGCAACTAGGCCGTTCCCAGGAAAGAGGGGGCTTTTCAATAAGAATTTCTCCTTACTGGCGCGCAATTAGATGACCAAACCTCTCCTTAGACAGAACTTTCTAGACATTGTCAGTAATGTTATCTAATAATATTATTCAGATAATATGAATTATTGCTTCGATAATGAAAAATACTATGTAATGACAATTATTGAAACAAAAGCAATATAAAATATCAACGCAACAATTATTGAACCAATAAAATAAAATACTGAATAATAATTACTGTAACCATTATTGAGTAGTGCCTTCTTACGTAAGAGTCAATAATTGGTGCAATACCGTGTGCTACTGTGCAACAACGCGTATTACTTTACTTTACCCACTGGGTATTCCAACAGTGTTAACAGTAACGATTACGCCATTATTTTTAAAAACTTTAATTTGTCGTTTTCTTCATCCGACAGTTATTCTGTTACGGGGCCCACAAAAGGCTGCGCCGTCGTACAAATATTCCCCGACAGAAAGAATATTCCACGACCAAACGAATATTCCCCGACAACAATGAGTATTTTATAACCACTTGCTTATTTTGAAAAAAAATTCATATGTCACCCTTAACTTTAACCTTTTATCAATTTAACCATTTACTGAATTGTAATTATAAGAAAAATTGAATACTTTTATTTCATAAAATTCGGGGTCTTACATGGATAGATAGAGTCTAGAAGATTACAAGTGTAAGGATAAGAGATCGTAAAACAAAACGATCACAGAATAACAATGAATCGTATTATATACGATAAGATCACCCCGTGATCTGATAAGGTTATGATGTGGGAAAAGAATCAATCTTATGATTGAAAAGTTTACAGCAAGATGCTGTGTGTAAGTTGTACTATGAAATTGTACTATGAAAACTCATAAAAGAGTTATGGATTATGAATACGAATTGAATTCGTATTGAAAAAGGGGGTTAAGTATTAGGTTTGGATTCAATTGAGGACTCATGTCAGCAGCTGAGTTGTATAATTCCTTGTATGGGCGGGGAATTTATACTTGGTTTTAGAATCACTTAGCTTCCTGGTCGATGTAGTGGTTAGGTTGACCAATTCTTTGTATGGGCGGGGAATTGTTCACTTAACTTCCTATATTGATTAGTGGCTGAGTTTGGTTTGACAACCACTTAGTTTCTGGCACTGATAATCATTGAAATGTTTGCGTCGCGCTATTTTCTATATGCGTGTTAAGAGGGTGATTCCTTTCTCATATGTATGACAGATAAATAGGTCATAGGTAGAGGATATAAGGTTTAAGTACGAGTTCTTAAAACTCATACTTATGTGACATACTTGACGCGTTGTTATATGAAATGTTTATGAACCCCTTAGCGAATGGACGCCAAAGGTCTGTCTAGGAAAGTTCGTGAACTCATATGATTGTGGCAATTTATGGACTCATAACTGTGATTTTATGAACTGGGTATAGTTATGTGTGAATGGAGTATTGAGGATAATAGGAACAAATAGAATGTTTAAGCATATGATCATTAGTGGAGACTTAGGTTTTCCTAAACCCCTATCTATGCTAGATTTCAAAATTTTTGATTTCAAGTAAATACGCACTATGTGCCTTTTAAAAAAAAATTGTTTTTATTTATCACTTATGTACCATGTGACCTGGTGCAGAGATGATAAAAAAATGATGGAGTTATCAATGCAGAATTACTTGGTGTTGGATGTGATCTATGGATCGTCAGCCCACTACAGTATGATGTAGTGTAACAAAGTCACAAAATGACGAAATCCTCAACGGACTGTAAATACAGTGCGGCATCATGACGTCATTCTCAAAAAAAATAAATGTTTTACTAAAAGAAATTTCCCAAACCAAATTGTTTTGCTATGGAATCAAATAAGACTGAGGTAAAAATTCTGTGCCTTTGGGCAGTGATGGGAAAATAGATAAAATAATTTTTGTGCCTTTGGGTAGTGATGGAAAAACAGATAAAATAATTTTGTGCCTTTGGCAGTGATGACGGTTTGCGGATGAATTTCCATAAAACCTTTACGAAAATGACAAACGCACAGTCTATACGATTCCTCAGCACAGTTTTAAAAATTTTACCCTTGCGAGTGGTGTATTGGGTAGCATGTGATGATATGTGTGAATGATGTAAGCTGTATGGTGTAAGGTGTAAGGTGAATTTCGGGGACGAAATTCTTATAAGGAGGGGTGAATGTGACAACCCAAGAATTTAGATAATTTATGAAAATCTTAAATGATTGATTTAAGGTCAAATATTAGACCTAGACAGAAAATAAGTGTATGCAAATGATGTTATTAGGATGGAATTTTGAGGATTTCAAAATTTCGTGAAGGCTTTTAGACGAATTATTCAGGATTAAGTGTTTATGTGAATATACTATGTGTATATGGTTAATGACGTGTTCAGGATGTGGTTAAGGGTCAAGGGTTGACCAGATTAATTATATGTGTGTCAAATTCGAAGTATATATTAAGAACGTCAATGTTCTGTTAGAAGACCCTAGCAATGAATAAGAAATCGTAGCAATTGGTTCTGAAACCCTAGTTTCAGTTTCGGGACGCAGAAACCCTAATTTGGGAAAATCAAAGGCTAAATATAATGGCTTATGTATTTTGATAATATATTAGAGATAACCCTAATTGTTAAATTAGAAACTCTAATGCTATGTATAAAATCCTAAGGATTAATAGTTATGTGAGTAATGAATATGAACATTATGTGATAGACTGTGAGTGATAGTCTAGTAATGAGGTATAAGATTATGATAGATTTAAAATTCTTTTGAAGAATTATCAGGGATAAGTATCGAAGTGAATACTAGTTGGTATATTTGATTATATATGTGAACCGTAATGATTTGAGATCAAGGATTGATCAGATAAGTCATAACTTTAGCAAACCCTAAAGTTATGTTAATCATATGTTATTAAGTTAGAAAAATCTAACGAATTGTTAGAAACACTAACGGTACGCTCAGAAACTTTAATTTTAGTTTCGGGAATCCGAAACCCTAAATTCATGATATGAATATGGTGATTAAGTTAGAACACTTTAATGATATGTTCAAAAAGCCTAATTTTAGTATCGAGAATTTAAATCCTAATTTGGGAATCCTAATGCGGAGTATTAAACCCTAAGGGTTAAAAAGTTGTGTGCAAGGAATATGATCATTATGTGATGATTTATAATTGTTTATTATATAAACAAATAAAAGAAAATTATTTGACCTAATGTTATATATTAGGAATGAGAATTAAATAACCTAAGGGTTATAGCAAGTGTAAGTGCTAGTATTTAAATTTTATACTAGTATACTAACCTAAGAGATTAATTTTATTATCTCAAGTTATTGATTATTTTTAAAACCTAGCTTAATTGGGTTACATTATTAAATTATCTATGTATTTAAATTCCATAATGAGTGATTTAGAAACCCTAACTAAATAATTAGGGTAAGATAAAATTAGTGTGTTGGACTATGTTATATTTTTACTCAACCAATTTAATTAGAAAGTCCAAACAAGAAATCAATTGGCCCAAGTTATGACCCAATTTGTATGGACATTCTAGATAGTTATTAAACAAATAAATCAACAAATAACATTGGCCAAGATAGTGTATAGATCCGGCCATGCAAGGAGCAAAATAGCACATGATTCATTTCATTTACCTATCATTTTAGTTAGTCAAAAGTTGGTTACCAAACCACCTAATTTTAGCCACTAGCCTTTTTAGGGTAATAAATATTTTCATCCATGGAAGCAAGATATTGGATGATTAATAGATAGATACAAGTTATATCTATATATGTTAATTGCCTATAAATATTCCCACAAGTTTTTATAAGAAAACTTTTCATTTCATCTAGCAAAAAGCAAAGCAAAAAGAAGAAAATAGAAAGAGAGGAGAGAAAAGGAAGTGGTCGGCAGCCCCTAAGAGGGAAGAAGCCCAAGCTCATGCCACCCCACTTCATCTCATGGAAGAAGAAAGAAATCAAGGAGAAAAGTTACATGATCTAGGTATAAAATCCTAGTTTAGTTTATTTGTTTTATTTTGTTTGATTTGATAAAGAACTTATTTCTTGATCTTCAAAACTCTAGATCTACATGATTTAGAGTGTTTTATGTGTGGATCTATCCATTTTAAGTTTCAAAAGATAGATCAAAAGCAAGAAAAGTGAAGCTAGGTTTTTAAAGTGTAGAAAATCTTATTTTTCTTACTCTTGATTGTGTTTAATCTTGTATTTGATTTTTGGTTATTTTGAACCATGAAGTTTATGATCTTGAACATGAGAACTATAGATCTACTTGTTAAATGGTGTGTTATGCTTTGATCTAACTATTTTGAGTATTAAAAGTTTAATCAAACAAGAAAAAAACCAAAACAGTTTTTTTGTTTGTGGACTGCTGCCCTAAAAAGGAAATTTCCGGACTTGTTAGGGTACTCTAAAAATTCTGGACTTGTGATATGTTATAGTACACTCAATAATCTTTCCATAGACTCCGAAACGGACTAAATCCGACATCGGGGGAGAGAGTTATGAGATTTCTCCCAAACTACACAAAAGTAAGAAAAACTGTTAAAAGAACAGATTTGAACAGTCACTTCCGGGCTAAATTCCGGGAGCTAAACATGTCCAAATATTGATTGTGATATATGAAAACTGTAGTTCGGAAAGATACGAACCCAACAAAATTGACGGATCATTAATCGGAGTTAAAGAACTCGTTTTATATAAGTTTTAGCAAAGGACTCCAAAACTGCCAAACGTCAAAAAGTTTCTGGCCAAACTTTTCTGAGGGCTGTTTCGGACATTTATTTAATGAGAAAAATTTCAGGCTTTTGGGAAATAAAAATATATGGTAATATGTAGCTCGTGTCCAAAAATGAGTGAATTCCGAGTTAAAACGACCAAGTTATGGCCATTACAATTTTTGTGATTTTCCGACGGAAATCGCTATAAATGGAGTTCTACAACTCCGATTGCCACGAAATTTAAAATGAAGTATCACGTTAACATATATAAGGTTATGCCAAAAGATGGGCATCACTGGAGTTAAGCACGAGGTAGCTAATTTCTTAAGCTACGCACTAGTATTAATTTTTGAAAAAAATATCAAAGGAAGTTAAATAAATTATGGAATAAAATAGAATTAATGTTTTAAAAATCATATAAAAATGATTTAAGTGTTATAAAAATATTTAAAGTTATAAAATATAACTTTTTATATTTTGACATGAAAATATTAATATTTTAATATTAATTATCGGATAACGGATTTAAGTGTTGGAAAATCATATAAAAATGATTTTAAGGTATTAAAAATACTTTGATATATTATAATTATATTATAATATTTATGTAATGATTTTCATTAATATTTTATATTAAATGAATATTATGATTAAGGAATTATGTGGTATTTAATTTATTTAAATACGGTTTTAAAATGGTGATAAATCATAAGGGATATGATATCGTGATTGAATAATTATCAAAGGATGATAATAATATTGAAGTGTTAAGCTGTTATCTAATATTTGATTAAGTATTAGATAGTATTATGAATAAAGCATGTTATACTGATTAAAAGATCAATCTTATAACTGATAGGTCTTTCGTGAGAGATTAAATTAAATTGCGTTGCGGTAATCAACGGTTCAGGCAAGTTTTTCAGTTCTATTATGTTTGTGGATGGAATGTGTTATGTGTTAAATTACATATTATGCTCTATGAATTGTTAAAAGTCAAAATATGACTAAGTTAATTGGGTTATGGAACTCAATCAATATGTGATTACATGTTGTATGATGTAACTTGATAAATTAGAAATGTATAATGCATGAATTAATGTTTTGTAAGAAATTATTGATGCTTGTAGAATATGTTTAGTAAAGAATATATGTTGCATGCAAATATGCATATTAAAGGAAATGAAGTCCATATAGAATTGTGTGCTATGTGAAACATGATAGATTGTTAAATTTGCTGGGCTGTCGAGCTCAATCTTGCAAACACAAACTTTTTGCAGGTTAATGATGTTAGGCAATATTACTTGCTATACGGATGATGAAGATTGTGCGATGCACAAATTGAATACATTTTCTTGATTTAGAAATGATATAGATCTATGATTGCTAGTTTTATCAAATGTAATTTTCAGCTATGTACAGTTTGAAATGTTGAATAGATAAATAAGATTTATTTTGGATTGAGAATAGAAATGATTCTTAAATAAATGAATCATTGATAGAAAAGTTAATGCCAAGTTCAGCTTGGAACATAAAGTGCGGCTAGTTGTATTAGCATATTGTGATAAATATTGTTGTGTAATAGATAATTGATGAATTGTATTAAGTGAAGGTTACTCGACCTTGGGGAATAGTGTGTAATGTATTGTATAAACAATTTATGTTTATATCTTCCGCAAATAGTGATAGAAATAGCGTACCGAGTCCGCGGCGATTCGGGGCCGGAATTCGGGGCTACTACACTCGCTCCAACCAAATTTTATATCTTTTTGAGTCAGCTAAGTTAATGGAGTAGCGATTCGAGAAAATCCTTCCACGAATCTTCGATAATAACCAGCTAAGCCGAGAAAGCTACGTACTTCGGTCACTAACTTAGGTTGCTCACAGCTTTGAATTGCTTCAATCTTTGTCGGGTCAACAGATATTCCATGATTTGATATCACGTGCCCAAGGAATACTACTTACTCAAACTAGAACTCACATTTTTTCAACTTGGCATATAACTTGTATTCACGAAACTTTTGGAGTATTAGCCTCAAGTGTTGTTCATGATCTTCACGGCTTTTAGAGTATATGAGGATGTCATCAATAAAGACAACAACAAAATGATCCAAATATTTCTTCAATACTCGGTTCATCATATCCACGAAGGCCGCAGGAGCATTAGTCAATCCAAAAGACATGACTAGGAATTCGTAATACCCGTACCGAGTTCTGAAAGCAGTCTTTGGAATGTCATCAGTCTTAACTTTTAACTGATGATATCCGGAACGAAGATCGATCTTTGAAAAGAATTTAGCACCTTGCAACTGGTCAAACAAGTCATCAATTCGAGGTAGCGGGTACCTATTTTTTACGGTGACATGATTCAACTCCCGATAGTCAATACAAAGTCGCTTACTTCCATCTTTCTTCTTTACGAATAGAACAGGAGCACCCCAAAGAGACGTACTAGGACGAATGAAACCGATGTCTAACAATTCCTGTAGTTGGGTTTTTAACTCCTGAATTTCAATAGGATCCATTCGATATGGGGCTTTGAAAATGGGTTTTGTGCCGGGTTCAAGGCCGATACAAAATTCGATTTCTCGCTCTGGGGGTAGGCCAGGAAGTTCTTCAGGGAATACGTCAGGAAATTTATTAACAATAGAAATATCATTCAAATTTGACGTATTTTTGTTTAAATCTATGACATGAGCTAAGAAAGCTCTATATCCATTTTTTAATAAACGAATAACTTTATGGCTTTATATGACAGTGATTGACTTTAGTGGTTTGGTTGTTTGAATTCTCATAATAGGTTGGTTAGGAATATGAAAGCTAACAACCTTACGAAAATAATTAATTTTAGCATGATGAGTAGTTAACCAATCAATCCCTAAAATCACATCAAATGCAAGTATTTTCAAAGAGATAAGATTGACAGGTAACATGCGATTACCGATTTGAATCAAATAAGACTTATAAACAATGGATGTAATGAAGGTTTCTCCCAACGGAGTTTCAACAGATAAATCAAAGTCTAATTTCTCCGGAGTTAAATTTAAATGTTGAGCGCAAGTAGGAGAAATAAAAGAATGGGTAGAACCGGTATCAAATAAGGTATAGACTTCGTTAGAGTTTATGATTAGCTTACCCATAATCACCTCGTTCAGATTCCTCACTTTTTGGGAGGTTATGACAAACTCTCTCCCTTGAACTACCGGTTTTATCTTTTCTGGGACGGCCTTTGATGCCTCCATCCCAGCTAGACTTTACTTTTGTGCACGACAAAATCGGGCTAGGTGACCTTCTCTTCCATAATTGTAACATGTTTTGGACTGATGTGTCCCTCCCCTCCGTATTTGTAACATACGACCGGTGGTCGTTCTCCTTCCTTACCAACAGGTGCTAGTGTTGACGTCTTTCCATCATTATTGAATTTACTCTTCTTGAAATTTCCACTTCTATTATCTTGGCCATGATTACCACCGAAGTGGTTACCATTTCTGGCATGTTGATTCCCTCCACGTTTGTTGTCACAGCTTCGACGACTGCTACCACTAGTATTATCAATTTGTCGGCTGCTCTCTCTTGGTTGGGTTAACTCATTATCGCGCTCCAATAACTAAGCCCTATTTACAACATCTGAATACAAACACAGTTTGTGAGAAATTAGGTATTGACGTATCTCAGGTTTCAAACCTCTTAGAAACATCCACGTCATTCTCTCCTCATTATCAACCAAGTGGGATGCAAACCGGGACAACTCGGCAAACTTAGCTTCATACTGTGATACATTCATATTGTTTTGCTCCAGCTTGATAAATTGCACCTCCTTCATGTGACGAATACTTTCGAGAAGTACTTATCGTTGAACAGTTCTTGGAACTTCTCCCAAGACATCTTCAGTGTGGCAGGTTGGGTACATTTTATGGATTCCCACTAGTAATTTGCCCTCCTCGCAACATGAAGGTGGCAAAGGGAACCTTTTGCTCCTCGGAGCATCCTAAGACATCAAATATCTTTGTGATCTGCTTTATCCACGCCTCCGCCTTAAGTGGTTTTGGCCCTCCCAAAAACTCCGGTGGTCCCAGTTCCTTGAATTGCTTAGCGGTGACCATCCGTGAGTTGCCAGTGTTTCCACCTACATTTTGGACAGGAGTCTATCTCGCCTGATGTTGCATGAATTGAAGAAAGCCTCTGAACATTCCATCGTTCATTATTTGGTCGGTGTTATTGTTTACCTAAGGATTATTGCCTTCCTGATGTACATTATCCTGGGTATTGATCTATGGTGACTCAACGGTCTCCTGTGCTCGATTGCTAATCTCAACATTCTCGGATGTCATTTTCAAACACTTCCACAAAACAAGGGTTAATTGACTTGCCACATATTATCCCTATATTCTGACCGACCAATTAAATAACAATTAAACTTAGGTAGATCAAACTAGCAAAGGAATTATCCGTCTCTCCCCTCCTAGTTCTAATCTCACATCTCAGCTAGGGATGATATCTCTAAGCTTTGATACCAATTGTGACGCCCCCAAAATAAGTATACATAACCCATCTTGAGCCGCCAAAAACATGGTACATAAATTAAATACAAACTTCTTTGATACAGTACGACAAAACGTAACTGATAGTTTCAACACGGATAATGTCTCGTAGAGAGTATCCAAACTCAAATAAAGTCCTCATTATAATTATTATCACACTATTTCACATAATAGTGATGACTACTATAGCCACCTATCTGGACCGTCACTCCATTTCCCGACTCGTCCCAGCTATATTCTCATTTCCTGAAGAGAACAATGAAAGCAAAAGGGTGAGCTCAACTAGCCCAGTAAGAAATATTATGACTAAGATAATGTAGAATAAATTATCATTAGCCTTCAACAGTGTTAAACTGATAAAATACAATAAACATCAAGTTTAACTGCAGCGGAACAAGCAATCCATTAGAAGAGTTAAGTAGAGCATGATATCTACTATCTTTTATGATTTAAAAGTTTATCATCAATTTTATTGTTGGGACTCAGCTAAATAAATAATCCACATCACTGAATTATCCATGCACTACGGGCCAAGGATATTCATTTTTATCACCAATGGTCATGATCATACCAACAACTATCCATCAAAGCACTACGGGCCAATGAGGACTTTTACCACATCATTTGTAACATTTCGGGTCATGTTTATATCGAATGATCACTGGTCATAATCATACCAATCAACAATCCATCTATGCACTATGGCCAAAGATGACTTTCATCAAAATATAAGCATGAGGATGATGACAATGATATAAGAATTCAATTTAAATGAGAGCAAGGATAAATTTTAAAGATTTATAATTCAATTTATCCAGAATTCAATAATGTCCAAATTGTCAACATGATAATGCTTTATGGAGTAAAATTCAAGAATAATATTGTATCAAAAATAATTTGGACAGAAAAGAAATCATTTTTGTCATAAATAGTACCTCGTGAATAGTACTTCGTGAATAGTACCTCGTGAATAGTACTCCAGCATGAAAAGATTAAACTTTAACAAGAATGTTCAAAAAAATATCCATGTGAAACGATACTAGATGAAGCGCAAATTTCAAGGATATTGTATTAATTTCAAAGAGTATAGAAGCAATACTTAACAACATGAGTGTAGAATTCAGAATCTTAAACGAAATAATATTACTTACATACTACAAAGTATGGAAGAAAATATTATTTCATACGAATATTGAACAAAAATAATATCCCTAACGAATATAAAAGAAATAATACCCCTTACCTTAGTAGGAGATTGGATACTAAAATCGTGTAGTAACAGAATATTGTTCTTCTTTCTCTCTTATTCCTTTTCTATATAATTCTATTGTGAGTCATAGTGAATTGGTGAGAATTAAAGAAGAAATAAGCTTCTATTTATAGAAGATTTCTAGCTTAACCCTTGCAATGTGAAAAGACAAGTGGCTTGACGACTGGTGATGTGAAAAGAAAACTGGTTTGACACATGTAATGTGAAACAACAAGTGGTTCGATGCCTGTGATGTGAAATGACAAGTGGTTCGATGCCTGTAATATGAAACGACAATTAGTTCGATGCCTGTAATTTAAAACGACAATTGGTTCGACGCCTGTAATGTGAAACGACAATTGGTTCGACGCCTATAATGTGAAACAATAATTGGTTCGTTGCCTGTAATATGAAACTGCAAGTGGTTTGACGTTTGCTAAAGGCAATTACTATCGGCGAAAGTGACTCTTAGATGATGACATATGGCCCCCCCATAGAATAAACCAAACTTACCACAAACGTCTCATAACAGACTTCTTATTTATATCAAAGATTGAATAAATATTACCACAAATCATTTTATCTTCAATCAACACATATTTATTCTTTCAACAATTATTCATCATTAATATTATAACTCACAATATTTAACAACCAAATCATTCCCAAGAAAGAGGGGGTTTTTCGATAAGGATTTCTCCCTATTGGCGCGCAATTAGGTAACCCAACCTCTCCTCGACAGAACTTTCTAGACATCGTCAATATTGCAAATAATAATATGAATAACTTTGTCGTCTTAATTATTAATTTAATAATATAAAATATTATGCAGATGATACTGTGATAATAATTAAATCAATAATATGAGATACTATGCATCAATTATTGTAGCAATAATTGAGTATAACTGTGACGCCCCCAAAATTAGGTATACATCACCCATTCTGAGTTGCCAGATACATGGTACAAAATTCAAATACAACTTCATTTATACAACTGTTGAGCTGTCATATATAATACGACCACAGTTAACTGTGAGTTTTAATACAAATGTATGTAATTTTTATGGTGCCTCGACCACAACCTTACAATGTTACTTTACATAAAAGTATAGTCAAAAATTGTTTTAGAAATTAAAATCTTTGGGAAGTGCTCAAGGAAACCTTCGTACATTGGAGGCCATACGTCTAGGTTATAATAGATATCATATGGCCACATAATTATCTTTGGTTGAACCAATAAACCCCAAAGAAAAATGAGAAGATTACTATCATCTTCTTTCCAATGCTAAGTCTTTTCTTGACACATAACTATCTCCACTGTCTCCAGGGTCGGCCCTGAGTTTTGAAGGGCCTAAAGCGGATAACAAAAAAATGGGCCTTTTGCGAATTACTATTAAGATAGGCATAAAAAATAAAGAACTATTCCTGAACAAAAGAGCATCAATATGAAAGAATACCAAATATAATAACTCTCCTTTTATTTTTTACTACCAAAAAATTTATAGAACTCTCTTTTTGTTTCTTACTACCAAAAACATTTATCGAGTGAACCCGCTTGAGATTAAACTATTTCATCAGTTTTTTTCTTTCTTTTTCTTTTTTCAGATCCAGACATATACTTTTTAAGAGCCATGGTGAATTAAAATTTAAAAATCTATAAAATTCTAGCATAATCTCGTGATTATCTATAAATTAATTACCAAATAGAGCCTCCTTTATTAAAGTCTAACACTACTCCCAAACAATTAAAAAAACCCAAAAGACTGAATTTGATGATGAAACCCTAGGTACATAATAATTAAACTTATTTAAACTGTTTTGTACAAATTATAGATTTATATTCTTTAAATATGTAGAATATTACAATAATCATGATATCCTCAGTCACTCAGTCTCACAGATTAATTATTTGCTTTAATATTTAAGTAATAAAACTATAAAAGGAAGATAATATTTAAGGGGCCCTAAAAAATTTTGGGCCTAAAGCCCGGGCACCTTGGGCTTTAGCCCAGGGCCGGTGCTGACTGTCTCCAACTAAATATTATATTTCAAATAAACTCTAAGATCATATAGGTAGTTCTTGTAGATATATTCAGCAAGTGGATGTGCACAACAATGTCTTATGAGAACACGAGGTTGTATGTCATTAGACATCTTGTATGATAGTGGAAAAATACCCTTCCAAAGTTGGGTTCACCTCACTATAAGACCCCAACTTATTATTAATGAAATTTAATTTTCTCTATTTATTATTTTAAAATAGTAAGGGTTGATTTGATTAATGTGGATAGTTATGGGTAAAATACGCAAAATATTTCAAAATAAACAAGTGGTTATAAAATATTCATTGTTGTTGGGGAATATTCATTTGGTCGTGGAATATTCTTGCTGTCGGGGAATATTCGTACGACGGCGCAGTCTTTTGTGGGCCCCATAACGAAAAGCGATTGGATGAAGAAAATGACAAATATAAGTTGTTTAAAAATAACGGCGTAGTTGTTACCGTTAATACTGTTAAAATACTCGGTGGTTAAAACACAGTAGCACACAGTATTGCACCAATTATTGATTCTTACGTAAGAAGGCACTACTCAATAATGGTTACAGTAATTACTGTTCAGTATTTTATTTTATTAATTTAATAATTGTTGCGTTGATATTTTATATTGTTGTTGTTTCAATAATTGTCATTACACGGTATTTTTCATTATTGAAGCAATAATTCATATTATCTGAATAATATTATTAGATAACATTATTGGCAATGTCTAGAAAGTTCTGTCTAAGGAGAGGTTTGGTCACCTAATTGCGCCCCAGTAAGGAGAAATTCTTATTGGAAAGCCCCCTTTTTCCTGAAAACTGCCTGGTTATCAATATTATGATTCTGTAATATTATTTGTGAATAATTAATTATTGATTCATATGATGAGGAAAATATTGATTTTATGTGGATATAGATGGAGAAAATTTTTTAATGTGACAATTGTTAAAAATTGAAAATTTATCTTTTTCTAATAAAATAATTTATTTAAATATATTATTATATTTTAATAATATAATAATGATGATATTTTTACGATGAATGTGGGATATATGAGTATATGTGGAGAAGTATTTTTGTTACCAAAAATATTTAAAGCATGTTTTATGTGTCGATGGACCCCATTTCTTGACTGAAATTTGATTATAGCTTGTAAAATCGTCCGTTTGTGGATTTCGGTTAATTTCTGTTGGGAATTTGAAAAAACTTTCTTGTGCAAAGTTGTAGAAAATTGAATTTTCTATAAAAACCCGCGAGATTCGAATTTTCTGACAAAAGGGCTATTTATTGTGAATTATTGAAGTTCTGAAGTTCCGAAATAATTGATTTTTGGAAGTTTTAATTGTTTTGGTTAACAAAAACGTTTTTTGTGTTTGGTTAGCCTCATTAAACACATGCAATTTTCTGAATTCAGATAGTTCTAGGTGCGTAGACAAATTTGTGTGTGTGTGTGTGTGTGTATATATATATATATATATATATATATATATATATATATATATATATTAAATTTTCTATTTTGGTGTTCTAAGCATTTTCCTATAAATAAGGTTCTTAGGTTAGAATTGAAAATCACACCAGAAACTGAAGTTTTCTCTCTCTATATTATCGAGCGTATTCTTGTGAGTATTTTGAGTATACTTTGAGTATTGATATACGGTGCAAGTTCAAGTCATAGCCTATATCCGGTGTTTCAACTAGAAGTACTGTCTTTCGAGGTAAGTGATGTTATTTTCTTCTCAAATGATATTATTTCTTCAATATCATTATGCTGAAATATTGGTTGGAACTTTTTATCAAATTTGAAACTTTTTCATGTTGGGGTTACTATTCACGAGTTATTATTCATGAGTTACTATTCACGAGTTACTATTCACGAGTACTATTCACGAAGCATGATGATATTTTTTATGAAATTTCTATCTTTTGGTGTCAGAGTTACTATTCACGTATACGGCACTATTCACATATACGGCACTATTCACGAATACGGCACTATTCACCGAAAAATGAAATTTCTTCTTTTCGTTCAAAATATCTATTCTGGACACTAGCTTTGATTGTATCCATGTTTTGATCATTCTTGAATTGTACCCCACTCTGGTTATTTATGAAGTATTTTTGAATGGGAATTGTTTAAAGTACGAATCCTTAATATTTGTTCTTTTGCTTCACTGGATTCGTTTTCTTTAAAATATTTTTCATCATCCTCAGTCCTAAATGATGATATAACTGAATATCTTTGGCTTGTAGTGCAAAGATGAATGATTTCTTGATGAATATTTTTGGTCCGTAGTGCAAAGATGAACAGGTGTTGAGATGAACATGACCGACTGATTAATATCTTTGGCCCGTAGTGCAAAGATGAACAGGTGTTTAGATGAACATGACCAACTGATGAATATCTTTGGCCTGTAGTGCAAAGATAAATATTTGATTCCAAATATATATTGATTGATGTTACAGGGATAAAATATTGACGATGAACTTTTAAATTCATATATGGAATATAGTAGTTTGCATTCTCTACTTAACTCTTCTAATGAATTGTTGTTTCTGCTGCAGTTGTTGATTTAAAACTTGTTGTCTATTGTATTCTATTAGATTTTTCCCTGTTGAAGACTAACGATAATTTGTTGTATATTATCTTAATCATAATATTCTTTACTGGGCTAGTTGAGCTCACCCTTTTCCTTTTTGTTCCATTTTTCTTCTCAGGAGGCGAGAATGTAGCGAGTACTAGTCGGGGTATGGAATGAAGGTTCTAGAGAGAGTTGTTTAGTAGTCCACACCATTTTTGTAAAATAATGTATCAATAATTATGATGGGGATTTATTTGCGTGTGGATATTGTCTGGACGACATTATCTGTATTTAAACTCACAGTTTATATGTTGTAATAATAAAGTTGTAGTTATTTCTGTACCATGTATTTGGCGACTCAGAATGGGTTGGATGGAATGGACCTATTTTGGGGGCGTCACACTCACCCTATTTGATTCACCAAATATAACTACTAAATGTTGTATAGAATACAACACACATTTCTATACTATTTAGGGAAAACCTCCACAGCTAGAGAACACTGTTCTATTCGCTTGTTATCCCCGCTCGACCCGATAACACTCTTACGACAACACTCTTATTACCTGAAAGGAATTGTGAATCAGAAAGGGTGAGCACAACTAGCCCAGTAAAGAATATCATGACTAAAGATAATTAAATTATCAATAGCTTTCATCAATAATAAATCAGAGATTTAGAACATATGGTAGACGATAAAATTTTTCAACCATAGTTGCAGTAGAACAAGCAATCCATTAGAAGAGTCAAATAGACCATAAGGTCTATTATCTTCTCTATGTTAAAAGTCCACCAATAATGTTTTATCCATATAAAATAAATCAACAGTTCCTGTCCACAATCATATGAATAACTCATAATCATAATTGAGGTTCTAAATTCCTCTTCGCAACCATGACAAAGATAATTTTTATCACCTATCTTCACATGAAACATCAAAAATCATGGTTATACCAAATCAAAATTCCTGCTCATAATCATACTAATAAATTCATCTTTGCACTACGGCCAAAGATATTCATTAACAATTCAACTTTGCACTACATGCCAAAGACATACAACTGTATTTTAGAAGAGTCAAGTAGAGCATGATATCTACTATCTTCTACGAATTAAAAGTGTATAATAAATATTTTATCGCTGAGACTCAGCTTAATAAATAATCCACATCATCGAATCACCCCTACACTATGGCCAAGGATATTCATTAATATCACATCCATGAATTATCCATTCACTACGGCCAAAGATATTCATTCTTATCACATCCATGAATTAATATTTCTTCGTTGAGACTCAGCTCAATAAATAATCCACATCATCGAATTATCCATGCACTACGGCCAAGGATATTCGTTAGTATCACGACTACGAATTATCCATGCACTACGGGCCAAAGATAATCATGTTTTCATCAACGGTCATGATCATGTCATAAAATAATTCATCTTTGCACCCTTGGCTGAAAAGAATCCATAGCCATAACAATACCAAAAACTGTCCATCAATGCATTACGGGCCAATGATGACTTTTTCTACATCATTTGTAACATTACGGTCATGATTATACCAAAAAATTCCAAGTCATAATCATACCAAGTCTATCTATGCACTACGGCCAAAGATGACTTTTAACACAATATAAGCATGAGGATGATGACAATGATATAAGAAGTAATCAAATGAAATAAAGGATAATTATTAAACATTTATAACACAATTTATTCAGCATTCAATAATAACCAAATGTTATCAATCATTTAATAATCTCATAATCTAATATCATTAATATTATAACCATATTTTAATCATTTCTTAAACTTATAAATAATTTATTTTAATTGTTTACACTTTATCAAATAATGCATTTAATCATTCAAAAATGTCATACTCATAAGATTTCATCATCAATGATCAAATTTCTCATCAAAAATCTGCATATACCCTACATAGGATTCTTAAGCTATAAAATCCTATTTTCTAATTTTACTACTTCACATAACATATTTAATTCATTTACTCATAACTAGTTCATTTTCATGAAAAATACCAAATCAGTCCCAAAAATAATTCTTTTCTGGGATTTAGTAGAATATAGTCTCATCTTGAACATATATTTTTCTCAGGATTTTTAAAATTCATTTACTATTTTTTTTTAAAATCAATTTCTAATTAATTCCTTAAGAAATTAGTTACCTCACGGTTAACTCCAGAAATTCCCAAATCTTGGCAGGATCTTACACATATTAACATGAGCTTCCACTTTAAATTTCATGGTCATCGGATTTATAGAACTCCGGTTATAGCGTTTTTCTTCGGAAAAACTTAACTATTGAAATGGTCATAACTTGCTCATTTTAAGTCGGAATGAGCTCATTTTGGACAGAAGGTACTTTATACCATATACTTTCATGTCCCAAAAGGCCAGAATTGTTCTCACAAATTAAGTGGCCAAAACAACCCTTTTAAAATCGTGGCAGTAGCCTTTTTCATATTTTGTAATTTTTTTGTACTTTGCTAAAATCAGTCCACACGAAAATCTACAACACCTTTTCCAGTGATTCCACTTGGATAAGTTACAAAACTCATAGACCTAACTCTAGAACTTGACCACACTCAAAAATTCGAAATATAATAGGAGATATGGTCAAATAAATTTCGTGTTCCATTTTCACCAAAATCTGATTTTTCAACCCTTTGTGATTTCTAAGAAACTTTCATGTTTTCACATAATAACCAACATAACTCATCATAACACTTACTAATACAACATATATCCATGATTTTGATTAGTCCAATGCTTTTATTATGACTTTCATCATAATCCACGTAAACAGATCATTTCCACAATTTAACAAGGAATGAAATAGAAAGGATCGTTCACCATGCATGTGGTAATCCACATAAACAGGTTATTCCAACAAAATAATAAAAGAATGGAATAACAGAAGGATTCACCATGCATGCGATAGAGACCGCACAGACAGGTTATTCCTAACAGAATAATAAATACGGAACCAGGTCCAGCGTAAAACGCACAGACATGATATTTCAACAAAATAATAAAGAATGGAATAACAGAAGAATTTCACCAAGTATAGGGTAGCCCGCGTATACAGGTTATTCCAACAGAATAATAAAAAAAATGGAATAACAGAAGTAATACCCCTTACTATAATAATAATAATAATAATATCCTTTACGAGTACGACAATTATATCCCTACCTTAAAAAGAAAAGTATTCCGACTGGTAGGGCGGGAATATACTTGAAGAAAACTTGCACTACGCTCAAAGTTTTCTTAAACTCTAAAGAAATACGCTCAAGATTATAAAAGAAGAACTCTCTTTATAGTTTCTCTCTCTAGAGTTTCAGTGAATTCGTAAGAAATAATGAAGGAATGAGCTTCTATTTATAGAAAAATTGACTGCATAGTAACTAATTCATGAACGGTCCAGATTGATTTAATATAATCTGACGGTCCATATTTAAAGCAAAATCTTTTAAATAAAATATACTATATTCTATTTATAATCTAATAAAATGAATAACTTTATAAAAGATTTTACTATGCAAACATTATGCAGGCACTATGCAAATACTATGCATAATAAAATATAATATATTTTAATTATTGTCTAATAAAATAGATAACTTTATAAAAGTATTCTACTTTATATAAAAAGATTTTACTATTAGCCTAATAAAACGAATAACTTTATAAAGTATTTTGTTTTATAAAAAGTTTTTCTATTTTATTACATTAATAATACTAATAAAACAAAACTGAGTGACTTATCATGTAAGCATCAATAATCAATATCGTGTGCTACTATGCAACCACGCGTATTATTGTACTTTTAACACCGAGTGTTTCAACAGTTAACGGTAAAACTTCCGTTGTTATTTTCATAAAAATATTTTTGTCATTTTCTAAATCCGACAATAATTCTGTTGTGGGGTCCACCAATGATTGTACCATCGTACGGATATTTCCCGACAAAAAGAATATTCCCCGACTAATCGAATATTCCCCGACAAAACAAATATTTTATATCAACTTGCTTACTTTGCAAAAAAAATTCACATATTACCCTTAACTTTAAACTTTTATCAGTTTAACTATTTACCAAAATAGAAAAAAAATTGAATACTTTTATTTCATAAAATTCGGGGTCTCAAAATCACCCCCCTCCTTATGAAAATTCGCTCTCAAAATTTACGTACATGCCTGATATTCGAAGAGATGAGAATTCCTTGCTTTCTTTTCAGATTGTAACTTCTCGGTAATTTCCTCGCTATCATGATTTTCCCAATTCTCATCTCCCGTATTTCAGATATCATTCTAGAATATATCTTCAAAACAAAGGTTAATTGACATATCACAATTTGTCAACTTATCAAGTAAACAATTTCAGCTTAGGTAAGTCACACACTAGCGAAATATATAACTCCTCTCTCCCCTCCTAGTTCTAGACTCTTATCTCCGCCAGCGACCATATCCCTAAGCTCTGATACCAAATGTGACGCCCCCAAAATTAGGTATACATCACCCATTTTGAGTTGCCAAATACATGGTACAAAATTCAAATACAACTTCATTTATACAACTGTTGATCTGTCGTATAGAATACGACCACAGTTAACTGTGAGTTTTAATACAATGTATGTAACTCTCGTTGTGCCTCGACCACAACTTTTCAATGGTACTTTACATAAAAGTATAGTCAAAAATTGTTTTAGAAATTAAAATCTTTGGGAAGTGCACAAGGAAACCTTCGTACATGGGAGGCCATGCGTCTATGTTGTAATAGATATCATATGGCCACATAATTATCCTTGGTTGACCCAATAGACCCCAAAGAAAAACGAGAAGATTACTATCATCTTCTTTCCAATGGTGAGTTTTCTATTGACATATAACTATCTCCACTGTCTCCAACTGAATATTATATTTCAAATAAACTCCAAGATCATATAGGTAGTGCTCGTAGATATATTCAGCAAGTGGATGTGCACAACCATGTCTTATGAGAACACGAGGTTGTATGTCATTAGACATCTTGTATGATGGTGGCAAAACACCCTTCCAAAGTAGGGTTCACCTCACCCTATTTGATTCACCAAATATAACTACTAAATGTTGTATAGAATACAACACACTTTTTTATACTATTTAGGGAGAACCTCCACAGCTAGAGACCACTATTCTATTCTATTGTTATCCCCGCTCGACCTAGCAACACTCTTACGGCAACACTCTTATTACCTGAAAGGAATTGTGAAGCAGAAAGGGTGAGCACAACTAGCCTAGTAAAGAATATCATGACTAAAGATAATTAAATTATTAATAACTTTCATCAATAATAAATCAGATATTTAGAACATATGGTAGATAATAAAACCTTTCAACCATAGTTGCAGCGGAACGAGCAATCCATTAGAAGAGTCAAATAGACCATAAGGTCTATTATATTCTCTACGTTAAAAGTCCACCAATAATGTTTTATCCATATAAAATAAATCACAGTTCCTTTCCACAATCATATGAATAACTCATAATCATAATTGTGGTTCTAAATTCCTCCTTTGTAACCAGGACGAAGATAATTTTTTCATCACCTATCTTCACCTGAAACATCAAAAATCATGGTTATACCAAAATCAGAATTCTTGCTCATAAACATACTAATAAATTCATCTTTGCACTACGACCAAAGATATTTGATTGATGGGTAGTATACCCATGAATGGATATATTTGGACTTAAGTTATTGCATTTTTAAGTTATTTAGTAGCATTTTTATTGTGTTTATATCTTGTTTTGCAGATTTGGAAGCTGGAGGGGGCAATTATGGGAAATTCAAGCAAATAATGGCAATTAGGTAATTATGGAGCAGTCCAGCGCCGGGGCGCTGGAAATCTGTACTATCTACAGCGCCGGGGCGCTGAGCCTCGGCTGGAGTTGACGGATTAGCGCGTTTTGACTTTGTTTGGACTTAATTTGGTTATTGGGAGCTAAAATAAAACCTAATTGG